>CM060344.1:16559752-16572252 GCA_030674155.1 Stramonita haemastoma
CACTTCATGCCACACCATCATACGCTACACATTTGAATTTATACCACACTTCTATACACTATATCTTTAGTTCATACCACATTGTTATGCACTTCTACATCTTTACTTTATACCGCACCATCAATACGCTACTAAAATCTTTACTTCATACACACCACACTGTAATACACTTCTACATCTTTACTTCATATCGCACCATCAATACACTTCTACACCTTTACTTTATACCACACCATCAATACACTACTAAAAATCTTTACTTCATACCACACCACACTGTAATACACTTCTACATCTTTACTTCATACCACACCACACTGTAATACACTTCTACATCTTTACTTCATACCACACCACACTGTAATACACTTCTACATCTTTACTTCATACCACACCATCAATACCTTACAATATTTTTTTCTTCATACGACACCATCAATACACTACAATGTATTTAGTTCATACGACACCATCAATACACTACAACATCTTTACTTCATACCACGCCATCAATACACTAGAACCTTACATCAATACACCACAACATTAAATTTTTACTTCATACCACACCATCAATACACTACAACATCTTTACTTCATACCACACCATAATACACTACAACATCTTTACTTCATACCACACCATCAATACACTTCTACATCTTTACTTCATACCACACCATCAATACACTTCTACATCTTTACTTCATACCACACCATTCAATACACTACAACATCTTTACTTCATACCACACCATAATACACTACAACATCTTTACTTCATACCACACCATCAATACACTTCTACATCTTACTTCATACCACACCATCAATACACTTTACATCTTTACTTCATACCACACCATCAATACATTACAATATCTTTACTTCATACAACATCAATACACTTCTAATCTTTACTTCATACCACACCATCAATACACTACTACATCTTTACTTCACGCCAGACCATCAGAGAATATTAAATTGAATTATAATGATTAAAAGTAACAAACAAATTATTCTATAGATATGCATGAAAACAAAAGCATGCAAAGGGACTGGAGAAGCATAAGATAAGCAAGAGAAAGGTCAGAAGAAAAAAATGACAGACACAGATTGAGTGATGGTAGAAAGGGGGGAATTTCTATTACAGAATATTTCATTACCAGAAGGTGGGAGGGGATGTTTATACTGAAAGAGCCCTCGGTATTTTTACAGGGTGTGTGTGCGTGTATTGTCACCAGCAATAGGAACGCAAGTAATTTACAAATGGTTCTTATCATCATATATTCTACTACCACTAACTACTACTACTACTACTACTACTACTACTACTACTACTACTACTACTACTACTACTACTACTACTACTACTACTACTACTATATGATGATGATGATGATGATGATGAATGATGATGATGATGATGATGATGATGGATGATGATGATGATGATGACGATGACGATGACGATGACGACGACACGACGACGACGACGACGACGACGACGACGAACGACGGACGATGATGATGATGATGATGATGATGATGATGATGATGATGATGATGATGATGATGATGATGATGATGATGATGATGATAAAGACTTCATTTCAAAATACACGACAAGAACATCAACCTAAAATCATGGAGTGTAGCCTCAAAACTGAAAACAAAGGGGTGCAGCAAATGATGGAATGACTTTTCTCCGGGTACAATACAAGACTCCAGACGGAATCATATAGAATCGGTGCAAGGGGTTGAGAAGGGATAGGTGGGGGAGGGGGAGGGAATGGAAGGGAGGAGAAAGTTGGATGGTAGGGTGAGAAAGTGAAGAGGTAGAGGTGGGAGGAGGGGGAGGGGAGGGGTGGATGGGAATGGAGTACTGCCTGTAATAAAGATGGTTGCTACTGGTGTGACAGGTAGGAAATGTCAAAGACGTGATGTCATCTGGGCGTGTTCGCCTTTGGTTTTACCCCGGCCAGGTCTTGGTGGCATGAGCAGTAAGGAAGGTAGCTGTTTTCTTTCTCTCTGTGTGTGTCTATCTGTATGTGTGTGTGTGTGTGTGTGTGTGTGTGTGTGTGTGTGTGTGTGTGTGTCTGTGTCTGTGTCTGTGTTGTGTTGTGTGTCTATGTGTGTGTGTGTCTGTGTGTGTGTGTGTGTGTGTGTGTGTGTGTTGTTCTGTCTGTCTGTCTGTCTGTCGTCCGTCTGTCTGTCTGTCTGTCCATTTGTATCTGTCTGTCACCATCTAGTCTGTATCTTTATCTGTCTGTATGCCTGTCTGTCTGTCTATCTGTCTGTCTGTCTGTGTCCTGATCAGAACCACTTTGTGGACGATCTTTCATGTCTACGATTTAAAAAAAAAAAAAAAAGCAGATCAGTCCTTATTCCATGATCCACGCGATACATTAAATAATGGAAAATGGATAAAAAGAAAACTAAGAAATAAAAAACCAAACAGCTTGACTCACCATGAAATAAGATAATATAAAAAATATGAAAGCGTGCATCAGAATAATAGACGACTTGTGTTGCCCAAGGCCTTCTTTATGAGCCTTACTTGCGCTTTTTTTTTTTAATCCTTTTTTTTTCTTTTATATCTCTGGTTACAGCCAACATTATCAGATTCAGCTGGGACCACAAAACTGAAGCCTGATGTATTTTATTGATTTTAAGCTTAAATCTTCCTTCGTCGTGGAATGCTCAGACAGCAACTATTTGCTGTGTGTCATATGAGCGAAAATACGATGCGCTGCCGTTAAGCGCCTGACAAATCAGGCCCAGCGCATCCGACTTCGGCATGGAAGAGAGTTGTTCTCTTTTAAGTGTTTCCTGGGGGACGAGGCAGAAGAATGGACCAAGAAGGGAGAACATAGATAAGGAGGAGGTGACAGGAAGACAAGGAGCAAGGTAGAAAGAAAGAGAGGGATAGAAAATAGGGAGTTTCTAGCGCAGAATTTTCAGAAGATGGCGATGGTATTTGTACTGGCAGCCCCTCTGGTATTCCCACGGGGGGATTTGACTGTTAAAGGTCTGTTCCAAGCTTTTAGATGATACAGAACAACTCTTTTCGTTTTTGTTTTCTTTGTTTGTTTTTGTGGGTTTTTGTTGTTGTTGTTGGCAGCTTACAAAATACAAAATGCAACACCACTTCGTCTCAGAGTCGTTTGAAATTTTGGAGACACCCCCCCCCCCCCCCCGTTATTTTGTAGTGTTGTTTCCAACTGTATAGAATGAAATAATGGTTTGAAAGCTAACACACCAGACAGTATTTCCCCGATCATTTTGTTGACTACAAAAATAGGATGGGTTGCTCCAAGATACCGTGGATACATAACCCCCAAAAGCTACACACCGGTCAAGTGTAGGCATGCATAATCTCACCTGCTTGCAGAAAACACAACAAAAAATATCTAAAAACATAAACATTATTTATGTTTTCTTTCAAGAACATGTCAATTACCGCATCACAAACGAAAACAAAACATCAAACAAGAACATTTCATTCAGAAACAAATATTGACAACAACATAAAACAAACAAAAACTATGTATCCAACCAGCTGCCATGGCGCAGTGGTTAGCGCCTTGGAATACAGACTGGAAAGTCACGGGTTCCAATCCCATAAGACTCAGGGATTTATCAGGCTCTGGCCGGCTCCTACCCAGAGTGAGTGTGCTGTGGGCTCAGTGGGGAGACTAGGACCACACAGTCGAGCTTCACCACTTTACGGATGTGAGTTTGAGAGTGTTGCACAAATTATCTGACCAACACTGCAGGTGTCTGTATCTCTCGGGCCTGGTTGACACAGGGATATATTATGATAGTAAGCGTAGACTACAGCCCTGTCACGTAGCCTCAAAGCACAAACAAATCTATAGCGTATAGCAGCATTGTTTCATCATCCTCATTGATTATCATGTCATATGAAAAAAAAAGGTTTCTGATTCGGTGTTTCGCAGAAGATGAGGCAGCAAAAAAAATCTTTAAGAAACCCCAAACAAACAAAAAAAAACCTTTGAGTATCCCCACTCCCATAAAGTAGGTCATGCACGTTCAGTAAGGTTAGACTACACACCTTATCGGAGCTGGTCTATTTGCAGGTTTTAGAACTTACGTACTCTTCCTGGACATTAATCAATCTAGGTGGAGAAGATGGGAGATTCTTTTTTTTTTTTTTTTTTTTTTTTTTTGCTGCTTCAGTCAAAACAAAGTGCTGCTGGCGTGACAGCGTCATTATTTCCAGACCGTAGGACGCGTTGAGCGGCACTGCAGGCAGGGCAGGCCATACACTCACTGTGAGGAGGGTGTGTGTGAGGAGGAGAGAAAAGGAGGTCCATCCACTCTGTTGCCATGCCAATGTAGCAGTCAGTTTGTCAAAGAGCTATGTAGGGTTTTTTTGTTTGGGTTGTTTTTTGTTGTTGTTTTTTTTGCTTTATCCGAGCGTTGTTATCATCGTTCCTGACCTTCAGTCGCTATTCTTTTCTGTTTTTTGTAGTCGTTTTGTGTGTGTGTGTGTGTGTGTGTGTGTGTGTGTGTGTGTGTGTGTGTGTGTGTGTGTGTGTGTGTGTGTGTGTGTGTGTGTGTGTGTGTGTGTGTGTGTGTGTTTGGGTTGTTGTTGTTGTTTTGTTGGGGGGTTGTTTGTTGGGGGGGGGGGGGTGTTTGTTTTTGGGGGAGACGCTGTGCAGTATTTTTCAGTGTAAAAACATCTGTTCGGGGTGTTTTTTGTTTTTTGTTTTGGATTCTTTGCTGTTTTGTTGTTGTTGTTTGTTGTTGTAGGAAATGAAGTGTCAGCGATCTCCTTTGTTGCTAACAAGGTCTTTGTTCTAAGTCTATTCTTGTTTCTTTTTGGTCACCACGTTCTTCTTCATTAGTTTTTTGTATTTACCAGTTCATTCTGTGGCCTATTTTCAAGCAGATCTGATTTTTTTTTAAGGGAGAAAGATCAATGTGACGCTCACAGAAATGAGTGCTAGTTACCAATTTTCGTGGAGCTATAACATCATTGTCATTTGTTTTGCCTTCTGTATCCGTTTTTGTAGAAGTATTCTTTGCTTTTGTGTTTTGATCAGCTTTGATATTGTTATAATAAGCCGTTTATTTGTCACATTGCAGTCATCATTCATTGTAATACTTGAAGTTGTCGTTTCAACTGTTTTGTATTGAGCTTTTTGTATTAAGCTGTTTCTAAGTGACCTCTGTCAATCGATCTTATGGTGGAGCTCACAAATGTGCACTCTACTCACTCATCCCACCTGGAAATCACTGTGAGATTGAAGTTGCACACTGAATAGAAGTTTGTGTATGTGTTTTCAAGTACCTGGCATATAGCAGCCATACTCCGACTTCAGAGGACAAATGATGGTGACAGGTAATGCGTTTTTGGGTTTTTTTGTATTGAAAGTCCTCGGGTGCATTGGATGTCCACAAGAAATTCACAAAGATCATTTGATTCTTTCATAAAGCCATGACGGGATAGCCTAGTGGTTAGAACATTGCGCCGCAATCTGACGATCCGGGTTCGAATCCCGTTGCAAGTGGGAATTTTTCCCCTGGAGTTAACATCAGTGCTAGACTCCACTCTCCCCAAAAGTCCTTCGATGAGACTATAAACAGAGACCCCGTGTGCGAACGCACATCTTGCGCACACGTCAAATCTTGTTCGCTTTTTGAAAGAGTAGGCCATTGTGTCCGGTGGGAACATGACAAAATTTACAAAACACCATGCACACGGGTACTGTATGTAAAAAAAAAGCGCACGAGTGCTTACTCCATTATCCTCGATATAAAAGAATAAACAAATAAATAGTAGTAGTAGACACCCATCAGTCTCGAAAGACTATGGAGTTGCGCTCTAGTCTTTAGATGCGCAAAGCCTGGGTAAGTAAGTATGGAGGGCAAACTATTACCCTGCAGCAGACCCCCCCCCCCCTCTCCACCCCACTGGAATGATCCATTGGAAAGGCAATGACCGATACGAATGGTTGTACCGTCGCAGTATCCACCAGAACGTTGCCATATACTACACCCCCGAGCCGCCCTGGACCCACTCCCGATTTTTTCCTCAGGAATAGTGTCTAAACACGACATCTGTGTGTATGCTGTTTTTATATATATATATAATATATATATTATATATATATATATATATATATATTATATATAATAATATATTATATATATATATATTTAACTATTGTCATCCGCTCCTACCGGCACACGATGGCCTGCTCTTCCGAAAGGCGGAACGGGGTTTTAACGTGTGAGCAAGGTGTTCTGCGTGCGTTCGCACACGGGGCCTCAGTTAAAGGTCTCATCCAAATGACTATGACTTTCAGTTCAATTTTTTCGTCAAACTGGGAAGAAAGGGCGAGGCTGGGTACGAACCCAGAACCTCACGGTTTACTTGTTAGCAGGGGAACTCTAACCATCCTGTCACCTTCTAAATAAATAAATGACCAGACATGTTTTTCTTCAGTGAGGAGATCACGCAAACTTTTGGAGAGAAGCGACGGTGTGAAACAAGGTTCTGTCCATCTGACCTAGCCCATGCTTTCTTTAACAATCAATTACAATTTCAATTCGAAACGCTTTATCATCTCAAACAGAGAAATTCATTTAGGTTACAAACAAAGAATATAAGGATGAAAAAAATGAATGACGTACATGTCACCAGAGAGATTTACAGCAGCATACAAAAAATCAACACATTCATGATGCTCTCTGTGAAAGCAACACATAATTATGTGACATACTCCCACACATTTTCTGCAATATAGTTACGATTGTGCTCGACACAACCCCCCCCAATATACAAGACTCCAGTTCATTTGGAGGTGTGCACGCGTGTGCGCACATTCAAGCAGCACGCGCGCGTGCGTGCGTGCACACACACACACACACACGACGCACACACCACACAAACATACACACACACATACACACACATACACACAAACACAAACACACATACACACACATACACACACACACACAAACATACACACACACACACACACACACACACACACACACACACACACACACACACACACACACACACCACACACACACACACACACACACACACACACAACACACACAGCTTTCTTCAAACCAGGAAGCGATGTTGCCAGTGATAACAATAATAACGGCCCCCACTGCACTGTCGTCAAGACGCAGATGCTCTTGAACAGCAAAATGATAGCACAGGTTTCAGCTCTGTCTGTCTGTCTGTCTGTCTGTCTATCAGTCCATCTCTGTCTGTCTGTCTGTCTGTCTCTGTCTCTCTGTCTCTCTGTCTTTGTTCTCTGTCTCTCGTCTCTGTCTTCTGTCTCTTTCCCGTCTCTCTCTGTCTCTCTGTCTCTGTCCTCTCTGTCTCTGCTCTGTCTCTCTCTCTCTCTCTCTCTCTCTCTCTCTCTCTCTCTCTCTCTCTCTCTCTCTCTCTCTCTCTCTCTCTCTCTCTCTCTCTCTCTCTCTCTCTCTCTAGTGGGGGACGGATAGCCTAGTGGTCAAACATTGCACTGGCAATTTGACGACCCGGGTTCGAATCCGGTCCAGGAGATTTTTCTCCTGGAGTTAACATCAGTGCTGACTCCACTCCCCCAAAAGTCCTTCGGATGAGACTTTAAACCGAGGCCCCGTGTGCGAACACACGCAGAACATTTTGCGCACACGTTAAATCCTGTTCCGCTTTTCGTAAGAGTAGGCCATCGTACGCCGGTGGGAACAGATGACATTTACAAAACTGCATACACACGGGGACTGGATGTAAAAAAGCACAAGAGTGCTTATTCCATTATCCTCGATATAAAAGAATATATCAAATCAAATCAAATCTGTCTGTCTGTCTGTCTGTCTGCTCTCTGTCTGTCTGTCTGTCTGTCTGTCTGTCTTCTGTCTCTGTCTGTCTCTGTCTCTCTCTGTCTCTGTCTCTCTCTCTCTCTCTCCTCTCTCTCTCTCTCTCTCTCTCTCTCTCTCTCTCTCTCTCTCTCTCTCTCTCTCTCTCTCTCTCTCTCTCTCTCTCTCTTTCTTGGTGGGTTTTTCCAAATTGATCTGAAGCGAGTAAAGATTGACCTTTGCAGAGAAATCAACAGTTGAAAATGCTGGATGATGGATGTGGCAGAGGAAGCGTAATTGCATAATTGTTGAGATGCATTGTCACGCTGCGAGAGAGAGAGAGAAGACAGACACAGACAGAGAACAGAAGACAAAACAGACAAGATGACAAAGACAGACAGACAGACAGCAGAGCAGCAGCAGACAGGACAGGAAGCAGGCAGGAGGCAGAACAAGACAGACAGAAGACAGAGCAAAAGAGACAAAGACAAAGAGACGAAGAAAAAGAGAAGAAGAGAGAGAGAAGAGACAGAAACAGAGACAGAGAGAGCAGAGAAGAAAGAGAAAGAGCAGAGACAAGAAGAAAGAGAGAGAGAAGAGAGAGAGAGAGGAGAGGGATAGAGAAGAGACAGAGAGAGAGACAGAGAGACAAAGACGAGAATAGAGAGAGAGAGAAATAGAAAGGAAGTGATAGAAAAAATATAATAAATTTTCTAGCAGAGAATCTTCCAGAAGGTCTGGGATGATGCTGATGGTACCGATACTGAAAGATCCCTCCACACTCCACACCCCCACACCCCGGCATCCCCCACACCCCCTACACCCCACCCCTTCCCCTACCCCCACCACCCCGGACAGGAAGTCATCATTGGGTAAACGTTTGTTTGGGGACTCCACTACTAAAGACTTGATTACACGGTGTTGAAGCTCACAGGAATAGATGGCGCCTGAAAGCGGATCTTTCTGCCTAAGAAACCAGCCATCTATCAGTTGGAGGAAGAGCAGAAAGAGGAGATGATGATCAGCTCTCCAGTCGCTGGACCCCACTGTCTCCAGTCCTCTGACTCTGGTCATAGGATCAGGAGGATGGCTACCTTACAGGAAATGAGTTTGCCAGTTTCCACTATAATAGTCTACTACTAATGGAGTGGGTGGGGTTTTTTTGCGCCGCGACACAGACATACAGCAGACAACTGACAAAGACATGCACGCATGCCCTGCACGAGTACATACACAAACACACACACACACACGCATAAGGGCATGTGCACGCACGAGTGCGCGCACGCGCACACACACTCACACACACACGCGCGCATGCACACACACACGCGCGCTCACACTCACACACACACACACACGCACGCACGCACGCACGCACACACACACACACACACGAGTTAAAATCAGTGCTGACTTCACTCTGAAAAAAAGTACAAAGCTGCATACACACGGAGACTGGATGTAAAAAATTACGTGAGTACTTATTCCATTATCCTCTATACAAAAGAATGAATAAATAAAATGAAAACACACACACACGCACGCACGCACGCACGCCCGCACAAAGACACAAAAACACACAGACACACACATACACACATACACACACGTGCGCGCGCGCGCAATAGATAGATAGGCAGACAGACAGACAGATAGATATATAGATACATAGATGCATCCATCCATCCATCCATCCATCCATCCATCCATCCATCCATACCTACATACATACATACATACATACATACATACATACATACATACATACATACATACATACATACATACATACATACAATACATACATACATACATTAATGTACGCAAGATGTTCTGCGTACGTTCGTACACGGGGGCCTCGGTTCATAGTCTCACCTCACCTGAAGGACTTTCGGAGGAAGTGGAGTCGGCACTGATGTTAACTTCATGAAAAAAAATCTCTCCAACGGGTGCCTCGGCGGTGGGTAGATAGAACCCAGGAGCGTCAGATGGTGAGCTCAATGGTCTAACCACTAAGCTATGCCAACCCAACCCCTGCCTCCAGAATACATGTTGGGTATGTTCGTGTTAACCGTATATCCAGCACTGGCTAGCAAACTCTTTATTTAATTGGAATATATCCAGGGGCAGTGAAGTGGTGGGAGGGGGGCGGGGTGTAAAGCGTAACAAGAATATTGCATATAAATAAAGATATATATATGTATATTCTAGATATAGAATTAAATATATATAGATATAATAAGAGAGAGAGTATATAGATATATATAATTAGAATAGAATAGTATGATAGATATAGATAGATATATAGATATAGATAGATATAAGAATAGATTAGATAGATAGATTGATAGATTAGATAGATAGAAGATGATAATAGATAAGATAGTAGTAATAATAGATATAGATAGTAGATAGATAGATAGATAGATAGATAATATGAATATATAGATATATAGATATATAGATATATATAGATATATAGATATAAGAGTGTGTGTATGTGTGTGTATCATATGATCAGTTAATATCTCTTTTCTAGTCAATGGTCCGTACACTATTGTATTCCTTCACTGTGTGTGGGTGGGGTTTTTTGTGTGTGTGTGTGTTGTGTGTGTGTGTGTATTGTGTGTTGGTGTGTGTGTGGTGGTTGTGTTGGTGTGTGTGTGTGTGTGTGTGTGTGTGTGTGTGTGTGTGCGTGTGTGTGTGTGTGTGTGTGATAGTTTTTTTTCTTGAATTTATCTTGAAATGTTTAAACTGATATGAAACGTACCTTTCTTGAATCTTTTTGAAATTATAATTCCTCTCAATTATGTGCCTGTCAGTACTATTTTTGACTTGGCTTGACATAAGCTTGGCTTAACATACACACGGGGACTGGATGTAAAAAAAAATACACGAGCGCTTGTTCCATTATCCTCGATATGAAAGAAGAAATATAAATAAAATAAAGCTTGCACAGGACTTTTCATTTTTTTTGGCGTTGCAGTCTCATTTAAGAATGTTATCAATGAATAGAATCGAAACAATTTAACTCCAAGGAGAAATCCAATTCAACGAAAAAGCAATACATGGATTTGAACCCTCACCTTTCAAGTCACTCTCAGACCACAAAATATGGAGCTTTGAACCATCTCATTATCCCCAGCCACCTTAATTAACACACATCCTCCCTCCCCCTCCCCCTCCCCTCTCCCCCAACTTACCCCCACTCCCCCTAGCCCTCCCCTAGCCTTCAATAGTAATGAAGTAATCTGAGTCATGGTCTTCCTTTTACATAGAGAGCCAAGCACGATAGCTGATAATAATGATGGTCTGTGCAGATGAATTCACTACGCCTACAGGATATTGCAGGCATGGAGTATAGATTTTGTTTTTAACAGGTCAAACGAAGGTAGCGCGCGCACGCGCTCGCGTTTTAATTTTTTGTTTGTTTATTTATTTCATTCTTTTGTTTTCGAAGATAATGTAATAAGCGCGTATGAGCGCTTTCTCTTTACATCTAGTCCCCGTGTGTATGCAGTTTTGTAAATCTTGTCCTCCGTTCCCACCGGCACACAATGGGCTACCCTTACAAAAGCGGAATGGGTTTTAATGTGTGCGTAAGCTGTTCTATGTACGTTCGCACACGGCCTCGGCTTATAGTCTTATCTGAAGGGAGGAGTGGAGTCGGCACATATGTCATTTCCAAAGGAAAAATCCTCTTGAACGAGATTCGAACCCGAGTCAGCAGATCACGAGCGCATCACACTGACCACCAGGCTATCCCTTCCCGAGAGCGTGTGCGTGCGTGCGTGCGTGCGTGCGTGCGTGCGTGGTGCGTGCGTGTGTGTGTGTGCTGTGTGTTGTATATGTGTGTGTGTTGTGTTGTATGTGTGTGTGTGGCCTACGTGTGGTGCGTGCGTGCGTGCGTGCGAGTGTGTGTGGGTATGTGTGTGTGTTTGTGTGTGTGTGTGTGTGATTGTATATTGTGTGTGTTGTGTTGTATTGTGTTGTGTGTGTTGTGTGTTGTATATGTGTGTGTGTTGTGTTGTATTGTTGTGTGTGTGTGTATGTGTGTGTGTAATAGAGAGACAGAGACAGAGTACCAATACAACAACACGCTCCACTCTCCTCCTTAGGGAGCTGACGTAGGTTAGTTAACAAAGAAAGAAGTGGTGGGTCAATAGTTCCATGTAGGCCTAGGACTGTGTGATTGAGGCGTGGTGTTAACTAGCATAAAGGTGTCCTCTTCCTTCCTTCCTTCCTTCCTTCCTTCCTTCCTTCCTTCACACACTATTATGACTACTTAGTGTGTCTAGTTTAGTCCTTTTTTTTTTTATTGTTCCCCACAGTCATTGCAGCTCATTATTAGATAGATAGATCTACCTGCAGTCTGTCTGTCTGTCTGTCTGTCAGAACAGTGTGTGTGTGTGTGTTGTGTGTGTGTGTGTGTGTGTCTGTCTGTCTGTCTGTCGCTGTCTGTCTGTCTGTCTGTCTGTCTGTCTGTCAGTTTCTCTGTCTGTCTCTCTGTGTTTTCTTCTCCACAGTCATTGCAGCTCATTATTTTGTATAGATAGATAGATAGATAGATAGATAGATAGATAGATAGAAGATAGATAGATAGATAGATAGACAGACAGACAGACAGACAGACAGACAGACAGATAGACAGACAG
>CM060344.1:16574752-16577114 GCA_030674155.1 Stramonita haemastoma
TGGCAGAAAATAAACAAGAAGGCGGTGACAAGATAAAAAAAAGGTACAAGGTAGAAACAAAAGAGAGGATAAAAAAGAGGGATCCCTCGCACAGAATTTCCAGAAGATGGGGTACCGTGTATACTGTTTTGACAGGTCCCCAAGCATCCCAAGGGCAGAGGGAGAGGGGGTGGGGGTGGAAGGAAAAATTGCTCTATACTATTCTTCATCTCTCCCGAATTTTTTATCATTGAACTGTTCAATTTTCATCCCATACCTTTACTATAGGAGAGCATTCATCCACCCTTAATGTGTTTATTCTCCATAATTATGTTTTCCTCTCATCGTTCTTTTCTTCTTTTTTTTTTAGCATAACTCTCGCTCTACTACCCCTCGCTCAATCATGTCTTCAATAACTCCCTCTGTTTCCATTTTCCTTACGCCACCTCTCTCTCTCTCTCTCTGTCTCTGTCTCTGTCTCTCTGTCTCTGTCTCTCTCTCTCTCTCTGTCTCTGTCTCTCTCTCTCTCTCTCTCTCTAACTATCTCTATCTCTCATTCTCTCTCTCACTATCTCTATCTCTATCTCTCTCTCCCCACCTCCCTCTCTCTCTCTCATTCCATCTCATTCTCTTATTTTCTCTCTCTCTCTCTGTCTCTATCTCTCTGTCTCTCTCTATGTCTCTGTCTCTGTTTCTCTCCATGTATCTCCCCCTTCTCTCTCTCTTCTCTCTGTCTTTCTGTATCCATCTCTCCCTCTCTCTGTCTCTTTGCCTCTGTCTCTGTCTCTGTCTCTGCTCTTCTCTTCTCTCCTCCTCTCTCTCTCTCTCTCTCCTCTCTCTCTCTGTCTCTCTCTCTCTCTCTCTCCCTCCTCTCTCTCTCTCTCCCTCTCTCTCTGTCTCTGTCTCTGTCTCTGTCTCTCTCTCTCTCTCTCTCTCTCTCTCTCTCCTCTCTCTCTCTCTCTCTCTCTCTCTCTCTCCCTCTCCTCTCTCCTCTCCTCTCTCTCCTCTCCTCTCTCTCTCTCTCCCACTCTCTCTCTCACCTGGTATCTTCCACCCCTTTTTTCCCTCCTTTCTCTGTCTGCCCCTGAATGTTTTCTGTCTGTCCCCTGTCTCCCCTGTTTCTCTGCCCCTCTCTGTCTGCCCTGCCCCTGCCCTTTTCTTTTCTCTCTCCCCTAAATCTCTCTCTCCCTTTTTCTCCCCCCCTCTCTCCCCTCCCCTCTCTCTTCTCTCTCCTATCCCCTCTCCCCTTGGGGGGCCTACAGGGCAAAGAGACAGTCACAAGGGGGTGGCAGCAGACTGCCAGCACACGACCAGACTTTTTTAACGAGAGAAGAGAGAAAAGAAAAAAGAAAAGAGAGAGGGGGGGGAGGGGGAGAGAAAACAAAACCCAAAGAGAGAAAGAAAGAGAAAGAGAGAGAGAGAGAGAGAAAAAGAGAGAAAGAGAGAAAAGGGAGAGAAGAGAGAGAGAGAGAGAGAAAAGAGAGAAGAGAGAGAAAGAGAGAGAAAGAAATGGAGAGGGAAAAAGGGGGCCCAAGAAAGAATAGAATGAAAAGGAAAAAAGAGAGAGAGTACAGGAAGAGAGAGAGAGAAAAGAGAGGGGGGGGGGGAAAGGGGTAAGAGAGAAGGGGCAGAGAGTGACAGCGAAAAAAGAGAGAAAGTGAAGAGAGGGGCCCCTAGAGAGAGAGAGACGAAGAGGAGGGGGGTTTTAGAGAGAGAGAGAGAAAGGGAAGTGACAGGAGAGAAGAAGAGAAAAGAGGGGGGGGGGGGAAGGGGGGGGGGGGGTTTAGGGGGGGGGGGGACATGGGGAGAGGGGGAGGAGGGGGGGAGAGGGGAAAAGGGAGGGGAAGAGGGGAAAGAAAAGGAAAAGGGGAGAATGAGAGAGAGGGAGTAGAGGGGGAGAGGGAGAGAAAAATGGGGTGGGTGGGGGAAAAGAGGAAAAGGGGGGGGAAAAAAAGGGAAAGAAATAGGGGGAGCCGCCCCCGGGGGCCCCTTTTCCCCTTTCCCCCCCCCCCCCTTTTTTTTTCCCCCTCCTGTTTCCCTCCCACTGCCCCCCTCGCCCTCTTGCCCCTCCCCCGCCCCCTTCCTCCTCCCACCCCCCTTTCTTCCCCCTCCTCTACTCCCGCCGGGGGTCCTTGCTCGCCCCCCCTTTCCCCCTCTCCCTTCTCTCCCCTCTCCCCTCCCTCTCCCCTGCCCCCTCCTCCTTCTCTTTTCCCCCCCCCTCCCCCCCCCCTCCCCCCCAAACCCCCGATTTCCCCCCCCCCCCTTTTCCCCCCCCCTAACCCCCTTCCAAAACCCCCCCCCCCCCCCCGCCCCCTTAAAACCACTCCCCCCCCCCCTCCCTCCCCCCCCCTTTCCCAACGCCTCCCCCCAAAATTTGCCTCCC
>CM060344.1:16577214-16582214 GCA_030674155.1 Stramonita haemastoma
AGGGGGGGGAAAGAATAGGAGAAGAGAAATTTTTTAGAGAAGGGTTTTAGGTGGAAGGAGGGGGGATTTTAGGTTTAGTAGAGTAGGGGGGGAGGTGGAAAAGGGAAAAGGGATTGGGAGAGAGAAAAAGGGAGAGGAAGTAGAGAAAAGGGGGAGGTGAGATGGGAGGGGAGGGGGGGTTAAGAAGGGTAGGGAGGTTTTGGGAGGGGAAGGGAGAGAAGAGGGAAGAAGAAAAATTTAAAAGATTTAAGGATTTAAAAGAATAGAGTTAGGGAGGGGGAGGGAAGGGTTTAGAAGGAAAGGAAGAAAAAAGGGGTTTTGGAGAGAAGAATTTAAGTAAAGAGAGGGGGAGAGAGGATTAAAGGGGAAGGGGGTATTTAGAAAAGAGGGGGAAGGGAAGGAGGGTAGAGTGGGGGAAAGAGTGGGAGAGGGGGGAAGGAGAGAGGATTGAAGAGAGTGGATTTTGGGAAAGAGGAATTAGAGAGGGAAGGGGGGGAAAGGATAAGGAGAGGGTTAAAAAGGGGTAGAGGGGGGGGTTAAAAAAGAGGAAAAATTTTAGGGGAGGGGGGAAAAGGAGGAAAGTAAGTAGAAAGGGGGAAAGGGAAGAGGGGGGGGGAAAGAGGGTTTAATTTTGAAGGGGGGTAGGAAGTAAGGAGGAGAAGAAAGGGAGAATTAGAAAGGGGAGGATTGTAAGAGATGGGGAGATTTAAGATTAGAGAAGGAAAAAAGGGGGTTTAGAGGGAAGAGAAAAGGAGGGGGAAAGAAGGGGGGGGAAGAGTTTTATGAGGGAGAAGGGGAAAAAGGTAGAGATTAAAATTAGAAATAGAAAAAAGGGTGGGATGGGGGGGAAGGAAAAGAAAGAAAAGGGGGAGGTTGGGGGAGGAGAGGAGGGAGGGTTTTTGGGGGGAAAAGGGGGGGATTTAGGGGGAAAAGGGGTGGGGGGGAGTAAGGGGGTAAAGAGAGGGGAAAGGGGGGAGAAATAGATTTAGGTGGAAAAAGGGTTAGGAAATTTTATGGGGTTTGGGAAGTTAAGGTAGGGGGAAGAAGAAGAGAGGGAGAGAGAAAAGGGTTTAGAGGGGAGGTGTTTGTTTTGGGAGGAGAAGAAAGTTTGGGAGAGAAAAGGGGGGGTTTTTTAGAAAGAATAAAAAAGGGGGGGGAGTAGAGTTAGAGAGGGGGGGAGGGGTGAGGTTTAGATAAGAGAGATAGAAGGTACGAGAGTAGGATATTAGATAGTTTTTTAGTTAGAGTATTTAGGAGTTAGAGAGATTAGAGATAGGGGGGAGGTTAGTTAGAAGAGAGGTTTAGAGAGACAGGAATAGAGAAGGTAGAGATAAGAGTAATGGTAGAGGATAGTAGTTTTTTTAGAGAGCGAGGTGATATTAGTAGTTAGAGTAGAGAAGAGGTTTAGATAGAGTTTTAAGAAGAAGTAGTTATAGTAGAGATTTAGAGAGTTTTAGGGTAGAGAGTTTAGATAAGAGAGATAGTTAGTAGTAGAGAGTTGGTTTTTATATAGTTTTAGACTAGAGAATTTTAGAGAGTTTTTTAGAGGTAGAGAGATGGTTTAGAGATTTTTTTTTTAGTAGGTAGATTTAGAGAGGTAGAGAATTTTGGGTATTTAGAGAAGATTATTAGGAGATTTTTAGGAGGAGTTAGAGTAGAAGAGATAGTTAGGGTTTAGGAGAGCGAAGATTAGAGGGTAGTAGAGGAGGGGTTATAGAGAGAAGAGAAGATAAGATTAGTTATTTAGAGAGAAGGAGAGAAGACATTGAGTAGAGAGTTTTAGTTTGAGAATAGTTAGAGTTGTTTTGAGATAGATAGAGAGATGTTGGGGGGAGTGGTTTTAGTTTGTTTGGGTTTTTTTGGTTTATAGGGGAGAAGTTTACGAGAGGATAGAGTAGGGAGAGGAGGTTAGTAGGGAGAAGAGATAGAGATTTAGAAGATTTAGAGTAAGAAGTTAGAGGGGTTTAGAGGGTTAGAGAGAGAATAGAGAATAGAGAGAGAGATTTAGTAGTTTTAGAGGAGATAGGTTTGGGTTTTTTAGGTGTAAGAGAGATAGAGAAGTTTGTAGATAGTTTTTAGAGAAGAGATAGTAGAGGATTAGCGAGAGAAGATAGAGAAATAGTTTAGAGTTAGAGTAAGGGAGGTAGAGAGTAGGGTAGAGATAGTTAGAGAGAGATAGAGAGATTTAGAGAGATAGAGAATTAGTTGGAGAGAGGAGAGAGAGAGAAGAGAGTAGTTTAGAGAGGATAGATAGTAGATTAGGAGAGAGATAGAGAAGAGAGTAGAGAGTTTTTAGAGGAGAGAGAGGAAGAGCGAGAGTAGAGAGAAGTTAGATAGATAGAGAGAAGTTAGAGAGATAGGAGAGGATGTAGGAGATATAGTTAGATTTAGAGAGTTTAGAGAGAGAATTGTTAGAGGAGAGAGGAAGTGTTTTAGAGAGTATTAGAGTAGTAGATTGAGATAGAGATTGAGGAGAAGTTTAGTAGAGAAGAGAAGATCTAGAGATTTAGTAGAGTTTAGATGAGGACGAGAGAAGATAGAGAGATTTTTTGAGAGTAGATTAGTTTAGAGAGGTATAGTAGAGAGTAGAGAGAAGTATTTAGTTAGTTAGAGAGATATTGAGAATTTAGTAGAGAGGAGATGCTACTAGAGATAAGTTAGTGAGAGAGAGAAGAGAGGTTAGAGAGTTTTTAGAGAGATAGAGAGAGAGAGAGAGATATGAGTGACTAGAGAGAGATTAGAGAGAGATTAGCTAGAGATATAAGAGTAGTAGTAGACTTTTAGAAGAGGTAGAGAGAGATAGTAGAGTAGAGAAGAGAGAATTAGAGAGTAGAGTAGTAGATAGAGAGATATTAGGGTAAGAAGATAAGAGATAGTAGAGAGAGCGAGTAATGAGAGAGATATGGTAGTAGTAGAAGAGATCGTAGAGTTTAGAGAGAGAAGAGACTAGTTAAGAGATTAGTTTAGGATCGAGATTTATAGAGAGAGTTAGTTAGTTTAGAGAGTAGAGATGTAGAGGAGTATTTTTAGTATTAGAGATGTTAGAGAGAGTTTAGGATGATCGAGAGAGTTACAGGTAGGAGTGAGAGAAGAGAGATAGA
This sequence comes from Stramonita haemastoma, assembly GCA_030674155.1. Taxonomy (NCBI): domain Eukaryota; kingdom Metazoa; phylum Mollusca; class Gastropoda; order Neogastropoda; family Muricidae; genus Stramonita; species Stramonita haemastoma. Next base: position 16,580,316 of record CM060344.1, read on the forward strand.
GAGACAGAGTTATTTAGTTAGTAGAGAAGTTTAGAGAGAAGAGTTAGTAGGAGTAGATAGGAAAGAGAGTAGTATAGATTTTTTATAGAGAAGTAGAGCTGGAGGAGGTGGTGACGGGTTAAGAGTAGATTTTTTAGGAGAGGAGGTAGAGAGAGTTTTTAGAGATTTATATTAGTTAGATAAGTTAGTTATAGAGTTAATGTTAGAGAGTAGAGTAGAGAGGTTTTTAGTAGGAGTAGAGAGAAAGAGAAGAATTAGGAAGAGAAGATTTTAGAGATTAGAGGAAGGTAGGTTATAGTAAGGAGAGAGTAGTTTTTAGAGAGAGTAGTTTTATAGAGAGAGTAGTAGAGAGTTAGGTTTAGGGTTTAGAGAGACTAGAGAAGAGAAGAGTTAGTTTTTGGAGGTTTAGAAGATAGAGATTAGTTAGAGAGAGTAAGAGAGAAGAGTAGAGGAGAAGGAGAGAGTTTATAGAGGGAGATTTTTAGGGTAGAGAGAAGAGAGAGATATTAGTAGAGTAGATAGATTAGAGGTTAGTAGATGAGATATTTATATAGAGAGATGGATAGAGAAGAGAGAGAGTGTAGTTAGAGAGTTAGAGGAGAAGTAGTAGTTTGAATAGAGATTTGTATAGAGAGGATAGTATATTTAGTAGAGAGAAGTAGAGGAGAGGAAGAGAAGAGAGATAGAAAGATTTAGAGATGAGAGAAGTTTAGAAGAAGAGAGATTAGGAGTAGATAGATTTAGAGTAGTTAGAGATAGGAAGATTTAGAGGTTTTAGAGGTAGAGTAGAAGAGAGATAATAGGAGCAGAGAATTTAGGAGAAGAGAGAGTTTTTTTTTTAAAATTATAAAAAAAGATAGAAGGGGAAGAGAGGGGAAAAGGGAGAAAGAGAAGAGAAATTTAGAGTAAGAGAGAGAGAAAAAGGATAGAGGAGGGAAGTTTAAGAGAAAGGGAAGAAAGAAAGGGTAGAAAGAAAATTTTAAAAGAAAATTAGAGAGGTGAGGTTTAGTTTTTAAAGGGAGAGGGGAAAGAGAAAAAGAAGAGAGAGGAAAAGAGAGGGAAGAGAGAGAAGGGGAGGAAGAGAGATTAGTAAAAGGTTGGAAGAAAAAGGTTTTTAGAGAGAGTTTAGAGGAGGAAGGGAGTAGAGGTGGGGGAGAAGTTTTTTAGAGAAAAGAAAGATAGAGATTTTAAGAAAAAGGAAAAAAGGGAAAAGAGGGGGGTTTTGGGGAAAGGAGAGAGAGAGGGGGGGGGTTAAGGAAGAAGAGTTTGGAGAGAGAGAAAAAGGAAGGGGGAGAGAAGGGGAGAAAAGGGTTTTTAGTGAAAAAGGAGGAGGAGAGAAGGGGGTGGATTAAAGAAAGAAGAGGGAGGGTTTTTAAGAGATTTAGATTAGGGAGGTAAAAGAAAGAGATTAAGAAAAAGAGAGGTTTAGGGTTGAGAAGAAAAGGGGAAAGAAAGAGCTAGGAAAGAGGGGGAAAGAAAAGTTTAAGAGAGAAGAGAAGAGGATTTTTAGGGGAAGGGAAAGGGGGTTTTAGAGGGGGGGTTTAAAAAGAATTTTAGAAGGGGAGAAGTTTTAGGAAAGAAAGTTAGAGAGAAAAAATAGAAAAGAAGAAAAAGAGAGGGGAAAGGGGTTTAGAAAAGAAGAGAAAAGGGTTAGAGAGGGGGTAGAAGAAGAGAAAGAGAAGGGGAAGGAGAAAAAGGGTTTGGAAAGGAGAGAAAAGAAGATAGAGATAGAGAAAAAAGGGGGAAGAGGAAAATAAGAGAGGGAAGAAGAAGAAAGAGAAAAGAGGGGTGGGAAGAAAAGAGAAAAGGGGTAGATAGAGAGAAGTAGATGTAAAAAAGGGAAGAAAGAAAGATTTTTTAGAGAAGGGGAAAGAGAAGAAGAGAGAAAGGAAGAAAAAA
>CM060344.1:16589714-16592214 GCA_030674155.1 Stramonita haemastoma
TTTCTGTCTATGTCCTGTCCTGTCCCTGTCCCTGTCTCTGTCCCTGTCTCTGTCTCTGTCTGTCTGTCTGTCTGTCTGTCTGTCTGTCTGTCTGTCTGTTCTGTCTGTCTGTCTCTCTCTCTCTCTCTCTCTCTCTCTCTCTCTCTCTCTCTCTTTCACTTAAAATGGATTAATCCCCGATAAGGGCGGGGACTGGATGTAAAAAAGCACGCGAGTGCTTATTCTTTATCTTCGAAATAAAAGAATTTGATTTGAATTTTTGATTTGATTTGGATCTCTCTCTCTCTCTCTCTCTCTCTCTCTCTCTCTCTCTCTCTCTCTCTCTCTCTCTCTCTCTCTCTCTCTCTCTCTCTCTCTCTCTCTCTGGGAACAGATGACATTTAGAAAACTGCATACACACGGGGACTGGATTTTTTTAAAAAGCATAAGAATGCTTATTCCATTATCCTCGATATAAAAGAATAATACATAAATAATGATAATAAAAATAAAAATAATCTCTCTCTCTCTCTCTCTCTCTCTCTCTCTCTCTCTCTCTCTCTCTCTCTCTTCTCTTCTCTCTCTCTCCTCTCTCTCTCTCTCTCTCTTGATAAGCTGACATACTTCATTTATTTTTTTTATTGTTGTTTATTCTTTCTTTTATATCGAGGAAAATAGAATAACCACGCACGTGCCTTTTTGCATCCAGTTCCCGTATGTATGCAGTTTTGTACTTTATGCACGGTGAGCTCTTAGGGCAATTGTAGTTATAAAAATAGCTGTAATTAGAATAAAAGTTAGATAATGACTACATGGTTTGAACTACTCGTTATTCTTTCTTGCATACTTTTGATTCTTTGATGTTATGTACTGCTATGTTTGTTTGTTTGTTTGGGGGGTTTGAGGGGGGGGGGGGCGCTTAACACTTTTTTAATGCAATGTTGCCAAGCATCATGAATTCTGACATTATCTGTCTGCTTCTTGGTCTGTGTCGCAGCAAAATTATGGACTTGGGTTTTTTTTTTCATTATATGACCTGTTAATGTTGTTTATTTCTAATATTGTGCAGTTAGGTCAATAATGCTTTACATATTATGTAATGACGTGCACCAATGTTTTTTTTTCTGAATTTGAAAATCAATGATTATGTTCACAATGTGGGAACAGTTCTTGATGTTTCATACACGAACAAACGAAAAAGTAATACCCTGTAACCTATCATTATTATCGATCATTACTGTGTACTACGAAAGAAAGTACCCCCTTTTTTAGCTTGCATTATGGGGTCTTTCCTTGGCTAGAGCTCCAAGGTTCACCGTTAGTGAGATTTTTTTACGTATACGACCGTTTAGACCCACCATTATCCCTGAAAATCATCCAAGTCTTGTGCTCTTGTGTGCACTAAATTTCATGTTTCCTTGTCTTTTGACTTTATTTCTTTTCTCCTTCTTGTTGTTGTTGTTTGTTTGCTTTATTGAACTGCCAAAAGCCTGCTTCTAAAGGCGCAGATAACATTCAGAAGCCAGCAGAAGGCCTCCTTGTTTGACACCGCTGCAGATATCACAGATCAGGGGGAAAATGCCAGTGAACGGCACTGACCCGTTGACTTCGTTTGGAAGAAATCAGGCTTTGTGTTAATGATAATGATAATAATGCATGGAATTTCTGTAGCGCTGTATCTTGCCAAAAAAAAATCAAAGCTCTTGTACCCGACCTATACAACACACAAGCAATCAATGACAATTAATAGGTTTAGCAAACTCGAATGTGTTAATGGTAATATGGCCTTTTGTGTTGATGGCAAAATGGTATTTGCGTTTATAGCATTATGGCCTTTGTGTTGATGGTAGCATGGTCTTTGTGTTGATGGCAATATGGCTTTTGTATTGATGGTGATATGGTTTTTGTGTTGATGGCAATATGGCCTTTGTATTGATGGCAATATGGCCTCTGTGTTGATGGCAATATGGTCTCTGCCAAAATGTGAAAAACTTACAGCCACTGACTATGTTGACTGCATTTGAGAAAGTATCATAACCAAGCTATTTCCCATGACCCTGTTTCACATTTTAGGCAGAATATAACAGCTACTTCCGCAGATCATATATTCATGCTTGTTTTGGGTCATACAAAGCACTATACAGAAGCTACATGTATTTTCTGGATTTTCCTAGAGTAGGCAAAAAATGAAAGCTTGGAGTTGTTTTTATTTTCATTTTTCGGCCAACGCTCCAAGGTTCACCATTGTGAGATTTTTTGTATGCGACCATGTTACTTTGCCCACCGTTAAAGTACCCGCATTCCGACTTCGGGGATGATGTCTAAACACATCATCAGTGTGCACGCTGGGGTTTTTTTTTTTAATCTCTACTTGTTTGTCATCTGTTCCTGCCAGCACTAATGGTATACTCTTCCGAAAGGCAGAACGGGTTTGAGGGTGTGCGCAAGATGTTCTACGTGGTGCCAAACGGGGTCTGGATTTATAGTTTTTTTTCCGAAGGGTTTTCGGGATAGTGGAATC
>CM060344.1:16597214-16602214 GCA_030674155.1 Stramonita haemastoma
TTTATATATATTATATATAAGATATATATATATATATATATATATATATATTGTGTGTGTGTGTTTGTGAAATGTATGCATGCATGTATGTATGTATGTATGTATGTATGTATGTATGTATGTATGTATGTATGTATGTATGTATGTATGTATGTATGTATGTATGTATGTATGTATGTATGTATGAATGCATGCACGCATGCATGCATGCAGGTAGGTAGGTAAGTAGGTAGGTAGGCAGGTGTGCGTGGTGCGTGTGTGTGTGTGTGTGTGTGTGTGTGTGTGTGTGTGTGTGTGTGTGTGTGTGTGTGTGTGTGTGTGTGTGTGTGTGTGTGTGTGTGTGTGTGTGTGTGTGTGTGTGGTGCATGTGTCCATGCGTCGTACATGTTAACCCCATTTCAGCACACGTGTCCCTATGTGGGTGCATCGTGCACTATTGCATGCTATGACCACAGCAGCAGCAGCAGCAGCAGCCGCAGTAATCCCCGCCCTGTCTATCGATCCAGAACCACTGGTGTGTTTGATGCTAATCTTCTTTTTGTCGCCACTAATGCATCAGTGATGCAGTGCCAGCACAATTTTCACTTCCTCGCACACACACACACACACATACACACACACGCGCGCGCGCCACACACCACACACACACGCACGTGCACACACCCATACACACACATACATACACTACATACAACATACACACACACATACACACACCCGCACGCGCATGCACGCACGCACACACACACACATACACACACACGCACGCACACACACACATACACATACCATCTACACACACACCATACATACATACATACACACACACACACACCCACACACACACACACACACACACACACACACACACACACACACACACACACCACACACACACAACATGTAAGAAAAAAATTCAGCACATAAGTGCTTATTCCATTATCTTCGAAATGAAAGAATACATTGATAAATAAAATAACACAACACACACACACACACACACCACACACACACACACACACACACACACACTCACACACACACACACACACACACACACACACACACACACACACACACACACACACACGCACGCACGCACGCACGCAACGCACTGTCACTGTGCTTAATACAATGTGTAAATACACAAAGAAAACTAGAGAGAAAAAAAAACACCCTAGTAGCAGTCAACACAAATGGCAATTTACGGCACTAACAAGTATTGATGTAGTTAATACTTTCTCCGTACCCACATCCTAGGGGGACGGGAATAGCCTGGTGGTCAGAGTGATGCGCTCGTGATCTACTGACCCAGGTTCAAGTATCCTTCAAGAGGATTTTCCCCCTGGAGTTAGCATCAGTGCCGACTGCACTCTCCGCAAACGTCCTTTGGATGAGACTATAAACCAACGTCCCGTGTGCGAACGCACGCAGAACATCTTATGCATACGTTAAATCTTGTTCCGCTTTTTAAAAGAGTAGGCCATGGTGTGGTAGTGGGAATAGATGACAACATTGACAAAACTACTTACACACGTGGACTAGATGGGAAAAAAAAGCACATGAGTGCTAATTCCGTTCTCTTCGAAATAAAAGAATAAATAAATAGATAGATAAATAAATAAATGAATAAATAAATGAATAATAAATAAATAATAAATAAATAATAAATAATAAATAAATAATTTAAATAGACAAATCCGTTAAAAATGGCAGGAACATAATAATTAAGATGGCTGTCCACTTTGAGTTTGACAGGTATTGATTTTGTTGAGTGACAGTGGCAGTTTTACATGTCTGAGAGAGCTGTCCGCAAGGGGTTTTTTGTGGGTTTTTATTTTTGGTCTAACAGCCACGCCTAGTGGACTGGTTAGCAGTGTTTCCACTTTTGCCTGCTCTGTGAGTGGTGCTTCCTTTGTTTGGGTTCAGACTCATTAGGCGGTCCATAATTGGTGATTTCAGCTGAGACAAAACGGCCTTGTGTAAGTTGGTATCTTAGCTGTCAATGGGTATCTGCTCTCTTTAGAGTCAGGGAAGGTAAAGCAGCGAGGGAAAGGAGATGGGCGCCGCCCTCAATATGCTGGCCCCCCCAGAGAAGCTGAGGTCTCTGATGCCTCGCCCTTCTATGACCACACAGGTAATCGGAACACCTTTACCTTTTTGTACTTTAAGTAGGTATCCTGCTAATTTCTTGTACCTGACCAGCAGTTTATAGTCTTTTGGGCTTTCTTAAAGGTTTAAAGCGCTGGACAAGTGTCCGCTTAACGTGACATGTCATTGCATCATAATACCCTACATTACATCGCATTATATGTCATCACAATTACAGTACGATACATTACATTACAGTACATTACATTATATTGGGTTACAGTACACATTGCCATAATATTTCATTTCATTCTTTCATCATCACTTGACAGTACCTTATAATATCACATCATAGTATTTCATCACATGACAGTGCCTTGTATCACAGTATAGTTCATCACATGACAGTATCTTATTTTTCAATGTGTTACATTACGGTTCATCACGTTATATTGCATTACATATATTACATTAACATTATAGCATTGTTCATCTAGCGCTGCTGTGCCTGTCTCAGTGGTCTTGCTCTACCATTATCCTCGATATAAAAAGAATGAATAAATAAATGAATAAATAAATAAACAGATAAAAAAAATAAATGATGTCTGATCAATGTCTGCAGTCTTGCCACCATTGAATGACTTTTCCCCCGTCCCTTGGCTATATCAGTACACACCTGCTTTACTACTGAAAGCAACTGCTTATTACCTAAGTACACACCTGCTTTATTATCTGAAAGTACACACCTGCTTTATTACTGAAAGTACACACCTGTTTCATTACCTGTAGTACACCTGTTCATTACTGAAAGTACACACCTGCTTTATTATCTGAAAGTACACACCTGCTTTATTACCTGAAAGAACATCAGTACACACCTGTTTTATTACCTGAATGTACACATGTGCTTTATTACCTGAAAGGACATCAGTACACACCTGTTTCATTACCTGAAAGCACATCGTTAACACCTGTATTACCTGAAAGTACATCATTACACACCTGTATTACGAAGAATCATTCACATGTTTACCTGAAAGTACATAAGTACTCACCTGCTTTATTACCTGAAAGTACACACCTGTTTCATTACCTGAAAGTACCACACCTGCTTTATTACCTGAAAGTACACACCTGCTTTATTATTTGAAAGTACATCAGTACACACCTACTTCATTACCTGAAGTACACCTGTTTTCCGAAGTAATCATACACACTGCTTTATTACTGAAGTACATCTTGCTTTATTACTTGAAAGTACATCAGTTCACACCTGTTTTATTACCTGAAAGTACACATCTGTTTCATTACCTGAAAGTCCATCAATACATACCTGCTCTATTACCTGAAAGTACATCATTATGCACCTGCTTCATTACCTGAAAGTATACACCTGTTGTTGTTTTTTCCAGAAAGTACATCAGTACACAGTTGCTTTATCACATGAAAGTACATCAGTACATACCTGCTTCATTACTTGAAAGTACACACCTGTTGTGTTTTTTCCGGAAAGTACATCAGTACACAGTTGCTTCATCACGTGGAAGTACATCAGTACATACCCTGCTTCATTACTGAAAGTACACACCTGTTTGTTTTTTTCCAAGAAAGTACATCAGTACACAGTTGCTTCTTCACGTGGAAGTACATCAGAATAGATACAGCTTCTAACCTAAAATTCCAAGAGTACACACCAGCTGCATCACCTGACAATGCATCAGTTTACCGCCTGAATGTTAAAAAGAAATACTGTACTCTGACGTTTCATCAGTACATACTTTGGTCATAATTTAGTGACGGCACTTTTACCACACACCAGTCATTATTTTCGCTCTGTCGTGTCTTGGGAGTGGAGAAGAGAAAAGGAGAGGAGAGGGGGGGGGGAGAGGAGTGGGGGAGAGCTAGAGGAGGGGGGTAGTAGAGTTTCTCTGACACTGATATACCTGACCACAGGTACTAAGTAGCATCCGTTAACTCTGCGTGTGGTTTCATTATCAGTACCTGGCATCTGCCACCTTTCCGAGAATAATGGAATTGTGAGTCATCACGGTGCTCGCTGGGTTATTTTGGTTAGGCGTTCTCCAGCCTAGCTAGCACCTTGGGAGGTCGCCTACATAATCATGCACTGTACTTTACACATCACCAACCGAAAATTAGAGCGCGCGTTGTGTGTTTGTTCTCACGATCTGATGGTCTAGGGTTGAGTCAACACCCAGACACCCGTTTAAGGGAATTTCAAGGGGGGGGGTCCCCTCCATGGAGTTAACATCAATGCTGAGTCCAGCTCCCACGAAAGGTCTTCAGGGTGAGACTTATACCGAGGTCCTGGGTGTGATCGTATTGAAAACATCATGCACATACGTTAACACCTGCCTTTGGGAAGAGTAGGCCATCTGTGCCGGTGGGAGCGAATGACAAAAGGGTCTTAACAACATCCACAGGTGGGCTAGATGTAAACACACACGAGTGTTTTATTCCATAATCGTAAACATAAAAACAGAAGAATGAGGATGATAGATAAAAAAAAAATCAACAGTGATAAGTACACACTGGATGAGTACATTACAGAGCAGTACAGTCTAGTATAGTACAGTACAGTACAGTACAGTACAGCATAGTACAGTACAGTATATATACAGTACAGTACAGTATCAGTACAGTACACATACAGTACAGCACAGTACAGTACAGTACAGTACAGTACAATACAACGTGCAGCATAGTACAGTACAGTACAATACAATACAATACAGTGCAGCATAGTACAGTACAGTACAGTACAGTACAGTACAGTACAGTACAATACAATACAGTGCGTACAGTACAGTACAGTACAGTACATACAGTACAGTACAGTAAAGTACAGCACAGTACAATACAATACAGTACAGTACAGTACAGTACAGTAC
>CM060344.1:16612214-16619189 GCA_030674155.1 Stramonita haemastoma
TATCTATCTATCTATTTCTCTTTCTCTCCCTCTCTCTCTCTCTCTCTTTATCTATCTATCTATCTATCTATCTATCTATCTATCTATCTATCTATCTATCTATTTCTCTTTCTCTCCCTCTCTCTCTCTCTCTTTCTCTATCTATCTATCTATCTATCTATCTATCTATCTATCTATCTATCTATCTATCTATCTATCTATCTATCTATCTATCCCTACAAGTTCTTCGGATGAGACTATAAACCGAGGCCCCGTGAGCGAAGGCACGCAGAACGTCTTCCGCACACGTTAAATCCTGTTCCGCTTTTTGTAACAGTAGGCAATCGTGTGCCGGTGGGAACAGATGAAAAAATTCACAAAACTGCATACACACGGGGACTGGATGTAAAAATGCACATGAGTGCTCATTCCATTATCCTCGATGTAAAAGAATAAATAAATAATGAATAACTTAGTCTGGCGACCGTGGGGGCACCCCTGAAGGCTTGGCAACCAGTTCCCTCCATTCCTCTCTCTGTTCTGCCTTTCCAGAGAGGAAGAAGTATATCAAAAAAAGTTAAAGGTGTCCCATAACCTGTGTGGTCGTAGGTGGGGCGGGGGGGGGGGGGGGGGGCGAGGCGTCAGAGACCTCAGCTTCTCTAGGGGCCAGCATGTTGAGGGCGGTGCCCATCTCCTCTCCCTCGCTGCTTTACCTTCCCTGACCCTAAAGAGTGGCAGGTACCCATTTACAGCTGGGTGAACTGGAGGAACTGTACTGAAGCCAAGGCGCGCAAACGGTCACCCATCCCATTGTCAACCACGCTCGACGCTGCTTAACCTTGGCTGGGGGAAAGCGAGCGCTCTGACCACTTAGCTATCCCGTCCGTAAGAAGTTTTCAATATAAAAACGATACACTATTCTTTCACCACCACCACCACCACCACCATCACCACCATCCTCCCCCCCTCCCCAAGGAGTTTCAGTTCTGAACTATCATGTATAATTTTGCAATGTTTTGAAATGAATCATGTATCATCACTTTATTATTAAGTTTGAGGGGTGTGGCAATAACAGACAGTCTTAAAGGGTGTCTATAGATTTTTTTTAAAACAGTGTAAACAAGTTATTTATTAGATGTGACATCCGTATATTTTTTTTAATGGTGTTGCCTGTTTAAAAAAACAAAGAAAAGCGATTTCTGTTGTGATTGTTTTTATTAAGAAACCAGTCTCCAAAAACAGGAACACACGTACACAGAGAGAGAGAGACAGAGAGAGAGAGAGACAGATGGGGGGGAGGGGAAACAGACAGACAAACAGACAGGCAGGCAGAGGCAGACAGACGGAGAGACATCCAGTCAGAGACAGACAGACAGACAGACAGACAGACAGAGACAGACAGAGACAGACAGAGACATACAAACATACTGATAGAGAGACAGACAGAGACAGACATCCAGCCACAGAGAGAGAGATACAGACAGACAGAAAGACAGACAGGCAGACAGGCAGAAAGAGACAGAACCATATACACAGGCAGGCAGACAGACAGATAGACAGGCAGTCAGATTGCTAAGGAAAAAGACAGACAGAGACCTACACACTCAGAGAACAGACAGACAGACAGAGACGTACAGACAGATAAACAGACAGACAGATAGCCATGATCCAGCCGCAAGGAAAGAGACAGACAGAGCCATGCAGACTCAGAGAAAGACAGAAGAACCGGTCAATATGTGTGTTTCTTTCAATGCTATTTACAACACAGTTGATCACGAAAACCACAACAGAATTCTGGTTAGAATTTTTTTTTCATCCTTCTAACGTCCTTTAATTAAAACAATTGTTTATATGTTTCCCTTTTTTTTATCAAAAGCCTTCAAAATAAAAATACAACAATATATATTTCATATCTGATGAACAAAGCTCATTAATTTCTGTCCACGATATCTTTTTTTTTAAATACCTCCTTTTCTCCCCAGAAAAAATATAAAAAGCGGGTCTCCTTGAAATTCGAAATAACACAAATAATAATGTCAAGCGTCTGACATACGCCGCATGTGAAGTGTCGAATGATATTTTGGTTTGTTAAAAAAAAAAAAAAATCTTCACGAAGAAGAAAAGTTCTGTATGCCAGAAATTCTATATGCGACAGGTGCAGAATTATTTTTGTAGCGTCTTCATCTATTCTCCACAACAACATTTCGCAAGAAGGCCAGAAAAAAAGAAAAAAAAAGAACTAGGCAAGAGAGGAAAAGTACTGAAGGATGAGGATGTTTTTGAGCCAGGATTCGATCATTCTGTATTCGAAGACCTCAAAGTATTCTTTTGGTATTTGGGGGTTGGATATAAAATGAGACGTAAGGTCTAGACGAAAGTGTTATCACAAAAAACAAGAAAGAAAATTAAAAAAAAGAATTAGTGATGAACGTTGCAGTTTTTATTGATATTCTGGTTTGAGGTTTGATGACCAATGTTTTTTTGGTGTGGTATGTGGTTTTTTTTGTTTGTTTTCTGTTTTGTTTTGTTTCGTTTTTGTTTTGTTTTGATTTTACAAAATTCAATTCATTTACGTTTATGAGAAAGTAAAACGCTGATATTTCCAGCAGTAGCTATCACAGAATATAGCACAAAAAAGCAACAACAACAACAACATCAACCGTACATTTCATGACAGTTGTCTGTGTGTGTGTGTGTGTGTGTGTGTGTGTGTGTGTGTGTGTGTGTCTGTGTGTGTCTGTGTCTGTGTCTGTGTGTGTGTGTGTGTGTGTGTGTGTCTGTGTCTGTGTCTGTGTATGTGTGTGTGTCTGTCTGTCTGTCTGTGTGAATGAGTGTGTGTGTGTGTGAGTGCGTGCGTGCGTGCGTGCGTGCGTGCGTGCGTGCGTGCGTGCGTGTGTGTGTGTGTGTGTGTGTGTGTTCTTTACCTCCATGAGACACTAAAACTGAAGTGATGATTTTTTTTCGATCCTCGTGTAGAGCTCTGAAGTTCACCAACGGTAACATTTCACGCATGCGATCGTTTGTGCACCATTTAGGTAGCTGCATTCTGACTTTGGGAATGATATCTAAACACGACACCGGTGTGCATAAGTCTTTTTGTTTGAAATTTTCTCGTCCATTCCTAACAGAGCGCAATGGCCGACTCTTCCAAAAGGTGGAACAGGCTTCGCAATTTGACATGTGCCCACGATGTTTTGAGAGTGTTCTTACAACGAGATTTTAGTTTATTAGCGTATTTTCCAAAAATATTCTCGAGGGAGTGGAGTGGGTATTGAAATTCAAGGGAAAATCTCCTAAAACGGTCGTTCTTAGTTGTGGCTCGATTCTGGGTCGTCAGATCAAGAGCTCAACGCTCTAACTACTAGGCTAATACAGCCCCCCCCCCCCCCCCCTGTCTGTGTCTGTCTGTCTGTGCTGGCTGGCTGGCTGGCTGTCTGTCTGTCTGTCTCTCTCTCTCTCTCTCTCTCTCTCTCTCTCTCTCTCTCTCTCTCTCTCTCTTCTCTCTCTCTCTCTCTCTCTTCTCTCTCTCTCTCTCTCTCTCTCTCGTGTTTTGATTGTAAATCACGAATTACCACGTCTCAGAAAAATGGGTTGTGTAAATAAAGAAAAGGTAGTAAACAGTATCACTACAGATGAGTGGTATAAACATTTCAAAACTGTTTTTCAAGGGGATAATGAAGAGATACAAAGGGACTTTAGCAGTGATATGGAAATCCTAGAGGAAACAGATCATGTTTTAGATACAGAAATATCAGAAGCAGAAGTTATTCAGGTAGTAAACAAACTTAAAGATAGAAAAGCCTGTGGGATAGATGATATTTTAGCTGAAATGTTAAAATGTGGTGGTAATACTGTTGTCATGTTTCTAACAAAATTATTTAATGTTGTCTTTGATCAAGGAATTTACCCACAGGTCTGGTCAACAGCCATAATCGTACCATTACATAAAAAAGGAAATTTAAATGATGTTGATAACTACAGAGGAATCTCTCTCCTAAGCATAATATCTAAATGTTATACCTCAATACTGAACAGGCGACTATACACCTGGTTAGAAAGTCATAACTTAATATCAGAATGCCAAGCAGGATTTCGTAGAAAATATTCTACAATTGATCAGATATTTACTTTATATGCTGTCATCCAGAACCACATGAGTAAAAAAGGTAGAAAACTTTATGTTGCCTTTGTTGACTTCAGAAAGGCCTTTGATTCTGTTCAGCACAATAAACTATTGCAATGTATTAGAGATCAAGGAGTAAAAGGAAAATTCTTTGCTGCACTGCAAGCTATGTACAACTCATTAAAATCATGTGTACGTGCAAATTTAGAATTAACCGAAATATTTGATTGTCCTATTGGAGTCCGGCAAGGCTGTGTACTCAGCCCGACACTATTTTCATTATTCATAAACCATTTAGCTAACCAAATGAATGAAAACGGTAAACATGGGGTACAATTGTTCCCAGATATCATGGAATTATTTATCCTATTGTTTGCAGATGATGTTGCATTGATATCAACAACACCAAGTGGTCTTCAGAATCAGTTGAATATTTTACGAACATGTTGTAATAATATGAAATTAACTGTAAACATTGATAAAACAAAGGTCATGGTATTTAGGAAAGGGGGATTTTTGGGAAAACATGAGAAGTGGTTCTATGATGGTAATAGGTTAGAAGTAGTTAACAGCTATTGTTATTTAGGATTTAAATTTACAACAATGATTAGTGCTAAAAATGGTACATTGCACTTAACAACAAAAGGCAAAAAGGGGGTAGTTCAGCTTAATAGAGTTTTTCAAAAATATAAAGAAATGACAGCAAACACTTATTTTAAAATCTTTGATATGAAAATACAACCAATATTGTTATATGCTGCAGAAATATGGGAATGAATAGGTTAGAACACATAGAAAAAGTCCATATGCGTGCATGTAAAAGGTTTCTAGGAGTCCCAATTAAGACACCCAACAAAATGGTATATGGAGATTTGGGTAGGTATCCACTCTATGTAAATTCATATGTTACCTGCCTAAGATATTGGTTTAGATTGTTAGAAATGAATACAGAACGATTACCGTATAAAGCCTATCACATGTTACTACAGTTAGACAGCACTGGAAGCAATGTTGGGTATCAAAAATAAGAGAAATATTATGTATGACTGGTTTCAATATTGTTTGGTTACAGCAGGGTGTTGGGAATGTAAAAACGTTTCTGCATATATTTAAACAGAGGCTTGTGGATATGTTTACCCAAGAATGGTCTGGCACTCTCAGAGAACGTGACAGATATCAAACTTACAATTCATTCAAGTCTGTTTTTGAAAAAGAACGATATATTCTAGATATTGATGTATATTGCTTCCGTGTTGCTATTTCGCATGTTAGATTCAACGTTCTGCCACTGAATAACAATGTAAATCGCTACAAGGATTCTAATCATGATAAAGCTTGTCCATCCTGTAAAAATCATATTGAAAATGAACATCACTTTTTGTTTGCCTGTCCAGTGTATGATGATTTGAGGTCCAAATTTCTAAAGGAATCAAAAGATCTTCCTTTGCATGTTTAGCTAAGAGTCACAAACCCTATCCATAGATATAATCTATCAAAGTATGTGTTCCATGCAATCAACAGACGGAAGAAAAATATCTTAAGGCATTTGAGCTTACCATGACCTGTACTTCTATGTGAGTGTAACTGCCTATTGATTTGAAGTATCAACTTTCTTTTTTATGCAATACCAGCAAACAACTCCAATGGACTATTACAGGGTCATGTTGTTGTGCAACACTGGTATTCTAATCTGCATCTCTACCGTGATAACTAGCCTATCATCAACTTAATGTAAAATGTAGGCTACATTACAAATGTTTCCTTAATAGTCTGTCCAGTAGCTGTGTTTGGTTTGATGTGATTGTAAAGTATTTTTTGTGTTTCTCAACATGTTTCATTTGTATAAAAGCTTGGTGCATCAGTGTGCAGCAAAATGCGTGGAATGGTGGGTAATATAGAATGATAACAGTTTTGCATTCAAGGACAAACAAATAATGACGAAGAAAGACATATTTTTTTGCAAATGTGGTTTTGTTGTATATCATCAGAAGGAAGAAAAGTTACATAAGTATTGAGATGTGAGAGTAGTAGGCCACCACAGGACGAAAACAAAATCTTTCATTTTCATAGAAGTAACCACAAAGTATGGAACATTTTTTCACCATGTTCTTGTAGTTATCCGTAATCTTGATTCCAATAATACTAGAGAAGTGAAAACTCAGCAAACTTATCTAATCAGCACCTTACATCTGTTCAGTATGCTATAAAATGCATAAATATGTATCGAATGTTGATTACTGTGTGTTATGCAATGCGTTATATCGTGATGCTTTCCAAAATCCTCTGTGCATTTGTATTGTGGCCCAAGGCCGATGTGCAATTAAAACCATTTCAGTGTTCAGTGTTCAGTGTTCTCTCAAAACTGTATACACACGGGGACTGGATGTAAAAAAGCACAAGAGTGCTTATCCCATTATCCTCGATATAAAAGAATAAATCAAGTCAAATCAAATCAAATCAATCAACTCTCTCTCTCTCTCTCTCTCTCTCCCCCCTCTCTCTCTCTCTCTCTCTCCTCTCTCTCCTCTCCCCTCTCTCTCTCTCTCTCTCTCTCTCTCTCTCTCTCTCTCTCTCTCTCTCTCTCTCTCTCTCTCTCTCTCTGTGTATTGTGGCCAAAGGCCGATGTGCATTAAACAGTTTCAGAGTTTACAGTTCTCTCTGTCTCTCTGTTTATTCTGTCTCTTTCTCCCTCTCTCTGTCTCTCTGTGCCTCTCTCTGTCTCTCTGTCTCTTTGTCTGTGTCTCTGTCTCTGCCGGTCTCTCTGTCTCTGTCTCTTTGTCTCTGTCCTCTCTCCCTCTCTGTCTGTCTGTCTGTCTGTCTGTCTGTCTGTCTGTCTGTCTCTCTCTCTCTCTCTCCTCTCTCCTCCCCTCTCT
>CM060344.1:16619289-16626789 GCA_030674155.1 Stramonita haemastoma
CCATTATTATAGGCAACCATACTCTGATTTCAGAGAACTTTTTATTATAATATTATTATATCTCTTTAAGGAAAAAAAACAAAAACAAAGATAGCGCTGGTTGTTATGGTTACCAGCTGGTAAATGAAGGAAAATAACCCCAACCCTACCATTCTGAAGCATGGCCCCATGTCAATGTGGGCCTGGGTATAATTCTGTGCTGCCGCTGATGTGACATCAATAACTGACACAGCTTTTTTTTTCCCCAGCCTGCGTGAGGAGTTCTGGTTCCTGGTTGCAGGTTTCTGGAGCACAGTTGCTGAACTTTGAAAACTATTGACTCCCCTTTCTTTCTGCTCAATAATATTATATGTATGTATGTATGTATGTATGTATGTATGTATGTATGTATGTATGTATGTATGTATGTATGTATGTATGTATGTATGTATGTAGTGCATAAAACATGGCGGTTTCTTTTCTTTCTTTTTTTTTTGTTGGATTTTTGTTTTTGTGGATGAAGAAAAAGTCTTTGCCACAAGGTCTTTCTTTGGATACCAGCCTCCATGGCGTAGTGGTTAGTTAGTGCCTTGGCTTACGGGTTGGCTGGAAGATCGTTAGTTTGAATCCCAAAAGAGTCATTTCAGACACCGGCCAATTCTTCGCAAGAGTGAGTTTTGCTATTACAGGCTCAGAGGGAAGACTGGGACCGCACAGTTGAGCTTCAGCCTCTTTACGGATTCGAATTTGAAAGTGTTGCTTAAGTTACCTGACCAACACTCTGCAGGTATCTGCATCTTTCGGGCCTGGTTCACGCCGGGATATGTTCTGTTATGATCATTATGAAGCCGCAGAGTACAACGTCAAGCAATCTCAAAACATATGCACTGCCCGTGATAAACAATCATATCAGACACAAGAAGGAATTTGGCAGGATGGTTAAAACGTTCACATGCCTAACAAGTGAACTATGAGGCTCTGGGTTCGATTCCCATCACCCTTGCCCTTTCTTTCCAGTTTAACGAGAAAATCGAACTGAATGTCAAATTCATTTGGATGAGACTATTAACCGAGGCCCCGCGTGTGAATAAAAGTAGAACGTCTTGCACACACGTTTAAAACCAATTCTGCCTTTCACAAGAATACACCATATCGTGCCGGTAGGAAAGGATAACATTTTTTTTAAGCATGTACACAAATGTCGTATTTAGACACTATCCCCGAAGACGGAAATCGGCTACCTAAATGGTGGCCAAAGAAGAGGTGGAGGGATGATGGTCACATATGCAAAAATCTCTCTAATGGTGGATTTCGAAGCTCTCTCTATACACACACACACACACACACACACACACACACACACACACACACACACACACACACACACACACACACACACACACACGGACGGACGGACGGACGGACGGACGGACGGACGGACGTACGTACGTACGTACGTATGTATGTATGTATGTATGTATGTATGTATGTATGTATGTATGTATGTATGTATGTATGTGCTTTCGATTTTGCTAGAATTATTTATTGTCATTGGTTGCTTGTTTGTTGTGAGGGTCGAGTGCAAGCGCTTTGATTTGTTTTTACAAGATATTGCGCTATATAAATTCCATGTATTATTATGTATGTATGTATGTATGTATGTATGTATGTATGTATGTATGTATGTATGTATGTATGTATGTATGTATGTATGTATGTATGTGTGTGTGTGTGTGTGTGTATGTATGTATGTATGTATGTATGTATGTATGTATGTATGTATGTATGTATGTATGTATGTATGTATGTATGTATGTATGTATGTATGTATGTATGTATGTATGTATGTATGTATGTATATAGATATATAATTTTATACCAGAAACACACTGATACTAGAACCCACACTCTACCAAAACAAAAACAAAAACAAAAACAAAAAACCAACATCAGGTCACGCGTTTAGCGTTCTAACCACTATGCTCATTCCAATTACCCCAGACAGACAAAACAAAATAAGGCAACAACAACAAAAAAAACCCAGCCCACCCTGCAGAAGGCAACTCCTAGCATTTGACAGCTATCGATCCAGTAGGTGGGTGAGTGAGAGGGTTAGTGAGTGAGTGAGAGAGTGAGTGAGTGAGTGAATGACAGTGTCAGATAACGTCTGAGAGACTGTCCTGATGTTCTGTCACTGTCTGCTTTGTCTTTTAAAACAGCCACACCTAGTATATCATTATACCCTCTGACAGGTGGGTCGGTGGTTTCAGAGAATGGTCGTGCGTACTCAAAAGTCGCGGGTTCGATCCCCCGCTTAAGATTAAAACCCCGGAACTTTTCTGTCCCATCCACTAGAAGGATGCATGTGTGTATACAAGCCATGGAGATGAGATGCTTTTTGCAAAAAACTTCTTGGTTATCTTGCTCAAAGATCACACCACTAGCGAGAGAGTGAAAACCAGAATATGAAATGCCGCAAGATACAGACAATGGAGATGAGATGCTTTCGCAAACATCTTGGTGTCTCGCACTGAGATCACATCAGCAACGAGGAGGTGAAAACCAGAATATGAAACACCATAGGATACAGGCAATGGAGATGAGATGTTTTCGCATCGCATTTGAAGTCAGAATGTGGCTACCTTCATGGGGGGCAAAAACGGTCGCCTTGCGCAAAATGACATTACAGGTGAACAACAGAGCTCTACCCGAGGAACGAAAAACAAATAGAAGTAAAAATCTCCATAAATGGACACCTCAACAGAAACTCGAACACAAGCTGTTAGATATGTCGAGAATCTGACTGTCACTCTAAAGTCGGAATGTGGCTACCTTCATGATGGGCACAAAAAAAAGTGTCGAAGACCAAAATGACCACAGAGGAAGACAGGGGGGGGGGGGGGGGGGGATGAATTAATGGAATATTCACAGCATTGATTGTCTGTGACTGTTAACCTTCTTACTATATACTACTTATATACTACTACTACTACTACTACTACTACTACTACTACTACTACTACTACTACTACTACTACTACTACTACTACTATACTACTTACTATTCTCCCCTGTCCTCTCAATTAATACATGGTGTGTGTGTGTGTGATTGTGTGTGTTGTGTGTATGTGTGTGTGTGTGTGTGTGTGTGTATGTGTGTGTGTGTGTGTGTGTGTGTGTGTATGTGTGTGTTTGTTTGTGTGTGTTGTGTGTTGTGTGTGTGTGTGTGGTGTGTGTGTGTGTGTGTGAGTGTGTAAGTGTGTGTGTGTGTGTGTTGTGTGTATGTGTGTGTGTGAGTGTGTAAGTGTGTGTGTGTGTGTGTGAGTGTGTGTAAGTGTGTGTGTGTAAGTGTGTGTGTGTGTGTGTGTGTCTTTGATTTTACGTCTGTACACTTAAAGTGATATTAGACGAGGGATGAGGTTGGGGGGGGGGCGGGGGGGGGGGGCAATAAAGAGATAAGGGTTTTTAAAAAAGTGCGTTGGTAATTGTGTACATAAGAAGACTGATTACAAAAAAATATATAACAAGAATGTTGCAAAAGATGGCATAAGAAATGCAAATAATAACAAAAACAATCGAACAATAGAGAACTTTAAAATCTGAAACTGTAAGATGAACAATTGCAAACTACATGTAAAGGCTGCCATAAATAAAGCAAAAAGTACATTGCCACAGTAGGGTGTTATAATTTCACAATCTTCACAGTAGTACTTTATAAAAAAGAGAACACTGGGGATCGCATCAGAGACAATGCTATCTCACACAGTAACTTTGGATTGATTAACACTTCTTGCAGTGACTTATCTTGAAATGGTGGTAGGAACTTTTTTAAACCTTGACAATGATACAAAACATGAACATTGGAAAGTTTTTCACCGCATATACATTTTACATTTTTGGCAAATTTTGCTCGAAATGCATTTAATTTCAATCTGTGGATTAGAGAAACAATATTTCTAGTAATGGATTTTTGAAAGCCGTACTGAGTACAAAGGATGTTCTCAATATCAAGAACTGAACAAGTATGCTGGGAATAGCCAGCCTCTTCATGTTTCTTTTTTACATGTTTCCAGCAAACACTTTGAAGCAAAGCATAACCTTCATGAAGAGAAAGAGGAATGTCTAAAATATTTGAACAGCTAGAATGTTTTGCTGCCATTTTGGCTGCTTTGTCAACCTTTTCATTGAAATAAAGACCACAGTGAGATGGAACCCAGCAGAAAGTGATATTCGAACCCCTCAGAATGAGAAAATGTATCAAAAAATTAATTTCAGTAATGAGATTCTGCCTAACCATCGATGTAGAGTTATTAAGACACTGTAATGCAGATTTAGAATCAACGCAAAACAAAATCTGCAAAACAGTATTTGGAAAATCAAGCAGAAAGTACAAAGCCATCAAAATAGCGGTAAGTTCAGCAGTAAAGATGGAATGATTTTTGCCAATATGATAGGACTTTTCAACTTTCAGAGCTGGAATGATAAATGCTGCCCCCGCTTCCTTATTTTCAAGAAGGGACCCATCAGTAAATATCTTAAGATGAGATGGGTATGTGTCTTCTAAGTGTGCATTTGTGTAAGAGCAAAGAATAATCGCATTTTCTTCTTTTTTTAATGAGAGATGGTTGATATCAAAGTGTGCTTTCTGAAGTTCCCATTTTGGAACAGGTGTTAAAATACCGGTGGATTTTTGCCAATCTTTAGGATTAATGGTTGCCTCTTTAAGAAGATTGGAAGTATATGTGCCAATTGAAGCAAGAGAAGATATATTTTTAGCTCTGTTTGGAAAGTCTAAGTCAGATCTAATTGAAATTTCCGATGTAATATTGTTTTCAACTGTTGAACTTCTTAGGATATACTTTGAAACGGCTAAATTACGATAATCATCTAAGGGTAATACTCCTATTTCTCTGTAAGTTCCTAGAGAAGATGCATGAAACGGAACTCCTAAAGCAATCCGGAAAGCTTTACAATCTAGGCTTTGAAGTTTGTTCAAAAGATATCTGGGGGCACTGAAGAATAATTCTTGGCCATATGTTAGTTTAGAACGAACCAGTGATAATGATAAATGTTTTAGTACAACCGAATCCTGTGCCCATATTTGCTTACTGATTGCCTTTAGTATATTTAGACTTTTTCTGGCTTTGTTCAAAGCATATTCGATATGACAATGCCATGTTAATTTTGAAGTAAGTATGATACCTAGAAATTTTACCATAGGCTTATAGTCCAGAGCTTTTTCACCAATCTTGAAAACAGGAAGTTTAGGAGGATCAGCACCATTATTAAAAAGCACAACTTGTGTCTTTTCTGTGGAAAGACTTAACCCATTTTCTACCATATACTTATAAATTTTATCCAGCTCAAGTTGATATAACTTTCTAACATAGTTCAAATGTCTTTTAGGTGTTACCTTTTTCATAGCTACCCTTTTCCACATACAAAGGTCATCAGCATATTGAACAAGAACAACATTATCAGATATAGACTCAGGGAGGTCATAAAGTAGAATATTGAATAAATAGGGCGCAACCACTGAACCCTGTGGTATACCCATTTGTGGAAACCTAAGTGTAGAATAATTATTACCAACCTTTGCCTGAATGCTTCTTCCTGTGAGAAAATTTCGGAAATAGGAATAGATAGAACCTGATAATCCAATACGTTTTAATTTATATAACAATCTAGCATGCCAAACTTGGTCGTAAGCTTTATTTATATCAAAGAAAGTGGCAAGAATGTTCTGTCTTCGTGCAAATTGATGTTTTATTTGGGTAGTCAATTTAACTAAATGGTCTATAGTTGATCTCCCTTTTCGAAATCCTGCTTGATTTACTGGGACAATTTTGTTTTTATCACAATAATACACTAGCCTATTTAAAACGACTTTTTCCATAAGTTTTCCTGTGTGTGATGTAAGCGCAATGGGTCTATAACTGTTTGTATCACTTTTTAATTTTCCTTGTTTTAGTAGAGGAATAATGATAGACTGCTTCCAAATCAAAGGTAGCTTACCTTCTACCCAGCACTGCTGAAATAATTTGTGTAGTAAAAGAACCCAATTGTCTGGTAAATGTTTCAACATTTGATTTGAAATAGCATCTGCTCCTACTGATGTTTTCTTATCACTAAGAGATTGAATAACATCTGTAACTTCTTGTAAAGTTATTGGAGTATTTATAAATAAAGTATGATCTGGAAATGGATCGTTATAAACATCTTTTTTTGTTTCTTCATTTCTAAAGGTAACTTCTGAATGTGAAAGACATGTATTACTCATTGTATTAGCAAACATATCAATGAAAGCTTCAGCCTTGTCAGAATTTGAGGGGAACTCTTTATCTTTAATTACAATTGGACAAGATGGCTGATTTATACCGTGTTTCATTTCACTAAATTTTTTCCAAACTTTTTGCATATCCTTATGAGTAAAAATTTCCTGTGTACAAAATTTTGACCAGAATTCACGTTTTGCTTGTTCAATAATTTTGCCACATGTTTTATTTGCTAGTTTTAGCAAGCTATGATTAACCGGTGATTTATTTCGTAAATACGTTTTGAATGCTATTTTTTTCTTATTAACAGCATTTTCACACGTTTCATTCCACCATATGTTCCCTGCACGTTTATCAGATTTTACAGATGAACATCTGGGAATGGAAAAATCTGCTGCTTTTAAAACTGTTTTTGTAAATCTATCATAAAACACCTCTATGTCATCACTTTCTATACAGCTAGTATCATATACTTTAAGGAAAGATTGAAACAGATCCCAATTTGCTTTATTGTACCTATATTTTGAAATCATATCTTTGACTTTTTCATTATGTGCTGATTTTCCATATAATGTTATGATGATTGGCAAATGGTCACTTCCTAGACAGTCACTGTAAGTTTCCCATGAGCAGTGTGGAGCTAAAATAGGAGAAATGAGGGAGAGGTCTATGGAAGTGGCTCTTTGACTTGCAACATCTGGAATCCTGGTAATGCTTCCATCATTAAGGAGGTATAAAGAAGAATCAACGATATTCTCTAAAAGTCTCTTACTGGTAACAATAGAGACATTATCTTTTTCCCAGAAAGGAGAGTGAGCGTTAAAATCACCAGCTATTATCCATTTTTCTTTTGATATTTGTAGAGCTCTCACCCAGTCTGTATTATCTTCCTGTGGACCTTTTGGCAGGTAAACAGAAACAATATTAACGATCTGTTCATCATTTAGTTTTACACGAGCTGTGCATGAATGAATATGTGTGTGTGTGTGTGTGTGTGTGTGTGTGTGTGTGTGTGTGTGTGTGTGTGTGTGTGTGTGTGTGTGTGTGTGTGTGTGTGTGTGTGTGTGTGTGTGTGTGTGTGTGTGTGTGTGTGTGTGTGCCTGCCGTGTCTGATGCGTGGGGGCGATTTTTAGTTTTTCCATAACCTTTTTAATTCTATAGGTGGTTTTTTGTTTATTGTTTATGAGTTTTTTTTGTTTGTTTCTTTGCTTTGTGTTCGATTTCTTTGTTGTTGAGTTGGGGGGGT
>CM060344.1:16644289-16646789 GCA_030674155.1 Stramonita haemastoma
TCTGCATGCGTTTGCACACAGGACTTCAGTTTATAGTCTCAACCTAAGGGCTCTCGGGGGAGTTGGAGTCAGACCTGCTGTTAAAAACACAGATCTAACCATGAGAAATTCATTGAACTGTACATACAAATACTTTGAGTAAGCACGCCTGCGGGCATGTGTGTGTCAAGTCGTCAAAATTTGATTTCCAGATGGTACATTGAGTAAGCAATAAATTTTGCTTTTTTTCATAAAGCCATCTATCTATTAAAAAAACAACAACCCGAAAACAAAAAAACAAAAAAAAACTATATAAAACAACAACAAAACAACAACAACAACACAAAACCACCAAAAAAAATCACTTGAACAAAAAAAAAAAAACCCAACAAACTAACCTCTCTTGGTTTTGTTGTTCATTTATTTGGTTTTCTTTATTTGTTTTGTTTGTTTGCTGTGTGTGTGCGTGCATGCGTGTGTGTGCGTGTGTATGTGTGTGTGTATGTGTACGTGTGTGTACGTGTGTGTACGTGTGTATGTGTATGTTAGTGTGGTGTGGTGTGTGTTGTGTGCGTGCGCGCGTGCGTACGTGTGTGTGTGTGGTGTCTGTGTGTGTGTTGTGTGTGTGTGTGCGTGTGTGTGGTTTTTCTTTCCATTAATGTTTCCTTCCTTGGTAAGATCTCCTAGGTTTACCTGTGCTTGAAGGTTACCCATCGTTAAGGTAGCCAAGCCATATTCCAACATCAGGTGTGATGTTTAAACATATCACCAGTGTGCATCCGTTTTGGGGAGGGAGGGGGGGTTGTATGTTTTATCTGATTTTGTTTTTGTAGGGTTTTTTGTTTGGTTGGTTTTGGTTGGTTCATTCATTTGTATGTTTGTTTGTTTGTTTGTTTGATTTTTGGAAGGGGTTGTCATCCTGTCCTTACTGTATAAATGCCCGGCCATGTGTATTCTTCATGGGGGAGCCTTTTTGTTTTCGCTCCTGAAGCCACTAATGAAGTGGCAAGGTACACACGTACACTGGTTGGTGTAATTAATGAGACGTTGTCTTACTTTTAGCCGTTTTACTGATGAAGGAAGGTGAGGGGAAGAGGAGGGGTAGGGAATGAAGGGAGAGAGAGGAGAAGAGGGACAGAGGAAGAGAGAACAGAGGAGAGAGAGAGAGGAGGGGAGGAGAGAGAGAGGAGAGAGAGGAGAGAGAGAGAGAGAGAGAGAGAGAGAGAGAGAAGAGAGAGAGAGACAGAGAGAGAGAGTGGGAAGAAAGGAGGAGAGAGAGGCAGACAGAGGAGAGAGTGGGGAGAAGGGAAGGACAGAGGGGAGAGGGAGAGAAGGGAGAGGGGGAGAGAGAGGAGAGGGATGGAAAGAGAGAGGTAGAGAGAGGTGAGAAAGAAGGGAGAGAACGGGAGAGTGGGGAGGGAGAGAGAGAGAGAGAGAGAAGAGAGAGAGAGAGGAAGAGAGAGAGAGAGAGAGAGAGAGAGAGAGAGAGAGACAGAGGAGAGAGAGAGAGAAGAGAAGAGAAGAGAAGGAAGAGAGAAAGGGAAGAGTGGGATGAGAGATGGAAGAGAAGAGAAGAGAAAGGAAGAGAAGGAAGAGTGGATGAGAATGGGGAGAGGGGGCGAGGAGGAGTGAGGGAGAAAGGGGTAGAGAGGAAGAGACGGGAGAATGGGAGAGAGGTGGGGAGATGGGAAATGGGGAGAGAAGGGAGAATGAACAGGAAGATAGAAAATTAGGGATCAGCAGGAGTTTTGGAGACGAAAAGTGTAAGGGCGAGCTATGTGGGAAGAGAGCAAAAGTGAGTGAGTTGAGTGCAGTGAGTGAGTGAGTGAGTGAGTGAGTGAGTGAGGAGTGAGAAGAGTGAGTGAGTGAGTGAGTGAGTGAGTGAGTGAGTGATTTAGTTTATTGATTATTTGATGATGAGGAAAAATGAAGTGAAAGAGTGAGGAAAGAGTGTGTAAGAGTGGTAGTATTGAGTAGTTGCAGTGAACGATGCATCTGACGAAAGAGTGAGGTAGTAAGTGATGCGAAGATGTTCTGCGTGCGTTGAAGTGAGTGGTTGAGCTATCGAAGAGTTTGGGGAGTGAGTAGATGATGATGAAGTCAGGAGAAATGTTGAGTGATGACGGTCTTGAAGTGAGCGAATGGTGAGTAGTGAACGAGATGAAGAATGAACGAATTTATTTGACAAAGCACAGCCATCAGTCAAGGGGTTAATAAAACTGAATGAATAGTCGAAATCGAGCAAATATCACAACTATTTTTATAATTATATCAAATCTATTTGGTTCATAGTAGCTTGCGTTTTTCTAGCCTTTTACATATATTGCCTAAAGGATCACTCGACATATTATTTGAAGTTTAACACTTTTGTACACACTAATGGACCTGGTTGGTTAAAAAAGTAACTTTTTCATTTCTTTGAAGACTCGACATGTACAACAAAATGCAATTCGTCTAATTGTACTATCATCCACATCTGCATGTATAAAATTAAAAACAATAAACTAAAAATCTATAATAA
>CM060344.1:16656789-16703607 GCA_030674155.1 Stramonita haemastoma
AGAGTCTCTTCAGGAAAAGGAGTTCGGGAGAGAAAGGCAAAGCTTCGGATCCTTCTTCTTCTTCTTCCAACCCTGGAGACGAAAACAGCAGAAGTGGAGGAGGAGAGGAGGGAGGAGGCACACCCAGCATCGCTCAAAAAAAGGCTTCTTCTTTCGCTCCATCAGTCAACCGGATCACATCTTGAAGACCTGCCGGCGCAAATCTGCAGAACAGGAACGTCACTCTCTGGCCAAAAGCGAACCCCGGGGACTGGACTCTACGTCCAAAAGCGCGCGGCAGATGGAGCTGGTGAACATTCAGTTGAGCTTGGACGCTCAGACCCGTCAGGGTTCTGGTGGGGGGTGGTGGTGGTCGTGGTGGTGGGAGTGAGTCCTCGGTGGATCAGTGGGGCTTTAGTGAGGGAGATGCTCGGAGTTTGTGTCGAAGGCTGAGCCTCACAGATCGCCTCACCTCAGGCATCAGGAGCAGTCACAGATGGCGGCCTGTTTCTCTGAAAGCGCCAGGAAAGGTTTTGCTAAAGCGACGTCTTCCTCGGGAGATTCTGGGGTCATCCTCTTTGACGGCAAGCCGAAGCCGGTGGCGTCGCCCAAACCTGTGACGCCGCCGAAGCCGATGGTATCCCCCAAACCCATGACGTCACCCAAACCTGTGCCCTCCCCAAACCTGCGATTCACCAAACCGCGATCTCACCCAAACCTGCGATCTCACCCAAACCTGCGTCCAAAGCGAGGAGGTCCCCGTCAAAATCTCCATCCCCGAAACTTTCCCACAGATCCCCCTCATCCCTGTCCAGATCCCCGTCTCCGAAGTACGAGCACAGATCCCCGAAGCCTTTACCCAAATCGCCCAAACCCATCCTCAAATCCCCGAGACCCTCCCCCAAACCCTCCCCCAAACCTTCCCCCAAGCCAGGTCACAAGTGCAAAGACCGGGTGTCCACCCCTTCCCCCACCCTGGTCAAGAGGATGACGTCCCCCACCAACGTGGCCACAGTGATCGGCAACGTGTCCCCCACCCTCACCCACAAGCAGTTCATCACCAGGTCACCCAAACCCGCCCCGGAGGGCGTGGCTCCGCCGTGTCCTCCTCGAGCCTCACGGACAAATCCGGCCTGACCCCGCCCCCGTTCAAGCCTCCCAAGTCCCCGATCCCTCACGGGAAACGCTACTTCAGGGCGGTGTCCCCCACCCCGCAAGAGCCAGCAGTTCTTGCTGCCTTCTCCAGACACCATGAAATCTCCAGACATCTTCTCCATCACCGTCAGCAAGGAGAGGTCCTCGGGGACCTTGTCCGTGCCCTCGCTAGGTCCTCCCTTCCTCCCCCCTGACCCTGAGGAAAGTGACGGACTTGTCTCCTCACGCCCCTGCGGGTTTTTCCAGCGCGGATGATGAAGACCAAACACGCCAGCATCTCCTAACAGGTTAGGGGATTTGTTGCTGTCCGGAGTCACCACCACGGAGAGCACTGATGACGCCCAGGGTGGCGAGAATCCTTCCAGCGGCTCAGTCTCTCTCAGCTTGCAGGTGTCTCCAGCCAAAGTGCCGGTTCGTCCACGTCTTACAACTACTCATCTTCCTCAAAGTCTGTGGTGCCTTGAACACAATGACAGCCGGAGGAGAGGCTGGTGGCGGTTGTATCGATGACAGTTTCTTTCAGCCTCTTCTCTCGTCTAGTGCCATGACCCAGGCTGGCCCAGTGCATCCTTCTTCAGTGCCTCATAACCCTTCCCCTCCGCGGGCAACCCCCCTGTGCCCGCACGATCCTCTCTCTCCTCCACCTCCTCCTCCTTCTGCTTCTGCTGCTTCCGCGACCAGCAGGAACACGTTACGGTCTGTGTCCAGCACCTCAGACACTGGCAGTACCCACAGTTCTTCTGGAATCTTCCTCAACTTTAAAGTCAGCACCCCGCCCGTGTTCATGGAAGGAGGAGGAGGCAGCGGCGGTGGAGGTGCTGAGAGGTCGGGGTCGTGTTCTACTCCTGGAGGAGCGGAGCAAGAAGGGCGAGGAGGGGGCGGGGATAACATTCTGGAGGATGTGGTAGGAGAGGAAGGGGAGATGGAGGAGAGGGGGCTTCTCTTTTCTCTTCTGCGATGGCAGCTCCTTCACGTCTCAGTAGCACATCGCGCGCATTTCCCTCCTCCTCCCTCTCCTCACAACCAGGCGCCATTCTCGGCCACCCAGCTGACTACTTCCGCTCTGACGGGCGAGGGTTCGTGCTCAATCTTCAAGTGGACACTAAGCAGAGAGAGAGCGAGATGAAGACGTGTAGCTGCTCAGGAGACGATCGAAAGTGAGAAGTAGAAGAGACAGAGACAGAGACAGAGACAGAGAGAGAGAGAAAAAAAAAGAGAGAGAAAAAAAAGAGAGAGAGAGAGAGAGAGAGAGAGAGAGAGAGGAAGAGAGAGAGAGAAGACAGACAGACAGACAGACAGACAGACAGAAGACAGACAGAAGACAGACAGACAGACAGACAGACAAGAGAGAGAGAGAGAGAGAGAGAGAGAGAGAGAGAGAAGACAGACAGACAGACAGACAGACAGACAGACAGACAGACAGACAGACAGACAGAAGACAGACAGAAGAAGAAGAGAGAGAGAGAGAAGAGAGAAGAGAGAGAGAAGAGACGAGAAGAAGACGAAAAAGAGAGAGAGAGAGAGAGAGAGAGAGAGAGAGAGAGAGAGAGAGAGAGAGAGAGAGAGTGAGAGAGAGAAGAAGAGAGAGAGAGAGAGAGAGAGAGAGAGAGAGAGAGAGAGAGGAGAGAGAGAGAGAGAGAGAGAGGATGAGGAGAGAGAGAGGAGAGAGAGAGAGAGAGAGAGTTTATTTTATTTTATTTATTCTTTTATATCGAGGATAACAGAATAAGCAATCATGTGCTTTTTTTCATCCGGTCCCCGTGTGTATGCAGTTTTGTAAATATTGTCATCTGTTCCCACCGGCACACGATGGCCTACTCTTACGAAAAGCGGAACAGGATTTAACGTGTGCGCAAGATGTTCTGCGTGCGTTCGCACACGGGGCCTCGGTTTAAAGTCTCATCCGAAGGTTTTTTGGGGAGAGTGGAGTCAGCACTGATGTTAACTCCAGGACGAAAATTTCCTCGACCGGACTCGAACCGGGTCTTCAAATTGCCAGCGCAATGTTCTGACCACTAGGCTATCCGCGTGAGAGAGAGAGAGTAAGAGAGAGAGAGAGAAGACACACAGACAGACACACAGATAGATAGACAGGCAGGCAGAGACAGACAGACAGACAGACAGACAGACAGACAGACAGACAGACAGACAGACAGACAGAGCCGAGTTGGTTTAAATGGAAAACTATTATTAAGTTGGTTTTTTATGTAGTGATGGCCGTATTTACTCTACAATACACACAAGTGCCAAGGCTACCCATTGGCACATATGCATATGAATACCTTGCCTAATACATTGTATGTGCTCTCTCTCTCTCTCTCTCTCTCTCTCTCTCTCTCTCTCTCTCTCTCTCTCTCTCTCTCTCTCTCTCCCCACTCCCCCACCCCCACCCCCACTTCATCCGGAGGAAACTCCATGCGTAACCACCATCATAATCATCATCACTAATACTTTCAAACCCCCCCCAACAGGAACCAGACCCACTTCCTGTCGCTCCAACCTTGACCTTCACTCGCGCACCCAGCGCCATTACTTCCACGTGACCCGCCTGGAGTACCCGGATGAGGTGTCGCCCCTACGCTGCGCGGGAAGAGTCACGTGCTGGTGTCCTTGCTGCAGGACTACAGGCATGGCGCCATGACCGCCAACAGTCTGCTGGTGCCCATTGGCTTCTGCATCTACAAGGTCAGAGCTCCACACACGCACGCAGGCAGGCAGGCAGGCACGCACGCACACCACACACCACACACACACACACACACACACACACACACACACACACACACACACACACACACACACACACACACACACACACACACACATACACACACACCACACACCTCGTGCCGGTGGGAACAGATGACATTTACAAAACTGCATACACATGGGGACTGGATGTAAAAAAAAAAAAGAAAAAAGCACAAGAGTGCTTATCCCATTATCATCGATATAAGAGAATAATATAAATAAAAATAAAATTAAAATAACGTACACACACACACACACACACACACACACACACACACACACACACACACACACACACACACACACACACAGAAATCTTCTCTGCTTCTGCTTTCAGTTTCCCAGAAATTATAACACTGCATTGTCATAGTTCATAAATATTTTTGTTCTTGTGGGGATGGGGGGGGGGGGCAGTTGTCAGTATAAAAAGCACCCCCACCCTCTGGGATGAGGAGGGTGGGGGGTTGTCAGTATGAATAGCATCCTCTACCCTCTGGAAATTCTGAGCTGTCTGTCTGTCCCGTAGTCTGGCCACCGTGGGGGCACCCCTGAAGACTTGACAACCAGTTCCCTCCATTCCTCCCTCTCTGTTCTGCCTTTCTCAAAATTTTGTTCAGTTCTAGGCCTGTCCATTGGCTGATGTTGTCCTCCCATCTCTTCCTTGGTCTGCCGCCTCTTTTTCTTCCTCCATGGACAGTGCCTTGCAGAATTTGTCTTTGAAAGTCTTGTGACATTACCTTTCAGCGGTTGACAAGTCAGGCTCGGTGCATCCAACTTCGGCATGGGAGAGAATTATTACCTGTTAAGTCCTTGTAGGTAAAAAAAACAGGCAGAAGAATGGACCAAGAAGACATAAAATATACGAGAAAGAGGTGGTGACAAGAGAAAAAAACAGGAACAATGCAGAAACAAAGATAGGAATAGAAAAGATGGAATTGCTAGCCCAGAATTTCCAAAAGGTGGGGGGTGGTATCTAGATAGCCCCCCCCCCCCCCCCCCCCCTTGAGTGGGGCTATCTAAGGGGCTATCTAAATACCATCCCCCACCTTTGGAAATTCTGATTCTTCTGAATGTTCAACACAAGGTGAGGGGGGATAGCTTCCTTTTCCCAAAAATACTGCTGACTGCTGACTCACAAACTATGATTATAATATCCTTTTTTCCTGTGTCTGGGGTTTTCAGTGCAAGAGCACAGAGCGGGACGAAAAGCGCCATATCTCCCGTTTTCCCACTGGTGGAGGAAGTTCACGGGAACCGGAAGTGAGAGAGGTCACAGCACGCCTCGACCTTGACCCTGGGTACTACTTTGCCGTGCCCTTTTACCGCTCTCAAGGTCACGCTGGAGAGTACTTGTTGCGTATTCTGACGGATGATTGCCCCCATGCAAAAGCTGGGTGGTAAGTTGTGTATGTGTGACTTGTAGGTGTGAAGGAATGATGATGTTGTTGTTGTTGTTGTTGTTGTTGTGATGATGATGATAATGATGATATGATGTGATATCATCATCATCATGGGTGGGTGGGTGTGTTGTGTGTGTGTGTGTGTGTGTGTGTGTGTGTGTGTGTGGTGTATATATAGAGACAGACAGACAGAGAAAGAGACAGACAGACAGACAGACAGACAGACAGACAGACAGACAGACAGACAGACAGAGAGAAAGAGACAGATGCACAGAGAGAGAATAGTTTTTAGTCAGCCAATCAATCTCACCATTGATTAGATGGCTGGATGATTAGTTGATTAAATGCTTGGAGAGTCAGTTACTCAATAATATTAACTGTAGACTTTCTTTTTGGTTGGTTAAGTGGTAGATTGATTAGTTGGTTTGCGACTGACTGACTGATTGACTGACTGACTGACGACGACTGACTGGCTGACTGACTAACCGACCGACTGACCGACCGACCGCTGACTGACTGACTGACTGACTGACTGACTGACTGACTAGCCAACCGATTTACTGACTGACTGACTAAAACAGCCAACAACTAACTGATACTAAACTGGTTTTCTAGCTTGCTTTTTTAAAAAAATATTCTTTTATATCCATCTATCACACAATCACAAGATCCTCTTCGTTTGTCCAAACAGCCGCGTATCATGAGAGAGAGGGGAGAAAAAAGAGGCAGACAGACATCATATGAACAAGCCTCTCACCTCTGCCCAGAATCAGACGATGAAGAATCATCCAGTCCTCAGCCTCCTCCTCATCATCCTCATCCTCCTCTTCTCCTCCTCCACACCACACAGACCTACTCTATACCACCTCGTCCACACAACCAGTATTTCGATCCAAGAACGTCACGCTAGTGAGAAGGAAAGAAAACAATTGCCTGGAGTGACGTCATGTGTGTGACGTCACGTAGTGCTTACGTCATTCGTGGTGACAGGTTTGAGGTCTTCCAGGATGTAACCATGCGTGGAGAGGCTTTTGCCACATTGTCAGTCTTGATTTTTTTTTTTTGGGGGGGGGGGGGGGAGGGGGGGGGGTGATGGCATCAGTCGTTTGGACAGCTTTTATGTGCTTTTTTTTTTGTTTTGGGGTTTGTTTGGGTTTTTGTTGCTGTTGGGTTTTTTTTTTTGCTTTGATGATGTGATTCCTACTAAATGATTATGCGTAGCCTACTTGGAGTTCTGAATATTCTTCCTACAATGAAAATTATTTTGATTTGGGGTTTGGTTGGGTTTGGTTTCTTCATTAATTTGATTTATTTGTCAATTATCGTTGACAACCTTGCAAGATATGACTTTTTTGGTTTGGGATTTTTTTTTCAGTTTATATCGTATTGTAAATTTAAGTGTATTGTATTGTAAATTAATTGTATTGTAAATTGAATTGTATTGTTTTCAATTCTATTGTATTCTTTAAGCATCAAAATGCATTGTGTTGCATTGTTTTGTATTGCATGCATTGTAGTAAAGTGCACTGTATTGTATTGTATTGTGTTGCATTGCATTGTGTTGTGTTGTATTGTATTGTGTTGTATTGTATTGTACTGTGTTGTATTTTATTGTATTGTATATAACGCTTTCAGTCACGGCATTTTTTATACCACTTTATATCACAGCAGATTTCTCTGCGTGAATTTCGGGCTGCTCTATCCGGGGAGAGCGCGTCGCCACAAGTGCAGCGCCACCCATTGTATTGTAACTCTGCGTAGAGTTTGGGCTGCTGCCTTCAGGGAGACTGCATCCCAACAAGAATGGTGCCGCCTTTTTGTTTTCGGAGAGTGTAGTATGTTTATATATATGTTCCTCTATGAGAATGACTTTTCTCTACAGAATTTCACCACAGATAATTCTCTTTTTCCCGTCATTTTTTTTTTAATTACGTGCACTATGTTGTGTTGGGGGTTTAGTGTTTCACCCGAAATGCTAGCATTCAGACCACCTGTCAAAGTCTGGTGGACGTGGAAAATCTTCCTCACCTTCACCTATCCCGTAGTTCCTTGGACCGTGGGGGCAGCAGTGAAGATTTTGTAACCAGCTTCCTCCACTCCCTGCGGTCCTCTGCTGTCTGTAGCAGGTCGTTCCACCCAAGGCCAGTCCCCTCTCTGATGTTGTCTTCCCATCGTTTCCTCTGTCTGCCTCTTCGTCTCCCTCCTTGTACTGTTCCCTGTAGGACTGTCTTGGCCAGTGCAGATGTTCGTGTGACGTGCCCCTACCACTTTATTTTTTTTTTTTTTTTTTTTTTGGGGGGGGGTTCACTGAAGTCAGGAGCTCTTCATATGTGGCAAAATGTTCGGGTCCAAACGAGGATCGAACACACAGCTTGTTTCATTTGAGACTGGTGTTTCACCTCTTGACCACGTATCTTTTAAACTGCTCGCTTTTTATCAAACGGTGAAGTCCAGGGAGATGTGTGTGTGTGGTGTGTGTGTGTGTGTGTGTGTGTGTGTGTGTGTGTGTGTGTGTGTGTGTGTGTGTGTGTGTGTGTGTAGGGGGGGGGGTAGCCTAATGGTTAGAGCTTTGCCCTCGCATTTTCACGTCCCAGGATTGAGCCTGGGTTCGAACCACTAACCTATTCAAGGGGATATTTGTGTTGCGAATCGCGCTTGTCATCTGCTGACCCAGGTTTCAATCCTGTTGAAGGGAAACTATTTTCCCCTGAGTTAACATCAGTACTGATTCCATTCCCCCGAGACTCCTTCAGATGGGACTATAAACTAAAGCCCATTGTGTTAACACTAGTAGAAAACCTTGCACACACATGAAAGCCCATTCTGTTTTTCGGAAGAAAAGGCCAGTTGAGCCGGCAAGAATAAAAGACAAAAAAAATGTATATATAAAAAAAATCGCATGGACTCTAAAGTCATGTTTAGACATCATACTCGAAGTCACTAACATCTTGCGCACACGTTAAATCCTGTCCTGCTTTTCGTAAGAGTATGCCATTGTGTGCCTGTAGGAACAGATGACAAGATTTACAAAACTGCATACACACGGGGACTAGCTGTAAAAAAATAAAAGCACATGAGTGCTTAATCCATTATCCTCGATATAAAAGAAAAAACAAATAAAATAAATAAATAAGTCAGAATGCGGCTGCATTATGGTGAGCAAAAACGGTTGCAGCAAAAAAATCTCACCATTGGTGAACATCAGAATTCTAGCCAAGGAGTTGAAAAAAATGATTTATGTATTCATGCATTGACTACTTATTCGTTTGATTTTTTTTTTTTAATCTAATACGCCAGATCCTGAATTCCAACTTGTTTTTTCTAAGTTGCAAAGAAATGATTACCTAATTGAGAGTTTCAGCGTGTAATTACATATTCATGGCGTTGTTTATTCATTTGCATATTTATTATGAGGGTGTTGTTGTGTTTAATATATTTGTTTTTGTTTCTGCATTTCACCCTAACTTGTTTTTTTTTTCCCTTTTTCAGGGGCGTGGGAGGAGAGGTATTTTGCTGTTTCAGAATACTCACTCTTTTGTTATTATGTCTTTGTCGAGTCCTTTCTGTTTTCTTGTTCTGCTTATTTCTAGCGGTGATTTTAAACATGCTTTAGTGATATGTGCGTACAAAGCAGATGAAATGCATGCATTGGCTAATATTCGTTTGCTCGTAAACTTAATCAAACCAAGATACAAGTATAAATGTTTCAATGAAAGGAGAGAGAGGAGAGAGGAGAGAGAGAGAGAGAGAGAGAGAGAGAGAGAGAGAGAGAGAGAGAGAGAGAGAGAGAGAGAGAGAGAGAGAGGAGATGATGAGTGATGATGATGATGATGATGATGATGATGAATGATGATGATGATATGATGATTTTCAACAACAAAAATTAATATCAAACATACTTTTTTTCCAACCAGACATTGCCCTGAACAGGGATTGTAGTTCACAGTAGCAAACAATCATTTCAAAACAATGTTTGAAAAAGGAAAGAGCTTGATCACAACCAGTTATAATTCCATATTATACTGTATTATCTCAAAAACAGATCAATTCATTTAGGTCAAGAGTGAAGGCTAAGGACTACACATGTAAAGACTAAACGAATGAATCAGATAATGTTATCAGAGAGTTTACAGCTTACAGCACCATACAAACAACACACCTAAACCCTGTAATCATAAAACTGAATAAACAAGTTGCAGTATATAAAAATTAGAATGAAATATATATAGTATATATATATATATATAAAAACTATTGAAGTAAGAGAGCAGAACCTATTTTAATGGTGGTGCAAAATGTGATCAATGATGAGATCTTCGAATCAACACAGCATGAACTATAGCATCAAGAATTTGTAAAAATTTGAGATTAAAAACTTCATAGTTAGAAAGCAGAACCAGAAAAGGTAGTTTAACGGTGGCGCAAAATCTGATCAATGATGAGATCTTAGAATCAACACAGCATGAACTATAGCATCAAGAAACTGAATGAAACTTCACAGTTGTAGTTCCATAGCCAATATAAAGAATAAAACCACCACTATTGTAGTGAGAGAGATGGTATTTATATGGCGGCTCAAAATCTGATCAATGATGAGATCTCGAATCAACACAGCATGAACTATAGCATCAAGACACTGAATGAAATTTCACAGTTGTGGTTCCACAGCCAATAATGGAAATAAAAACCACCACTATTGTAGTAGAGAGCAGCACAAGAGAAGGCATTTTAATGGTGGCGCAAACTGTGACCAATAATGAGATCTTGAAAATAAAAGGTAAGGTAAAAAGGTAATGGTAGATCTTAGAAACACACTGACAAATGAGATTGGCAGATCCCTGTGCATTGTCACAAAACGAATACCCCGTCACGTAAATTAGGACTTTAATTAAAAAGATGTTAAATGGGCCAGATATGATCAAGTTTCAGCCCTTTGTCAATTCTCATCATACTGTTTCCAAACGGATTGATAGGGATATCAATTATCCTCGCTTGAAGCAAATAACCCCCCCCCCCCCCCCCCCCCCCCCTCCCCCCCTCCTTCAAACAAAATTGTGAACCAAGTAAAAACCAAACTAAATAATATTGAAGTGGATAAATCGATTTTTAACGCAGAGGAGGGTGAGCTGGGTATAAAGTGTGAGGTGGGTTTTTTGGGTCTAAAAATCTGTTAAATTTAACTTGTGTATGTACGTTAAAACATACAGTGTATATTTAATTTTGTCTCAGTTGAATATGTTTGTAATGTTTACACTTCATAAGCATGTTAACTGGTGCCATCGTGTATTTTTTGAGAAATTGTTCACGCAAACTAAAATTCGATGAACTTTGTACTTAAATATTTGTATATTCGGGGTAAATAATACTTCCTCCTTACATGGATTGAACTGTTATTTGAATGATCATTTTTTGTGTGGTTTTGATATTGTTTGTAGATTTGTGGCATATTGAGTTCTCCAGTGACTTGGAAAAAAAATTGTGGGGCTTAGTTTTGCAATAATCTTGATTTTTGTCGTCGTCATTTTGGCTTGATTCTTTTTTTTGGGGGAGGGGGGCAAAATACATTCTGTTTGTTGTTTATTCTCTCTCTCTCTCTCTCTCTCTCTCTCTCTCTCTCTCTCTCTCTCTCTCTCTCTCTCTCTCCTCTTTCTCTCTCTCTCTTTTTCTCTCTCTTCTCTCTTTCTTTCTTTCTTTCTTTCTGTCTTTCTTTAATTTCTTCATTTTTCCCACTGAATGAAATTGTTATTGAGAATTTTTCACATTTCATATGCATTTGTTAAGTTTGTGTCTGTATCATTTTTGCATGATATCAACATTGTAAACATACGTGAACTGGAATATATTGTTGTTCTATCCACTTGTACATTGAATACAGCTTGCTAATTTGTACAGCGACTGCAAATCTCATCCAAAATGAATTACATCTCTATATAAACTCCATCATATACAAATTTTATCTTGTACAAATTCCATTCCGCACAAATTATAAATGCCATCTGTACAGTTTTCACCAAATACATATTCCGTTCATTACAAACTCCATTTTGCACAAATTACAAATTCCGTTCCATACACATTTCGTCACATACATATTACTTTCCATAAAAATTCTATTTCGCACAAAATTTATTACAAATTCCATTCCACACACATTTCATCACTTACACATTTCACTCTACAAATGTCATTTCGCACAAAATTACAATTCATTTCTGCACACATTTTCATCACATACAAATTCTACTCTATACAAATTCTATTCTGAATTAATTCTATCCCAGAGCCTACAGGCCATTTCAATTTTAGAGAAAGCAACATGTTCATTTATTTTGTGGTCTGAAAAACGTGGTTTGTTTGTGTATTTGATACTTTGTGATGGCGTGGACACAGGTGTGTTTATAATTCATTTGTTTTTTGGAGGGTTCGTTTTCTTTGGGGGCTTTGTATGTACGTATAAATGGATGGATAGATAGATGGATGGATGGATGTGTCATGTATTATGTGTGTATGGTCGTACAGAGACCACATAAGCAACGAAGAAGGCATAACACAATCCAGCAAACCATTGGTCCCTACGAAAGTCTTCTATCAATCGTAGAGAAGCGAAAACTTAAATGGTACGGGCATGTCACAATATCAAAAGGACTTGCAAAAACAATACTGCAGGGCACTGTCCAAGGAGGAAAGAAAAAGAGGCAGACAAAGAAGAGATGGGAGGACAACATCAGCGAATTTGACAGGCCTAAAGCTCAACCAAATTTTGAGAAAGGCAGAGCAGAGAGAGGAATGGAGGGAACTGGTTGTCAAGTATTCAGGGGTGCCCCCACAGTCCCCAGACTAAGGGATAGATAGATATGTAGATGGATGTATAGATGTTTTATGTATTATGTATGTATGTATGTATGTATGTATGTATGTATGTATGTATGTATGTATGTATGTATGTATGTATGTGTGTATGTTGTATGTATGTATGTATGTATGTATGTATGTATGTATGTATGTATGTATGTATGTATGTATGTATGTATGTATGTGTTTAAATTATTTTTATGAATATTTTTTTAAGTTCTGTGATTATGTGATATAATATAATATATATATATATCAATATACATCAGTATATATAAATATATATATGTATATATATATACATCTATATACATGTGTGTGTGTGTGAACTTGTTTTTGTTATCAAAAAAATGGAAGTTCACAACCACATAAAAGTGTATTACAAAAAAACCCAACTTTATCCCATACAAAGCCCATTCCCTACACACTGCAGACATGCCAGACATTCATAGATTTCGTCCTTTTCCCTTTTGCATTTGTGTTGTTATTCTTGTTCTTCTTTTTCTTCTTTTTTTGCAAGCTTATTTCTTCGCATCTTCTCCTTCGCAATCTTTCTTTCTTCTTTGCCATTCTTCTA
This sequence comes from Stramonita haemastoma, assembly GCA_030674155.1. Lineage (NCBI taxonomy): Eukaryota > Metazoa > Mollusca > Gastropoda > Neogastropoda > Muricidae > Stramonita > Stramonita haemastoma. The sequence continues at coordinate 16,669,504 of CM060344.1, forward strand.
TCATTCTTCCTTCTTATCTTTCTTTCTTCTTCTTCTTCTTCTTCTTCTTCTTCTTCTTCTTCTTCTTCTTCTTCTTCTTTACATTCTTTCATTCTTTGCATTCTTCTTCTTTGCATTCTTCTTCTTCTTTGCATTCTTCTCCTTCTCTACCACTTCTTCCTCTTCTTTGCATTCTTCGTCTTCTTCTTCTTTGCATTCTTCGCATTCTTTCATCCTTCTTCTTCTTTGCAATGTTCTTCTTTGTATTCTTCTTTTCTTCTTCTTCTCTCTTCTCTTCTTTTTTTGCATTCTTCTTCCTCCTTGCATTCTTCTTCTTATTTTTTGCATTCTTCTTCTTTCATTCTTCTTCTTCGCTTCTTCTCTTCTTCTTCTTCTTCTTCTTCTTCTTCTTCTTCTTCTTTCTTCTTCTTCTTCTCGCATTCTTCGCATTCTTCGCATTCTTCTTCGCATTCTTCTTTTATCTTCGCATTCTTCTTCTTCTTCGCATTCTTTGCATTCTTTTCGCATTCCTCCTTCTTTTTTCTCTTCTTGCTCTTTGCTGCGTCTTGTCTGCTTCACTGTCATGACTTTCATTCTTTCGTGGTAACGGTTTCCTAACCTCGTGTTCTAAATGAATCATTCGGTATCTGCCTTCCTTTTCTGTCCACTCCGCACAATAGCTCCAATAATGCGTGGTCGCACAAGACAGGTTCCACTGTGCCTTGTCACTTGTAAGTGTTCGAGTCGGTCGGTGTTGTGGTTGTCTTCTAAAAGCCTTCTTAAAAGCTTCAGTTGTGTGTGTGTGTGTGTGTGTGTGTGTGTATGTGTGTGTGTGTGTGTGTGTGTGTGTGTGTGTGTGTGTGTGTGTTGTTGTTGTTGTTGTTGTTGTTGTTGTTGTTTGTTTTGTTGTTGTTGTTTGCGTTTTTTGTTGCTCTCTCTCTCTCTCTCTCTCTCTCTCTCTCTCTCTCTCTCTCTCTCTCTCGGGGCGGTCACGAGAGTAGCGGACAGGGCCGTACATTTTCTGTGTGCAGCAGTAATAGGGATTCATTCAAAATGGCCAGTTTCTGGACTTTCGCGGCTGTGGAGAGGACCTTAGGCCCCTGCTGACGAAATGCAGTTTCACGCTGGAAAGTGGAGTAAAGGTGACAGCGTGGTTTTTGTTTGCGACTGAACAGTGGACACAAAGTTTTTAACAACATGGGCCGACACAGTGATCGCAGCACCAAGCCGTCTAAGGAAAAATCGTTTTCTCAGCTACGAGATGTTGACGATCTCGAGCATAATGAAACGGCAGTGTTGTGTGTGAAAGGACTTGTCCTCAGAGCCTCGGTCTGCCTGACAGTGGTAGTACGGGATACAGCATGTGTGATCACATGATAGACTACCAACAAACAACACGATCACCAAAATCGTTAATTTGCATCAATGTTTGATTAGACCTCCTGTATGTCCTTATTGTAGTGACTGTGCTGATATGTGTGTTTTTGCAGCCTGAGGTGAACAATGATAATTTGTTGGTGCATTCGACACAATAAATGTCAAACGTTCGTGGCTACTCTAACTGATAGATCGTACAGAAAGCTAAGAGGACAGACAAAGAAATACACCTTTAGAAATCCTCTACTCATCAGACGGTGAAGATATGTGACTGTGAGTCAGACGACATTTGATCCATGCGCATGCCAACCAACACTGAGCATATGTGTTGTACTGGTTGTCAAACAACAAATAAAAACATGCTAAAAGAGAACTCAAAACACCACCACGCGATGGAAGCGTATCCTAAACACACTACACACGAACCCTATCCGTAGTGCTCTTCAATGGGACTTAGCAGCACACTTAGGGAACCATATTACAGCATCTCTTGGCTAGCTACCTGACCTAGGTGTGTTTGATCAAAGGGGACGAAGAAAGTCGGAATGCTGTAACAATGGACAGTAAGAGTTTGTGTCTCGATGTACATTATAATCATGCTGTGGTTTCCATGCTTGGAGTAGCGTCGTGTGTAGCTTAAAGCAATTATCCTTATCGTTATTCGGCAACCCTTCAGTATGGGCCAAGGCCTTTTTTCATGAATAAACCTTTCGGTTCGAGAGTTCGAGTTCGTGTTCGGTTCGAGTCTCTCTCTCTCCCATTCCTCTCTTCTTCTCTCTCTCTCTTTCTTCTTTCTTTTCTTCTGTCTCTCTCTCTGCACTAGCACTGATTCACTTCAATTCTGGGTTGTGTGTTGGTGTATGTGTGTTGATGTTGTGGTGTGTTGTTGTGTTGGTTGGTGCTGGTGCGTGCGTGGTGGTTGCTGCTGCTGTGTCTGTTGCGTCGTGCGTCGTTGTGTTGTTTGTGGGTGTGTGTTGAAAACTCCATGTTTTCTTTGTACGATATTTTCCCATTAATTTCACTTCCACTGTTTTTGGATCGTTTGTTTGTTTTGTTTTGGTGTTTTTTTGTTGTTGTTGTTGTTGTTTTGTTGTTTTAGGGGGGGGTGTTGGTTGGTTTTTTGTTGTTGTGTTGTGGTTAGGGGGGGGGGTGTTTTGGTTCTTCTGTTTTACGACGGTAGTTGCTCTTCATTAAAATGCAAAACCTTTTCGCTTCCTCTTTCTTTCCGCCCACCCCCTCTCTCCTCACCCTATTCCCTCCATAGTTGGGTTCGTTGTTCCCTCCCCCCCCCCCTCCCCCTCTTTCGGTCGCATTCCGTTTTTCCTTGTCAGTAAGTGATTGTGATAACTATTATGGGATGTGCCAAATGTCGCTTTAAGGTTTTTGCCATGGGCTGTGTGGGTGTGTTTTTACATTGTAGATTGCATCTGTGAGGTGAAAATAGTTTTAAGGTTCGGTTGTTTGGGTGTGTTTTTTTTCTTTATTTGTTTGTGTGGTCGTTGGTTTGGTTTTACTGACGATGAAGCTAATAAATTATATATGATATAAAGATTGGTGCCAGTGTTTGAGTATGGAGGTTGACTGAGTTAATTGTTTTTACTCTTTATCTTTATTGCCTACCTGTCTGTCTCTGTCTGTCTGTCTCTGTCTCTCTCACGCATGCGGGCGCTTACGCATGCATACACACACACACACACACACACACACACACACACCACACACACACACACACACACACACAAGAAAATGTGCTTGCTTGCGCGCACACACACACACACCACACACACACACACACACACTAACACACACACAAACACACACACACACACACACACACAACACACACACACACACACACACACACACACACACACACACCACACACACACACACACCACACACACGATCTCCTTTTCTATTCCTTTAACTTCTCCCTAACTCTCTTCCTTCATCTATGATGTATGACTCATAGTGTCTCTCTCACCTGTCAGCATCACCGTGTTTAGTGTTTGCCGCCACACCCAATGACACCGACATGATCCTCCTCCTCCATTTGCTCCAAGTCTTCACTGGCCCTGTAGCTGACTTCATGGAATCTCATGCCACAGGATTCTTCGGTGATGTTGACAATGAGAGAAGCTGGTGGGCTGCCTTTGCTTGTTTGTTTTCTTTCTGCCTCAGTCTTGCATTGAAAGACATTCTTCATGAAGTCCCTATCTTGGTTTCGTAGTGATGGCCTACGTATCTTAGTTTCCTTTCATTTATTCATGTTATAAGTTTTCTTGTTGTTCCCATTTCGTGTTGTATGCTTTCGTTTGTTCTTCTGTGTCTCCATGTGATACTGAGCATCCTTCTATAAAACCACATTCAGCTGCTTCGATTCTTCTTTTTTTTTCTTTTTTCTTTTTTTTTTTTTTTGATCGTCTTTTTCTTGGTCCAGGATTTACAGCTATGATACAGCATGAGCGGTACATGCTAAGAATTTTGGTTATTTTCATAATCAGCTGTAAGGAATGCTGCCATTTTTTCCAGATGTTTGGTTGGATTATTCTACTTTTAGCCCTGTCTGTTTTCGTCTTTTTGTCTTTTGTGCACGATCTGTGAATTGATTTGAATGAGCCGAGATGCTTAAAGTCTTAGAAATTTTCTAAAACGTTTTGTCAATATTTATTCCATGCTCTGTGTGGCCGCTAGTTCTGGCAACATGCAGCACTTTTTTGTTTAGTTTTTGTTGTTGTTTTTGTGTTTTTTTGTTGTTGTTTTGTTGTTGTCTTGTTGTTGTTGTTTGGGGGGGGGATTTGAGCTGGAGACCAGCTCTTCTTCATGTTACATCTACTCTGTGTAACACTCTCTTCATGGTGGTGATGTTATCAGCTAGTAGTGCAGTATTATCACCGCAGCCAAGATTTATCATGTTTCTGCCATCTATCTCCAGACCCATGTCTTCAATATCAGACTCTCTCATGACTTTCTCTGTGTATATCTCACAAAAGTGAGGAAAGAGGATGCATCCTTGTCTAACTCCTTTTCCAGATGTTACAAAAAATTACATTTTTGTCTTCCCCTCTGCTAGTGCCCTTTTGGTCTTCATAAAGTGAGGAAATTAGACACTTTTGAAAACTTCTTTTCATAATCATCATATTGTGTCAGAACGTTTCTGGCGAATCACGCTATCAAAGGCTTTGCTGAAGTCTGTGAAGATGATGAAGAAGTTTATTAATAGTGAAAAGACAGTGAACAGAAAAACGAAGGAACCAACAAATGAACACACACACACACACACACACCACACACACAACGCACGCACGCACGCCGCACAGAAACACACACACACACATGGCACACACACATGCACACACATGCGCGCGCGCACACACACACACACACACACACACACACACACACACACACACACACACACACACACACACACACACACACACACCACACTTACTCACACGTCTAATATCACTATGAGTGGAGAGTAAACTGAAACACACACACAGACACTTTACGCGACACACACACACACACACACACACACACACACACACACACACACACACACACACACACATACGCACCGTCTAATATCACTATGAGTGAAGAGACGTTAAACTGAACACACACACACACACACACACACACACACGCGCGCGCGCGCGCGCGCGCGCGCGCCACACACACACACACACACACACACACACACACACACACACACACACATATCCATACACTTTACCTCACACTTCATAAATGCAGTACCAAACACCTGGGAAATAAATTGTACGACCCAAAGACATCTTTACGCGAGTACGTCCTTGTGGTATGTGGGGGTTAATCTATGAATAGCTGGAAACACTAAGGGTCAAGGAAAAACACACTGCTGTAAATGAAAGGCGGCACTTTGTAGCTAAGTTTGGGGCTCAAACTTAGATATGTCTTTTAACACTAAATTCTGCATGGAATTTATGACCGAATAAACAAACAAACAACCAAAAAAAAAGCTTCTGCTGTGAAATGCCACTGTCTAACTCACAACTCAAGAAAAAAACTGGAATACGTTTCTGGGAAGATTTGTTTTCTTTTTTTTCAGTAAAAACTAAACTTCCTAGTTTCTATGTCGTCTGCAAGTCTCATCGCACACACACACACACAACAACACACACACACACACACACAACACACCACACACACGCGCCCACCGCGCGCGCGCGCGCACGCACGCACGCACGCACACACACACACACAACTAAAAAGTTCGTAAACAACACGCGCACGAGTAAGCACGCCACACACACACACACACACACACACACACACACACACACACACACACACACACACACACACACACACACACACACACACACACACACACTATGCATAACACTGGGACTGGATGTAAAAAGGCACATGAGTGTCGATTCTATCATCATCGAAAAAAAAAAAAAAAATAAAAAAGATAGTATAACAATATACAACAAAATACATACCACACGCGCCTGCGTGCACACACACACACACGGGCGCTTTCTTACACTCCATGTACATTCGCATATATATACGTGCATTGACATAATATTATATGTATATCTTAGGAACAGATACACAGACACAGAGACCACAGATATTCCTTTGATGATATCGGACACAGTCACAGACACAGCACTCTAAGACACAGAGACCACACCACTATAACTTACATTATCTAAAGTTATCAATGTACAGACACAGAGACAGACACACATGCAGAGGCACAGAAACACAGAGACCATAGGACTGATCCTCAGAATTATTTGAATGCATATGGAGACAGAACAGCGACAAAGACTATTCCTTATAATAATCTTAATGTATACCGGGACGACAGAAGACAGACACAGAGGCTACAGAACAACAGGAGACTACAGACTATGCCTTGTAACCTATCTCTGGTGTGAGACCCAAGAATATGACTACTATGACCACACCCCTCATCATCCCCCTCACCACATCACACACACACAACACAGACTATGCACACACCTAACCCCCCACCACACCACACCCTCTTTTTTTTTTTTTTTTTCCCCCATATCTTTACCTCCTCTCCCAATGAATGACCTTTACCTCTGAATAATGAAGAACCCGGATAGGCCTAGCCCCTAGTCCCAACTGTAAGCCAACAGGACGACATAGGCTACGCATAGGCCTACACCTAAGGCTTTAGCAGAAATCCGACACAAGCCTTTGGTTTTTTTGTTGTTGGTTTTTTTTGTATATAAGACGTCTGTCTGCACTCAGCTTTAGCCTAGTACTGACACGGTGTGGCAACTATTGAGTCAAACATCACACACACACACACACACACACACACACACACACTGACACTAACACCAAGCCTGCTGGGTTGATAAAGGCCTACCAATGCACTAGGCTATTGTTGAACACAGTGCAGTGAAGTGGCCCAATCCCTAGTAGTAGGCCTAGGCTAGGCCTGTAGCAAGCAGCACATTGCACAGGGAGCGTCCATGTGTGGTTTGGTTTCGTAACTGTATTTCCTTGTGAGGTAAGTGGTTGTTGATTTTTTGTCTCTGTTGGTGGGGAGGGGGGGGGGGGGGTGTTGTGTGTGTGTGTGTGTGTGTGTGTGTTGTGTGTGTGTGTGTGTGTGTGTGTGTGTGTGTGGTGTTCGTGTGTGTGTGTGTTGTGTGTGTGAAGTCAAGTAAAAAAAATTAAAAACTAAGTGCCTACAAGATTTCCCTGTCACTCTTGTTTGTGTGTGACTGTGTGTGTGTTGTCGTCTGTGTCTGTTGTCTGTCTGTCTGTGTTGGTGTATGTGGCTGTGTCTGTTGTGGCTGTGGCTGTGTCTGTGTGTGTAGTGTAGTGTGTGTGGTGTGTGTGGGTGGGTGGGGTGTCTGTGTGTATACATGTGTGTGTGTTTACATGCGTGCCATGCGTGTGTGTCTGTGTGTGTGCGTGAGAGCATGCGTGGTGCATGCGTGCGTGCATGTGTGTGTGTGGTGTGTGTGGTGGGTGTCTCTCTGTGAGAGAGAGAGAGAGAGAGAGAGAGAGAGAGAGAGAGAGAGAGAGAGAGAGAGAGAGAGAGAGAGAGAGAGAGTCCCAACACTTTATACTATGTTGGAAAGAACCTATTTATTTGCTGTGCTCCTTATCTACGAGAGTAGCATTGGCAATGTGTGTGCAGAAAATTCATCTGCCCTACAAAGATTGGTAGACGGTGATCTAAAATAAAGCACGCATCAAAAACGCTAGAAAAGTAGGCTTCCATTGTTAGTGGGAAGCGGAATAGCCTAGTGGTTAGACTGTTATGCTTGCGATTCTGAGGGCCAGGGATCGACCCCCAGATTCGAACCACCACCAAGACCGTTGAAGGGAGAAATGCACGTAGAACATGTTGCGAACAGGTTAAAAACCCTTTTCGCTCTTTAGAAGAGTAGGCCGTTGTGAGCCTGTAGGAACAAATGACAACGTTTTTTTTTAATGCATGCACGTTGTTGAGTGTTGTCATGAATGTTTAAAAACATCATCCCCGAAGTCGGAATGGTGGAAACGGTCGCATGGACAAAAACTCACCATTTGGTGAGCCTCAGAGCTCTAGTATAGTCAAAAAACAAAGAATTTTAAATTTTTATAAAATTTAAAAAGATCTGATTCCAAGGTCTTGTAGGGACATGGTGTCAGATCAAAATCTGCTCTCTTCGGGAGAATTTCTTTTCTTAAACTGAGAGTTAGCTTACCAGAGAACTGAACTTGCACCTTCAGATTACAAGCCCAACGTTCTAACCACGAGGCTATTAGTAGGCTCCTAAGCTAACACAATAATTATAGGAACTAGTTGTCCCATAAATAGGTTAACCTAGCAATCGTTGGGGAACGAAGTGTCAGAGACCTCACATCTGTAAGGGCCAGCATCTTGCGATTAGCGCCCATCACCTCTCCCTCGCTGCTTCGCCTTTCTTGTCCTTAATATAAAGAGGACAGGTCCACCCATTTACAACTGGGTGAACTGGGGGGCTGTACTGAAGCTTAGGTGCACGAATGGTCACCTATCTGCGAGGCAACCACGCCCAATGTTAACAGCTTACTAAGCCTTAACTCGGAGAGAGCCAGTGCTCTGACCACTGAGTTATCTATCGCATGACGATACTGTATGGGAAATATTAGAGGAAACAGAGGGTCAAGATTCAGGATGTCGGATTATTTCAACACGGGCTGTTTCAAATCGATTGCTAAGTATGGTTTTCCTGTCGGTGTTGCTGTCTGTCACCCTAGGCTTCGAGTGTAGAAGCTTCAATTAAAGTACATGAAGTTTCACTGTTATGTGGTCTGCTTTGAGTGCATGCGTACATATGTGTGTGTGCGTGCTGCGTGCGTGCGTGCGTGCGTGTGTGTGTGTGTGTGTGTGTGTGCGTCGGTCGGCGTGGGCCGCGCCGCGTGCGCTGTGTCGCTGCCTGTGCTCCGTTATCATAGCATTTGAATGTGATGGATTTCTTTCAATTTGAGCATTTGAATAGGAAGGATATCTTTCAGATTTGGCATTTGAATAGAAAGGATATCTTTCACAGATTTTTTTTTATCGTTCCTAGGCTGGAGCTCTGAGGTTTGGGAGAGTTGCCATTGTGTGCCGATGGGAAGGATGACAAAATTGACAAAACTGCATCACACAGGGACTGGATGTAAAAAGAAAAAGAAAAAGCACATGAGTGCGTATTTCATTATCCTCGAAATTAAAGAATAAATTTATATATATATATAAAGATAGAAAAGATAGATAATAAATATATGATAATATGAAGATAGAGAGATATGCATAGATATAGATACATAGATCTAAAGCGTGCAACTTATTTCTGCAGGTATTTGAAGTTGGGGGGAGGAAGGGGAAGGGAAGGGGAAGACCCAAACCAGACCTCAGACATGACGGCAGAGAGCCCGGAAGACAGCCTGTACTTCAAATGCGTGTTGCTGGGGCCCCGGGCGTGGGCAAAACCTCCCTCATCAACCGCCTGGCCAACGGCAAGTTCCTGGACTGCCCCATCTCCACCTTAGCCTCCGACTCCCTCCTCATGTCCCTCCCGCTGCCAGGGGGCGCTGTGGCCAGCATGGACTTGTGGGATACCGGAGGACAGGAAAGATACCGCAGCCTGACCTTGTCCTATTTCCGGGACGCCAAGGTCATCCTCCTCGTCTACGATGCCGACAGAAAACCCCAAATCGCAGACTGGTTGATGGAAGTGCAACGCCAAGTGGCTTACACCGACACGCTGGTGTTTCTAGTGGGCACCAAACTGGATCTAGGTCGCGACGCCATCGCGCTGACGGAAGCGGAAGTGCAGGCTTTGAGTCAAATAGGGTGAGGGGGGTGGAGGTCGAGGGCCATTTTGTCTTGAGCGCTAAGACCGGAGAAAATGTGGACAGCACTTTTCAGAAAGTGGCGGAATGTGTGTGGAAAGCGGGACAGGACGACAGACTGGACCTAAGCAAACGAAAGGGAACGGTACGGTTACGGATAGGGGATGGTGCCGATAAACGTAACGCGGGGAAAAAGAGTGGCAGATGTTGTTCTTAGCTTAGGGGGGCTTATAGGTTGGGTTTTCTTTTATTTAGTGTTGTTTTGGAGTGGTTTCACACACATACACACACACATACACACACAAGCACGCACGCACACACATACACACACACGCGCACGCACGCGCGCGCGCACACACACACACACACTATGTTAAAACCTGTTCCGTTTTTTGGAAGAGTAGGCCATTGTGTGCCGTTTGAACTGATGACAAAATTGACAAAACTACATCCACACGGGGACTGGATGAAAAAAGCACATGAGTGCTTATTTCATTATACTAAAAATAAAAGAACAAAAGAAAAGCGCACGCACGCACGCATGCACGCGCGCGCACGCGCACACACACGTGCACACGCACACACACACACACACACACACACACACACACACACAACACACACACACACACTAAACCGATTTGATGTAAATGGGGTGACAAATTTTTAAATCGTTGATTTTTGGTGTAATCTAAGATCTTCAAACAGACTGCACCACAATGCAAGGTTGCTGAATTCCATCCCTATGGTTTTGATCAACTCTTTGTTATTATGGGATGCCATTTCATTTGTTATTGATGTACCCTCCATTTTTGTCATCGTGTGTGTGTGTGTGTGTGTGTGTGTGTGTGTGTGTGGCGCGCGCGCGCGCGCGCGTGTGTGTGTGTGTGTGCGTGCGTGCGTGCGTGCGTGCCTGCGTGCCTGCGTGCCTGCGTGCCTGCGTGCCTGCGTGCGTGTGTAAAAGAACCACATGGGCGTTCAAGTATGTGTACGTGTGTTACTGCATGTCTGTCCGTCTGTTTGCGTATCTGTATCTATGTATGTCCTGTGTCCGTCTATCTGCGTGTCTGTATCTATGTCAGTCCGTCTGTCTGCGTGTCTGTAGGCCTATCTATGTCTGTCCGTCTGTCTTGCGTGTCTGTATCTATGTCTATGTCTGTGTGTGTCGAGCGCAAAGTTTTAACAAAGTAACAAAATCCCTCAGAGTTATTTTACAGTTTATTTTACAGTTTTTGCCATTGGCAAAATGTTGATGAATAATTATTCTATTGCTATCACCGTACTCAAGTTCGTATCTGTTAAAAACTGTGATAACGCCGTTTGCATTTTTAATACCCTCAGTGTCCCCCCCCCCCCCCCCCCCCCCAAAAAGAAAAGAATTAAAGAATTTGAACTCATCTGTGTGTGTGTGTGTGTGTGCATGCGTGTGTGTGTGTGTGTGTGTGTGTGTGTGTGTGTGTGTGTGTGTGTGTGTGTGTGAACTTGATACTTGACTGGTCGATGCAACAATCACTGTGCCATCCACTACAGATCACTAGAGTGAATCAGCTGAAAAAGTGGCAACTAGTGTCGATTTTACTATCAAACTACCTACAGAGTAATTTTACCACTATTTTTTAAAATTTAATTTAAAACTACCACTGGGACATGGAATGTTCGTTCGTACCCTGCATGCCTGTGGGGGAAAAAATGAAAGTTTGAGCTCGAAATGGGGAGACACACTAGAACATTCTCGAACTTTCTGAAGCGACGTGGACAGGATTCAGACAATCCACAACAGAAGACGGCCACAAGATCCGCTGCAGCGGAGATCGAGAAAAAACCAAACAGCAAAGAAGCATGAGAAGAAGAAATAAAGAAAAGCTGTAACAAACAAACAGAAATGAAGAGAGAGAGAAGAGAGAGGAGAGAGGAGAGAGAGGAGAGAGAGAGAGAGGGAGAGAGAGAGAGAGAGAGAGAGAGGAGAGAGAGAGAGAGAGAAGACTAGAAGAAACAAAGAAAAATAGACAGAAAAGACGAAGTTGGAAAAAAAAAGGAATTGAAAAGACAGAAGTGGTAAAAAGGCAGAAGAAGAAACACAAACAGCACAAAAAGAGGAAAAAACTAAAGAAAATTTTCAACAACAAAAAAAAGAAAAAAGTGTAGGCCTAGCAAAAACACGAAACACAAGAAACAAAAACTGAAGAAAAGGGAGGAAAGGAGAGAAAGAGATAGAAGCAAGAAAAAAACAAAAAAAAGAAACCCCCAAAAAAGAGCATGGAAGGGGAGAGGGGGGGGGGTCGAAAAAAAAGAGCAGAAAGAGGGACAAGAACCAAACTAAAAGAAAGAGAGTAAGAAGAAGCAGACGAACAAGAACATGAAAACACCACAGAAAAATGAGAGAAAGAAGGTAAAAACGGGAAAAAAAACAAGAAGCGGAAAAGAACAAAAGAAAATGCAACAGAAGAATGGGAAAAATAGATGCAGAAGGAGAAGGGGAAACAGAGGAAAAAAAAAAAACACCGACAAAAAGAAATCAGAGAAAGTGGATTGGTGGTCTAGAGGTAAACGCACCTGCCTAGAAACGAAACAGTCCAGGTTCGAAGCGTGTGGTGGTTCGATCCACGTTTGTGTCCGAAACTATTCCCACCATCCTTTAGACCGTGAATGGTGGTCTGGGTGTTAGTCTTTCGGATGAAACAATGAACCAAGGTAGAAGCAGAAATAGAAAGGAATTAAGCAAGAAATAAAATGGTAAAGAGACAACAACAACAAAAAAAGAAGGGGAGGAAGAAACTGAAGATAAAAAGATGAAGAAAGAGAAGAAAAGGCGGGGGAAAAGACAGAAGAACAAGGACAAAACTCAAAAAGAAAAGACAGAAGAAGAAAAGAGAGGGAAAAACGAGAGGAAGAGGTGGAATGAGAGAAGGAGAAGCATTGGAAGAAGGAGAAGTGGAAGAACCAGGAGACGCCATAGGAACAGAACAACTCATCGGTATGTATTTACTCTTTTATTTTATTTCAAGGATTTATTTTTATTTATTTATTTATTCTTTTATATCGAGGATAACAGAATAAGCACTGTGTGCTTTCGAACATCCAGTGTGCTTTCGTACATCCAGTCCCCGTGTGTAGCCTATGCAGCTTTGTCAATTTCATCATCCACTCTACATTTGGTACACAATGACCTACTCTTCCGAAAAGGGGAACAGGTTTTAGGCTAACTTGTGTGCAAGATGTTAATCATGCTTTCGCACATGGGACCACGGTTTAAAGTCTCATCTGAAGGACTTCTGGGCGAGGGGAGGGCGGGGGAGGGGGTGAGTGGAGTCAGGGAGAAAATCCCCTTCAACGGGATTCGAGCCCCAGTCAGCAGATCACAAACGCAATACACAACGCCCAAACCATGGATTAAAAAATAATGTGGATTGGCGACATGGCTGTTATCAGGGCAGATAACTTTTGGTGTACTTTACGGGGTAAGGGGAGTTAATACCCTGTATTTCTGACTAAAATGTAGGTAGGCCTAGGCTAAAGCAGTAGACCTAGGCCTAAAGACTTGAAGAGTAGGGTCTTGTGTGGCATTGACACAAGCTATTGGTCCGAAAGATAATTACCCTGCTAATGGCATGATGGCATTTATCAGTTGGTAACTGGTTTGGGGTTTCTTTTTGTTTGTTTGTTGAGAAGGGGGGGGGGGGGGGGGGGTCCTCGGCTAGATGTCCAAGATTTAGGCCTACCAATTGTGAAGAGTTTGCGTGTTTGTGACCGTTTTTGCCCACCATGGGGACGTAGCCACATTCCGTCTCGTAGGCCTACTCCAGGGATGCAAGCTGGGTATGCCTGTGTTTCAGTAACCCACCAAATGCGAACATGAATGACAGAATCTTTAACGTGCATATTTCATGTCCTGCATTTGAATAAACACAAAGAGAATAATTAAGGTACTGGCAGGTGTGCACTTGAAGTTGACTTGGGATATGGTAAAAATCCCCACCCGTAATTTAACAGACGCCGCCGAAATTCGAGCCTAGGACTTCGTGGACTATGCGATTGAAGTCTAACGGTTTTAACCGCTCGGCGACAGTGTCTGTCTTCAGTTGAGGACGGGATAGCCTGGTGGTCAGAGTGATGACTTATGATCTGCTGACCCGGTTCGAATCTCGTTTGAGAGGATTTTTCCTCTGGAGTTAACATCGGTACCAACTCCACTCTCCCCAAGTCCTACAGATTAGACTATAAACAGAGGTCCTGTGTGAGAACGCACGCAGAACATCTTGCGCACGTGTTAAATCCCGCTCTGCTTTTATTTTATTGATTTATTCTTTTATATCGAGTATAATGGAATAGGCACTCGTATGCTTTTTTACATCCAGTCCCCGTGTGTATGCAGTTTTGTAAATCTTGTCATCAGTTCCCACCTGTACACGGTGGCCTACTTTTACGAAAAGCGGAACAGGATTTAACGTGTGCGCAAGATGTTTTGCATGCGTTCGCACACGGGGCTTTGGTTTATAGTCTCATCCAAAAGACTTTTCGGAAGAGTAGGCTACTGTGTACCGGCGGGAACAGATGACAGAATTTACAAAACTGCATACACACAGGGACTGGGTGTAAAAAAAAAAAAAGAAGCTTATTTCATTATCCTCGAAATAAAAGAAAGAAAAGAAAAGTTAGTGGATTTGTTTCGTTCTTTTATTTAAATCCATGTTTTGATCAACGCAGTTCGGTAGCCCCAGCTGCAAACTACACTTCAATTTTTGTATGACTGTGATATTGCTGAAGTCTTATTGACTTGCTCTAAGCTGCATTGTAAGTAGTCTGTAAAATTATGTAAATTCGCAGCAAACGTCAGCACTTGTCGCTGATTGGAAAAACAAAAACAAAACAAAAAACACAATACTCCCCCGCTAACTTGACACAGACATGCAGAGTTACCCCACCTGTGCATGAACGGGACAAGTGATTGAAATTGGGTGAGCACGAAATCAGGTCGGCTGGTGTGCATCAGAGACCGAAGCTGTTTGTCATTTGGAGGCCGTTGCTGTTCACATTCCGAAGGTAAGTGTCATGCTGCCCTGAACCTGTTAGTCTTTTAATGTAGACCACCATACTTTTGGTAAGAATTTTCATTGTCTTTTCAAGTGGTAAAATTCTTTCCATCACGAACTCGCGGGACCAACCGGTCACAGTGCGGTTTTTTAATTTTTTTTTTTATCGAGGATAATGGAATCATCCCTAGTATGCTTTTTTGCACCCAGACCCCGTGTGTATGCAGTTTTGTAAATTCTGTAACTGAGTGAGTGAGAGTGTAGGCAAGCTTTTTCAAGTTTCAGGTTCCCAAAATACAGCTGGCCTCCTTTTTTCTGTTCTTTTTATCATCAATGTGCTGCTTCAGTTAAGAAGCCCTTTGTGGGGGGGGGGGGGGGGGGGGGGGGGTGATATACGGCGAACGCAACTGTGATGAGTTGAAAGGTGGTCCGACGTGAACACTTCAGAACAAAAGAAATTGGGTTCGTTATAAATTATTTATCTGTGCGTCCAAGCCTGTTCATAATCACATCAAAGTGTTTTAGATAACGATTCAGATTTTTTTTTTCCCGCTCCAGGTCAGATTTTTGTTCCGTGCACGAGGCTGTGAATGCATGGAAGGAAATCTACCCCATTCAGACTTTCATCTTCTGGGAAAGGGGTTGTGGGGGAGGCAGTGAACTTTGAAGTACTTTGGTCGAATTCTGGTGGCATGTAAAGAATAATGCCATATCAATGGTGTGTGTTGGAGCTTAACCCCTTGAGTTGGACTTTGCACTAAAATGTTGAAAGCAGTGTGTCTGGGGCAAGTTAAAAATGGCGGCACCTGCTCTTCCCAGGAGGTCAAGTGCATGATGGGTATGTTCCTGTCATCCACAGGCCCTAGTAGTTTTGTTTTTTAAATAAAAAATTAGTCTTTTTAACCCTCTTGCATTCAGATTCTCTGAACACAAATTGCCTGTAGATTTGGCATTCCATCACAAAAGCAGGTCAGGCAAACATGCTCGCTGGCTTTTCCTCCAAGTACATACCAGCAGCTATAATTACTTTAGACTCAAGCAGGTCTGTGCCTCAGACCTAATAGAGCTTCTGCGAGTTGTAGCAATCAGTGGAGTGATCGGGAGTGTGTAAATCCCGGCAAATCCCGGGTTGAGATTCAGGGTTGGGACTGATTTAATCCCGGCAAATCCTGGGTCGGGACTAAGAGGAAAAAATGGTGGTGTAAGCCATGAACAAAGTAGGGGTGCATTTTTTGGTAACACTTCATCAGCCATGATTTATTTCATTGATGTATTGCTCGTCATTAAATGTATGTTTGGTCATTATCACTAAAGAGACCAAAACTATCCCAACCTTACTAATTATATTTCTGTTACCTGACAGGAAACCAAGAAGTGATGTGTGAAGCTGGAGAGGGATGGGTGCCACCAGATGGCTGCCCACAATACTGCCTGCACAATCACTGCACTGCCCTGATGACCACTACAACACACTACCTTGCACAATCACTACTGTCCTGATGACCACTACAACACACTGCCTGCACAATCACTGCCGTGCCCTGCCCTGATGACCACTACAACACACTGCCTGCACAATCACTGCCGTGCCCTGTCCTGATGACCACTACAACACACTGCCTGCACAATCACTGCCGTGCCCTGCCTGATGACCACTACAACACACTGCCTGCACAATCACTGCCGTGCCCTGTCCTGATGACCACTACAACACACTGCCTGCACAATCACTGCCGTGCCCTGATGACCACTACAACACACTGCCTGCACAATCACTGCCGTGCCCTGGATGACCACTACAACACACTGCCTGCACAATCACTGCCGTGCCCTGCCTGATGACCACTACAACACACTGCCTGCACAATCACTGCCGTGCCCTGCCTGATGACCACTACAACACACTGCCTGCACAATCACTGCCGTGCCCTGTCCCGATGACCACTACAACACATTGCCTGCACAATCACTGCTGTGCCCTGTCCGATGACCACTACAACACATGCCTGCACAATCACTGCTGTGCCCTGCCCTGATGACCACTACAACACACTGCCTGCACAATCACTGCCGTGCCCTGTCCCGATGACCACTACAACACATTGCCTGCACAATCACTGAGTGCCCTGTCCCGATGACCACTACAACACATTGCCTGCACAATCACTGCTGTGCCCTGCCCTGATGACCACTACAACACATTGCCTGCACAATCACTGCTGTGCCCTGCCCTGATGACCACTACAACACATTGCCTGCACAATCACTGCCGTGCCCCGATGACCGCTACAACACACTGCAATTCACTACTGCCCTGCCCCGATGACCATCTGACTCTTGCCCACACCACACTATCTGCACAATCCACTACTGCAGTGTCCTGATGACTTGCATATTGAGAAAGAAGTCAAGAGGTAAGGACTATGATTTTTTTTTGTTAAAATATATAGCAAGTTAACTGAAATCAAGATATATTCACTGATGTAATGTTGTAATGCAAGTAAGTGATAGCAATACAGATCTGTTGGTGTTAATTACTGTTTGCATATGTTTGTGTGTTTTTTTTATAAAATTATAGGTTTTCTCTGTACTTGTATGTGTGTGTTTTGTTGTGTTGTTAAGAGTTTGGTGTAAAGAAGCCCTGTGCTGATTTGTTTACTGTCGATAACATTGACTTCAAACTCTTTTAACTTGAATGCAGAGTTGGTTCTGTTTTAGTTGGTATGACCATGTAGAAAACGGCAATAGTTTTTCATTTATAGATAGTGAAAGACTGGTTTGGAAACTAAAATACGTACACATTTTGTGGATGAATTTTTATTGGAATGCAGTTGCTCCAGTTTGGGTGGGTGTGTCACAGATTAAAATCTATAAACATTGGTACTCAAACTCAGATTTTAAACATATATCAATTGATTCAGAAGCAAAGACTTAAACAGGAAAAATTCCATTTGTTTCTGAATGCCCGAAGTACAAAAAAAAAAGTGAGGATAAAAATAAAAATTGCATGAGCCCAGGAAATAATCTGTTCATGAAATTTCAAGAACAAGTTTTTGGTTTTGCTTTCCAGATTTTTTAACTCGTGCATTACAGCTCTGGTCACATACTTTTATACAAAAACTAGGAAATGCTTGTATAATAAGTGTGGGTGAGTACTTGAAATGGATAGAGGCGTTGTTTACGTCTGTACCCTTAGATAAGAGCATTCCTCTGGTTTGTTTTCCCAGAATATTTGGAAAATGTATCATTTGAATTATTTTCCCCCTTTAAAAGGGCTGTTGCCTATTCAATCTCTCTCTCTGTCTGTCTGTCTGTCCTCTCGTCTCTCTCTCTCCTCTCTTCTCTCCTCTCTCTCTCTCTCTCTCTCCTCTCTCTCTCTCTCTCTCTCTCTCTCTCTCTCCTCCTCCTCCTCCTCTCTCTCTCTCTCTCTCTCTCTCTCTCCTCTCCTCCCTCTCTGTCCTCTCTCTCCCTCCCTCCTCCCTCCCTCCCTCCCTCTTGCTCTCACATACATGCACATGCCACACCAGTCCAGTTGGTTCTTTATTAGAGTTATTATTGACCTTAGTGGATGAGTCAGGTTGTTTTTGTTTCTTTTTAATAGAGTTAAAAATGTGGAATTTGCTTTTCATTTATACTTAAGAAATACTCCCAGTAATTGCATTTTCCATAAATTGTAGGACAATAAGTTATTTTATTTTATTGCGTATTCAAAGATGTGTGCTTCCACCTCCATAATCTTATCCAGGACACCCTACACCCTTTTTTTTAGTGTCTAATACAACTTGTTAAGAGACTAGAATGAACTCAAACTCACACACACACACCACACACACACACACACACACACACACACACACACACACACACACACACACACACACACACAAATGTATCCGCACACATACTTTCACCCCACCACCCTTCTCTCCTAATTTAAAAGTATCATGTCTATTTTAAATTTTTATCTTTCTGTTATCAGGAAAAATGCCCAGCATATGAGGTGGATCAAAAGAGACGCATAGGAGAGAGAAACAAGGATCAACCAACCAACCACAGTTCCAGCTCCTCCTTTCATATGCCCAGGATGCAACAGAAAACACTCCTCACGCGTCAACCTCTTCAGCACCAGAGGGCTTGTAGACACTGAAACCATCTTTCTTCCCATGAACCTTACCATGCAAGGAACCAGCCATCATCGTCTTCAACAAATATGCAATCCTAGCAGAACTTGCCAATTAGGACTCCAGGTGAATGCCACTGCTGATGTACCAGACCTCCAAACCGTATGTTTATATGTATATCTACATGTGGCTTTATCACTTTGTTAGGTCCCTGAGTAAAGGACAAAATGGAAGGTAAATAATCCGTTTCCTCGGGCAAACTTCATCGGAGCGGTGAATGGCAGAAAATCCTCTGTTCAACAGAAATTTGAGTACATAAAGAGGCGGAGAAGGAAAGCTACTGGCCATGGAGCCTCGCACAGCTCACAGGCAGGATGAAAAATCAGCAGCCTGTGAAGCATGTTTACTTTAATAAATGCTCAAAAGTGACTCGAGTCACCCTGAAATTTTGCCGCTACTCCGATGAAATGTTGCCTCCAAAATTGTGACGCCGTCTTTCTAATTGTGTATTTGACTACACAATCAATTGCATTGAATCACTGAGCATCAGATTGCATCAACACCTCTTGCGTAAAGAAATAAATTAAAATAAAATAGAATGCAAAAAAAAATTATTTAAAAAATTAGGATGAAATAAAATTATAGAAAATAAAATTAGTTTAAAACAAATAAAAACCCCAAAAAATCAGGAATAGCGAAATAAAAATAAAATTAAATAAAACTAAACCCAAAAAAGTTGATAAAAATGCTAGAGAATAAATTTAAATAAAATAAACCAACAAAACCAAGAATAGTAAAATAAAACTTTTTAAAAAATTAAACATAGACTTAAAACCCAAAATGTATATTAAAAGCAAGAGGATCAAAGTTGAGCAGTCATGATGACAGTGATTTCACTGTTCGGAAGAAGGAAAAAACCTAAATCGCGTTCAAAGGTATTGTCGCGCTTTTCATGATGGACTTTGACTCCATCATTCCCCTCACATTTGTCAAATTTTCTGAACTCTCCTTCCAGTCCTTGATTCCATGGGAGTTTTAATGGGGGGGTAAAGCCATCATGTAGATCATACTGACGTTTGGTGGAATTGTACATCAGCATTCCAGCCGTCATCGGGAGAACTTGGTGAAGACTCATTGTGCATCTGCAACTGTACCTCAACATTCCTGTGCCATCTTCAAGAGAACTACATAAATCGCAACTGTACATCAACATTCCTGCTGTCATCTGGGGACTCGGGTCAAGGCTGCAATGCAACTGTACATCAACATTCCTGCTGTTATCTGAAGAACTCGATCAATACTGCGGTGCAGTTGTACTCAACTTTCCTGCTATCCTTTGGGGAAAATCAGTCAATACTGCATTGCAATGTGTGTCAATATTCCTGCCATCATTTGAACTCTAATCAAGACTACAACTGTACATCAATATTCCTGCTGCCATCATTTGGAGAACTCGATAAAGATTGCAATGCAGTTGTACGTCAACATTCCTGCTGCATCATTTGGAGAACTCAATAAAGACTGCAGTGCAGTTGTAGTCAACATGTCCTGCTGTCATCATCAAGAAAACTCCATCTAGACAGCAATGCAGTTGTACGTCAACATTCCTGCTGTCATCTGGTGAACAGTCAGACTGCAATGAGTGTACTCAACATTCTGCTGTCATTGGTGAACAGTCAGACTGCAATGCATTGTACATCAACATTCCTGATGTCATCTGGTGAACAGTCAAGACTGCAGTGCAGTTGTACATCAACATCCTGCTGTCATCTGGTGAACAGTCAAGACTGCAGTGCAGTTGTATGTCAACATTCCTGCTGTCATCTGGTGAACAGTCAAGACTGCAATGCAACTGTACATCAACATCCTGCTGTCATCTGGTGAACAGTCAAGACTGCAATGCAATAGTACATCAACATCCTCTGATTCATTGGGAACAGTCAAGACTGCATGCAACTGTACATCAACATTCCTGCTGTCATCTTGCACAGTCAAGACTGCAATGCAACTGTACATCAACATTCCTGCTGTCATCTGTGAACTCATCAAGACTGCAATGCAACTGTACATCAACACTTCCATGCTGCATCTTGAGAACTGATAGACTGCATTGCAACGGTACATCAACATTCCTGCTGTCATCTTAACTCGATCAAACTGCATTGCAACTGCACATCAGTATTTGTGCTGTCATCTGGGGAACTCCAATAAAGACCCTGATGCGTAAGTACATATTATATAGTTGAAGTTGAGTTAATCTGTTGTACAAGATAAATTTTGAAAGTCAGTTGCGAGTCTTTTTGAGTCAGTTGTGTTTTTGAAAATTCACAAACTATTCATCACTGGTGTTTAGAATTGAAGGGGAAAAACTGACAGGAATTAAAATGTCTGAAAAGTCATAGGCACTTGATGTGTTACTGCATTCCTCACTGGTTTTGCTCTGTCTACAAATGCCATTTGTTCATTTACCATGTTTGTTTTGTTTGATTTTTTTTCAAGTTTAACCTTTGTGGTGCCCTCTGTTTTACCAGGAACCATGTGATGAACGGTTGCAGTCAACCAATCTGGCGCTGTTCCTTCCTGTTAGCCAAGACCACTTGGAAATGCTACCAAAGTCATACCATGCCAGCCTGCATGAAATGGACCAAGAGTGAGTATTTCACCTCTGGACAAATGAAGGTAAGAATTTCACTTAGGTGTTGTTACTCAAATATTCAAAGTATCATGCAGTCTGAATATTAAGAGCTGGTTTGAAAAACAATAGATACATTAACTGATTTTTTTCCCCTCAGTTTTTCACATTCTGTAGCAATTACTCTGCAGTGATATATTAGTGTTATCATGGACCAAAACTTGAGTTATATGTCAATGTTTGTTTTTTTTTAAAACAACCCAAAGTTATAATGTAATTTTTTTTTTTAATGTTTGTGGAATGTTTAAAAAAAATATCCATTCAATCACTGATGAATATAAACTATAAACATAGGAAGCAGAATTTCTGACATTGGCATATGTCATACCTATGGAAGCATTTTTCTTTCAATTTTTTGTTCAGAAATGATAATAAGATACAGTATTTTTTGTTTTCTGTTAATGTTTACTTTTTACATTTAAAAAAAACTTAGGAAATAGTGTCTTGACTGACTTCTGGGCTTTTTGTCTTTTGGTAGTTTTAAAGTAGTAGTTTTCATTTTTTGTAATAATCTTTTGTTTTTCTAGGTCTTATTTTGGAGCAGAAAAATTGTTTCCAGTTTTGCTCTTAAGCGCTACATACAAAACAGAATCAA
Organism: Stramonita haemastoma; assembly: GCA_030674155.1. Taxonomy (NCBI): domain Eukaryota; kingdom Metazoa; phylum Mollusca; class Gastropoda; order Neogastropoda; family Muricidae; genus Stramonita; species Stramonita haemastoma. The sequence continues at coordinate 16,691,653 of CM060344.1, forward strand.
TGTGCATTTTTTAAAAAAGTAAATGAATAAATGTGTTATTCTTGTTAAGGACCTGATTAGATTTGTTTTAGAAAAGAAACTGAGAAATTGTGCAAACAGTGTACACCCTAGCCTAATGCACTATTTACAGTTGGCCTATGTCAGTTTCTTTATTTGTCTGTTTTGTTAGAACAAAATTGTCGAGAGTTGGGAAAAGATTTAGTGAGGAGAAAAATCCTAGCATCTGTTGATACAAAGCATTAACATGAATAAAGTCGGCCTATAAATGAAATAACCAGTTTCAGATGTCGATCAGCAAGAGACCTCAACTGCTTAGGACAACAACCCTATGGATGGGTACCTCAACTGAAGTTAGTGCAGCAACCCAAGGGAAACAACTCTTCTGCCTTGCACATTATTTACAAGTTGTACAGGCTGCTTCCCTTTGCATGGAGAAAGTAAGTTGCTCACAAGAAGCAAAAGTGATAGATAAATTAACGCAGTACCTTGACCAAGAAATCGTCTGGGGGGGGGGGGGGGGGGGGGGGGATGTGTAAGTCAACAGTTTTCACTGGGTTGGTCCATCCTAGGCTGGGCATGTTGCTGTGTGCATATTTCAGTGGGGTAGCAACTTTGTATATTTAAACAGAGGCGAATGAATCTGTCACATGTACATCTATGCCTGCTTTTGGAAATTGGAAGAGGAAAGGGGAAGAAGGGGTAATGCTGAAACGTCAGTTACAAAAAATCATGGAGGCATGTTTGTCACAGAATAATGATTACCATTCTGTTTTGGGAGTTGAAACGGATTTAGACAGTAAAACGTACGTCAAATTTTCAAACCTTATTTACCCAGGTCCTGACTTATTCATTTGTACACTGGCTTTGGCAACATTGTCAGTTGTAGACTGCTTTAGCAATTATTGTCAGTCATACACTGCTTTGACAATCAAACCTTGTTTCAAGTTTAGAACTAAGTTTTTATAAACCCACTTTAGTGTATTAAGTCTCCATTACCTTGATTGGGCTGATATTTTTCATAAAGATTGCTGCTTGACAAAGAGTTCAAGTATTTGAATAAACAACATGCATATATAACACAGTTCTTTAAATTTCTTTGCTTTTGTCGCCAGAAATTTGTCACCACATGGAGGACCAGGACATTACCAGGACCAGGACATCACCAGGAGGACCAGGACATCGTCATCACATGGACCAGGACATCGTCATCACATGGACCAGAACATCCGTAGTAGTAGTAGTGGGCCTCCGTCAGTCGGTGTCGACTATGGAATTCGCGCCAAAAGAAAGGTCATTTGTTCAGCAACAACGCGGCTGTGGCTGGTCAGTCCAATGCGGGAGTGGCAGTCTCGTTGCATCTGATGCAGATGTGACCTGTTGAGGTGGCTGCAGCACATGCCTTCCGCTTGGCTCTCTTTTCGTTTGCTGCGGTGTGGATCTTTTCTTCACCACACTTCAGCTGTTTGTGGAGAACACTGCGCCATTTGCTGCGGTCAGCCGCTACCTCCTCCCAGTTCTCTGTGTTGATGTCCAGGGCTTTCATGTCACGCTTGCAGACGTCTTTGTAGCGCAGTTTGGAGTGGCCAATGCTTCTCTTGCCAGAGGCAAGTTCACCAAAGAGGAGATCTTTAGGAATGCATCCATCCTCCATCCTTCGCACGTGACCGAGCCATCTGAGTCTGCGTTGTCTGAGGAGTGTGTACATGGTGGGAAGACCTGCAACCTCGAGGACCTGAGCGTTGGTAACTTTGTCACTCCAGTGGATGCCGAGGATGGTCGGAGAGAGCGCAGGTGGAAGCTGTTTAGTTTGCGCTCCTGTTTGAAGTATGTTCATGTTTAACTGCCATAAAGGAGAGTGCTGACGATGCAGGCGTTGTACACTGCCATCTTGGTGGAAATGTCCGCTTTGGGTTCTCCCAGACGCGGGTGGTGAGGGGTCCTAAGGTCGTAGCAGCCTTGCCGATACGCTTATTGATCTCAGCATCAAGGGACAGGTTGTCACTGATGGTGGATCCTAGGACATCGTCATCACATGGACCAGAACATCATCATCACATGGACCAGAACATCACCACCTTGACAATCATGTGAAAAAAAGCGGGTTGTTAAGATAGTACATGATCTTTTAAAACTAAAGCTAATCCTTTGGGGGGGGGTTGCGACAATTTTAAAATGGATTACAAACATTAACAATGCATTGCAAGGGCACCTGATTTTTGTGAAGCAGAGAGTCATTATGTATTAAAGTTATGGTACAGAGAAAAGGGTTATAAGCTGGAAAAGGGGAGTGTTAACATTTCACCAAACATTGGAGCAAAAGCTAACCCAGATAAATGTCACCAACTGCTCCCTATTTTACTGCATGCATCATGTCACACTAAAGTATTAAAAAGAAAACTGTACAAATGGTTTTTAAGTGGTATACATTCTTAGAATACATGCATTATCTTGCACTGGAGCATTTAATTGCTGTAGACATTGGGGTCAGAATTAAAGAGGAAAAGCTTTTTTTTTAACAGAGGAAGAGAATTTGCTCTATGGCTGTCGTTTGCCTTTAAAATGTATCCCATCAAGAAATCATTACAACTTCCAATTTTTCCCCCAAAATGGTTTTTAAAAAATGGTGTTAGCAACAACAGAAATAGAATGAGGGGGGAAAAAAACAAACAAGAAAAGGGTATAAATGATGGTAGCAACAACAAAAGCAAAGATAAATAAGAAAAAAAGATGGAGCTACGAATGAAAATACACCCCACCTTTTTTGGTTTGTTTTAATGATTTTTTTATGAATGGCTTTTTGTTACTATCATTGTGGAGATTGGTTTTGCAGTAAAAAAAATTTAAATGTACCCATTACCAAGTAGTAGTTTTGGCTTTTTTAAAACAAGAAACGGGTGGTCAAATCAAAAGGAAAGAAAAATATAATGCAAACAAAATACAATCCAAAAAAGGGAAAATTAAGAAAAGAAAAGGGGGGGGAATCCTCCCATCCAAAGAAAAGAAAAAAATAGTGTTTCAAATCTGCATACAAATAAGACAAAGAATTGAAAAGAAAATCTGTTGTGTACTTATGAACAAGAAAGTACTGAGAAGTCTGTCTACAGAACAGGGAGGAGAGCGAAAGCAGATATGATTTTTGTAGATGAGATTTTCAGAGTCTTTAAGAGAAGAGAATAGAAAGTTGTCTTTAATACTCGTGGGAATGGGGGAACAAAGAAAACTTGTGGAAGACATCTTTTATCTAACATTTTGGTTTCCTTTCCCCGTCTTCTTATTTCAACTGGAAAATGGAATTATTAAACAGTAGGTGCTAATGCTATATCATTCACAGTATTTTTATGATTTCTTAGTGAGGAAGACAAAAAACTTTCTCATCCCACTATAGTCTTTGATGTAACGGGGTGTGTAACAGGTTGTATAACTATAAGCGTAGACAAATTGATGTGGTGGACTACCATGGTATAGTATTGCAATGTGCTGCTACTCCTTTAGGTTTTTCCGCTTTGTTAGAGGTCCTTAATACAGTATACTAAAAAATGGTTCACCAAATTTTAGATCAGGTCAGAGGTGTTCTCTGCTATATGTGATTGTAGCCAGTAAATATCCACACAACCTGGTAAAATAAACTGGCCAGATAAATTCAACTAGTAGAGGGATGGGCTCTTCTGGGATCGATTCGCTTAAGATACCCTGCATAACAGAAAATGATTATACCAGTTAGATTTGAAGCATTTTTGTAAATGTAATTTTAAATAATCAGGAATAATAGTTATCAGGGTGGTGTTTATAGAAGCAATCAATGCTACAGCCGTATGTACAGCTTAGGTCATTACTTACGACAGCCTCTGTGGAGTTTGAGTATGTGTGTGTAGTGTGTGAAGGGTGGCAGGGTCTACATTAGGTTTTGTAAAGAGTAATGGGGGGGCGGGGGGGGGGGAAGGAGGACAGGTTAGGACATGCATGTTCAGATCAGTAGAAATGGAACAAAATTGGAGATGGGTAATGGAGAGAAATGCAATTTTTCTCGCATCTTATTTTGGATTTCATCATTATGAGTAAATTTGGATTTGATCCTCTCAAGATAAATGCAACCTCTTAAAAAAAAAGTCAACCTGGAAACGAGTTAGCTGATAGCAGGACCAGTGTGCAAGAAATTTCTTGCTATTGGCACGATTGGTAATTTGCGTTTATTTAATAAATAAATAAAAAAAAGCACTACGTACCATGGTGTCTGTGTGCCGTTGTGTCCATATGCATTGAGACATACGTACAGACCAACCAGCCGACTGACCAACAGCCCTCAACCCACATGTTAATGCTAAGACTAACCCTAACCTTGATACTAACAATCTTCACTGTAACCCTGACCCAACATGTGGACACAAAGGCAGGTGGATATCATGGTACATGCTGACAATGGCAAGGTCTTTGTATTTCAGGGAAAGAGATGCTAGGAAGGGAGGGATAGTGTGCATGTCCTAGCTCATGGGGAAGAGGGGGTATTGCTGTGTGTGTGTGTGTGTGTGGACAAGATAGAGGGAGGGTAATTTCTTTTCTTTTTTTTCTTTTGGGGGGGAGGGCTGTTGGGTAATTTTTTTTTAATTTTTTTTTTTGTGGGGGGGGGTGCCTATCAGGAAAAGATTTTAGGGGGGAACATAATTTATTTAAGTACAGAGTGGTGGTAGAAATTCATAAATGAAAATCAAGTTTTAAATAAAAAATTTCCCAGAAATTATCTTTTAAAATGCATAATTATACAATCATAAGGGATGGAAGAGTAACAGAAGTCGGACAGAAGTTGGGGGGGGGGGGGGGGGGGGGGGTGGGGCAGGAGGGATGGTGAGAAAGCATTTAGGGAAAGAGGGCTTTAAAGTAATGGAGGATGGGAGGCATGTCTGGGTTAGTGGCAATAAAGGTGTGTGTTTGTGCATTGAAAATAGGTTCAAGGGGGTGGCCCTTTTCTTTTTCATTGTGATAAGAAAATAAATGAAAATTTGGGTGCCACAGGCAAATCCTGCTCTAGTATACCATGGTATTCCACCACTGATAAATGCTGCTGTGAAACCAGTACCAAGTAGTGGGGCCTTTCAAAAAAAAAGTCCAGACACAATCGTTGACATTTTTGTACATGTTTGAAGTGTATGTTTTTGATAATTAAGGATAGTATGGTTTTGTGTGTGCATCTTGTAAGTAGACATCAATATATGAGTGTATGTAGCCCTGAAAGGGTTTTGATGGAGATTTCTTTTTGGTTTTTGTGTGGGTTTTTTTTTTTGTTTGTAATTCCGAACAAATGCTGGCTAATTTGGCAGGAGGAGCTTTTTTTATCATTAAATCAAGAACCTACAAGACGAAAAGTTGTAATGTTACTTGCAGGGTGAGATTGTGATTTAGCGGGGTTTGATATGTGGGTTTGTTTCTAAATGAAAGACCAATCCTGAATTATTTTGTAATGTCTCATTCAAACTGTTTCTCTTTTTTTTTTTTTTTTTGGTGGTAACTAGATTCTGAAAATTAAGCCGCTTTTGCTTGCATAATTTTTCTGAAGCAAATAGATTGTCCATTGAAAAAGAATCGAGTCCAACATTGGAGTTCAGCTTCTTTCATAATTCATGCAAGAATCTTGAGGAAAAAAAAAAAAACTGGTTTTTTTTCATTGCAGTGTGGGTGGTAGGGTGGCTTTTTTTTTGTTTTGTATTTTTTGTGACTAGGAGATTCTGTTCAAAATAAGCTCACTATGTTTACATGATTGCTCTGAAGCAAATCAATTGTCCATTGAAAAAATCAAGTCTGATGTTGGACAAAAATTTCTTTCAAAATTCAGTCAATCTCAATCTGTTTTTTTTTATTGCAGTGTGAGCAGTAGGGTGGCCTTTTTTTCTTTTCTTTTTTTTTAATTAAATGCGTTCAGACGTGCTGGTCTCTGAGGATTTTTTATTGGATTTCTTCTCTTTTTTTTCTAAATGGAGAAAAAAATCAGAAATTCTGTTTATGTATTTTGTTTAAAATGTTTTTTTGATATTGACATTGGCTTTGACGTTTTTCTCTTCTTCTCATTGAATCAAGTTGGGGGTTTTCTGTCCTCTACATTGCTGGTTATATGCTCTCACAAAGCATGTACATCTCTATCTTTACAAAATGCGTTTCATTCCTATGCGATATGTAGTATGGTGACGTAGTGATTTTAGTGCATATATCAATGTTTCAATTATATGGCAGGGATTTTTTTCAGGGCAAAATAGTGTAGAAATAACCTTAAGTACCTTCATTAGTACCAGAACAAAAGCAACAGAATAACAATAACCACAAAAATCAAGTTTAAAAAGAGGTATTGTTCGAAAGGAAACAAAGCATTAACAAAGATGTATTCATTTATGTATATACTATAGTGAATGTGTACAGCTTTGGTGGTTTTATCCGGGAAAGGGGGAGGGGAGGGGGGAGGGGGTGGACCTGCTACTTTACAGCAAATAGCAGCAAAGCATGCATAAGCTGGAAGAGAAGGGAGAGAAAGCAAGCATAACCATGATTTTTTTTTTTTTTAAGTCTTTTTTTTTTTTACCATGAGCTTCTTTTGATAGATTTGCTTTCCTACCTTTCTACTTTCCCCCTTGTTTTTTTTCTTTGTGATTAGCACACACATTTGCATATTCTGTATGTTCTGTATGCCTGTTTTTATAAGCAGATTCATCAGCATTATGGTAACGCAATAAGCAGACTGAAAAAAAGCAGATAACAATAAAACATTATGTTCTGTATTTTACATGTTTTGCAAGTGATAGAAATTTTGTGAAATGCAACGCTTTGGGATTTTGCTTTTTTTTTTTTTTTTTTAATTTACTTTATAAATTATGTCAGGTGAGACCCCAAAAAAAACTCAACTTTGATGTTGGCTAGAGAACTTCTCCCCCCCCCCAAACCACCCAAACTTTTACTCTGTTGAGACTCCAAAAAACTCAAATTTGATGTTGGTCAGAGAACTTGAAATTTTTCTTCCCTCCTCTCCCCCCCCCCCCCCCCCCCCCCCAACTGATATTGTCAGTTGATACCCCAAAAAAACTCAAATTTGATGTTGGCCAGAGAACTTTTAAAATTTTCGTCCTCCCCCCCTCCCCAAACTGATATTGTCAGTTGATACCCAAAAAACTCAAAATTGATGTTGGCTAGAGAACGTTAAAAAATTTCTTCCCCCCCCCCCTCCCCCCAACTGATATTGTCAGTGAGACCCCAAAAAACTCAAATTTGATGTTTGCTAGAGAATAAAAAAAATTTCTTCCTCCCTCCCCCCTCCCCAAACTGATATTGTCAGTTGATACCCAAAAAAACTCAAATTTGATGTTGGCTAGAGAACTTTAAAAAAATTTCTTCCCCCCACCCCCCCCCCAACTGATATTGTCAGTTGATGACCCCAAAAAACTCAAATTTGATGTTTGTACAGAACTTTAAAAATTTCTTCCCCCCCACCCCCAACTTGTATTGTCAGTTGAGGCCCCAAAAAAACTCAAATTTGATGTTTGCTACAGAACTTTTAAAATTTTCTTCCCCCCCACCACCCAACTTGTATTGTCAGTTGAGGCCCCAAAAAAACTCAAATTTGATGTTGGCTACAGAACTTTTCTACCTCACCCCCCAAAAAAACTCTGAAGTTAATATACTCTGGTAGTGCTTGTGATTTCTTGTAACTAAAAACAAAAAAAGATCCAAAATCATTCTCTGATTGGATTTCTTGTATGTAGAAAGAATCAAAAAAAGAAACATTGAAACGTTTGTTAGATTATCATTTGTTGTTAGATGTCTTACTATTTTGTGTATATACACATACTGGTGAGTATATAGTATGATCTCTGTGTGTGTGCATGTAATGCCCTCTTTTAGTAGGGTATTTTGTTTAAATTTTTGGGGGAGGACATAAAATCAAAATGTCACTTATTTTAATTTATTTATCTATTTTATTTTGAGGATAATAGAATAAGCACTCGTGTGGTGTTTACATCCAATTCTATATGTGGTTTTGTAAATTTTGTAATCCATTCCCACCGGCACACAATGGCGTACTCTTCCAAAAGTCAGAACAGGTTTTAACATAATTAGTATGCGCAAGATGTTCTGTATGAGTTCATACATGGGACCATGTATCATCATGGTGTGTGTGTGTGTTTAATGAAATGAACTCGACGGGTTTTTCTTTTTTTTTGTTTAATTCTGGATTGAATGTCAGTTGAAACAAAAGTATGAGGTTGGCTACAATCCCCTCCCCCACCCAACCTAAAAATATGCTTTGGTGCTTACAGATTTTTGTTCTTTATTGAAAGGATCAGAGCTGATCTGATGTCAGCTAGACCATGATGTTCAGTAATTTTTTTATGATTATTAGAAAAAGATCTGAAAAGAAACTTAAATTTTTCTGTGTAAATCATTCAGACTTATTTGAAGATACCCGTTTTGTGTGTAAACACATTTTTTAGGATATTACCATGTGTGTGAGTGTGTAATGTACTTTTCGGTGCTTTTTTTTTTAACATTAATCATTTGGGGGGGATTTTCAGTAATAAAACAGAATGTCAGTTGACTTTGATAATAGCATGGATGGCATTGCTTGTAGCTGGCAGATCGTATGAAAACTGTAAGGCTTGTAGTGTAGTTATATATATTATATTATATATATTAATATATAATATATATTATAAGTGACGTTCCACCACATAATAAGTCAGGGAAAGCACCAGAGGTCAATTTTTAGTTATTGACATGCTATTAATGTACAATAAAGTGGCTATCAAATACAAAAAACAGATAGAAAATCGGACAATTCTGTGCAAAGTTATTACAAATTGAAATGATAGACTGCAGGATATGACAAAATGAGAAACGGGCAAGTTTATTTTTGTAACAGGTTGTCATAATGAGGGCTTGGGTATTTTCAAAACACATTTAAAAGCAAAAGGAATAAAAATTATGCCTTGATAATTTTATTATAAGGTAGATAAATGGATATTGTTTAATAATCAATCAAAATCTCAAAATTGACAACTTGACCCCCAACTGCCTTTAATGGCTCCTAGAGCAAAATTGGGTTATTTGCCAAGCGACTCATTTCGTGGTGGAGCGCACACACACATATATATATATATATATATATATATATATAATATAGTGTGTGTGTTTGTGTAATGCACCCTTTGAGGATAGGTTTTTTTGTTGTTTTTTCAAACTTCACATTGTAAGTTGAGGCCCCAAAAATTTAAGTCCACTGTTAGCTACACTGCTTCTACCCCAGACCCCCGCCTCCCCCTTTCAGAATAAAATATGCTTTGGGTTTTGTTTTTTTCTATGTTACTACAAGCCCCCGTGGGACTCCCGGGGAATGCTTGCAAAGTGAGCATAACAAGAATAGGGTCCCTGCCCGCCAGCCAGGCATGTCGTAAGAGGCGACTAAGGTGGCACCACTCCCCCAGGTAGGGGGTTGGACACAGGGCTAGCAACTCTGTTCTGTAAAAAAAAAGTTTGTTACAGAAACAGCAACAAAGAAATTCCTTTGTTGCTGCCCTACATGCCAAGAAGGCATAAAAAGGCTTTGGATGGATGGATGGATGTTACTACGAGAACTTTCCAAAGCTATTCTCTGGTGTTGCCACAGCTGGGATTTTTGTTTTCGTGTTATTTGGGTTGGGGTTTTTTTCTATTTTTGTTTTGGAGGTTTTTGTACTCTGGAAAGATTTAGATTTTAGTTTAGATTTTAAATGTTTTAAATATTCAAACTTGTTTCAGATGTCACATACTTTTATGTGTAAACATGTTTAAGAGGACAGTAGAGTCTGTTATGTGTAAATCATTACAATTTATTTGAGATGTCTCACTGTGTGTAAGCATATTTGCAAGTGAATACGACAGTGTGTGTGAGTGTGTAATGAACTCTTTGAGTGGGTTTTTATTTATTTTTTAATTTAAACATTTTAACTTTTTTTTAATAGATGAAATAGAATATCAGTTGACTCATAATAGTTAGCATGGATGGCATTGCTTGTTGCTGGCAGATCTGTGTTCTGATTTTTTTTTATTCCGATATCATTGCAGATTTTACAGCAACACAGCAATGCTCTTAGACACAAAATATTGAGATATCATATGAAAACTGTACGGGCTTGTATTGTGTATAGTTGTGTAGTGTGTGTGTGTGTTGTGCCCTTTGGGGATTTTTTTTTCCAATTCATACAGTTGAGACCAAAAAATATCTAGTCCCATGTTGGCTACACTACTTCTACCCCCCCCCCCCTCCCTCCCCCCCCCAAAAAAACCATGTTTCCCCTTCTTCAAGAATGAAATATGCTTTGGTGTTTGCATTTTCTTTCTTTTTCTTATATTTTTCAACATTTCAAAATGTTGGGGGGGTTTTCAGTAGATAAAATAGAATGTCAGTTGACTTTGATAATAGTTAGCATGGATGGCGTTGCTTGTTGCTGGCAGATCTGTGTACTGATCTTCCTTTCATTAGGAAATCATTGCAGATTTTACAGCAACACAGCAATGCTCTTAGTCACAAAAATTCCAGATATCATATGAAAACTGTACAGGCTTGTAGTGTAGTGTTGTGTAGTGTGTGCAGTGTAGTGCAGTGTAGTGCAGTGTAGTGCAGTGTAGTGCAGTGTAGTGCAGTGTAGTGCAGTGCAGTGTAGTGTAGTGTAGTATATTGTAGTATACGGTGTGTGCGTGCGTGCGTGTGTGTGTGTGTGTGTGTGTGTGTAATGCACCCTTTGGGGATGGGAGTTGGGTTTTTTGGAGTTGGAGTTGGGGGGGGGATCATTAGATGAAATAGAATGTCAGTTGACTTTGATAATAATTAGCATGGATGGCATTGCTTGTTGCTGGCAGTCTGTGTACTGATTTCCTTTCATTGGAAATCATTGCAGATTTTACCAGCAACAGCAATGCTCTTAGTCACAAAAAATCTAGATATCATATGAAAACTACAGGCGGTATGTAGTGTAGTGTAGTGGTATATTGTAGTATAGTTTGTGTGTGTGTGTGTGTGTGTAATGCACCCTTTGGGATGGTTGCTGTTTTTTTTCAAACTTCAGATTGTAAGATGAGGGCCCCAAAACTTGTAAGTCCAATGTTAGCTTACACTGCTTCTACCCCCACCCCAGCCTTCCTTTTCAGAATAAATATGCTTTGGTGGTTTGTTTTAATTTTCTTATTTTATATTACTAGAGAACTTTCCAAAGCTATTATCTGGTGTTGCATGGCTGGGATTTTTGTTTTATGTTATTTGGGTTTTTTTGTTGGAGGTTTTCGTACTTAAAAAAGGGTCTGGAAAGATCTTGACTTTTTTGTGTTAATATTTAAAGTGCTTGAAATATTCAAACTTGTTTCAAATGTCACATACTTTTATGTGTTAACATGTTTGCAAGACGACAGAACAGTCTGTTATGTGTAAATCATTACAATTTATTTGAGATGTCTCACTGTGTATGAGCATATTTACAGTGAATGCTACAGTGTTTGTGGGTGTGTAATGCACTCTTTCAGTGTGTTTTTTTATAATAATTTAAACATTTTAACATTTTGTTTTGTTTTTTCAATAGATGAAATAGAATGTCGGTTGACTTTAATAGTAATTAGTAGCATGGATGGCATTGCTTGTTGCTGGCAGTCTGTGTACTGATCTTCCTTTCATGGGAAATCATTGCAGATTTTACAGCAACACAGCAATGCTCTTATAGTCACAAAAAATCCAGATACCATATGAAAACTGTACAGGCTTGTCTTGTGTAGTGTAGTGTAGTATGTGCGTGTATGTGTGTGTGTGAAGATGTGAGATGTGTGCCCTTTTAAGATTTTTTTTTTCAAATTCAATCAGTTAGACCAAAAAATATTTAGTCCCATGTTGGCAACACTACTTCTACTCTCCCCCCCCCCCCCCCCCCAAAAAAAAAAAAAAAAAAAGATTCCCTTCTT
>CM060344.1:16703707-16728707 GCA_030674155.1 Stramonita haemastoma
TGTGTGTGTGTGAATGCACCCTTTGGAGATGGGTTTTTTTTTTTTTTTCAAACTTCAGATTGTAAGTTGAGGCCCCAAAAACTTGTAAGTCCAATGTTAGCTACACTGCTTCTACCCCCCCACCCCAGCCTCCCCTTTTCAGAATAAAATATGCTTTGGTGGGTGGGTTTTTTAAATTTTCTTCTTTTTATGTTACTAGAGAACTTTCCAAAGCTATTTTCTGGTGTTGCCATGGCTGGGATTTTTGTTTTCGTGTTATTTGGATTTTGTTTTTGTTTTGGAGGTTTTTGTACTTAGAATATGGTCTGGAAGATCTTGACTTTTTAGAGTTTAAATTTAAAATGCTTGAAATATTCAAACTTGTTTCAAATGTCACATACTTTTATGCATTAACATGTTTGCAAGAGGACAGTACAGCCTGTTATGTGTAAATCATTACAATTTATTTGAGATGTCTCACTGTGTGTGAGCATATTTGCCAGTGAATGCTACAGTGTGTGTGAGTGTGTAATGCAACTCTTTTAGTGGTTTTTTTTTTTCTTTAAACATTTGAACTTTTTTTTTTTTTTTCATAGATAAATAGAATGTCGGTTGACTTTTATAATAGTTAGCAAGGATGGCATTGCTTGTTGCTGGCAGATCTGTGTACTGATCTTCCTTTCCTGGGGAAATCATTGCAGATTTTACAGCAACACAGCAATGCTCTTAGTCAGAAAAATCCAAATATCATATGAAAACTGTACAGGCTTGTATTGCGTAGTTTAGTGGTTTGTAGTGTCGCGTGTGTGTGTGTGTGTGATGTTGTGCCCTTTTAGGATGATTTTTTTTTCAAATTCAGTCAGTTGAGACCAAGAAATATCTAGTCTCATTTTGGCTACACTACTTCTAACAACCCCCCCCCCCCCCCCCCTACCCCCCCAAAAAAATGTTTCCCCTTCTTCCAGAATTAAATATGGTTTTAGTGTTTGCATTTTCTTTCTTTTTCTTATATTTTTCAACATTTCAAAATGTTGGGGGGGGTGTTTCAGTAAATGAACTAGAATGGCAGTTGACTTTGCTAATAGTTAGCATGGATGGCATTGCTTGTTGCTGGCAGATCTGTGTACTGATCTTCCTTTCATTGGAAAATCATTGCAGATTTTACAGCAACACAGCAATGCTTTTGTCACAAAGAATACAGATATCAGATGAAAACTGTACAAGCGTGTAGTGTAGTTTAGTATATTGTAGTATAGTTGTGTGTGTTGTGTGGTGTATGTAGTGGTGCACCCTTTAGGGACATAGGTTATTTTTTCAAACTTCAGATTGTTAGTTGAGATCCCCCAAATTTTAAGTCCAATGTTAGTTTCACTGCTTCTACCCCCCCCCCCACCTCCCCTTTTCAGACTAAAGTATGCTTTGGTGGGTTTTTTAAATTTTCTTCTTTTTATGTTACTAGAGAACTTTCCAAAGCTATTCTCCGGTGTTGCCATGGCTGGGATTTTTGTTTTCGTGTTTTTGGGTTTTTTGTTTTTTGTTTTGGAGGTATTTGTACATAGAAAAGAGTGAAAAGATCTTAACTTTTTAGAGTTCAGATTTAAAATGCTTGAAATATTCAAACTTGTTTCAAATGTCACATACTTTTATGTATTAACATGTTTGCAAGAGGACAGTACAGTCTGTTATGTGTAAATCATTACAATTTATTTGAGATGTCTGACTGTGTGTGAGCATATTTGCCAGTGAATGCTACAGTGTGTGTGAGAGTGTAATGAACTGTTTTCAGTGGGTTTGTTTTTTTTTTAGTTTAAACATTTAACATAATGTTTTGTTTTTTTCAATAGATGAAATAGAATGTCGGTTGACTTTGATAATAATCAGCATGGATGGCATTGCTTGTTGCTGGCAGATCTGTGTACTGATCTTCCTTTCATTGGGAAATCATTGCAGATTTTACAGCAACACAGCAATGCTCATGGTCAAAAAAAAAAATTCAGATATCAAATGAAAACTGTACCGATTTTAAGTAAAGTGTAGAAGTGTAGTGTGGTGTGTGATATACACCTTTTTGGTTGGGCTTTTTTTCTTGTTTTTTTTTTTTTTAATCCAAATTCAGATTGTCAGTTTAGGCAAAAAAAATACTTAGTCCAATTTTGGCTACACTATTTCTACTTCCCCTCCCCCCTCCTCCCTGCCCCACATAGCCTCCCCTCTTTCCCCCCCAAAAAATGCTTTAATGTTTGCAATTTTTCTTTTCATGTTTTTTCAAATTGGGTTTTTTTTCATTAGATGACATAGAATGTCAGTTGACTTTGATAACAGTTAGCATGGATGGCATTGCTTGTTGCTGGCAGATCTGTGTACTGATCTTCCTTTCATTGGGAAATCATTGCAGATTTTACAGCAACATAGCAATGCTCTTAGTCACAAAAAATTATGGTTTCATGTGAAAACTGTACAGGCTTTAAGTGTGGTGTGGTGGTGTGTGTGTGTGTGTGTGTGTGTGTGGTGTGTTGTGTGTGTGTGTTGATATGCACCCTTTTGGGATTTTTTTTTTCTTCAAAACTCAGATTGAATGTCAGTTGTGACAAAAAAAAATAGAAGTCCCTTTTTAACTACACTACTTCCAGAATGAAATATGCTTTGGTGTTTGCATTTTTCTCCTTTTTTTTCTTATTTTTTCAACATTTCGAAATGTTGGGATTTTTTTTGTTTTTTTGATGAAATAGAATGTCAGTTGACTTTGATAGTAATCAGCATGGATGGCATTGCTTGTTGCTGGCAGGTCTGTGTACTGATCTTCCTTTCATTGGGAAATCATTGCAGATTTTACAGCAACACAGCAATGCTCTTAGTCACAAAAAAATCCAGATATCATATGAAAACTGTACTGACTTAGTGTAGTGTGTGTGTTAAAATCCACCCTTTGGGGATTTTTTTTCTTGTTTTTTTTCTTCAAAATTCATATGAATGTCAGTTGAGACCCAAAAAGATTGTTGTTGGGTACACTTTCTAACGCCCCTCCCCCTCCCTTTCCCAACCTTCCCCTTCTTCCAGAATGAAAATATAGTTTGGCGTGTGCATTTTTTCTTTTCTAATGTTACTACAACTTTCCACAGTTATTCTCTGATGTTGGCATGACTGAGTTTTTGTGTGTGTGGGGTGGGGGGGGTCTGGTTTTTCTGTTGAGGGTTTTTTGTACTTAAAAAAGGGTCTGGAAAGAAACTTTGACTTTTCAGTGTTCAGGTTTAAAATGTATGTTTGAATCATTCAAATTCGTTTTAGATGTCACATACTGTTATGTGTTGACATGTTTGCAAGAAAACAGTAAAATCTGTGTGATGGATTTTTCAGTGTAAATTATTCAAATTTATTTGAGATGTCTCACTGTATTTGAGCATATTTGCAAGTTAAAACTACAGTGTGTGTGTGTGTGTAATGCAATCTTTCAGTGGGTTTTTTTTTGTTTTTTTTTCAACATTTCAAAATGTTGGGGTTTTATTTTCCGTAGATGAAATAAAATGTCGGTTGACTTGGATAATAGTTAGCATGGATGGCATTGCTTGTTGCTGGCAGATCTGTGTACTGATCTTCCTTTCCTGGGGAAATCATTGCAGATTTTACAGCAACACAGCAATGCTCTTAGTCACAAAAAATCCAGATATCATATGAAAACTGTACAGGCTTATAGTGTAGTGTAAATTATTCAAATTTATTTGAGATGTCTCACTGTATTTGAGCATATTTGCAAATTAAAACTACAGTGTGTGTGAGTGTGTAATGCAATCTTTCAGTGGTTTTTTTTTTTTTTTTTCAACATTTCAAAATGTTGGGGTTTTATTTTCCGTAGATGAAATAAAATGTCGGTTGACTTGGATAATAGCATGGATGGCATTGCTTGTTGCTGGCAGATCTGTGTACTGATCTTCCTTTCCTGGGGAAATCATTGCAGATTTTACAGCAACACAGCAATGCTCTCAGTCGAAATCCAGATATATAAAAACTACAGATTTTAAGTGAAGTGTGGTGTGTGGTATACACCTTTTGGGTTAGGCTTTTTTCTTTTTTTTTTCCAAATTTAGATTGTCAGTTGAGACCAAAAAAATATGAAGTCCAATGTTGGCTTGACTTGGATAATGTCGGTTGACTTGGATAATAGTTAGCATGGATGGCATTGCTTGTTGCTGGCAGATCTGTGTACTTGACCTTCCTTCCTGGGAAATCATTGCAGATTTTACAGCAACACAGCAATGCTCTCAGTCGAAATCCAGATATATAAAAACTACAGATTTTAAGTGAAGTGTAGTGTAGTGTGTGTGGTGTGTGGTATACACCTTTGGGTTAGGCTTTTTTTCTTTTTTTTCCAAATTTAGATTGTCAGTTGAGACCAAAAAATATGAGTCCAATGTTGGCTAGACTACTTCTGCCCCCCCCCCCCCCCAATAATGTTTCCTCTTTCCAGGAAAAAAAAATATGCTTTTGGTGTTTGCAATTTTTCTATTTATGTTTTTCAGAATTTGGTTTTTTTTTTCATTAGATGAAAATAGAATGGCAGTTGTCTTTGATAATAATTAGCATAGATGGCATTGCTTGTTGCTGGCAGATCTGTGTACTGATCTTCCTTTCATTGGGAAATCATTGCAGATTTTACAGCAACAGCAATGCTCTGTCACAAAAAATTAAGAAATTGTACTGACTTAAGTGTAGTGTGTGTAGTGTAGTGGTGTGTGTGTGTGTGTGATATCCACTTTTGGGGATTTTTTTTTTTTATCAGTTGAGACCAAAAAAAATTAAGATGATGTTGGTAACCCCCCCCTCCTCCACCTCTCCTTTCAGAAAGGAATATGGTTTGGTGTGTGCATTTTTTTTTTTTTTGGGTCTTATGTTACTATAAGAACATTCAAATAGATATTCTCTCATGTTGGCATGACTAGGTTTTGTCAAAAAAAAAAAGGGGGGGGGGGGGGGGTTCTGTCTTTTTTTGTACTTAGAAAAGGATCTGGAAAGAAACTTTGAGCTGTCAGTGTTTAGGTTTAAAATGTTTGTTTGAAATATTCAGACTTGTTGTAGATGTCGCATACTTTTATTATGTGTTAACATGTTTGTAAGAGGACAGTACAGTCTGTGTGAGTGATTTTTCAGTGTAAATCATTCACATTTATTTGAGATGTTTCACTGTGTGTGAGCATATTTGCAAGTGGATACTACAGTGGTGAGAGTGTCTAATGCAGTCTTTCATTCTTTTTTTTATTTTTAATTACCTCTTTTTTTAGTAGATGAAATAGAATGTCAGTTGACTTTGATGATAGTTAGCATGGATGGCATTGCTTGTTGCTGGCAGATCTGTGTACTAATCTTCCTTTCATTGGGAAATCATTGCAGATTTTACAGCAACACAGCAATGTTCTTTGTTGGAATTTTTTCAATTGATGAAATAGAATGTCAGTTGACTTTGATAATAATTAGCATGGATGGCATTGCTTGTTGCTGGCAGATCTTTTAATTGCCACTCTGATAGGGAAACAAATACATTTACAGACAGGAAAAAGAAAAAAAATAATGGGTAGGCGCTGCACTTGTAGCAACGCACTCTCCACGGGGAGAGCACCCTGAATTTCACGCAGAAAAATCTGTGACATAGTGGTATAAATGAATAATTAAATAAAATAAAATAGAATGTCAGTCGACTTTGATAATAATAAGCATAGATGGCTTTGCTTGTGTGTGTGTGTGTGAAATGTACCCTTTGGGGATTTTTTTTCTTTTTGTTGTTTTATTGGGTTGGGTTTTTTTTGGTTTTAGATTAAATGCATATTAAAAGAAAAAGTGAAGTCTGGTGTTTGCAAGGATGACCCCCCCCCCCCCCCCCCCCCTCCCCTAAATGTCTCCCACCCCCTTACCCTTTTTGGAATATAAATCAGATTCGAAAAGAAACAACTTTTAAGTAGTAAAATTTCAAATGCTTGTTTAAATCAGTTAAAATTTGTTCAAGATGTTGCGTTGTTTTGTGGGAAACATGTCAGTATATGGACATCACAGAATGTGAGTGTGTAAAGTGTTTTTCTTTGAAACATTGTAGAAGGTGAATGTGGTTTTGTTTGTAAATCAAATGTGTGTGGATGCTTTTTATTTTTCCTTTTAAATGATTCATCAATGTTGCGGCTCAGAAGGGATGACTGCTGTTAGAACTGTAAATTACTTGAAAAGCAAGGTTTAGAGGCTTAAGCAATATTTCATGTTGGTGCGAGTAAGGGGTATTTTGTTGGATTTTTTTGGAAAGGGGGGGGGGGGGTTAATGTTTTGGTGGGGTTTTGGGTTTTTGTTTGTTTTTTTGGGGGGGGGTTAAGTTACAACTAGAATCTTAAGTAAACTTTATATCAGATTTTAAAGGTTTTCTGTTATTTTTACTGCAGAAAGCTTTTGATTTTTTTTTAAATTATTATTTTGTACAAAATGTGATACTTAACTGCTGAAGTGTAAACATGTACTTAAAATGTTCATTTAAGTAATTAGAATTGGTTTTTGAATGTTCATGGTTTCAAGTTAAACAAAATGTGTAAATAATAAATGGGGTCTTATTACAGGGGTTACTCCCCCCCCCCCCCCCCCCCCCCCCCCCTTTATTTTGCTTTTACTTTACTCATTTTGTTAATCTAATGTGCACGTGCATGTTTTTGTTTTTTTGTTTATAAATTTATCACAAATATTGTGGCTTTGAACTTAAGTAATGATCGCTGTGAGCAGAAACAGAAAAATTCTTGGAAAGAGGTCTGCTTATGAAGTAACATGTTGGTGTGAATGTTTCTTTCTCTTTTTTTTGTTAATAAAATTAAAGCGCAGAGCAAACTCTGCACCAGATTTCTTTCATAAAATTATGTTGCTACTTAAGGAGGATTTTAGTTCTTTTCCGGCTAAACAGGATTTTTTTCATGGTGTTTTAAATCAGAAAAAATAAAACGACACTTTAAGAGTGTATGCTTCAAACGTGTGATCTTTGAGTGGATTCTGTGCGTGTGAAAGGAGGAGGGGGGTATATTCAGCTGAAATTGATTCTTGGGATTTTTGTGTATGTCTTGAAACTGAAAGTGGACAACCATGCACACACCCCCCCCCCCCCCCCCCCCCCCCCCTCTCTCTCCAATTGACGGCCGAGTCCAACTCCTGTTTGAGGGGATTTTTTCCCTGGAGTTAACATCAGTGCTGACTCCACTCTCCACAAGTCTTTCGGATGAGACTGTAAACTGAGGCCCCATGTGCAAACACACAATCTTGTGCACACATTAAATCCTGTTCTGCTTTTCGTAAGAGTAGCCATTGTGTGCCATGGGAACAGATATTTACAAAACTGCATACACACGGTGACTGGAAGAAAAAAAGCACATGAGTGCTCATTCCATTATTCTCGATATAAAAGAATGAAATTCCTTTTTTTTTAATCTCTCTCTCTCTCTGATGCACTCTTTTAAAGGGGGCTATTATTTAGGGGTAAGGAGTTAGGGGGGGGGGGGGGTGTCTGTGCAGTGTGTGTGCACAAATCTAACTGGGGAATTGATGAGAATGGATTGCACTTATTGTTCATCTGCAATGTTTATGCCAAGTAGTGCACTGACTCCACACTAAGTACTACTAGTCGTGTTTTGTTTGATCTTGGGTGATACCTTTGGTGCCAAACAGGGTTTCAACCCTTTGAAAGCATACTTCTTGAGATTTTTTATATAGAATTCTGGAAGCTTGACACGACACTGAATTGACTTCATGAATAAGTTGACTAGTAAAGTAGTAGTATTTGTAGTATTAGTAGTAAGTGCCTGCATTTGCATTGAATAAAGTTCGCCATGCCAGGATACTTGCTTCAGCTGATTCCTGTGTCATGTTAGCCACGTTAGGCATCGAGGTCACCAATGTAGGATTGCTACGAATGACTTCTGCTTTAGGCTAATAAAAGTCCTGAAAATTCTTGTATAAGGCACGTAATTTTCTATACTATTTTGGTGGATTCCTTGATTTGGACGGAAGTGATATATTTTTTTAAACCAAGGGACGTTAATCCCATGTAGAAAATGAGAGGCTACAACCACAACAAACACAGGTGATTCAATCGTGTGCTCTAGTTATCATATTCACTGCCCTATGAGTTATCAAGTAATTAAGCAATAGCTAAATCCTGTTATTCCGTCCTATCACACGGTCTGTCCATTTTGACACGGGCGGAATAGGGCGCTTACAGTTGCAGATGGCTTCTAACTGACGGAAAGTAAAAATTGTCGATCACAAAGTTTCTCTGCTCGCATTGGCCTAGCTATATTTTCACGCTATAATGATGCACAGACATACCAGGAAAGGAATTGGAATGGATTTAGGGTGTGCTGAGATGGCCGACTTCTTCAAATGTGGCTTTAAAAAACATTACTGTACCCATAACTACCTGTAACTCTACTATCGTACTAGAGTAAAACAAAACTTGATTTTCCACTTTTTTCTTTTTCTTTCTTTCTTTCTTTTTTTCCCCAGTCCTTATCTCTCCAGCGATACGCAAGATCGTTATTTACTCCCCTTATCCCAAGTCGGCCAAGATCATTGTTCAGTTCATTGAGACTGCTAAGATTTACAAGGAAGTACAACGACCAACAGTACATGGGGGCAAACTCCATCATGTCACTGTAACACTTGACTTATTTCCCAACAGTGGTGTTCTGCCCACTCCCCCCTCCTCTCCTACCATGCCCTCAGCCTTCTTTTATTTATTTATTTATTTATTTATTTATTCTTTTATATCGAGGATAACAGAATAAGCAATCATGTGCTTTTTTTCATCCGGTCCCCGTGTGCATGCAGTTTTGTAAATATTGTCATCTGTTCCCACCGGCACACGATGGCCTACTCTTACGAAAAGCGGAACAGGATTTAACGTGTGCGCAAGATGTTCTGCGTGCGTTCGCACACGGGGCCTCGGTTTTAAGTCTCATCCGAAGGACTTTTGGGGAGAGTGGAGTCAGCACTGATGTTAACTCCAGGAAGAAAATTTCCTCGACCGGACTCGAACCCGGGTCTTCAAATTGCCAGCGCAATGTTCTGACCACTAGGCTATCCGCCCCCCTATATATCAGGGCAAGGAACTCGCTAAAAATACACTTTAAAATGCTTACTCTGTAACCCTTGAGAGGCGTAGGCCTCATTCTTTTAAGTTGGCGAGGGCATTAGTGAATGGTTACCAGTGTCAGAGTGACTTTTTTTTTTCTCAAACATTGCATTATAATTTGTTGGGATTTGGGTTGGTTTGTTTGTTTTTTAGGAGGGTTAATGAATAATATTCAAAACGATATAATAAAGGAAGCAAACAAATCATAAACCTGCCTTTATAAAATATGTATATATATATCTATATATATATATATATATATATATATATATATATATATATATATATATTAGGACTGAAAAAAATTAATAATTATTAGTTACTTTACAGTACTCCCAAACTATCACATACTTCACAAACCAAAACATTCCACACATGACAGACACATGTGCACATAATAATATATGTGTCAGATGGGTGCATTACCACATTCGGACTCCATTCTGCAGAAAGTTATATATATATATATATATATATATATATATATATATATATATATATATATATATATATATATATATATATATATATATATATTAGGACTGAAAAAAATTAATAATTATTAGTTACTTTACAGTACTCCCAAACTATCACATACTTCACAAACCAAAACATTCCACACATGACAGACACATGTGCACATAATAATACATGTGTCAGATGGGTGCATTACCACATTCGGACTCCATTCTGCAGAAAGTTTTATATATATATATATATATATATATATATATATATATATATATATATATATATATATATTAGGACTGAAAAAAATTAATAATTATTAGTTACTTTACAGTACTCCCAAACTATCACATACTTCACAAACCAAAACACTCCACACATGACAGACACATGTGCACATAATAATACATGTGTCAGATGGGTGCATTACCACATTCGGACTCAATTCTGCAGAAAGTTCTTCAGGTGACAATGTAAACCAAACTCTCGTGAGCAAACACATGCAGAATATTATCTTGCACAAACTTAGAAGATTCCCATCAGACTTAAAAACCCCCGTCAAATTATTAGAACTACAACTAGAAGAGTATGCCAGTGTGTGTGTGTGTGTGTGAATTTATTAGCATGGGTGCTTGCATGCAGGTACATAAAAAACAATGGACACACTCTAGAAATATCTGTTTATGATAATTAGCAAACACTAAAGTCTCAACACTGCTTGCAGCAATAAAACTCGATTATAAATGCTAAAACAGTGACCCTCTTTTACGTCAAACAGATAACCAAGAATCAAAAGAGCAGACGTTTCATATAACAGAACCATGGCTAGCACCACTGAAGAAGGTGTACCACTTCAAGAAGATATTGATGAAAACAAGGATGTGAGCACATCAGGGGCAGACGACACAAACACATCCTCAGCGGTTCAGTCTGGGCAAAAGGCCATTGGAGACCCTGCAGGAGAGAAAGCTGAGAAGGAGGCGAAGGTGGAGGTGTTGTCTCATGGAGAGATCATGCACGTTGTCAGAGACACGGTGGCTGGACTCATATCAGTGAGTGGGATGAGTGAAAAGAAAAGGATGAATAGTGTGTGTGTGTGGTTGTGATAATATTTGTGTGGGTTTTTTTGTTTGTTTGTTTAATTCATTTATATTGAGGATAATGTAATAAGCGCACATATGCTTTTTTTACATCTAATCCCCGTGTGTATGCAGTTTTGTAAATGTCATCTGTTCCCACCGGCACAGATGGCCTACTCTTATGAAAAGCAGAACAGGATTTAACGTGTGCATTCACACATGGGGCCTCGGTTTATAGTCTTGTTGTGATAATATTTGTGTGTGTGTGTGTGTGTGTGCATGTGTTGTGTGTGTGTGTGTGTGTGTGTGTGTGTGGAGAATAGAGAGAGAGGTCTGTGTCTGTGTTATGTGTGTTACAAAACATTTCCTTCTCAAACTCAAACTGTGTTGTGATGATGACCATGGACATGCAGATTTTTTTCTTATATAGGATGTATTTTATATTTTATTTATATTTGTTAAATCTGGGCCTTTACAAGGTTTACAGAGCCTTGGTCACTTAGTGTAACGGTTTTTTTATCAAATAGGATGTATCTGAAATTTTATTGTAATTAAATCTGGACCTTCACAAGGTTTAGAGAGCCTGAGTCACTCAGTGTAACAGTTACATGTGAGACCAGGCAGACAGATGTGACACAGACCTTCTGCCTTTTGTATCTCCACACTTCTTCAGTTCTTTCAATGGAATTTACAGACTTAACCTTGCCTCTTCTTAAACTTGATGAGAAGTTGCTGTTTACACGTGTAAAGATGTAAACCCCAAATTTGTCCTTTGCAGAATGACCCATTGTTGAAAGACCTTCACCCTACGTGACCTTGGAAGAGGTCAACTCAATGATTGCTTAGAATACGGACAAGCGATGGTGGTCAACGTTCTGCGGGCAGATAATGAAATCATGCGTAAGTCGTGGGATGAAATATTGGTTTTCTTTAGATTTCTGTCACTTATCAATGAGTGAGGGAGTGAGTGTGAGTGAGTGTGTGAGTGAGTGTGTGTGTGTGTGTGTGTGTGTGTGTGTGTGTGTGTGTGTGTGTGTGTGTGTGTGTTTGTGTCGTTTAATTTTTTTTAATTTATCCTTTTATTTCGAGGATAATAGAATAAGCACTCATGTGCTTTTTTTACATTCAGCCCCGTGTGTATGCAGTTTTATCAAATTTGTCATCTATTCCCACCGGCACACAATGGCCTACTCTTACAAAAAGCGGAACAGGATTTAACGTGTGCGCAAGATGGTCTGCATGCGTTTGCACACGGGGCCTCGGTTTATAGTCTCATCTGGAGGACTTGTAGAGAGAGTGGAGTCAGCACCGATGTTAACTCCAGGGGAAAAATCACCTCCAACGCTGAACAGGAACTGAACCCAACCCGGGTCATTAAATGTGTGTGTGTGTGTGTGTGTGTGTGTGTGTGTGTGTGTGTGTGTGTGTGTGTGTGTGTTTTCATTCTCAATTCTTTTATTTCAGGGATAAGGAATTAAGCACTTTTGTGGATTTTTACATTCAGTCCTCATGTGTACGCATTTTTGTCAGTGTTGTCATCTTTACCACTGGCGCACAATGGCCTTCTCTTCCATAAGGTAGAGTGGGCTTTAACATGTATGCAAGATGTTTTTCATGCATTTACATTCAGGACCTGTACTACTAGTCTCACCCAAGGATTTTCAGGATAGTGGAGTTGGCACTGATGTAAAATCCAGTGGAAAAATGAGCGTCAAGATTGTGTGTGTGTGTGTGTGCGCGGTGCGTACGTGCGTGCGTGCGTGCGTGTTTTATGAGAAGGAGAGTAAGAGATTTGGGGGGGGGGGGACCATCAGTGCCATTGAGACATTTTTTCATGTCTTTCTTTGTCATTTTTGTTTCATTTTATTCTTCTCCTGAACTTTTTCATGTCGTTTTTGTGTTGAACAGTATACCTTGGGTTTGGCAAGACCCTTGACTTGGGGAAAAAGTGGCTGAATGATGAAAGTAATATGTACAGCAGTGGTGGTTAGAATGACCATGGGTTTGACAAGACCCTAAAAAGGTAAAGTGTCCCATACCTGTGCGGTCATAGGGGAGCGAGGGTTTAGAGACCTCAACTTCTCTAGGGGCCAGCATACTGAGGGCAGCACCCATCTCCTCTCCCCGCTGCTTTACCTTCCTTACCCTAAAGAGGGCAGGTACCCATTTACAGCTGGTGAACTGGGGAACCGTACTGAAGCAAGTGCCGCAAACAGTCACCATCCATTTGGTACCACTTCGACGCTGCTTAACATTGGCTGGGGAAAGCGGGCTCTGACCACTTAGTATCCGGATGAATGATGGAAGTTATATCACACAGTGTGATTGAATCACTGAATGACTTACTGTATACATGCATGGTCCATTGTGTGTTTTCAGCGGTTGTGGTGAAGCAGGATTGCCAGCGTTCTAGATCTGAAACCGGCATCAAGAGGTTCTCACCCTACATCTCTACGTCAAGGAGAATGACATGTCCCTATCACTGGAGATGATGGTGATTCTTTGATATTTGTTGAGTGTGTAGGTGAGTTTGGTGTGTGTGTGTGTGTGTGTGTGTGTGGCGCGTGTGTGTGTGTGTGTTGTTGTGTGTGTGTGTGTGTGTGTGTGTTGTGTGTGTGTGTGTGTGTGTGTGATCTTCAATGTAACATTGCTTCACTAAAAGAAAACATGATGCTAGACATACTTCAACAATAACAACAACAAAGGAAAAGTGTGTGTTGTGTGTTTTCTGGGAGGGTTATTTGCATGTATGTGTGTGTTGTCTTGATTTGGTGCATGTGTACATGCATGCATTTTTCTGTTAAAAAAAAAAAAAGCTGCATCATCATCTGATTTAACTTAACTCAGCCTTACCTGTTTTCCCATCAACTTCATCGTGTGAGTTTGAATTTGACAGCAGTCTTAGTTACTCTGTCATTGCTGTGCTGTAGATACAAAACACAATGCTCACAGTGTAGTGTATCGATCGCTAAAACAGCCTTTTGTTGTGGTCTGTGCAGGCGCCAGGTGTGGAAACATCACTGGCTGTACTTCAGTGGAGAAAAGCTGATGGACGACAACAAAAAACTGAAGGAGTAAGTGACTTTTTTATTTTATTATTTTTTGTTTGGTTGGGTTTTTTTTTTTTGCTTGTTTTTGTTACTTGGCTAGAGCTCCAAGATTCACCCATGGTGGGATTTATGTGAAGGCAGCTGTTTAGGGTTGTTTTTTCCCCACCATTTAAGTAACTGTATTCCAACATCAGGGATAGTGACATTATGGTTATATTCTGCTTTTTGAGAAAAGTGAAAACCTAATCACTAAAAAAAAGAGGGGGGGGGGAAAGTTAGGGAAGGGGGTTGGGGTGGGGGAGCAGGTGGGGGATAGTTTTGATCATGATATGGGTGAAAGTTGTTCTCTAGCCTTTTTCGTTTTATAACTGTTTTTATTCAAGTTTATCATGTGAAACATTGTCATGTAGTATAAAAGGAAGATTTGTTTTTCATAGGGAAGGATTGAAGAAAAGCCTAAAGCGAAGGAAGAAAAAGAAACATGAAAGAGATAGAATTTCTATTTAATGTACAGTGACTTATTTACTATGAAAATAATAAATAAAAGATAGGGTCAATGCTTATAGTTTCATTAAACTATTACAGTGCACACCATAGCAAAGTGGTTAAGACCATTTGATTCATCTCAGGTCCATGAAGTCTTGGTTTCGAATTTTTGTGGCATATGGGGAAGTAAGAATAGGGATTTTTATGATCTCCTAGGTCAACCTCAAGTGCAGACCTGCCAGTGCCTTAATTTCTTTATGGTATATAGTATATACATGCAGAAGATCAAATATGCATGTTGAGGATCCCATAATTCATGTCAGCATTTGGTGGGTGACGGGAACAAGGACATACCCAGCATACATTCCCGAAGTCAGAATGCAGCTACCTTCTTGCTGGGTATAAAACAGTCGCATACGCAAAATCTCACCATGGGTGAACCTCAGAGCTCTTATTTGAGGAACAAATGTAACACAAAAAAGCAACAATAAAACCCAACCCAAATAAAGTTACTCATAAAAACTTAATTGTGAATGACATGTTCATAGTTTCTGAAACTTCCCCTGTTATATTCCTCATTTCCATTTTAAGAAAGTTTCATTGTACAGTAACTGTTCAGCTTGGATTGTCTGTTTCATATTCAGTCAGTATTTTCATATTCATTGAGGGTGTTGTTTCATATTCCACTCACTCAGTGTACGTTCAGGGTTCAGGGTTCATGCTCATTTACAGTGGTCATGGTCATTCAGGATGTTCATATTCACAGGTTTATAGTTGGCATGTTCATATTCACTCAGCATGTTTGGGGGGGGTTTGTTGTTTTTTTTATTTTTTTTTTCTACCAGTGTGTTCATATTCAGTCTGTTCATATTCATTGCATTCACATTTACTCTGTGTCCATGTTTACTCAATTTCGTGTTCACTGTGTTATGGGTTTATCATGTTCACTCTGCATCTTCAGACCCATTTTTTCCCCCATTTGTTGTTTATTCATTCATGTGTCTGATGTGCAGTTATGGAAATTTGGAACCGAGATGAAGTGACTTTTATCAAACGTCTACGAGAGAGATGATGACAATAAGACGGAAGAAGCTGGCCACAGTTTTCAGCCGTCAGTGCCATGGCAGTCAGTAATATCAACAGTTTGTGACGTTCAGACTTGTGACATGACAGAAGCTGGCACAGTTTTCAGCCATCAGTGCCATGGCAGTCAGGAATATCAACATTGTGTCGTTCAGACTTTGACATGACAGAAGTGGCCCCAGTTTATCCTTATAGTTTTGTTCCATTCAGGATATTGATAGTTCGTGTCAATCAAACATGACAGCAGCAGTTTCTGCAGCTAATTCAACCTTAACTTTGGGATGCAAAGTCGAGTGCATTTAAAAAATCTGGTCTAGAGACACTGAATGTTGTCGACTGCTCAGAAGTGGGTATATCATATGTGAGCTCCACCACATAATGAGTCGCGTTGCATCGAAGGGAAGTCTTATTTTTAATATATTATTAATGTGCAATAAAAAGATTAAAAAGAAAAAAAAACTGTTCAATAGAGAAAACAGAATAAAAATCGAACAATTCTATAAACAGTTGTTGCAAATTGAAACGATAAGACTTCAGAAAGTGACAAAATGAGAAATTGACAAGTTTTACACCATAGTAGGTGGTCAGAATGAGGGTTTAGGTGCTTTTAAATGCATTTTTTAAAGCACAGGGAAGCAAAGTTATGTGTTGATAACTTTAGTTGCAAGTAGAAGAGTGATCATAGTTTAATAATAAAGTCAAATCTCAATTGTGTATGTTTGTACATTCGAATTTGTCTAAAATAGTTGTCGTATTGATTGCTTTGGTTGTATAGGTCAAATGCAAGTGCTAGATGTGTTTTTTTTGCAAGATTTTACACTATTAAATTGCTATGCATTATTTATTTTTATTTTTTTATATTATTATATCAACAACCTGACCTTCACCTGCCCATAAATGGCTCTTACGGAATTGGTCAGGTGTGAAAGGACTTATTTCATGGTTGACATCACACTATGGCTTGGATCGTTGCACACTTCATGGATATTGAATCGGGATGAGCAAATTATAAACTGAGGTATGTCCCAGGTTTGAACGGTGTGTGTGTGCGTTGTGTGTGCTGTGTGCATGACTGTGATGTTTCTAAGCTCATGCTATTGGGCACCTTTGTTTTTGCGGTTTTTCGACAGTTTTGGTGTAAAATTGTTTATATTGTACATGTATAATTGGAAATAAAAATCTATTATTGTACCATCTATGCATGTAGTGTGTGTTGTGTAAAAATTTTTTTTAAAGCTCAAATGTGCTTAAATTTCAAAGCACCCACTAAATTTGGGACACAGCCTTTAATTATATTAATTACTATTATCGTTTATTTCAAGATATGAATGTTGCTTTTTACATAGTCCCATGTAATGGAGTTTTGTCAATTTGTCATGTTTCCATGTCACACAATGGCCTACTTCTACTTAAAAAGAACGTTTTAAGTGTGTGGGGATCTTGCGTGCATTCACACACAACCGACTCCGAGTTTATAGTCTTATCCAAAGGACTTTTGGGACGTGAGTTGCACTAATGTTAACTCAGGGAATTATCCCCTTGAACTAGATCATCAGATCACAAGCGCGAATGGCAGCAACCACACAGGCATCCCCGCCCTTCAGTCCAAAAATGATTTTCTAACATGGTGTGACGAACAAGCAAACTTGATGAGAAAACTAAAGAGAAATTGATAGATAGCAAAAAGAATAGTTTGCATTTTCATGTTTTTGTGATTGCTTCCTTATAAGTAAGATAATGCATCATCAAGGTCTTGTCATTTGTTATTATTCAAGCATCTGTCTATTAGTAATGTATGATGCATGTATCTATCTATCAGGACTATCTTTCTATCTATCTATTCCCTTAGTTGGCAACCATGGGGGTACCCCTGAAGACTGACAACCAGTTCCTCCATTCCCCTCTCTTCTCCTACAATGCATACTCATATTATGAGAAACTATGATCACATCAGGGGCAAAATATTCAAGCTGTCAAATGTTCCACACAGACCATGTGTGAGGGAACGAAGCGAGGGGGGAGGGGGGTGGCAGTCTCATGAATGAAGCAGTGGAACATACTGAACCGATGACATTGATTTGAGACTGAAAGTGTGCCGGCAGGAACGGATGACAAAATTCACAAAACTGTAGTACATGGGTGTGGATGTAAAATAAAAATTTAAAGCACACAGTGCTTATTCCATTACCCTCGAAATAAAATGATAACTTTTAAAAAAAAAAAATTAAAGAGCTAGGCTTTTCGGCTGCACTATCCTCTCTCAATCCTTCAACAACACTGACAAGAGTTGGAATACAGTAAAAATGAGAAGAGAAGGAACAGAGAAAACGGAGATGAGATGTGCAGAATGTGTGCATGGAGATGGAGAAAATGAGATGATGAGCAAGAGAGAAAATGGGAGATGGAGAAAATGAGATGACAACAGAGAGAAAACAAGGAGAAATGTAGAGCAAGTGGTAAAGGAATGGGTGATGACAAAGAAATGCGAGATTTAGAAAATAGATGCACATAGTAGAAACTGGTATGCAGTTAATGAGTCAAGACATAGAACGAACAATAGTTTAAAATGAGATTTTAGAAGCAAGAGAAAAATAGATGCAAAATGATTACAACCATGATAGACAAAACTGAGGCAATTTTCTATCTGTTCATTGAATGCATCCACAAAATCACATTCTGAATTCTCAGATACACAAACATATTAACTTGTTCTTTCATTTAGATGACATCAAAACATATTCAACATTTTTAATTCTTGTATTTGTAGCATCAAAACATATTCACATTCTTGTAATTGTTTCATTTAAGAAGAAAAAAAAAGGAAAATTCACTACGATTGTTATTTTCATCTGTATCAATAAAACTTCCTTAATTTAAGAATCATCAAGTAAATCAATTTAATCAATCAATCAAATGGTCAATCAATCAATTCAAACATTCAACATTTACAGCCTTCTAATCATAGAGACCATATCATCACTTGTAACTTCTTGAAAAATAAAACCTCTGGTCGAAATTTTCAAAATGAAGACACCAAGATTAAAAAATCATTCACTTATTTCTTCATCTCAACTCCTCACCAGCCAAAAGGACCACATCACATAAATCATTAAAAACACACACACACACATTAAGGAGTTTAAATGTAAAACAAAACTTTAAAATATAATGCCAAGCGAAAACATCACAGCATTTGGTAAAAAAATCAAAAAGTCTTTTATAAGACTTGCCCCAATACTTCCAAAATGTGAATTAAGGCATGGACCAGCCCACACTGGTAACACAAGGCTTTATGCAAATCTGTGGGCACTGTGAAAATACACTATTTTACACACAGCATTACTTTATTACCTCTTTATATTTTTTTACTGTTTTAGCAAAGGCAATATTTTATATTTGTCACAATTTATCTAATATTAAACCATCACATTCAAAATATGCAAGATATCAAACATACATAGCTGCTAAAGTGTGTATATCTTTTGCAATAGTTCACAAGTTATCTTGAATCAATATCCCTTCAAATGTTTGCCTTTTCTACACCGCACACACACACAGCGACACTGCACACACATATGCACGCACACACAACACACACACCCCCACCTACCCAAATACACACACTCGCAATTTATCTACCCACCCCCTTGTACATGCGCACACCCCACATACACACTCCCCAGCACAAACATACTCTTACCAACACCACCACTCACACACACACTTGCCCTCCCCTCTACACACACACACAAACACCTTGCCCCCCCCCCATAAACCTTCCCACTCCCCCCTTCCCATAAACACACCTCCCTCCCCCACAAACACACACCTCCCCTTCACCCCCCACCACTACCACCAATAACTTCAAACTTGCCCAGAACTTTCAGAAACGGACAAAACAAACTCACACCAACAGATGAACTGCGATGTACCATCTGGAAATAAAAATTGGACTCGACTTGACTCAACGCAGACAGATGAACTTTCAGAAACGGACAAAACAACAAACTCAATTCATGCAGACAGATGGTCGAATCCATCCCGGTGCATTTTGCCGCTGCCAACCCACAGGCGAAGTCCAGGGCTTGTGGCAGAGCGTCGCCCTGAAGACAGGCGTGGATGAAGCCCCCCACAAGGTGTCCCCTGCCCCTAGGGTATCCACCACAGCACCGGGGCCCTGGCCTCTGCTGTATAGACTTGCCCCCTTTGAGGCCCCCCGCTGCTCCCGACTCCGCCCAGGGGCAGATCACTGCGTGCTGAACACAGATAATAACGACAACCACCATTGTGTGCCTGCCGGTGGGAACAGATGAGAAGATTGACAAAAGTGCATACACACGTGGGATGGATGTAAAAAAGAAAAAAAAAAAGCACTCAGTGCTTATTCTGTTATCCTTATATAAAAGAATAAATAAATTTTAAAAAATAATAAAAAATTTACTGTCATGGAAGATTTTTCTGCCTGAAATTCAGACACTTGCTTTCTCTAAAGGATGTGTGTTGCCAGAAGTGTAGCGACCCCCCTCCACCCCACCCCACCCCACCCCCCTTCATCTTTCTTTTCTTTGAAAATAGATTTTCCATTCTGTAAGCATTTTTTTTTTCTCTATGAGAGGCTTTTTTACTCAGAATTTTTCCAAGGACAACTCTCGTGTTGCCTTAAGCATGCTAAATGTATGCTGCTGAAAGGAGTCTTGATTTCCCATAAAATGCCTATCCAAAGGAGATAATCAACAAGGTGATGCCATTCTATCTTTTTTTCTAATATCAGGGACATGAAATGTCCACCCACCCCAAAAGGATGACACCATGATTTTTAACTCATGCCATTATGGTTTTTTCTTATTACGAAAAAAATTCATAACAGCAAAAAAAAAAAAAAAAAAAAAGATTCATTATTCATTCATAACAAAAATGATTCATTATCAGTTCATTACAGCTAAAATTGATTCATCATTTTTCTTCATTATTGCAAAAATAATTAATTATTTATTCATTACAGCAAAACTTATTCATTACTTACTTAGGTAAAAAGGTAAAGGTGTCCCATAAACTGTGTGGTCGTAGGGGAGCGAGGCGTCAGAGACCTCAGCTTCTCTAGGGGCCAGCATTTGAGGGCAGCACCCATCTCCTCTCCCTCGCTGCTTTACCTTCCCTGACCCTAAAGAGGGCAGGTACCCATTTACAGCTGGGGGAACTGTACTGAGGCCAAGGCACGCAAACGTCACCCATCCCATCGGTAACCACGCTCAACACTGCTTAACATTGGCTGGGGGAAAGCGAGCGCTCTGACCACAGAGGTATCCTGTCCCCATTACTTACTTATCACAGGAAAAAAAAAAAAAAAAGATAAATAAAAACTTATCACTGCAAAAATGACGGATGATTGAATCGTGACTGACTTACTGTGGTGTCACAGTGTGAGGGCCTGTGTGACGGCTGTCTCCCATGTCTGTCCACCCCTGACTGCCTGCCCAGTCCTTGCTGATGAACACCACATCTGCTAATGCCATCACCCGCTCTGAAACACCACCACAGTGTGGATAGGTAGATAGACAGGTAGAAGAAGACAGATGAGAGAGAGAGAGAGAGAGAGAGGAGAGAGAGAGAGAGAGAGAGAGAGAGAGAGAGAGAAGAGAAGAGAGAGAAGAGAGAGAGAGAGAGAGAGAGAAGAGAGAGAAAGAGAGAGAGAGACGAGAGAAGAAAGACAGAGACAGACAGACAGAAGAACAGGACAGAATGAGACAGAAATATGATACGATATGATATGATATGATATGATATGATATATGATATGATATGATACATGATATACACAAAGAGAGAAAGACAGACAGACATATATTTATTTATTTATCTATTTACTTATGTATTTATATATAACTATGTACACTGACAGCGTACGTATCTATATCACCGAGTTGTGAACAGACTAATAAATGAAACACGCACACACACACACACACACACACACACACACACACACACACACACACACACACACACACACACACACAAACACACACACACACACACAAACACACACACACACACACAACACACACACACACACACACACACACACACACACACATACACACACAAGGATTTTTTCCTCTGGAGTTAACATCAGTGCTGACTCCGCTCCTCCAAAACTCCTTCAGATGAGACTATAAACCGGTGTCCAGTGTGCAAGCGCCCACAGAACATCTTGTGCACATGTTAAAATCCATTACACTTTAAAAAAAATTTTTAAATCCATTACACTTTTCCAAAGAGTAGACCATTGTGTGCCAGTGGGAACACATTGGGACTGGATACAAAAAGAGCACATGAGTGCTTATTCTATTATCCTCAAAATAAAAGAATAGAAATAACACACACACACACAACACACACACACACACACACACACACACACACACACACACACACGCACACACACACACACACACACACACACACACACAACTAACCAACCAACCTGCCCCCCCCCCCCCTCCAAAAAAAACAATAAAACCCAAACCAACAAAACAGCCCCCTACACACCAGCATTTACCAACTCAGGTTTCTCTATCTCCACAGAAATGGTAGGCAGTGGCCACACCACAGGTCCATCCCCAACTTGTCCTCGTTCCACACTGCTGTGCTGGCTGTCTCGTTTTTCCTGCACCAGCTTATCATGTCTACACAGTCCTCCACGTTTGGCCGCAACTGAAAATTTCAGAAACACAGACACATGAATCAAATCAATCAATGAATGCAGTTATCCATCTGGCTCAACAAGAAAAGGAAATGGGGATGGATCGGCCATATTTTTTTTTTAATGTTATTTATTCTTTTATATCGAGGGTAACAGAATAAGCAATCATGTGCTTTTTTTCATCCGGTCCCCGTGTGTATGCAGTTTTTAAATATTGTCATCTGTTCCCACCGGAACACGATGGCCTACTCTTACGAAAAGCGGAACAGCATTTAACGTGTGCGCAAGATGTTCTGTGTGCGTTCGCACACAGGGCCTTGGTTTAAAGTCTCATCCGAAGGATGCTTCCAATGTCACCAGGCAGCCCCTTGACTGGAATCCACAAGGGAAGCGGAAAGTAGGCCGACCCAAACAGACCTGGCGCAGAAGCATTGAAGCAGAGACGAAGGCAGCCAGAATGACGTGGGCCGAGCTGAAGAGGATCTCCCAGAACCGAGTCCGTTGGAGGAGTGTTGTTACCGGCCCTTTGTTCCAAAGGGAATTCACAAGTGCATAAGTCAAGTCAAAATAAAAATTGATAAACAAATAATGGTTTGTGGTATGGATAACACGAGCCTTACAGAACATGCACCCTTCTACTGAATCATCCAGTGGCTTGAGATCCATGAAGTCAGCAGGGCCAGGGAAGACAGGGACAAATGGAGATAGACTTATGAGGATCATTTCTGTGATCTGAATGCAGCGGTTTGATACTGCTCACGATGGTGCTGACAGGAGAGGCAAGGACCCTGTAGTCATATGTAGTATGCCTAACAGTATGCCGTTAAATCCTGTTCCACTTTTCGTAAGAGTAGGCCATTGTGTGCTGGTTGGGAGCAGATGACAAGATTTACACAACTGCATGCACACGGGGACTGGATGTAAAAAATATTTAAAAAGCACATGAGTGCTTATTCCATTATCCTCGATATAAAAGAAAATAAATAAATAAGTAAAAAAAGATAAATCAATAAATCACTCACCTCAAAATGGACCCAGGAAAATGTGTGAAGTCTGTCGTTCACAGCATTGTGGAACTGTTGATAGCTGAGCTCTGGATGTCCGCTAGCGGGTAACAGAGGGTAGGGAGCAGGTCAGATGGTGTGATTTTCTTATGTCTGAATACTGGGGATTTGATCAGAATATATTAAATTATATCAGTATTAATTAATTTGTGTGAGAGAAAGGGAGAGAAAAAGGTAAGGTAAGGTGTGTGTGTGTAGTGTGTTGTCATCTGTGTGTGTGTGTGTGTGTGTGTGTGTGTGTGTGTGTGTGTGTGTGTGTGTGTGTGTGTGTGTGTGTGTGTGTGTGTGTGTGTGTGTGTGTGTGTGTGTGTGTGGTTGTGTGTGTGTGTGTGTGTGTTGTGTGTGTGTGTGTGTGTGTGTGTGTGTGTGTGTGTGTGTGTGTGTGTGTGTGTGTGTTATGTGTATTGTCCAGATTATAGGTTGATCCTAAGTATGTTTTATGTCACCCATACCAAATCTGGCCTCCTCTTTTACAAAAGTAAAAATGGAGTTTTTCTGTATTTCCAACTATTTCAAAATGCACACACACACACACACACACACACACACACACACAACACACACACACACACACCACACACACACACACACACAAACACACACACACATCACACACACACACACACACACCACCACACAACACAACACACACACACACACACACACACACACACACACACACACACCACACACACACAACACACACACACACACACACACCACACATTACTTATCACAGTAGACAATGGTACGGCTGCCATTCTGTCGACTGACGATGACAGTGGCCATAGGACAAGGTCTGTGGCTGTACACACACCCTTTGGTCTGGATACCACGCTGACTGAAGTCCTCTTCCAGCCATCTGCCACACAATAATTATTATCTTAATTTATTGTATCCAATATCATCAACAGTCAAATCTGTAATCTGGCCAGCACACAAATCCAACATCACTCAGTCCACAGTGTTAAATTTAGCATGCCCTTCCTTTAACATAGTCCAAGTGTGGTCAGTTCCTGCTATAGATAGCACCAGCTGGCCCCATCTAGGCTGGGATAGGATGAAATAATTAGCCTCTGAGATGAGCTAGCTGAAAGTGGAAGAAACTGACTGCTGTTGCTGGTCATATTGATAAACTTATCTAGAAACTATGTGAAAATGCTGATTCCATTACCCTTTTTGAAACTTCAGGCTTTTTCACACATCAATGAGTATTGATATGGGTGGGGCTGGTCTTTCAGATGAGGTGATAAATTCTGATATTCATCTCATTGCAACATGTGTTTTGTGCATGTAAAGGAACCTATGGCAAAAAAAGGAGACTTACTTGGCCAAATTTGTGTAGTAGAGAAAAGCATTAAACAAACATGGCATGTAGCTAAAAAGAAAACAGATTTTTTAAAATAAAGAACACATACACACACACACACACACACACACACACACACACACACACACACACACACACACACACACACACATACACACACACACACACACACACATAGCCTAGTGGTCAGAACATTGCGCTGGCAATTTGAAGACCCAGGTTCGAGTCCGGTCGAGGAAATTTTCTTCCTGGAGTTAACATCAGTGCTGACTCCACTCTCCCCAAAAGTCCTTCAGATGAGACTTTAAACCGAGGCCCCGTGTGCGAACGCACGCAGAACATCTTGCGCACACATTAAATCCTGTTCCGCTTTTCGTAAGAGTAGGCCATCGTGTGCCGGTGGGAACAGATGACAATATTTACAAAACTGCATACACACGGGACCGGATGAAAAAAAGCACATGATTGCTTATTCTGTTATCCTCGATATAAAAGAATAAATAAATAACACACACACACACACACACACACACACACACACAGACAGATTGATGGTCTAAAGGCAATGCAACTGTCTTGAAAACAATCTTGAAGACATGAATTCAATCACTTATGTGTA
>CM060344.1:16733707-16738707 GCA_030674155.1 Stramonita haemastoma
ATCGGAACGAGTTTTAACGTGTGTTCAAGATGTTCTGCATGCGTTCACACATGTGACATCGGTTTATAGTTTTTTCCGAAGGACTTTTAGGGAGAGTGGTGTCAGTACTGATGTTAACACTTTGGCATAATGTGTATGTTTGTTATTCAGGAAAGCCATTCTTTGGCCACGGCAAGAGCCTGGATGAGAGGCATGAGCAAAAATGATAGTCTGCTTTTCCTCTATAAACATGGCAAGGTGTGTGTGTATGTGTGTGTGTGTGTGTGTGTGTTGTGTGTGTGGTGTGTGTGTGTGTGTGTGTGTGTTAGTGTTAGTGTTGTGTAGTGTTAGTGTGTGTGGTGTGTGTGTTGTGTGTGTTGTGTGTGTGTGTGTGTGTGTTTTGTGTGTGTGTGTGTGTGTGTGTGTGTGTGGTGTGCGTGTGTGTGTTGTTGTGTGTGTGTGGATGGTGTGGTTATGTTCAGTGCTATGCAGTTGCGGTGTGGTGTGTGGGCATGCCTACATGCGTGTGTGGGAACTCTCTCTCTCTCTCTCTCTCTCTCTCTCTCTCTCTCTCTCTCTCTCTCTCTCTCCTCTCTCTCTCTCTCCCCACCACACACACAACACACACTCACACACACACACACCACACCAACCCACACCCCACCCCACCCCACACCCACCCCACCCCACCCACCTACCCCACAGCCACCCATGCTCATTCTCATTATCATAATTATTTTTCAAGTTGCTTCCACAGTAGATTATTCTGCTGATGTGTATCACCAGTGGCGGCCTCCCATTTTCAGGGTACACGTCGGTTCAAGGTGAAATTTGTGGGGGTGGGAGAGAAGACGGGTAGACAGGTGTGTGAGGAAGCCACAGTCACCCTGTCCACCCTGTTTCCATCCACACACCACCCTCCTGCCCTACCCCTACCCTAATCCCACCCAGGGTCGGTGAGTGCATTGCCTATTATAATTACTGGATGTTCTCGATCTTCTTCTACTTTGTCGAAACACTCAGACAGCAACTATTGTTGTCTGTCATCATATGAGTGAAAATGTGTTGCGTTGCCGTTAAGTGCTTGACAAGTCAGGTTCAGTGCATCTTGACTTCGGCATGGGAGAGATTTGTTATTTTTCTGGGAGAAAAAAAGCAGGAGAATGGACCAAGAAAGCAGAAAAGAGACAAGAAGGAGGTGACAGGAAGAAAAGAAACAAGCAAAGACAAAGCGAGGGATAGAAAAGAGGGAATTTCTAGCGCAGAATTTCTAGAAGATGGGGACGCTATTTATACGGACAGCCCCACGGCACCCCCATGGGGGAAATTATAGTTAAATATTTTTTTAATTTGAATCAACAAAATGATCTTCCCATGTTTCCAAAACTTTTTTTGTTGTTTTACTTTAAAGTTTATCGTGTTGAATGAGAGTCACTGTCCTTTATTTCTCGAGTTAGCTTACGGTAATAAAGCTGTGTTTTGCGGTTTTAAAAAAAATTGAGAGCTGGTCATTTGGATTGTCTTGTGTGTGTGTGTGTGTGTGTGTGTGTGTGTGTGTGTGTGTGTGTGTGTGTGTGTGTGTGTGTGTGTACGTATGTGCCTACCTGCAAGTGTGGGTACATGTGTGTGTGTGTTTGTGTGTGTAGTTGTCTGTCTGTCTGTCCGTCTGTCTGACTGTCGTCTGTCTATCACTGTCTATGCGCACAGGGTCAGCAGCATGAGCAGGAGAAAAAGCAGGCTTTGGCAGAAGAGGAACAGACAGAAACACCAACACAACGGTGTTGCATGGGGATGTGTCTCTGGCCTCTGTCACACAGGTGTCTGTCTATGTCTGGCCTTGTTTCGTTTTGTTGTTTGTCCTGTCCTGTATTGTCCTTGTTTCGTCTTGTCTGTCTTGTTTCGTCTTGTCCTTCTTGTCTTGTTCGTCATTGTCCTGTCTTGTCTTGTTTCGTCTTGTCCTGTCCTGTTCGTCTTGTCTTGTCCTGTTTCGTCTTGTCCTTGTCTTGTTTGGTCTGTCTTCGTACGATGGCTTGCCTGGGTTTCTGTCTTTGGTTTAACTGGGTTTTAAAAGATTTTATTGTTGGTTGGTTGGTTGGTTGGTTGGTTGGTTGGTTGGTGTGTTGGTTGGTTGGTTGTTGGTTGGTGGATTGGTTGGTTGGTTGGTTGGTTGATTGGTTGGTTGGTTGATGGTTGGTTGATTGGTTAGTTGGTCGATTGGTTGGTTTGGTTGGTGTTGGTTGGTTGGTTGGTCGTGGTTGTGTTGGTCATTGGTTGGTTGGTTGGTCATTGTTGGTTGGTTGGACTGGTTAATTGGTTCGTTGGTTCGTTGATTGGTTGGGTCTATCTCTCTCCAAGCCACAGAGTGCATGCTGGATATACTTGTATCATCCATACCACTGGCCATTCTTAGTTTACTCTTCTACGAAAGATGGGTGAGGTTTCAACCTGTGCTCATTTTTTAAAATTCTTTTCTTTCGAGGATAATGGACTAAACACTCATGTGCCTTTTTACATGTAGTCCCCGTGTGTATGCACTTTTGTAAATTGTGTCATCCGTTCCCACCGGCACACAATGGTCTACTCTTCTGAAAATCGAATGGGTTTTAACGTGTGCGCAAGA
This sequence comes from Stramonita haemastoma, assembly GCA_030674155.1. Classification (NCBI taxonomy): domain Eukaryota; kingdom Metazoa; phylum Mollusca; class Gastropoda; order Neogastropoda; family Muricidae; genus Stramonita; species Stramonita haemastoma. Next base: position 16,736,307 of record CM060344.1, read on the forward strand.
TGTTCTGCGTGCGTTTGCACACGGAGCCTCGGTTTATAGCATTATCCAAGGTGTGTGTGTGTGTGTGTGTGTTCATCCGCGGGACCTCAGTTTATAGTCTCAAGAGGCATACCCTCAACGTAATAAAAGTTGAAACCAAAGTTAACCGTTGCAGTATTAAAAAAAAAAAAAAAATTCAAAGGCCAACTTAGCGAGGATTGGAACCCATACACTCAATTTCATCTTCACACCATGAGCCTGGTGCTCTAACAGCTAGGGATAGTCCACCTGTCTACTCTGTTACGAAAAACACATCATGTTGATGTTATTGTTGAACCTACCTCAGCTTTGGTTACCAATTGGATGGATGATCGTTTGCACGCCTTGGCTACACTACAGTCCCCCCAGTTCACGCAGCTGTAAATGGGTACCTGCCCTCTTTAGGGTCAGGGAAGGTAAAGCAGCGAGGGAGAGGAGATGGGCGCCACCCTCAACATGCTGGCCCATAGAGAAGCTGAGATCTCTGACGCCTAGCTCCCCTACGACCATACAGGTTATGGGACAGCTTTACCTTTACCTCAGCTTAAGACCCTGGGGAGTCACCCAGAATATGCACCCTGGTTCACTCATCCTCCCACCTCCTGGGATTTGCAGAGAGACCGTTAGTACACCCTGGATGAGAGGTCTGTCCAGGTGTCGGGCTGTTTACGAGTACCTCATCATATAGGTAGTCATACTCCGACTTCAGAGGATTTTTAATCTTCTTCCCATTTTTATAGAGAACACAGATTCTTTTTGCTGAGAAGCTGGTCGTGGAGGAAGACAATCTCACAACATTTCGAAACACAGCAAAAATTTCAATTAATGTAGGCCTTGGCACTTTGCTTTACGTTGAGAACCGACTATGCTTTTGACTTCAGCCAGTTTATACTATGAGTTATTATGTAAATTGTTGCTTCTGTTGTTGTTGTTGTTGAAAAGATCGTCTTGGGAGGAAGCACGAAGCAGCTGCCAGCTTCATACACTATGACGTCAGCTCATGGGGACGCTGCGGGGCTGACGTCATTGCCTGATGACGTCATGGTGAGTCATCTGCGTCTGTTTTTGACCGACCCTACGTTTCCCGCTTTCGTGGCCAGAGTGAGTGAGAGGCTAGAGGACATCATGAAAGAATGTCAAGAATAAACAGGGTTGGGATCGGTCGCGGTTTATCAAAAGTTTGGGTTAGATCTTTGCTTTCAGTATTAAATTGTTACTGTGTTGAATTCTTTGGGACATCTGTTGTGGATCAGTTTCTTTTTTGTTGTTCTTCTCTTCTCTCTCTTCTCTCTCTCTCTCTCTCTCTCTCTCTCTCTCTCTCTCTCTCTCTCTCTCTTCTCTCTCTCTCTCTCTCTCTCTCTCTCTCTCTCTCTCTCTGTCCTGTCTGTCTGTCTGTCTGTCTGTCTGTCTCTCTCTCTCTCTCTCTCTCTCTCTCTCTCTCTCTCTCTCTCCTCTCTCTCTCTCTCTCTTCTCTCTGTAGGGGGGGGGGGGGGTATAACTTGTAAAGTTTCACGTATCAGACAGATATCGTTGTGACTATAATGTGACATCAAGGCTTTTGGGACGTTCCCAGTGCATGCGCACGTATGCCCGAACACACACACACACACACACACACACACACACACACACACACACACACACACCACACCACACCACACCACACCACACCACACCAACACAACACAACACACACACAACACAACACACACACACACACACACACACACAACACAACACAACACAACACAACACAACACAACACAAAACACACACATTTTCGCACACAAATAATAAACCAGAGAAAGCATATGTCTGGGGTTTTTTATTCACATTTTAAATATAGCAATCAAACCATGAAAGAAAGAAAAAACTAACAATGTGTAGCAAAGCGCAAATGATAATAACTAAACTTCACATGGTAAGCTAAAATGCGAGAATATACGTATTTTCTTGATAATAATAAACAGTGGTGGTCTGCAAGAATTATGCCATGATGTGTAAAAACAATGGCAGTTGAATCAGTGTTACTGTAATGCTTTCTTGTAAAATCTGTCTGCATATAAAGGTAAGACATTAGTAAATCACATTTTGTACAATGCATAGACTCACATGCACATACTTCAGTTTAAAGGCACGAATAAATTGTGCGCACACACGTGCGTGCACGCATACACATATAGGTCTACATGCGCACGCGTGCGTGCGTGCGTGCGTGCGCGTGCACGCACGCACGCACGCGCGCACGCACACACGCACACACACACACCACGCACGCACGCACGCACGCACGCACGCACGCACGCACACACACACACACACACACACACACACACACACACACACACACACACACACACACAACATCCACGAGAAGAAAAAA
>CM060344.1:16746207-16748707 GCA_030674155.1 Stramonita haemastoma
GATTTCTCTGCGTGAAATTCGGGCTGCTCTCCCCGGGGAGAACGCGTCGCCACATGTGCAGCGCCTACCCATTATTTTTTTCCCTCAGGGATGGTGTCTAAACACGACACCTGTGTGCATGCTGTTTTTTTTATAACTTTGTCATCCGCTCCTACCGGCACACGATGGCCTGTTCTCCGAAAGGCGGAACGGGGTTTTAACGTGTGCGCAAGATGTTCTGCGTGCGTTCGTACACGGGGCCTCGGTTTATAGTCTCATCCGAATGAGACTATAATTGTTCACTTCTAGTGATATTAGTATTTGTATTATTTCACACCTGTCAGAGTAAAAAGGGACGAACTCCCACACAAAACGTTTGACAGGTGTGACAGGTTGCTGAGAGTTTCAAGATTTCAATCACATCCACATGGCACACACACACACACACCCCAGCGCACACAACATGATCATACGTTTTCAAGCTGAGCGGTGATTGGTTGGAGGATGCAAGCCATCCCTTTGAGACAGAACAGGATCTATTCCGAATGCTTGTGTAAAAGAGTGCAGATCATTATTTGATCTGCCGCGACTCTGTACTTCTCAGCAACAACTTCTCAGCAACGAGCACAGTCAGACAGTGGGAATGTGGCCTCTAACAAGAGGCTGCCTAAATACTACATTTTACCGCTATGGGCAAAGTGTATGCAACCGATGGTTTCCACCATCCATGGGAAGTAATCTAATTACCGCCCCATCACATTTGGTTAAACCTGATGCCTCGAGCTCCGCTTGAGAGTACGTTTAATGCTGATAAACATTATCCCTAGGATCTTGACAGTATTTTCAAATGATGGTCCTGCACTTGCCTTCCCTATGAGACGTACGTTAGGATGACAGTACAGGCGATCCTTTTGGAATAGTGCTCCCCACTGACCTTCCCAGCCGTACAATCTGGAAGCCTAGTGGGTCACCCCCTTTAGTGTTGACTGCCTGCAGGACCATACACGTCATAAACAAATCGATCAGTGTATGACAGATAAAAATTTGGAGCACTCAGCTGTCTGCGCCGTAATTAATTTTATCAATGACATGACCCCATTCAACTTGTCCCTTTAAGCCCTTGAAGAATCGTTAATCCTTGAGGTGAAATAATTTTTACACAGGTCTCTTGGTCAAACTGACATGGCACAGCCCATCTCTCTCTACTGAATCTATACCGTAGGTTTTGTTGCCGTTGCTGTTTTTGGGGTTGCTTTTTTTTTCTCTTTCTCGTCCTAGATCTCCAGGTTCACCAATGGTGAGATTTTCTCGTACAGGATGGTTTGTCCCCCTTACTATTCAGATAGCCGCAGCCTACTTGGGGCGTGACATCTAAATATAACACCTGCGTGTAATACTCTTTCTTTTTTTAACGTTGTCATCTTTTTCCTACCGACACAAATGGCCTACTTTTCGTAAAGGCGGAACGGGTTTTTTACGTGTACACAAATGTTCTGCGTGTATTGATATTTTTGTGGCGATTGTATTTACGTCCCAGCGGAGGTTTCCGATTTAAAGACTGTGAGAAAAAGGTGGCTTAGAGTCTAGAAGGAATATGCATTCGCACACGGGGTCTCGATTTGTTGTCTCATCTGAAGGACTTTGACTCTCAGTTCGATCTTCTCGTCAAACTGGGCAGAGAGGACAAGGCTGAGAATCGAACCCGGAACCTCACAGTTAGGTAAGTGAAAGGCTTTAACCGTCCGCCACCTTCCTTCTTCGTATGAGACTATAAACCGAGGCCCCGTGTGAGAATGCGCGCAGAACATCTTGCGCACACGTTAATCCTGTTCCGCTTTTCGTAAGAGTAGGCCATCGTGTGCCGGTGGGAACAGATGACACGATTTACAAAAAACTGCATACACACGGGCACTGGATGTAAAAAAAAAAAAATTTAAAAAGCACCGCGAGTGCTTATTCCATTATCCTCGATCTAAAAAATAAAATGTAAAAATAAAAAAAAATACCCGTGTTAAAGTTGACTCACGTGGCCCTTTTGAGAGTCTCTCCTTTGTGTCTTCAGGCTACTGCGATAACACCCAAGGGTGTGGAGATTTTGTATACGCCCACTCTAGGAATCCTTTCAGCCAGTAAATCCTTCACTGCTTTGGTGAATTTCCAATCTCCAGTCAACATATCTATAGACAACCCTGAATCGCGCCCGCTATAAGTCACTACGTGCGGGCTCTTTGAGGAGACTGGTTTATAATATCAAACTTCCTTGTCCTCAGATAAAGAGTAGCAGGGTTGTGTTGTTGTTTTTTTAACACTATCTTGAGCAAAACTATAGTGAGAAGGACAGAGTGTTTGACTTGACCCTATAGGTCCATGAAGTAGTGATAGGTTCAAATTTCGGCAACAGTCTGTTGAGTTAAAAAAAAAAAAAAAAAAAAAGCAGGGTGGGAGGGCAAGAAGTGGGTGGGGTTGGGGGTGGGAGGGTTGTTGCGATCTTCCCATGAAATTGAAGTGCATATTAACCTGC
>CM060344.1:16761207-16773707 GCA_030674155.1 Stramonita haemastoma
TTTTAAAATATTCCCCTTCACTGCACCTACATTTAAAAAAAAACAAAAACAAAAACAAAATGCCCAAGATTTTATTGGCTTCCTCATCTGTGTGTTTATATGTGTATGTATATGTGTGTGTGTGTGTGTGTGTGTATGTAAGTGTGTGTGCATACGTGCATGCGTGCGTGCATGTGTATGGGTGCGCGCGCGTATGTGTGTGTGTACGCGCGCACACATGTGTGTGTGTGCGTGTGTGCGTGTATGTGCGTATATGTGCATATGGGTATGTGCACAGACAAAGAAAGATGGGTACAGAGAGAGAGTGAGAAAGAGAGAGAGGAGGGATAGAGAAAGAGAGAGGGAGGGGGAGAGGGAGGAGGGAGGCAGAGAGAGGGGGAGCGAGAGAGAGAGGTGGGAGTGAGGGAGAGATAGAGCGAGAGAGAAAGAGAGAGAGGAGAGAGTATGTGAGTGCGTGTGAGTGTGTGTATGTCCGTGTGTGTGTATGTGTGTGTGTGTGAAAGTTGCGTGTGTGTTTGCTGCGTGCGCGCGGCGGCGTGTGTGTGTGTGTGTGTGCGTGCGCGCGCGTGTGTGTGTGTGTGTGTCTGTGTGTACACATGTGCGTTCGAGCGCGCACGCACAAACATTTTTTGCCAAATCATGAAGCGAAAAAGATAGTTCTAACTGCCCTTCCGTACAGGAAAAACGAAAACCAGGAAACAATTTTTTTGTTGTTTTAAAAAAGAGAGAAAGAAAACAAAATCACACCTGAAGTAACATAACGTGATCATGAAGAAAGAAGACAGGTAGAAAACAGGAACAGAACAGAGAGGAAGAAAGGGGGGGGGGAGAAAGAAAGATAGAGAAAAAAAAAGGAAGAATAAAGGGAAGGATGGGAAGACGCAGTACTATACCATACAACCCTTAGCAGTACAACATAACGGAGTTGTGGTAGTAGTTAGTGTACTTGACAGTGAAGAAAAAAGTGCAGTACGATGTAACGTAGTGCAGTGCAGTGTAGTAGTACAGCAGAGTTCAGTGTGTCACACACACACACACACACACACACACACACACACACACACACACACACACACACACACACACACAACACACACACCACACACACACATACACAAATACACACACACAAATACACATACACGACACACACATATACACACACACACACACAAACACACACATGCAAAATAACACACATAACACACACACACACACACACACACACACACACACACACACACACACACACACACACACACACACACACACATGGATTGGGCAGAGAAGAAGAGAAAGAGAGAGAGAGAGAGAGAGAGAGAGAGAAGAGGAGAGAGAGAGAGAGAGAGAAGAAGAGAGACAGACAGAGAGACAGACAGACAGAGACAGACAGACAGACAGACAGACAGGCGACAGACAGACAGACAGACAGAGACAGGCGGACAGACAGACAGACAGACAAATAGAGACAGACCGACAGATAGAAAAATAGCTGTGTTGATCTTGTACATCATCAGAACACACACACACACACACACACACACACACACACACACACACACACATACATACATAATATATATATATATATATATATATTATATATATATGATATATATATGTATATGTATATATATACATACTACCACCGCCAAAAAATCATAACAAACAAAAACAACAACAACTTAAAATATACACACCAACCCAACACGTGGTACTTTACACACTAAGCAAATCATATCATTAACACCTCGTCTTCAATATATGATTTTTTTTTTTAAATCCTACAACAATGAACAACAACATACTGAACAAGCAGACCCACAACATACCTACCTTCAAATCCCTTTTTTAGCGTCGACGGAACAGACTTTGTTTTTTGCGAAAGGGATTTGTATAACCTCTCTCTCTCTCTCTCCCCACCAAATAACACGACTCCAAACTTTTTCGTTTCGAAATAAATCCAGGTCACATAGATCTTTCAAAACTGCCCCACAGTCTGTGTCGAACGAAGGAAATGGAATGCCACTTGACAATGGTGGAAATAATGTCAGCACGCACACGAGAGGCACAGACAGACAAGATATTTTCCTGTTGAGAACTATGGCGGTATACTTTGTAGCGTACAATTTTCTCTCTTGGCAAAGAGGTCGTGTGTGTACTGCGAATCTTCACTTTGGTGGACCGTGTTCTTGTTATGTGTGTGTACTTGTCGTTTTAGTTGTACAGCTGCTTTACTTCGGCTCTGTGCCTAAAAGCACACTTGGAAAGAGAGAGAGAGAGAGAGAGAGAGAGAGAGAGAGAGAGAGAGAGAGAGAGAGAGAGAGAGAGAGAGAGAGAGAGAGAGAGAGAGAGAGAGAGAGTAAAATGTTAGAAAAGGGGAGAATTAAGTTAAGGTCACCTGAACTTTGGGGATGTCGCTTAGTTTATTTGTACACCTTTTTTTTCTTTTTCCTTTTTACGTTTAAGAGAGTGTGAGACAGACAGACAGACAAACAGACAGATGAGTGGAGTGTGTTGTGTGTGTGTGTGGTGTGTGTGTGGTGTGTGTGTGTGTGTGTTGGGTGTGTGTGTGTGTGTGTTAGTATGTGTGCAAGCGTGTGTACGCTGTGTGCGTGTGCATGTTGTAGCGTGCGATCGTGCTTGCACTACGTGTGCACGTGTGTGTGTGTGTGTGTGTGGTGTGTGTGTGTGTGTGTGTGTGTGTGTGTCGTGCGTGCTCGTGTGTGTGTGTGTGTGTTGTGTGTGTGCTCTGCGTGCGTGTTGTTGTGTGTTTATGTTCGGCATGTGTGTGTATGTGTTGTGGTGTGTGTGGTGTGTGTGTGTGTGTTTGTGTATGTGTGTGTGTACATGTGCGTTCGTGTGTGTATGATGATAATCTGAACCTATCAAACCAATTGAACATTTCAATCCTCTCCCTGTATTTGAATTCAAAATATTAGCAGATATTTCCTTGGCAAATTCTTATGTCTTTAAACTTCCTGTGCTGATTAACTCCCGACCTTGATGAGAACTTTTTTGTTTGTTATTATCTTCAAGTGCTCATTAGTTCCCTGTCTGTATAATTTTCTGGGGGGGGGGGGGGTTACTATAAATTTGCTGTATTGGTAAACTTTATTAGTTCAGTATAATTCCCTGTATTTGTTATAGAATTTTCATGCTCATTTTAATTTTCTGTGGGTTTTTTTTTTAACCGCCTATGTTGATGATTACGCGATGTGTTCTGCAAAACTTTCAATGACTAATCACTTCCTGTACTCATACGCATCCTGTGTTCATTTCACTTCCTGTGTTCATTCACTTCCTGTGTTCATTTCACTTTCTGTGTTAATTCACTTTCTGTGTTCATTTCACTTCCTGTGTTCATTTGCTTCTTGTTCACTTCATTTCATGTGTTCGTTCACTTTTGTGTTCATTCTTTTCAGTGTTCTTCACTTTCTGTGTTCATTTCATTGCCGTGTTCATTCGTTTTCTGTGTTCATTTCATTGCTGTGTTCATTTGCTTTCTGTGTTCATTTGTTTCTGTGTTCATTTCATTTCTGTGTTCATTCGCTTTCTGTGTTCATTCACTTTTCTGTGTTCATTCACTTTCTGTGTTCATTCACTTTCTGTGTTCATTCGCTTTCTGTGTTCATTCATTCTGTGTTCATTCGCTTTCTGTGTTCATTCACTTTCTGTGTTCATCCTTGCTGTGTTCATTCATTTTCATTCGTTCTGTGTTCATTCGTTTTCTGTGTTCATTCACTTTCTGTGTTCATTCACTTTCTCTGTGTTCATTCATTTCTTGTTCATTCGCTTTCTGTGTTCATTCGCTTTCTGTGTTCATTCACTTCTGTGTTCATTCACTTTCTGTGTTCATTCACTTTCTGTGTTTTTCATTCGTTTCTGTCCTTCCTTTTCATTTCATTCTGTTTCATTTTGCTTTCTGTTTCACTTCATTTCATGTCTTCCTTTCTTGTTCATTCGCTTTCTGTGTTCATTTCACTTCTGTTTGTTCATTAATTTTTCTGTGTTTCATTGTTTTCTGTGTTCATTCGTTCTGTGTTCATTCGTCTGTTCATTCTGTGTGTTCATTCTTTTCTGTGTTTCATTCTTTCTGTTCCATTCGCTTTCTGTGTTCATCTCGTTTTCTTAGTTCATTCGTTTCTGTTGTTCTTCTTTGTTCCTTCGCTTTTCTGTGTTTCATATCTTTTCTGTGTTCATTCACTTTCTGTGTTCATTCGCTTTCTGTGTTCATTCGCTTTCTGTGTTCATTCACTTTCTGTGTTCATTCACTTCCTGTGTTCATTCGCTTTCTGTGTTCATTTTCTTTCTCTGTTCCTTCGCTTTCTGTATTCATTCACTTCTGTTGTTCATTAATTTTTCTGTGTTTATGAATTATTTGTGTTCATTAACTTCGTGTGTTCATTAACTGCCTGTGTTCTTACAACTGCTGGTGTTCACTATAACTTTCTGTCTCCAATTAAAGTTCTGATGTTTATTAACTAACTCCCTGTATTTCTAAGAACTTCATTTGTTCATGATTAGTCTCTCCATGTTGATTCAAACTTCACATGATAACTCGCTGCCTTTACCATAACTTTTCTGTGTTTACTTGAAACTTCACATGGTGATTCTCTATGATAGCTTTTTGTGTGCTTATTCTAACATCTTGTGTCCTTAAGTCTTGTGTTTGTCCTGACTTCTTACAGCCCGTTAGCTTCCTCTTTTCAATATAACCTCTCTGTATTTTGTGCAAATTCTTGTAGGCATACTACTCATTAGATTCCATTCCTTTGTGCTAAAACAGAAACTGTGATTGCGCTTTAAAAAAAAAAAAATTTAAGGAATACTTCCCTAATACCAGTCAATGCATTCATTATTTTGTAATCCTTTGAAAGAAAAGGTGCGAACTATAACATTCCATATCTGTATGATTTTAGCCTTCGAAAGAAAAAAAAATGTTGTGCTTGCAACATCCTATGAACTCATTAGTTTTTAGCCTTCAAAAGACAAAGTGAGAGTAATATGTCATTATGTGTTGTTTTGGTTTTTTTTTTTCTTTTTATCATAAAAGAAGTCCGGCTGTACGTCTAATTAGCTACAACTGTAGTTCTGCGGTACATCGAGTAAATTCGTCCACAAATTGTTTTGTTATTGTTGATGGTGGTGGTTTAGACAAATGTTTATTCAGTCGGCAGTTGGTTTGGGTGTTGGGTGTTCCCCAGAAGGACACTGAGGGGGTGACACCCAGAACATGCCTGTGTTCTCACTCATAACACCTGACAATCACTGATAACCGTGAGCACACACGGGATGAGAAGTCTGTTGTGTATGGCTGTTGTCAAGTGCCTGGCCGGCTATATATACAGCCGTACTCCGGCTTCAGAGAATTTTTCTTTTTTTACTGGAGAACACAGGTTCTTGTGCTAAAAGCTTGTTCACGGCTGTAGAGAATCTCAAGAAGCATTTTATTTAAAGTATGACAACATTATCAGGTGGGCCTCGTTTTTGGTCTGGGTCAGTTTGTGTGTGTGTGTGTGTGTGTGTGTTGTGTGTGTGTGTGTGTGTGTGTGTGTGTGTGTGTGTGTGTGTGTGTGTGTGTGTGTGGCGTGTGTGTTGTGCGCGGCGTGTGTGTGTGGTGTGTGTGTGTGTGTTGTGTGTGTGTGTGTGTGGGGCGCGCGCGCGCGCGGTGTGTGTGTATGTACGTATGTTGTGTGTGTGTGCGCGCGCGCGTGCGTGCGTGCGTGGTGGTGTGTGTGTTTGAAAATGAGCGCGATCTCGTTTGGTTTTGATTTTTTTTTAATTGAGAAACTGTGCTTATAGACCAGCCCCTTATGTCTTCATGAACTAATTAGTGCTTAGGTCTTTTAATCCCTAATTTCAGTGAAAGTATTTTAATTTACATTTTCTCCTGCTCAGAAAAAATAATGAATTTGGATTAAATCCAGTAGCTATTTTATGCAAAATTTTGTCTTTTTAAAAAAAAAAAAAAAAAAAGGAACACAACACCAATAATTATAATAATAATAAAAAAAATAATAAATAACCAAAGAGAAAAACCACAACTCTTACTTCAGTTCACACAATATGCATTCTCAACAAGTTCCATGTTGGAATACACGATCTGAAAATACGTTGTTGTTTTTTTATATATATCGTCATAAACCTGTCAGTGTTTACACACACACACACACACACACACACACACACACACACACACACACACACACACACACACACACAACACCACATCTATACCTATTTCACCGCAGAAGGAGACAAAGTTTGCACGAGCACAATCACGCAACGCTTATGTACATATATATACATAATACCACTTAACAGCGGGCTTCACATGGGTGTAGCAGTAACACAGTCATTGTTCCCTTATCACTTCACACATTCTTTTCTCTGTAACGGAACTTTCTCATTACAGTAATAGGACACAGACACGCACGCACACACGCACACGGACGCACTGTGAGGAAATGGGGAAGATCTCAAGCATTTAACACGCGCCACCCAACTGACTCGCGCTGTGTCCGTTTCTGAGAAAACACCACTTCCACCCTTAATCTTTGAAAGCCTCGTCATAGGCCTTAGTAGCCTATCTGGCAACTAGACCATTCAACTTGAGTTCGCCAAGTCATCCTATCTCACTTCGGGAGCTGTCAAAAGTCCTGCACACCCCCTGTCTTCTTTTAAAAATAGTATCCGGCTTTTTGTGCGAAGCGGAGTGCTGACATAATTTATACAGGCGGCTTATTGGAATAAATGTTGTTCATATGGGGAATTGAATATCATATCCTCTCGCTGAAAATTAGCGTGTCCTGTTTTTGGGTTTGGTTGGGTTTTTTTCTGATGACAAGAGTCAAAAATCCAGGGCAGTTTCGTTTTTGCTGTGGGTTTGTTTGTTTTTTGTTTGTTATTTGGGGGGGGGGGGGGGGTTGGGGGGGGGGGGGTTTGTGTGTGTGTGTGTGTGTGTGTGTGTGTGTGTGTGTGTGTGTGTGTGTGTTGTGTGTGTGTGTGTGTGTGTGTGTGTGTGTGTGTGTGTGTGTGTGTGTGTGTGTGTGTGTGTGTGTGTGTGTGTGTGTTGTGTGTGTGTGTGATGTGATTGTTGCGTTGTTTGCCTGTGTGTGATGAGTGAAAAAGGAATGAATGATGAATGAATCATTTTGTATTTTCCAAAGGTAACAGAATGAGCATTCACATATATTTTCTTTGGCCTTTCCTATATTCAAAACAATGAAAACAACAACTAAAAGAATCAGAGAACGAACAAAACTTAGACAAAACAAAAAAAACCAACAACAAAACTAAACAGTACCCAAAACAAAACAACAAAACAAAACAACAAACAACAAAAACAAAAACAAAAACACAAACCACTACAACAACAAAAAAGTTCAACCTAATGATTTCAAGAATGGACATAGATATATTCAACATTAACCAAAGGTGTGTGGTGTGTGTGTGTGTTTGTGTGTGTTGTGTTTCTAGTTTGTTTTATTTTATTTTATTTATTTTATTCTTTTATATCGAGGATAATGGGATAAGCACTCTTGTGCTTTTTTACATCCAGTCCCCGTGTGTATGCAGTTTTGTAAATGTCATCTGTTCCCACCGGCACACGATGGCCTACTCTACGAAAAGCGGAACAGGGTTTAACATGCGCGCAAGATGTTCTACGTGCATTCGACACGGGGCCTCGGTTTATAGTCTCATCCGATGGACTTTGGGGAGAGTGGAGTCAGCACATGAATGTTAACTCCCTGAGAAAAATCTCCTCGAACGGGAATTGAACCCGGATCGGGCAGATTGCGAGAGCAATGTTCTGACCACAAGGCTATCCCGCCCCTCTGTGTGTGTGTGTGTGTGTGTGTGTGTGTGTGTGTGTGTGTGTGTGTGTGTGTGTGTGTGTTGTGTGTGTGTGTCGTGCGTGCGTCGTGCGTCGTGGGTGTGTGTGTGTGTGGGTGTTTGTTTGGTTTGGGTGCGGCGCCGCGCGCTAAAAAGCGCCAGGCCCAGTGTGTGTGAATGCTGGAGTGGAATTTGCTTCCTGGTTTGGGGTCATTCTTTAGCGTTGTCGGCCTCCATGTTTTCCTCTTTTTTGTCATACTTTTCTTTCTGGGTTTTTTTTTTCGTCCCTTTGTCTTCTTCTTCTCTGTCCTCTGTCTGTCTGTCTGTCTGTCTGTCTGTCTGTCTGTCTGTCTGTCTGTCTGTCTGTCTGTCTGTCTGTCTCTCTCTCTCTCTCTCTCTCTCTCTCTCTCTCTCTCTCTCTCTCTCTCTCCTCTCTCTCTCTCTCTCTCTCTCTCTCTCTCTCTAACACACACACAACACAACACAACACAACACAACACAACACAACACTACACTACACTACACTACACTACACTACACTACACTACTACACTACACTACACTACACTACACTACACTACACTACACTACACACGCACAGAGAATAAAACAAACAAACAAACAAACAAGCACGCACGCACGACACACACACATACAACAAAATACACCACCACACACACACACACACACACACACACACACACACACCCCAAACAACACACACAACACACACACACACACACACACACACAACAATCATGGGCTGAACACGTGAATGTGCGATTGTCTAAATCACCTTGTTGTGAATGGACATTAAACCAATGAGAAGAAGAAGAAGAAGAAGAACACAACACACAAACACAACACACACACACACAACACACACACACACACACACACACACACAACACACACACACACACACACACACACACACACACACACAACACACACACACACACACACACACACAACACACACACACACACAACACAACACACAACACACAACACACAACACACAACACACAACACACACACACACACACAACACACACACACAACACACAACACACAACACACAACACACACACACACACACACACACACACACTGCCAAGGTTATTATACCCGTTAAACCAGTAGTACAAGCACTGCCCATGTTATACTTAGCAGCGACTATACGCCTACAGCAAGGCTAGTCAACGATCGGCTGTATACAATATTTTCAAAGGGCAACGGCCCCATAGCATATTATATACAACACGCAGGGTGTATTCTATGAGGGTTTCGGGGGCTTCCAATTCAGTGTACAGGGTCAAAATAATTATTGTCAATGACAGATAGCAGTAGAGAGAGTGCACAGTCTTGTGCTCTTGTTTATGTATCATTTTGTTTACTGGGAAATTCGAGTGTACACATATTGAGAAAGAAGAAGAATGAGGAGGAAGTGCAGGAGGGGGGTGGGAGGTGGGGGTAAGAAAGAAGAAGAAGAAAGAAAAAGAAGAAGAAGAAGAATGCTAAGAAGAAGAAGAAGAAGAAGAAGAAGAAGAAGAAGAAGAAGAAGAAGAAGAAGAACAAGAACAAGAAACAAGAACAAGAAGAGAGAAGAAGGAGGAGGAGGAGGGAGGAGGAGGAGGAGAGAAGAAGAGAGAAGGAGAAGAAAGAGAAGAAGAAGAAGAAGAAGAAGAAGAAGAAGAAGAAGAAAAAAGAAGAAGAAAGAAGAAGAAGAAGAAGCAAGACAAACAACAACAACAACAACAACAACAACAACAGGAAGAGCGGGTCAGAAGATGCAGTACAACAACAACAACAACAACAACAGAGATAGAAGCGGGGGAGCGGGCGTCAGAGAGAGTGTATGTGTGTGTGGCGAGGTGGATGTAGGTAGGTAGTAGGTAGATAGCAGGTAGATAGTTAGGTGGGTAGGTAGGTAGGTATGAAATTAGGTAGGTAGGTAGGTAGGTTGATTGATAGATAATGTAGCTAGAAATAGATTGATGTAGATGTATATACTTTTTCGCTCTCATAATCCCACATTGAAACACATAGAGACAGACAAGAAACACACACACACACACACACACACACACACACACACACACACACACACACACACACACATACATACACGCACACACATACACACACACATACACACCACATACACACACACAAACACATACAAACACACACACACACATACACACACATACACACACACGTACACGTACACACACGCACACACACATACACACACATACACACAGACACACAGACACACAGACACAGACACACACACACACACACACACACACACACACACACACACACACACACACACACACACACAAACACAATTTGCGTCCTGCTATCATGTAAAAGTGTCTAGTTTCACCAGAGGAAGAAGGAAAATAGGAAGAGAGACACCATTGTATTCTTTCTTCCAGTTAAGATTCTTAGGGGGAAAATGTATCCACACCGCCTTGGCCTATAAAGGATTAAACCATCCGACTCCCCTCTCTCTCTCTCGCTCTCTCTCTCTCTCCTCTCTCTCTCTCTCTCTCTCTCTCTCTCTCTCTCTCTCTCTCTCTCTCTCTCTCTCTCTCTCCACACACACACACACACACACACACACACACTCACTCACACACGCAACGCACACACAAATGCACGCACACACACAAGCATGCACGCGTGCACGCACGGTGGCGCGCTTGCAAACACACACACACACACACACACACACACACACACACACACACACACACACACACACACACACACACACACACACACAACACATGTTTATCAAAGTTAGAGTACTTGATAAACCTGTCAAGGAATTAGTTTAAAGAAGCCTTTTTTTCTTGATTCAAAATCTGCCTTAGACTCTCCTAATACTGACATAAGACTCAATTTGATAGTTAACATAAATCATTTGATACACTGTCTGAGAGCAAAAAGTACATAATGTCAATTTTCTGTCGGGTACTTTTTCATGTTGGTCTCTATGGTAATGAAACAGCTGATAAGGCAGTGAAAAAAAGGGCGCACAAAGTTCAGAACAGCCCTCTGAAGTTTCTGTACGTCCTCCAGTCAAGGAATCCTTCCTTTTGTGGGAGAAAATCTCTTTGACGCTTATGATATATCGCAGAAAAGCACAGCTTCTTTACGTCATGTTTTAACAGGGGGAAAAAAACATCGTATTCTTCAATATTCTATGCGAGCTACATTCTTTACCACCATTTTGTAGAGAATGCGACTTAATGCTTTTAAAACGAGGGTTTTGCAAGAATGCCTGGTGCATTTATGGTGAACGGTTTTCTGTGGAGCACTGTTTCTTGTATTATCAGACACATCCTGTTCTCTTACCCTTACCCTTTTCAATTATGCTTCTGAAGGAAACCTCTTTCTTTCTTTCTTCTTTCTTTCTTTCTTTCTTTCTTTCTTTCTTTATCTGTTTATTTTCTTATCTATTTCTTTCTTTCTTCTCTTATTTCAGAATAATGGATTAAGCGCTTATGCAATTCTGTTCGGTAGCAGTCTTCTCTTTAATATTTCTAAGCTATTTATGCATAGTCCAGTTTTTGTAGGGTTTTTTTTTTTTTTTAAGTTCCTTTATATTCTTTTCTTTGTCGTGCATTTGTATGCATTGTCTGCATTTCATTTATGGAGTAATGCCAAACTGTAACAGGAATCTCTTTCCATATCGTTTTCTATAGCGTCTGCTATCAGTCGTTTTTTTTGTTTTGTTTTTTGTCTAACGTCACTTATAGTGAACAGATATTAAATACAAGAATATATACACGCACGCACGCACGCACGCACGCACGCACGCACGCACGCACGCACGCACGCACGCACACACACACACACACACACACACACACACACACACACACACACACACACACACACACACACACACACACACACCGCTTTGAAAAGAAGAAGAATTGAGAACAATTGCGAAGAAGAAGAAGAAGAAGAAGAAGAAGAAGAAGAAGAAGAAGAAGAAGAAGAAGAAGAAGAACAACAACAACAACAACAACAACAACAACAACAACAACAACAACAACAACAACAACAACAACAAGACAAGGGAGAACAAGAACAAGAAGAACAAGAAAAAGAATTAGGAGAACAACAACAACAACAACAGCAGCAGTAACAGCAACAACAATAATAACAAAAAGCGTAACAACAACAACAACAATAATAACACCAAAAGGGAAACAAAAATCCCCCTCCCAAAAAAACAACAACAAAAACCAACAAAAAACCAAAAACCTTACCGGTAGAAGGAAGCTTAGCCATGCGCACAAAGCCGACAGCCTGATGACTTCCGCCATCCTCTGAGCTATCGGGAAAGCCAGTGCATCAGTTTTGTTCCGTTTGCCGGAGAACAGGTTGCTGAGAGTGGCCACAGAAAAGAAGGAGCTGCTTGTCGTCTGCATCGTTGCTGAAGAGGAGGAGGAGGTGGTGGTGGTGATGGTGGTGGTGATGGTGGGTGGTGGTGGTGGTGGTGCTTCTGCCAGCTCTCTCCCTCGCTCATTTAGTCTGCAACAGCAACACCACCAACAACAACAACAAAAAATTAATAATGAGAAGAGAGATTGTTGTTGTTGATGTTGAAAGTTGCTGATGATGCTGTTGTTG
>CM060344.1:16786207-16791207 GCA_030674155.1 Stramonita haemastoma
AGTAACTCCTAAGACTTGAGAGGTAGGCCTACATGCGAAGCCCTCAAACTGAAGCAAAGTCTATCACAGCTAGGCCTACTAGCTTATTGATGACACCAAGTATAGTCGTCTTCTTCACAGATTATAATTATGACACTACAGGCTACACTCCAGCTTTAGTCTCCGAGTCGAGTTGTTTTTTTTTTCATCTTCTATAGCTGTATATGGCAACGTTCTGGTGGCTACTGCGACGGTACTGGAACCGTTCGTATTGGTCATTGCCTTTCCAAGAATCATTCCAGTGGCGTGGAGAGGGGGGGGGGGGTCTGCTGCATGGGTAACAGCTTGCCCTCCATACTTACTTACCCGGTTTTGCGCTCTAAAGACTAGAGCGCAACTCCATAGTCTTCCGAGACTGATGGGTGCCTACTACTATAGAGTAAAACAGTAAAGGTGATTCCGTAACTAAGCGGTCGTTGGGGAGCGAGATGTCAGAGACCTCAGCTTATCCAGGGGCCAGCATTATTGAGGGCGGCGCCCATCTCCTCCCCCTCTCTGCTTTAACTTCCCTGACCCTAAAGAGGGCAGGTACCCATTTACAGCTGGGTGAACTGGGGGACTGTGCTGAAGCCAAGGCGCGCAAACGGTCACCCATTTACTTGGTAACCACGATCAATGTTGCTTAACCTTAGCTTGGGGGAAAGCGAGTGCTCTGACCGCTGACCTATCCCACCTTTATAGAAAGCTAGTCAAAAAAGTTGTTCTGACTTTCACAGATCTTGAAAGCATGAAAAAAATAATGCACTGTGTACTTTGTAATTTTGTCTTTATTTGGTTATATTTTTGGGGAGGGGGGGGGGGGGGTTGGGGACATAGAGCAATGCCAGGTAGTGTTGAGAATGTTGGAAATTATCATCAAAATGAGGATTGCTTGTGTTCCTACCATGTTGACCCTACGCATGCATATTGTGGTTAGGAAGCTAAAAGACAATGATGGACTGTGTGGGGTACAGTGTGTACTAGGGGGGGGGGGGATCACACTTTTTAAACTTGTGCAAAATTACATGAGCTCTTGGTCAGATGGTAATCTTTCACGAAAAAGGGGTTTATGTTTCAGTGGATGTCTTAGTACGTGCAGTATGAATGTAACAGTGATATAAGAAAACAGAAAGAAAAGTGACAAAAATTTTACAGGTGGTGTACAGCCTAAGCAGCTTTCATCCCCTTAAGGTAACTCTCCTTCAGCTGCCTATTTATAATCCCTCCTGTGACTGGCTACTTCAAGTCACGTGGTACTATTCACCCACCAGGCATGCGCTAAATACTGTGTCAGTTTTAAGTCCAGCGCAAATGTATAAACAAACATTAATCACGACTTATCAAGAAAATATTAGGGAGATGGGAAGAGGTGTGGAGGGGATGCAGTTAAGGAGGAGAAGGGGGAGAGAGGAGGTGGGGGAGGGGAGATGTGGTTATGTAGTTTTCTCTTCCATACTCGAGTTTGATGCTCCTATAACATGAACATGTATTACTGCTGTCAAGTGCATTACACAAGATTTGGACAAAATTATTTCATAGTTCTTGCGTGGTGTGTGGACACCGAGTAATTTTAGCTGAAGATAGTGTGCTAATCTCAAGACATTCAATTGCGGTTTCGGTTAGAATGTTTTTGATACAGTTTAATTAACCAAGTGGACGTCAAAGATCACTTGTTTTTATGCAATGTGTGCTGAAATATCATACATTTTTTAAGAATGTTGATGAAACAAAATGACACAATGTCAGCCCCAAATCTAACCATTTACATTTTCAGTAAAACAGAAATAACATATGTCCGTTTTTCCATAAATAACTTGAATAATCAGGGTGTTTTTTTTTATTCCGATGAAACAAATGTTTCAAAGATTTAAACTGGAATGCTTCTTTAAAAAAAAAAAAAAACATGATAGTTTTGTAACCCAAAATGTCGCAACTACATAAATAGATTGGTGTCAGCATAGAATCATTAAGCTCTGGTCAAGTATTCACACACACACACACACACACACACACACACACACACACACACACACACACACACACAAAACACACACACACCACACACACACACACACACACACACATACCACACCACACCACACAACACACACACACACACACACACACACACACACACACACACACACACACAACACACACAACACACCAACACACACACAACACACACACACACACACACACACACACACACACACACCACACATCCACACACACACACACCTTTCATCTTAATCCCGTTACCATTTTCACACAGACACTCAATGATTATGCGCATATAACGCACACAAAAAATGCCACACACACCGCACCCGCGCGCACGCACGCACCACACACACACACACATACACACACACACACACACACACACACACACACACACACACACACACACACACACACACACCACACACACACACACACACACACACACCACACACACACACACTGCCACGCTGTTATCAACTATCCGAACAAAATATGCTGTTCGAGACTATTACATAACTTGTCAATGCATGAAGTAGATCGGTGCTCTAGAGCTAACGCACCTGCCTAAAAACCGAGAAATGTGGTTTCCATCCCCGCTTTGAGCCCAAACTTTGCCACCTATTTATTAGACTATGAGTGGTGGTCTGGGTGGTAGTCTTTTGTAGGAAATGATAATCTGGGGTCCGGTGTGTAATTTTTTAAATTTATTTATTCTTTTATATCGAGGATAATGGAATAAGCACTCGTGTGCTTATTACCTTCAGTCCCCGTGTGTATGCAGTTTTGTAAATATTGTCATCTGTTCCCACCAGCACACAATGGCCTACTCTTACGAAATGCGGAACAGGATTTAACGTGTGCGCAAGATGTTCTTCGTGCGATCGTACACGGGGCCTCGGTTTACAGTCTCATCCGAAAGACTTTTGGGGAGAGTGGAGTCAGCACTGGTGTTAACTCCAGGGGAAAAATCCCCTCGAATGGGGATCGAACTCGGGTCGTCAAATTGTGAGTGCAATGTTCTGACCACTAGGCTATCTTGTCCCCCAGGCAACAGGCATTCAGCACAAGTTAAAGAACCCACAGCAACAAGAGAGTTGTGTGTGGGGAAAAAATGTAGAAAAAAGCCACTCTTATTGGGAAAACAAATATCAACAACAGTCAAAATTAGCAACACAAAAACTACAACAGCCAATGCAGCATGAACAGTAGTAGTAGCAGCAGCAGCAGTGGCGGCAGCAGTAGCAGCAGCAGCAGTAAAAGAACAGCAACAACAACAACGATGTCTTCATGAATATCAACCCTCAATAACACCATCACTATCACCACCACACACGTCCACCATCACACACCACCACTACCACCATCACCATCACCACTATAACAACAGCAACAACAACAACAACAACAACAACAACAACAACAAAATAATCAAAACCGAAAGTAACTAGCAACTTTTGATAATATCTATAGCAGTTTGTCTGACCCGGAAGAAAAAAAAACATAAAAAGGACAACAGCCTCTGACACACGTATGACTTCCGCCCTAAGAACTCTGACCCTCCACGACTAAATTGTGCATAGATCTCAGGGTCATGTGCACCCACCCCCCCCCCCTCCCGCCCCCTACCCACCCCCATCCCTTGTCCTCGGGGATTTCTATTATCCAGTCCCTCCATTCACCATCCTACTGCAGGTCTACAGAGTGCTCGTATTGACCAAGTCTGTTTCCTGTCCACCGATGCTGTGTTTACAATCTATGCACACAGCGTGGGTGTATACACGTATAAAAGGGAGTAGATGGCTGCTCTGTGTGTGTGTGTGTGTGTGGTGTGTGTGTGTGTGTGTGTGTGTGTGTTGTGGTGTGTTGTGTGTGTGTGTGTGTGTGGTGTGTGTGTGTGTGTGTGTGTGTGTGTGTGAATCTCTCTCTCTCTCTCTCTCTCTCTCTCTCTCTCTCTCTCTCTCTCTCTCTCTCTCTCTCTCTGTGAAATGAAAATGAAATCTCTCTGGGGGAACGGATAGCCTAGTGGTCAGAACATTGTGCTGGCAATTTGACGACCCGGGTTCGAGTCCGGTCGAGGAGATTTTCTCCTGGAGTTAAAATCAGTGCTGACTCCACTCTCCCCAAAAGTCCTTCGGATGAGACTTTAAACCGAGGCCCCGTAATTTTTTTTAAAACAACAAAGAGACAGAGAAATATGTGGGGGGAAATAGTTCATTAAATATAAGAGTTTTTGACATGGTTAGTCAGAAACCATATTTAAACAATATTTTTCTTTCCTTTTTTAGGGAGAGGTGGAGGGGGTGGTTGTTCGTTGGCTTGTTTAAGTTTGTTTGTTGGAAAAAAGGTTCCCACCAAAAGAAAAACTTTTGCAAAGTCAAGTTAAACAAATCAGCACTTTAAAATAAATAATGCAAGCAAAATACTTCTCTCATCGTTCCAAAATCCACACCATGTTTTTTTTCAGACATTAGTTCTCTCCCTTTCTTTTCTTAAAAAAAAATAGTTTCCCCGTTACCCCCACCTTCCTCCACCACCACCCTGCCCCTTTCACCTTCACTGTACAACGACTCTTTGCCCCCAAGTACCACAAACCGACAAATCGATTACAGGTGATCTCGATCGATCACAGATTGGTATCGGAGATTCGTTGCCGTGTTGTAGCCCTTGGTTGCTTCAAGCTGGGAAAATATTGTGACGCCCTGAGAGAATTCCTTCCTTTCACCACTGGTAGTCAGGCAGGCAGGCAGGCATGAAGCAAGTCAGTCACCCATATCCTCCCCCCCCCCCCCTTCCCTCCTCCCCCCCCCCCCCCCCCCCCCCCACCCGCCCCTTGTCTTCGTTCTGTGGGATAGATTATTAAGAGTACAGTGCGTTGCCAGTTCCTGTGAACTTCGAACAATAGTCAAGAACAATCGTGGAGACTTTCTTTTGTAATTAATTTTGGGTGGACGGGATAACACAGTGGTCAGAGCATT
>CM060344.1:16796207-16798707 GCA_030674155.1 Stramonita haemastoma
TTGTTTGGTTTGTTTTGTGTTGTTGTTTTTTACAATAATATCCATACTTTTAACAAAACCAAACAGTTGAACGATAAACCCATTTTTCTAGTAATAACGAACAAGAAGAAACATGATCCATTGTAGGTTAAAATCTCTTTAAAAAGCCACGAAAATCATAACGAATTCTCTGGACTGTGCAATAACGATTTAAACCAATTAGTTATCAGTAAAGAATAAATACTTGATCATTTCCACTGACGATAATGAGGCCAGCACGTCGTGAGCTCATTGTGAGAAGAGTCGCGCGTAAAAGAAGCCACAGCAACAAGAAAGTTGACCCTGGCAAAATTCTGTAGAAAAAGCCACTCTGACATATTGTCAGAAAGGCACCACCTCATAATTGCCATTCAGGGATATTTAAAGTGTTTTTGACTTGACTTGACTTGACTTGACTTGACTTGACAGGGAAACGATTACACATACAGAGAGATAAAGAAAAAAATAAGGGGGTGCGCTGCTCTTGTGGCGACGGGCTCACTCCGGGGAGAGCAGCCCGAATTGCACGCACAGAAGTCTGCCGTCACTTAAAGTGGAATTAAAATACAAAATATCATTGAGAAAATTAATGATAGTAATCATCATCATAATCATAAAGATTACTAGAAGTATCGTCATCACTGTTGTTGTTGTTGCTTTATTATCATCACAACTATAGTAGTAGTAGTAGTAGTTAGTAGTAGTAGTAGTAGTTAGTAGTAGTAGTAGTAGTAGTAGTAGAGTAGTAGTAGTAGTAGTAGTAGTAGTAGTAGTAGTAGTAGTAGTAGTAGTAGTAGTAGTAGTAGTAGTAGTAGTTGTAGTTGTTGTAGTAGTAGTAGTAGTAGTAGTAGTAGTAGTAGTAGTAGTAGTAGTAGTAGTAGTAGTAGTAGTAGTAGTAGTAGTAGTAGTAGTAGTAGTAGTAGTAGTAGTTGCTGTTGTTGTTGTTGTTGTTGTGATTTTGCTGCTTTTATATCATCATCATTGTCATTGTCATTATTAGTATTGATAAACAACATGACTATCAACAACAACAACAACAACAACAACTACAACACCCAGGTACAGCAAATCTGTCAATGGACTGTGTGCAGGCCACAACCAGCCGAACTGCACACCGGGCCTCCACATACACAGAAAGCAACTTAGCCAGCCAACCACCTAGCCAACCACCTAGCCAACTAGCCAGCCAGATAGAGAGCCAGTCACCCATCCTGCCAATCAACCAGCCAGCCAACCAAACAACTCAACACTAAAATTTTAAAAAATAATGATCAGCCACCCAACCCATCTTCTGAAACAACCAAGCCCACCAATCCACCGACATCAAACCAGCCAGCCTTTTATCAACCAACCAGCAGGTCAACCATCCAACCAACCACCCAACTAATCGACCAATCAACCAACTAACCAACCAACCAGCCAGCCACCCAACCAACCAACCAATCTTCTATATAAAAAATAAATAAATAAATAAAAAATAAAAACAGCCAAAACTACAAATCCACCGACACTAAACCAAACCAGGCGGTCTTTTATTAAAATCAATCAACCAACCAACCAACCAAAACCAATCAACCTTCTGTAAGAAACCAACTAGAAGAGGAGAGAGAGAAGAAGAAAAAAAAAAAAAAAAACCACCACCACCACCCACCACCAAGATGAAAGACCGACGCTCGACGCAGCATCAAGTGCACCCCTTGCATCTGATGCAAATGCACATGCTGCAATCTTCGGCCAATCAGGGCAACAACACCTCCACGGCTGCGGCTGCTGCTGTTGCTGCTGCTGCTGCTGCCGCCGCGCCCTACGCCCCGCGCCCACACCCTGAGGGCACGAGCACGGGCGCGGGTGTGGGCGCAAGCAAGGGCGCAAGGAGCAGCGGCATACAGTATTCGGGGACGGGGATATCTCTAGCGGCCCATGTGGCTGGAGGGGGGGCAGGGCAAAGCGCGGCCGTTTCTCTGGCTCAGAATGTGGAGCAGGCTCTGCGACGACATGCCAATAAGGTAAGGGTGGGTGTGTGGATGTGTGTTGTGTGTGGGGGGTGTGGGGGGGGGGGGGGGTATGTGTGTGTATGTTTGTGTGTGTGTGTGTGTGCGTGCTGTGTGTGTGTGTGTGTGTGTGTGTGCGTGCTGTGTGTGTGTGTGTGTGTATGTGTGTGTGTGTGTGTGTGTGTGTGTGTGTGTGTTTGTGTGTGTGTGTGTGTGTGTGTGTGTTGTGTGTGTGTGTGTGTGTGTTCGTTTTAACGTCTATCCGCTCACAAGTGATTTTAGACTGGACAAGGGAAGGAGGAGATAGGAGTGAATATATGTGTGTTTGTAAAGTTGAATGAATGATACAAGTAAAAAAAACCCATCTAACCATGAGAAAGTCATTGAAATGCACATACAGAAGAAGACAAAGGAAAAAAGATAAATTTGGGTAGGCCTAAGTTCGCATGCATGCATGCATGTGTGTGTGTGTGTGTGTGTGTGTGTGTGTG
>CM060344.1:16808707-16813707 GCA_030674155.1 Stramonita haemastoma
ATATTACCACAAGATCTATCTCAAATTAACTGACGAAGTACTACATCATGATGGACTGAAGGCTGCGTAAAACTGTAACCAATAAAGTGAGTGAATCAGTATTATATAGAAAAACAACAACAACAACAAAACCCAAAGCCTCTGGTCTCTGCGTGTTGATGAAAAGAAAGAAAAAGTAAGGACAGAGAGGAGGAGGAAGAGGAAGAAGGAAAGGAAGAGGAGGAGGAGAGGAAGACTTTTGGGCTCCTATCCAAGCCGTCACTATGCTGGACAAACGTAGAGATCCACCGGCAACTACTAATGCGCCCCGTAAAATAGTAACGGTAAGGGTTTGTGTGTGTGTGTGTGTGTGTGTGTGGTGTGTGTGTGTGTGTGTGTGTGTGTGTGTGTGTGTGTGTGTGTGTGTGTGTGTGTGTGTGTGTGTGTGTGTGTGTGTGTGTGTGTGTGGGTGTGTGTCTGTGTGTCTGTGTGTCTGTGTGTTATTATATCCATGTATGAATATTCTGACTCTTTCTGAAGAAATTGGCAAGAGAATATGACCCAAGAAGGCAGAAAATTGACAAGAAGGAGGTTGACAGGATAACAAGGCAGAAACAAAAAGAGAGGGATAGAAAAGAAGGAATTCCCAGAACAGAATTTCCAGAAGGTGGGGGTACTATTTATACTGACAAGGCCCTCAAGTACCCCCTACGGAGGAAAGTCATTCATTCCAAACAACCTCACCGTCAGCAGTTTCTATTCATTCATCCATTAACCCAGTCTCCCTAAAAACATCGATTTCACAGGCTTGAATCGGTACAGTACAGCCTTTTTGTAGAGTTGTCTGGTTAGAAGATAAAACCACAAAGGCAGACAACCCCCCGTGGTGTTTTCAAAATGGCGTGAATGAGTGAGATGGTGGAGGAAAAAAATCGATGTAGAAGGCTGGGACATGAAACAATGTGTCAGAGTTTATGTGTTTTTCCAATGTCATGCTTCAGAAAATATAGAACTACCCCACACATATTCTCGCTTCCTTTGACAATGTGTGTTAAAGCTAATTTCTAATTCCAAAAAGTAATGGGAGGGGGGAAGGTATGGTAAGAGGGGTGGATAGGGAGGGAAGAGTGAGTGACAGAGGTGGACACAATATAATGGATCCTGCGTCTGATGTTGAAAGAATTTTATGTCCGATCAGTGATGTACCATTGCGAACATGCAGCTATGTTCTTGTTAAAGTTTGTTTCATCTATCTAGCCTATCTCTCTGTATTATGTCTAGCTGGTTTGCTATTTATTTACTAATTTATCTCTTTCTCTATGTATCTACCTATCTATCTATCTATCTATCTATCTATCTATCTATCTATCTATGTATCTATCTATCTATCTATCTATTCATCTATCTATTCATCTATCTATCTATCTATCCGACTCTCTCTCTCTGTCTATCTATCTATCCATCTATCCATCTATCTGACTATCGATCTATCTCTTTATCTACCCATCTATCTACCCATCTATATATCTATCTATTTATCCATCTATCGGGTACAAATCTCATTCAAGGAGATATTTTCCCCTGGAGTTAACATCAATGCTAACTCCACCTCCCCCCCAAAAAAAGTCCTTCGGGTGAGTCTATAAACCGAGCTCCCATGTGAAAACGCTCGCAGAACATTTTGCACACATGTTAAAACCTGTTCCGCTTTTCGAAATAGTAGGCCATTGTGTGCCAGTGGGACCGGATATGACAAAATTTTCTTATACTTTAACATCTCAAAAATAGAGAAAGTCATGTGGGCTGCACTCAATACAATAAAACAGAAAATAGGAAAACATGACAGTAAAATACCACATCACCAATATCCATATAACAGCACGCACACATCACGGGATAAGAATACACCCAAACATCAGCAATGTCTAACCCGGTCATAAAGTCGCTGGTGTATAAATACACGCACTCATGCATTCACACACCACACACACACACGCACGCACGCGCACGCGCGCGCACACAACCACACACACACACACACACACACACACACACACACACACACACACCACACCACACACACACACACACACACAGTAGGATCATTCGCATACATGCGCACGTATCTTATGACATAAACCAAATTGTTAGGGCATGGTGTATGATAAGACAAATATTACTTCACTTAATGCTCTGTTCTATTCAAATATTGAACACAGTTTACATTAACATAATGCTATATTCCATTAAAAATATTGAACACAGTTTGAAATGATAAAAAGTACCTTTTCCTATGATTTAAATGTAGAAAATGACTGAAGCCAAGCCACACGGGGATTGGACGTAAAAAAGCACACAAGTGCATAATTATTCCATTGTACTCGAAATAAGAGAAAAATTCAATTGAAATAGATAATTAATATCTATCGATCTATCTCTCTCTACCTACCTATCTAGTACAGCCCTGTCAAGTAGTCTCAAAGCACATGTACTTCCATAGCAGCAGCATTACATCATCCTCATCACCATTGATCATCATGCAATAATAAAAGTTGCATCTGCTACACACACACACACACACGGACGCACACGCACACGCACACACACACACAAGTGGGCGTGCAGACCCCCCCCCCCCCCCCCCCTCTCTCTCTCTCTCTCTCTCTCTCTCTCTCTCTCTCCTCTGTATATGTATGATATACATATATATATATATAATATATATTATATTATATATATATATATATATATATATATATATATATTATATATATATATATATATGATTTGTAAGTATATGTATATAATGGAGATATAATGAGGGAAAAATGTAAGTGGTTACCTGTACTTGTTTTCCTTTCAGCACTACTTTCCTGCACTACTATGGGTTTTCTTTTAATATATGTATGTTGTATGTATGTATGTATGTATGTATGTATGTATGTATGTATGTATGTATGTATGTATGTATGTATGTATGTATGTATGTATGTATGTATGTATGAATGCATGTATGTATGTATGTGTATATATATATAGAGGAGAGAATTTTATATATATATATATATATTATATAGATATAGATATAGATATAGATATATAGATATATATATATTAAAATAATGATAAAAACACGACTGTTTTTCAGCTTCATCTCTTTATTTGACAGCAAATTTACGCTTCTATTCTGAAGCTTCATCAGGCTGAATATATATATATATATATATATATATATATATATTATATATATATATATATATATATATATATATATATATATATATATATATACATACATTCCTGCATCCTATCCCACCCCAAAAGTGGTAACTTAATTGATCATCTTGCATTCTGTTCCTTTGATCATGAATGTTCTGTATTCACAAATGTGTATTTCTCTTGATTTTTGTTCCATTTGTGTGTGTTGGGGGGTGTTTGTCGCGGCAGGGTAGTCAGTATTTTCGATAATATTGTTGCAAACATGTCATTTGTATTCACATATGTAACTTTCTGTAAGTGTCATCTCTCCTTTCAGGAATTTTTCCAGCATCTCTCAAAACTGCAATAGTTACACCTCTACTCAAAAAGCACGACCTGGGCCCTAACACTCTGAAGAATTATAGACCGTTTCTAACCTACCTTTTATCTCTAAAGTCCTTGAAAAAGTTGTTCTGAAAACTCAACAGCCATCTTCTTTCCAATAGGCTTTTCCTCTGTTCCAATCTACCTACCGCATCAACCAAAAGAAAGGACAGTGGCAGGATGGTTAAGACGTTCACCTGCCAATATGTAAACCGTGAGTTTCTGGGTTCGTACCCAGCCTCGCCATTTCTTCCCAGTTTGACGAAAAAATCGAACTGAATGTCGGTCATTCGGATGAGATTAGAAACCGAGGCCCCGTGTGCGAACGCACGCAAAACATCTTGCGCACACGTTATAACCCCGTTCTGCCTTTCGGAAGAGCAGGCCATCGTGTCCCGGTAGGAGCGGATGACAAAATTATTGTTTAAAAAACCAGCATGCACACAGGTGTCGTGTTTAGACACCATCCCTGAGGGGAAAAAAATAATGGGTAGGCGCTGCACTTGTGGCGACGCACTCTCCCCGGGGAGAGCAGCCCGAATTTCACGCAGAGAAATCTGCTTTGACATAAAGTGGTATAAAATAAAATAAAATAAACCACAGCACTGAAACCACCCTAGTCCACACCTTAAACACGCTTCTACATTCTTCTGACTCAGGGAAAATCTCCCTTCTCACTCTTCTCGACTTATCTGTAGCATTCGACACTATAGACCATTCAATTCTTCTTTCCCGTCTTCAAACACTTTTGGTATTAAAGGCACTGCCCTCACCTGGTTTAGTTCGTACCTTACAGACCGATTCCAAACTGTTGCAGCAAACAAGATTCATTCCATACCAACCAAACTAGAATGCGGAGTCCGTCAAGGATCTGTTCTAGGCCCTGTTCTCTTCACTCTCTGTACTGCTCCCCTGTCACATGTTATTAACCGTCATCAGATCAACCATCACTTTTATGCAGACGACTCTCATTCTAAGCTGTGATACTCCTGAAAATCTGCATTCTCTCTTGACAAATATATCATACTGCTTTCAAGATATCCAAAACTGGATGATACAGAACAAGTTACAACTAAACGCAGATAAAACCGAAGCCATGCTTGTAGGGACTAAACACAAACTGTCTTCCATCACAACAACAATAGAATTCGGCAATACGCCAGTCCCTCTTTTTATTATTATTTTATTATTTATTCTTTTATATCGAGGATCACAGAATAAGCAATCATGTGCTTTTTTTCATCCGGTCCCCGTGTGTATGCAGTTTTTTTTTGGTAAATATTGTCATCTGTTCCCACCGGCACACGATGGCCTACTCTTACGAAAAGCGGAACAGGATTTAACGTGTGCGCAAGATGTTCTGCGTGCGTTCGCACACGGGGCCTCGGTTCTGTCCACTGCTGTCAAGTATCAAGGGGTCATTATTGACAACACACTCT
>CM060344.1:16818707-16826207 GCA_030674155.1 Stramonita haemastoma
TGTGGGTTGGTTTGGTTTTGTTTTGGTTTGGTTTGGTTTGGTTTTTAGGGGGGATGGGGCGTTGCTGTTGTTTCATTTTTTCCTGTCCTCAGGCGTGTTTGTTTCCTTATCAGAATGGCTCTTTTTCTGCAATTTTTTTTTCCAGGAACAATTCTCCTGATGTCGTGGGTTCTTTTACGTAATTGTATATTTTACCTTGGTTTGTCACTTCCTCTGAAAAAAACAGTACCCAGACAACCACTCATGGTGGCCTAATGGATGGGGGGGGGAGGGTGAAAGAGGGGATGGACTTCAGCGTCCGGCAGGGATTGATCCCTCCACTTCTTGCTTTTTGGTAGGGTGTTTTTTCCACTAGGCCACCAATAGCTCAGCGGTCAGAGCGCTCGCTTTCTCCCAGTCAAGTTAAGCAGCGTCGAGCGTGGTTGCCAGTTGGATGGGTGACCGTTTGTGCGCCTCGGCTTCAGTACAGTCCCCTAGTTCACCCAGCTGTAAATGGGTACCTGCCCTCTTTAGCGTCAGGGAAGGTAAAGCAGCGAGAGAGAGAGAGAGAGAGAGATGTGCGCCGCCCTCAATATGCTGGCCCTTAGAGAAGCTGAGGTCTCTGATGTCTCGCTCCCTTACGACCGCCTAGGTTATGGGACACCTTTACCTTTCACCAATTCACCGGTGTCCACATTGACAATACTACTGCGTACATAATATCCTGAGCTTAAGAAAATGGGGCCCTTTAAAGGTTAGAAAAGGGTCAGAAGAAGTGGGTCATTTTAGCAATTTGTCTTCAGCTGGCAAGGAATTATTAAGTGACATAGGTCTTCAGAACAGGGGCCAAATAGCCGTAACTGAGTTTGGCCATTGCAAATATGTCATATAATTATAGGTTTTCTTCTTTGACTATTTTCATGTTTCATGATAAGGTGAAATACGCAGTATGAGTATAAAACTGTGCATACGTTTATTCATTTTTTAAATTTATTATAGATAGGTCCCTTAAATGAGTGGACAAGAGCGTTTATTTGAGGTCTATTCTGTGGGTCAGTACAGTCGTGGTTTAAATCTTGGCAGCAGGGTCTGGTAGATTTAAAGGTGGAGATTTTCTTGGTATCCCATACAGAGGTCACATTACCAACGAGGAAGTTATAACCAGAAATGAAAACGCTATGGGGCCACATGAAAACCTCAAGACTTCAGTGAAAAGATGCAAACTGAAGTGGTATGGGCATGAACATCTGGACTGGCCAAGACTGTCCTTCAGGGAACAGTACAAGGAGGGAGAGGAAGAGGCAGACAGAGGAAACGATGGGAAGACAACATCAGAGAATAAACATGGCCTTGAGTGGAACGACAGACTGCAAAAAGCTGAGAATCGCGAGGAGTGGAGGAAGCTGGTTGCAAAATCCTCAGTGGAGCTCCAACAGCCGACCGGAATATAGGATAGGTGAAGGTGAAAAGAAAACAAAACTGACCTCATATTCTCCACGTTACGGAATAGATATTGTAAACCAGGTTCGTTATAATCATATGAGCTATGTCTTAAACGAATGACCTTCTCCCGCGAAGATGCTTGAGCCGTGTTAGTATGAATAGCATACCCACCTTCTAGAAATTCTGTGCTAGGAATTCCCTCTTTTCTATCCCTTTTCTTTGTTTCTTCCTTGCTTCTTTTCTTTCTGTCCCCTCCTTTTTTTCTTTTTGTTTGATTGTCTGCCTTCTTGATCCAGTTTCTTGCCGTTTTAACAGAGAGACTTTTAAAAAAAAATAACAATTCTCTCTCATGCCAAATTCAGATGCGCTGGGCCTGACTTGTCAGGCGCTTAACGGCAGCACAACGCTTTTTTTTTTCTGCTCCTATGACAGATAACAACAGTTGCTGTCTGAACCTTGGACGAAGAAGAAGAAGAAGAAAAACGAGTGACATTTCAATTAAATAATGCCAATTCTAAATTTTACTGCTGTAGAATTCCAGTTGATAATCTACATCATCTGGCCGATACTGGTTCAACTAATTAACAATTAAGAGCGGGGAAGAAAGAAATCTAGACACAGAGACACAGACAAACAAACAGAACAAAAAGAGACACACACACACTATTAAAAGTCCTTCGGATAAGACTATAAATCGAGGCCGCGTGTGCGAACGTACGCAAAACATCTTGTGCAAACGTTAAATCCTGTTCCGCTTTTCGTAAGAGTAGGCCATTGTGTGCCCGTGGGAGCAGATGAGAAAATTTACAAAACTACAAACACACGGGGACTGGATGTGAAAAAAGCACACTCGTGCTTTATCCATTATCCTCGACATAAAAAAATAAAATAAAATAAAATATATATTTATATACATAAATATAAAAAAATAAAGATTAAAACACAGAACAAAGAGAGAGACACACCAACGATTCAAACACAGAACAAAGAACAAAAAAAAAATTCTCAGGATTCTTTCTTCAAGAAACACTGGTAAGTCCCAAAACCAAAAAAAATCCTCAAAAAAAAAAGTTTGACTGAAGCTTTTGCCTTCTTATTGGCAATGCCAAAAAAGCTGGCCATGATGTGATTAGCACGCCTCAGCAGCCCTGCTACCCAAGCGGTGGCTACCTACCTACCTGCCTACCTACCTGCCTACCTACCTGCCTACCTACCTGCCTACGCCGGGATGACTATAAGACTATTAGCTCCCTGATTGGGGCGGCCAGCCGTGGCGACCAGCGCTCCACCTGATTTACTTAGAGACCCATAATTTTATTGCACACTGACATGACGAGAAGAGGGACAGCGCTGGACTGTTCAGCTTCTGACGAACGTTTTGGGTTTTTTGGTTTGTTCGGTGGGGGTGGGGGGGTGGTAGGGTGGGGGGGTGTTTGTGTTGTTGTGTTGTTTTGTTGTTTTTGTTGTTGTTTTGCTGTTGATTGTTGTTTTTGGGTGTGTTTTTTTTGTTTTTGTTTTTGTTAGTTCCTGTTGTCCTTAAAGGTGTGAGGGTTGTACAAATATCGAGAACAAGTCAACTGTACACTTTGTAGTTGACGTGTCTTTGAAATATGTATCTTAACGCAATATTGTAGGCACAACACTTAACTAACATTAAAAGGGGTGTGGATGTGTACCTAGAGAAGGCAAGGAGTTATTGTCAACTTGTGGTTCTTTTGTTGTACCTTGAAATTAGTAGCTCTGGTGTTCAACACAACAACAAAAAAAGGGGTGGGTGGAGAGAGGGGAGGTTGTTGGGGTTTTTTGTTGTTCTGGATAGAGCTCTGAGTGTTCAACCAAGGTAGTTCTTGCATATGCGACTGCTTTTGTTTTTTTCTTTGGCCCACCATGAAGGTAGCTGCATTCCGACTTTGGGGGGGGGGGAGGGAGGGGGCATTTCATCTTCCATTGACCTGTTTTAAATTCCCTGAACATGTTGTGTATAGGTAATATTCCTAATAATAACATCATTCATTTCAACCACACTGAGCAGTGTCTTTTGTGTCTGTTGAAGAGAAGACTTGACGGAACATTATCCTTTTTTTCTTTTTTTTTCGGGGGGGGGGGGGTGTTTGTTGTTGTTTTCTTTTTTAAAAGCGTGCCTTGACTTTATGGTTTGATTTGACAGAGACTCCTAAAGAAGACCCATGGTACACTCCCGTCTTTGCATTCTTCTTCTTCTTTGCATTCTTCTTCTTCTTTGCATTCTTCTTCTTCTTCTTCTTCTTTCTTCTTCTTCTTCTTCTTCTTTCTTCTTCTTCTTCTTCTTCTTCTTCTTCTTCTATGCATTCTTCTTCTTTGCATTCTTCTTCCTTTGCATTCTTCTTCTTCTTCTTCTTCTTCTTCTTCTTCTTCTTCTTCTTCTTCTTCTTCTTCTTCTTCTTCTTCTTTCTTCTCCTTCTTCTTTGCATTCTTTGCATTCTTTGCATTCTTCTTCTTCTTTGCATTCTTCTTCTTTGCATTCTTCTTCTTTGAATTCTTCTTCTTTGAATTCTTCCTCTTCGTCGTCTTTGCATTCTTCTTTGCATTCTTCTTCTTTGCATTTTTTGCATTCTTCTTCTTCTTCTTCTTCTTCTTCTTCTTCTTCTTCTTCTTCTTCTTCTTCTTCTTCTTCTTCTTCTTCTTCTTCTTCTTCTTCTTCTTCGCAATTCTTCGCAATTCTTCTTCTTCGCAATTCTTCTTCTTCGCAATTCTTCTTCTTCGCAATTCTTCTTCTTCGCAATTCTTCTTCTTCTTCTTCTTCTTCTTCTTCTTCTTCTTCTTCTTCTTCTTCTTCTTCTTCTTCTTCTTCTCCTCCTCCTCTCTTCTTCTTCTTCTTTCTTCTTCTTCTTCTTCTTCTTCTTCTTCTTCTTCTTCTTCTTCTTCTTCTTCTCTTCTTCTTCCTTCTTCTTCTTCTTCTTCTTCTTCTTCTTCTTCTTCTTCTTCTTCTCTTCTTCTTCTTCTTCTTCTTTCTTCTTTGCTTCTTCTTTGCATTCTTCTTTGCATTCTTCTTTGCATTCTCTTTGCATTCTTGCATTCTCTTCTTTGCATTCTTCTTCTCTTCTTGCATTTTCTTTGCATTCTTCTTTACATTCTTCTTATTCTTTGCATTCTTCTTTCATTCTTCTTATTCTTCATTCTTCTATTCTTTGCATTCTTCTTTCATTCTTCTTTTCTTTAATTCTTCTATTCTTTGCATTCTTCTTTCCATTCTTTTTCTTCTTAATTCCTTACTCCCTGTCCTCCTTTCTTTTTTTCTTTTTCCTTTCTGCCTCTGCTTCTTTCTTTCTTTCTTTCTTTCATCCTACCTTCCTTTTTCCATTTCTTCCTTTCTCTCCTATTCTGTCCTTACTACCACAGACACAGACACACACAGACACACACACGACACACAGACACACAGACCACAGACACACAGACACACACACACAACACACACACACACACACACACACACACACACACACACACACACACACACACACACACACACACACACACACACACACACACACAACCGAGTTTCTCAAAACATTCAGCGTCAACAACAACAACAACACCAAAACAAACGCGAAACGTTTTCCTCTCACAACCCCTTGAAATGATCAGTAAGCAGAACAGAGCAAAGCAAACAAAAGTAGAGTGTTAGAGACCCCACCAATAATTACTATACCCCTCCAAAAAAAAACCGATGAAGCCACAGTCCAGCGCCACTTCTTCCACCTGCCTCTTTGATCCTGACCCCGAGGAGGGGGGAGGGGGGTAATAGCAAGCCTGCAGCACAGCAGTGACTAGGGTACAGTACAGCGAATTCAGGAGCAAGGGTCGGGTTGCAAAGACTGCACACTTCGTTAACCCTTTCCTGCCGCCTGACTGAACTTTTCTCTTTTTGTGTTGATCTGAGGGTTCTAGACGACGGCGCCCTTTACCTGTGTAGTGGTCACTCTCCAGGCTTCATGAGCCGTGGACAGCGCCTCTGGGAAGTGGCTGAGCCTAGAGCTAGCTAGTCCCCCTTTTGTCTCTCTGTGTGGAACTGTCCTCTGGTTTTTTAGTCCTTGTCGTCATCATCAGTGTCGTCATTGGGAGGGTGTCTTCTCAAGGGCAGTTTCTTGCTGACGGAGTGTTGGTAGAGTTTGTTGGTAGAGATCAAGGCCGGACACGCTGTTGTTTTTCAAGGTTTGTTTTTTTTCGTCTGGGGTTTTAGGTATTTGGGTTGGTTTTGTTTTTTGTTTGTTAGTGACTGTTTTCTTTTCTTCGTGTGGATCTTTTTTTTTTGTTGTTTATAATCTTCTCTCCATCTGTGTTACAGTTTGAGCCAACGCTGTTCTCCTTTCTCCCAAAGTGTCTTAACATTACCTCACACACATACATACAAAGACAGACAGACAGACCTGCCTGTACACACAAAGAGTTTTAAACTGTATTGCCTACTTCACACACACACACACACACATACACACAACACACACCACCCTGACTGTGGAAACGGGTACAGTACCGTTTGGGGTAATCTCCACCCGCTGAAGTTTAAACACCTGGATTTGAGCGGATTAGTTCCCTGGCGGCCCCGGCTCCCAGAATTTCTCTGGCGTCGCTAAGTTCTTCCACTGTCGTCTGTAACTGTGTGGGGGTAGTACTTTTCTCTGCTCACACATAGGTACGAGACAAGTTTTCTTTTTTGTTTTGGAAGCTGTTATTCCAAATCCTACTGGAACAGAATTTAATCAACCAGTTTTATTTGTGTTGTGTGTATGTGTATGTGAGAGAGAAAGTGTGTGCCGCTATAGAGGAGGAATCTTTTTTTTTTTTTTGGAATTCGTGTAGTGAGTTTCTCTTCGACCAGAAAAATCTTCTAGTTCAACGTACAAGGGTTTCTGCTTTTATATATTTTTTTCCAAACTACATGTTTCTTGGCACCATCAGACAAAAGGATATTTTCTGTCAGTGCTACAGTTCTGAATCTACTGTGTTTTCTGGCACCGTACTTCCCCGGTAGTGTGTGTGAGCAGCAGACCTCGTCAGAACTGAACGTGTGGTCAGTGTGTGAGGATTATTGACATCTTCTGACCTATTATCTCTTTTCCCCCCTCCCTCTCCATCCATCCCTCTGTTCTACACGGCTGATCGATTATCGATCATCGCCACCCCCTCTCTCTCTCTCCCTGGTGATTTTGTGTGTCTGGTGGCAACAGTTGATAGCTCTTTAGGGAGACATTGAAGGTTAACTACTCGCCTACCTGGTTTCATGTTCGGTGCCCTCTGTTGCTGTGTTCCCTTTCGTTTCTAAAAAGCTACAGTGGAGTACATCACAATCATTCAGGAAAACGACACATTCGTGATTCAAACACTCTTGAAGAGATAACTGTGATCTGTAAAACCCTTTTCAAAAAAACTGATAAAAGTTTGGACTCGTGAAGACCTCTTTCTGTATTTACGGAATCAGAAAATATAGCTTGTGTGCGCGGAACTTTCGATTTTTAAGCGAGTGTTTTTCCTAAGGAGGCAATTTATTACGACACCAGGACCTGTGAAGAGTGGAAGTGTGAGGCCTACGAATTGTGGAGTGCAGCCAGCATGGCCTAGCGTTAGAGGGAGACCATGTTTAACCCTTACGGTACCGGCAATACCAACGCGCCTAAACGTTCCAAGGTTACTGCTTACTTATTCTGTGTTTGTTTCTGTTTTATTTGTCTTTATGTGTTACACTGGCTGTCTGCTTCTCTTTTTGCCTGTATTTCTTTCTTCCTTTGTCTCTGTGACGCTCTGCCTCTCTTATTTCTTTAAAGTCTGTCTTTTCTCTGTCTCAAATGTTACCTCTGTTGTTTGTCTGTGGTTCTCTTTTTAGTGTCTCTCTGTATCTGTCCTTCAGTGTGTGTGTGTGTGGTGTGTGTGGTGTGTGTGTGTGTGTGTGTGTGTGTGTCGTGCGTACATGCGTGCGTACTACGTGGTGTGTGTGTGTTGTGCGCGCACGCGCGTGCGTGTGTGTGTGTATGTGTGTGTGCGTGCGTGCTGTGTGTGCTTGCGTGTGTGTGTGTGTGTGCGCGCGCGTGCATGCGTGCG
>CM060344.1:16833707-16843707 GCA_030674155.1 Stramonita haemastoma
AAGGGAAAAGAAAGAAGGAGGCCAGAAAGAAGGAGAGGAGGAGGAGAAGGAGGAAGGGGTGGGTGGTGGTGGTGGTGGACTTAAGTACGCGTCAGGAAACAGTTAATCAAGAGGTAGGTGTCTGTCTTTGGGGTCTTTTTTTTTCCCCTTCTTTTTAACCCTGCTGATCCTGTGAATGATTTCAGCACTGGCCTGGTGTCTTTGCGTGCGGTAGAGGTCGTACCCGTGTTGTGTGCGATGGGAGAGAGAGGGAGGGGTGAAGTGGTGGGAGAGGATGGGAATGGGGGGGGCGGGTAATTGTAGTGATCGAAGGTACGACAACAACGGGTGGGGAGGTTGGGGGAGGGGGGAGGAGAGTGTAGATAGAAGTGTGGGTGTAGTGAAGCGAAGAAGATTGTCTTGAGGGTGTCTTTCTTCTCCTCTTTTCCTCTCTGTCTGTCCGGTCTTTTTGCTTACTACAGTCTTGCTAACAACAACAATACCTTGTGTGGTGCTTGTATGTTTCCTCTCCTCCGCCGTGTGTCTTTCTTTTTCCAACAGTTTGTCGTCTGCTTTGGAATGTAGACTTCATTCTCACGTTATAAACTTTAGGAGAGGGTTTTTTTTTTTTTTTTTGGTTGTGTGGTGGTGTTATTGTTGTGTGAGGGTAGTAGTTAACGCTGTGAGGACTCGGTTGTGCTACTTCGTTGTGTTTAAGGGGTTTTTTGAACGTCAGTTTGTTCAAGTTGGTCTTTTTTTTTAAATCTTTTTATCTTTCGGATACATCACACGCTCACAGGATTATATCGAAACAAAACTACGATGTGAATTTAGTTGTGGAGATAAGCCAGTGTGACTTGGTTTAAAGAGTTTTGTTGACGAAACCTGTCGTCTGCGTTTTTTGTCTTGTTT
Organism: Stramonita haemastoma; assembly: GCA_030674155.1. Taxonomy (NCBI): domain Eukaryota; kingdom Metazoa; phylum Mollusca; class Gastropoda; order Neogastropoda; family Muricidae; genus Stramonita; species Stramonita haemastoma. Next base: position 16,834,599 of record CM060344.1, read on the forward strand.
TTTGACTGTGTCGCTGTTCTACTGTGACTAGGGTGATTTAGGTTCATCAATTTATGATTGATGATTGATCTGCATGATTGATGTTGATCCCTTGAGGATTGGTATTGACTGTGTAGGATCAGCTTGGGACGTTAAAGAGATACATATATATTCGTGTTCTCTTAATTGTTGAAGCAAGGCTTATTGGTGTGTGTGGTTTTATCTTCAAACGAAAACTTTTCCCAAATAGTTTAAACAAAGGTATTCAATTTGTTAATTAAATGATACCCTAAACATTTTGTTTTCGCTAAATATGTACAGAGTACAAGTGTCAGCAGTGAGTAGATGTGGCTTCTGCTGTGTGATGTGAAAGTGGCAGAGTTAAGCTGTGGTGGAATGTGAACTGTGTATGTGTATGTATCTGGGGACAGGAAAGCCTAGTGGTCCATTATCCTCCCCTGAAATTCCTTCGGATGAGACTATGAGGTGTAATGGCTTTGAGGTGTAATGGCATCATTTCTTATGATAGAACTGTACGGTATAATTCTTGTTCGTATAACTCGTGTTAAGCGTATATTTTTCCGGCCGTATGATAATGATGATGATAAGTATATTATTATAATCATTATCATCATCATCATCATCCTCATCATCATTAGCATCATCATAAAGACGATATGACTACCAGTATGCTACTGCTACTACAAAGAGCAATAATGATAGTAACCATTGCACTGATGATGCTGATGCTGGTGGTTGTGATGATGATGATGATGATGATGATGATGATGATGATGATGATGATGATGATGATGATGATGATGTGATGATGGTGATGATCATTATCATTATCATTATCATTAATCACCATCAAACATCATCAAATATAATAAAAAGCCAAATCCCTATTTTAGATCATACAAGCTTTACACAAAAACCTCAAAGATCATTCTGAAAGTTTAAAACAAACAAAAAAATACCCTAAGCTTTTCCATTGAAAGAAACAAAACCCAAATGTGCGGACCAATCTCCGATAAGTTGAAAGCTGGCAAGGAAAAAACAACGACACTCGTCTCCCGACCCCGCTTGACAACATCATGGTGTGTTGGTGACATTGTCTCTGTGACGTTCACGGCTAAAAACCGTATCCAATACAAACCGCCATCATGAAATTCAAACTCCCCACGGTGGAAAACAACAACAACAACAACAGAATAATAATGACAGCAACAATCAGCAAGGTCGTCGCAGAAGTAAACGGGTGAGTGATGAGTGAGTGAGTGAGAGGAGGAGTGGAGAATATTATCTATCGCGTGTTGAAGTGGGGAAGGAAGGAAGGAAGGAGGAGGGAAGAGGAAGGGATGTTTGGATAGGAAGAGTGCGTACAAACATAACACATGACGCGTGCGCGCGATACAGACACACCACACACAGAAATACAGACACACAGACATACACACACACACACCACACACACCTACACACACACATACTCAACACACATAACTTAGAGTGAACAGACATTAAACTGAATACAACACACACACGCTTTAAATAAATGACTAATATAAATATATGAAAATATGTATTATGTATATATAACATATTATGAATATTATATATATATTAGTATATATATCTGTCTGTTGTGTGTGTGTGTGTGTGTGTATGTGTGTGTGTTGTGTGTGTATGTGTGTGGTGTGTGTGTGTGTGTGTGTGTGTGTGTGTGTGTGTGTGTGTGTGTGTGTGTGTGTGTGTGTGTGTGTGTGTGTGACTGAAATAAACAGTTATTATATTTAATTTTCATTAGAATTTGTTTCGTTTTTCAGATGATTGGCTTGATCTAAAAAATTGAAATTTTGGCTTTGACACTTAAAGGAAACAACACAACAACAACAACAACAACAAACACACACATGCACGCGCGCGCCACACACACACACACACACACACACACACACACACACACACACACACACACACACACACAACACACACACACACACACACACACCATTACGAGTTACAGTTTTTTTTCCAAAAAAAAACATAATTATCTCTCCCTCCTCTCTCCCTCACCTCCCCCACCCCCACCCCCACCCCCACCCCCAATCCTCCGCAACACTACACATATCGCTCTATGTCTATCCGCGCATTCCAGACATATAATTATATTTCGATTCGTCCATGCATATCATCGTCAGTTGCGCTGTTAAACGGACATCGAACTTTTTAAACACTTGACTGACAACTTTAAGAAGAAGAAGAAGAAGAAGAAGAGAAGAAGAAGAAGAAGAAGAAGAAGAAGAAGAAGAACAAGAAGAAGAAGAAAGAAGAACAAGAAGAAGAAGACAAGAAGAAAGAAAGAGAAGAAGAGAAGAGAAGAAGAGAAGAAGAACAAGAAGACAAGAGAAGAAAGAAGAAGAAAAGGAGAGAGGAGGAGGAGGAGAGGAGAAGGAGGAATAGAGAGAAGCGAGAAGAAAAAAGAAAGAAAAACAAGAAACAAACAAAAACAACAAACAAACAAACAAACAACAATCAAAGCATTGCATTTTTAGCGCTATTTACTTTGAGAACAAATCTAAGCGCTTACATTCAACTTCTAGATATACCTCTAACCAGTCAAATAGATTTTTAAAGTTTCATTTGTGTTGTGTGTGTGTGTGTGTGTGTGTGTGTGTGTGTGTGTGTGTGTGTGTGTGTGTGTGTGTGTGTGTGTGTGTGTGTGTGTGTGTGTAGAGACAGAAACAGAAACAGAAACAGAGAAAGAAATACAAAAATGACTTTTATCAAATGCATTCATGAAATAACAATACTTAAGCAAAACCAAAAAAAAAGTTGTTCAATCATCCTGCAATAATCAAACTGACAGCTTAGGAACCTGGAACTCTTTAACACATAAATAAATAAAGTAGTTCAACGTTTAAGTATTGACCACCCATGCTCTCACAACGTGAAACACTAAAACGGTAAAGAATTGATTAATGAACACATCCTGCCTTTTAAAAAAAAATGTCACTGATTAGCCTATAACTTTCATAAAATACATTAATTCAGGGGAGTTTAATGGATGATGATGATGATGATGATGATGATGATGATGATGATGATGATGATAATATAATAATATCATAATCATAATCATAATCATAATCATCATAATCATAATCATAATCATTTATATAGCGCTATATCTTGCAAAAACAAATCAAAGCCCTCGCGTTCGACCTATACAACACACAAGCAATCAATGACAATTAATAGTTTTGATTTCTTCCTTTTTTTTTACAGTTAAACAGGGTATGGAGTTTAAACAATATTTGAGCATCTATAGAAGAAGAAGACCACAACAACAGCAACAAAACAATGCCGACATACATCTACAGAGAAGTAGATTTGCTACTGTTGATACTGTAAACAGTTCACCGATCACACAGATCGGCCATAGCTCTTGTCTTATTGCCGGAAGCTTCGGCAACAGACCGTGACCAGAGGCTCGTTTCTCTCACCCTAGGTACGTCAGAATGTGACCTGGCGAGGTTTTCGCTTTAAAAAGGTGTGTTTCTTTGCCCCCACGTAGTGACAAGGGGGGTGGTGAGATACTGGCAGAGTTAAGTCGAGATATCCCCTCACCCCACCCCAACCCCCATCCCTGTCTGTCGGGAATGCCCGGGAGGAGGGGGAGGGGCGTGCCGTCAGTATGAATATCCCCACATTCTGGAAATTCATAGCAGGGAATTCCCTCTCTTTTCTATCCCTCTCTTTGTTTCTGCCTTGTTCCTTTTTATTTATCTGTCACCTCTGTCTTGTCTATTTTCTGCCTCTTTGGTCCATTCTCTTATTTTTTTTTCTCCAGAAAGACTTAACATATAACCATTTTCTCTAAAGCTGAAGTCGGATGTGCTGGGCCTGACTTGTCAGATGCTTAATGGCAGGGTAACGCATTTTTGTTATAAAAAAAAAACAGACAACAACAGTTCAATGAAGAAGCATATCCATACAAGTGTCTGCAGTATCACACCATGTATTCATCTTTTTCGGCATCGAACACTCAGACAGCAACTGTTGTAGTCTGTCATGTAAGCGAAAAAGCGTTGTGCTGCCATTAAACACCTGACAAGTCAGGCCGAGCATATCCGACATCGGCATAACACCGTGTATTTATTACTTCTGCTGCGTGACTGTTTACTGCGCTATGCAGTTTTTTGCTTAAAAACCTCTTGGCTAGGAATTCCCTGTCTTTGTTCCTGCCTTGTTCCTTTTTTTTTAATCTGCCACCTCCCTCTTGTCTATTTTCTGCCTCTTTGGATCCATTCTCTTCTTTCCTTTACCCTCGCCAACGTGCTGTCTCGCTACAACGCGCAAGCGAACTTGAGACTAAGCAACGGGACTCTGTGTGTGTTGCTGGCTCGATACAGAGGGATCAGATGAATTGGATTCCGCCTTCGATCCAGCCCATCCTCGGGCCCTTGTGCCTGCTTACCCTGTTTATTTTGACCCCTGGGTAAAAAGAACAACAAAGATGAAGCAAAATTTTAAAAGACGGACACACACACACACACACGCACGCACGCACGCACGCACGCATACACACACACATCTTTTGTTTTGTCTTATATCACGTAGTGTGAAAAGATGTTAATTAAAGAAACACACACACACACATACACACACACATACACACACACACATACACACACACATATACACACACAGACACAGACACAGACACACACACACACACACACACACACACACACACACACACACACACACACACACACACACACACACACACACTCTCTCTCTCTCTCTCTCTCTCTCGGCACGAGGGGCGGGGTGCATGTTCAAGAAAGACGTGTGTTATTTTCTCTCCAATTTTTCGTAAAATTAGCATGTCTACAAGTTATGTATGGCTGTGATTTTTTGCACACAATTGGACTGTTGGTGGCTTCATCAATTGAATTGATTGGATCGACATGAAAACCTACGTGTGGTCAGTAATGAAACATATTCAATTTTCTACATAATCAGTATAAACAATGAAGAAAAATATTTTGTAAACAAAGCTCATACTGCGTGGCAAGCTCTAGGCTCCTATGTGTGCTGCACGTGCGTGTATTTCGAAAGGCGTGTACCTTACACAGAGATACATGCATGCGAGATTTCAAACATTCTATGTGATTCTTTGGCCTTGAACTTTGTTGTTTACACTCTGTTTTGGAACTGATTAACACGTGCAATACCGTGTAATACCGTGACATTGACATTGGCTTTGTTTACCCCCCCTCTAAACCACAGGCGCCTTAAAGATGTCACAAGAAAATTTCTCCCACCCTCAATTAAACATGATGCAGTTTATGGACTGGCGATTTGCTCACATACAGCTAGAGCTACAACAACATGCTGCCAGCATTAAAACAACCATAGAAGAAAAATTTCAGATGTTAGACAACAGCATATTACATCTTACAAGGGACATCAGTGAGCTAAAAGATGTAGTAGAAGAAAATAGAGAGAACATTGAAGACCTCATGGAAGACAGGCGCACGATACTGGAAAGACTGGACAAGCTGGAAAGGAACGTACAAGTGATTGAGCAAGATACAAAAGCATGCAATGTTGTGTTTTTCAATATAGAAGAAAATCAATATGAGGACAGGGCTACTACAACACAAATCATTGTAGATCTTCTGAACTGTTATAACCCAGCAACCTACTGGCATCAAGATGACATAGTAAAAGCATTCCGACTGGGGAAACCTCGGCAGCAAAGAAGCGAACCACGACCAATCCTGGTGCAGTTCAGTAGGATGGCAGACAAAATGGCTGTGCTGGGGGATTCATATCTCAGAGAAGACCTCAGACAATATGGCATTAGCGTCGCATCTGACCTCACCTCACGGCAAAAGGAGCTGATCGACTTCTATCGTAGTCAGGGCAAACTAGCATATTTCTACAATGGAAGACTACAGGTCAGGGACAGACAGGAGTCAAGACCAAGGTTTCCTGAAGAGCAACGAAGTACAGCAAGGTCAGCTCAGAAAGCAGAAGACTGGCCACATCTCCAATACAACAGACAGAGAGGACGAGACAGAGGCTGGTCCAGCAGACAGACAACTGGCAACACAAGCAGGAGTGAGCCAGGAAGAATTTCCAGGTCACCTCCATTCCAACGGAAGGATGACAACTTCGAAACTCCTCCACCAAACGTCAGACGCCAGCGGCAACCTTACTCTGGCAGGGTCTTTCAACAAAAACCGGAGAATGCTGTTTCAAGAAGCAGTGCAGGAAGTAGAAGGTCAACAAATTCCAGAGACGCTGTCCATGCCAGGATTCAGCAGAGACACTACCAGGATGATTTTGACAGGAGACCAGTTGTTCCAGCTCACAGTGAAGAAGAAAATGACTCTTCAATGCCTGAGCACAAACGATTTGTGTTTCGAGAAGACCAAAGCCTCAAAGGGACCAGAGCAACTCGTAATAAACGAGAAGATAAGTGTGATTGTGGTACAGACAGTAATCAAAACCAAGGCAGGAATATACAAGAAAGTGACATATACACAGTGTGTAAAGCTGCTGGAGAGTGTTACCGCAGTCATGATGACTCAAAGAAAAATGAAGACAGATGTAACAGTGATGAAAATGATGATGACATTGAGGACAAAGACATTGAGGACAAAGACATTGAGGACAAAGACATTGAGGACAAAGACATTGAGGACAAAGACATTGAGGACAAAGACAGCCATTTTCCTTCTTCACCCAGGGAGGAAATACAGACAAGTGATGACAAAATCACAGGGAACAAAACTGAATTAAAGGTGACATATGACATGGAAACACATCAGCAACTTGGTCTTGACAGTCATGAACATGAACTGAATATTACAGACACTGACCAAGACACCACAAAGGTAAATGAATCACAAGAACTGACCAACATTAACTTTGACGAACAGACTGGCACTGGAGACCAAGAGAACAGAGTGAAAAGTACAGAAAACCATGGTGACAGTGAAGCCTCAAAGTTAAAGAAAAGCAGAGGTAAAGTAGTCCGTAAACAGTCAGACACCAGCAGTAGTAAAAAAGCAGATCCTCAAAGAGAGATGGAGTGGCAGAGCAGGGCAAGACAGGACCTGTAAGCCTGTGTAATGCCCAGCCATCAGGAACAGGGAGGCAGCCAAGGCCTATCAGGCGTGCTGCCTCTCAGAAACAAGAAGCTCCAAGCATGCACACAGAGTCACGCAGGTCAGTGAGCCAATCCAGTATCCTGGACTCTCTCAGGAGAGTTTCAGTGGGGGAACATTCCCATGAGAGTGGAGCGGCCTCACGTGATAAAAGGAAGCCTGTTAATTCTGGAGCCTCTGTCTCCAAGAAATAGGATATTGGCCGGGCCACAAAAACAATATCTATATATAAAGAAAATAAAAGTCAACCTTGTGGTTTAATTGGTGAACCCAAAGAGAATGAGACACACATGTTTGTAGATAATGTACATAAGCAACATATTGATTTTCTAAATTATAATGTTAATGGCTTATTGCAAAAGTTAGAAAATAATGATTTTGTTAACTTTCTTCAGCTACATGATTTTATATGTTTAACAGAAACGTTTATAAGTTATGATTTTGAATCACCACTTTTCAGTGATTTTGTTGTATTTACATCAAAGGCCAAGAAATTGTCGCATCAGGGCCGATATTCTGGAGGAGTGATTGTAATGGTGAGAAAGAAGTATGCCTGCTACATTGATAAGGTTGATATAAAATATGATAATATAGTTGTGCTAAACATTCAGAAGAATCTGTTACAAACTATTAAAAATGTACTTTTAATCTGTGCTTATATACCTCCATATGATTCTGTGTTCTGGAAACATCACCAAAATGGATATGGTATGGAAATGCTTGAGCAATGCATATTGGACTTGCAAGAATTGAATGATGATTTTTATGTTCTATTAACTGGTGATTTGAATGCAAGAACAGCATGTGAGAATAATTCTTTTTCTGATGATGAGTTTGATGAGGACTTAAAAACAGTATATGTCACAAGTGATTTTGTTAGAAACTCACAAGATAAACAGACGAATCTATTTGGCAATCAACTACTTGAAATTTGTAATATGTTTGATTATTTAATTTTGAATGGTCTGTGTCAACATGACTTTGATGACGGGTATACATATATTTCATTTGCAGGAGCCAGCACAGTTGACTATTTTATCATGTCTTGTGAATGGTATGCGTCTGTTGATATTGTAACTGTAGACATTAGCAGTACTACAGAGTCAGATCATCTACCTGTTTTTATGAGGATTGGTTTGAAAAGGGATGTGACTAAACAAAATGATGATGAACAAACTAATGAAGAGAAACATAGTGTAGTAGAAAAAGTTGTTTGGAAAGATGATAAGAAAGAAGAATTTATTGAAACACTTAACAGTCTTACCATGCAGAACAAAATTATTAGTGCCTTAAACCTTCTTGACAGTGACATAGATGATGCTCTGGAGCAATTCACACAATGCCTGAATGAGGCTAGCAGTTGTATGCTCACCAGACATCATACTTGTCAGAACAAACGGTCAAGGTGGTTTGATGATGAGTGTCATCAGATTAAGAAAGAGACAAGAAGAGCGTTGAATTTATTTAGAAAAACAAAAGACGAGAATGACAGACAGATTTATGTTACAAACCGGAAAAAATATAGACAGTTATTAAAGACCAAACGCCAAACATTTAGAAAACAAAAAGTAGAGTCTCTAGCTAACAATAGTTCAAATTCAGCACTGTTCTGGAAAGACCTGCGGAGTATGGGTTGTGTTAATAAAGATAGAGTTTCAAACAAAATAAATAAGACAGACTGGGTTAACTATTTCAAAGAGGTATTTCAAAGTAATGAAGCAGTATTTAATCAATGTATACACACAGAAGCAGATCTGTTAGAAGAAAATGAACATGAACTGAATAGAGAGATTACAGAAGAAGAAATAAATAAAGCTATACATAAACTGAAGTCTGGTAAGGCATGCGGGATTGATAAAATTATTGCAGAAATGCTAAAAAATGTAACTATTGAAGCTAAACAGTTCATTTTCAAGCTTTTCAATACTATTTTCAGTAAA
>CM060344.1:16866207-16876207 GCA_030674155.1 Stramonita haemastoma
TTACGAGTCCAACGCCCTAACCACTAGACTACAGCGGCGGCGGATAGATATTTAGCCAGTTACTTTTAGTTAGCTTGCTAGTTTGCCTCTTCAGGAGTTTTTTTATTGATTTTTCTGTGTTTTTTATTCTTTTACATATTTATATTGTATATTCATATTTGATTTACTGGTTTTTGTTGTTATTTTTGTTGTTTGTTTGTTTTCAGGAAAACATCCTGTTACGACAGAAAGGACAAAGCTCGATCAAAGTGATAGACTTTGGCTCCAGCTGCTATGAGCACCAGAGAGGTACCTACCCTTTGCCCTTTGACTTTTGCCCTTTACTCTTTGCCCTTTCAACAACGTGTACAGCTCTCAGTGTGCATGACTGCTTCTAGTTGTTGTTGTTGGTTGGTTGGTTGGTTGGTTGGTTGGTTGGTTGGTTGTGGTTGGTTGGTTGCTGGCTGGTTGATTGGGTGGGTGGGTGAGTGGGTAAGTGGGTGGGTGGTTAATTGGGTGGGTGGGTGGATTGGTTGGTTGGTTGGCTGGCTGATTCGTTGGCTGGTTGGTTGGTTGGTTGGCTGGTTGGTCAGCTGGCTGGTTGTTTGGCTAGATGGTTGGCTGGTCAGTTGGTTGGTTGGTTGGCTGATTGTTTGGTTAGCTGTCTGGTTGACTGGTTGGTTGGCTGGTAAGTTGATTGGTTGGTTGGCTGGTCAGTTGGTTGGCTGGTCAGTTGATTGGCTGGCTGGTCAGTTGGTGGGTTGGTTTGCTCGTCGGTAGGGTGGTTGTTTGGTTGGCTGGTCGGGTGGCTGGTTGGTTGGCTGTTTGATTTCTTAGTTAGTTGTTTAGCCGGTAGGTTTGTTACCTTTTTAAGCCTCGGAGTGTTTGCATACAGTCTGGCATGCACGATATGACGATTGTGCCGATTGACCATGCTGACTGATCTTGCCGTGCAGTGTACACCTACATCCAGAGCCGTTTCTACCGCTCCCCAGAAGTCATTCTGGGCCTGCCTTACTCCATGCCCATCGACATGTGGAGCTTCGGCTGCATCCTGGCCGAGCTGCACACGGGCTACCCGCTCTTCCCCGGGGAGAACGAGGTGGAGCAGCTGGCCTGCATCATGGAGGTCCTAGGGCTGCCCCCTGGCTCTGTTTTGGATCAGGCCACGCGACGGAGACTGTTTTTCGGTATGGGGGGTTGGGGGAGGTTGGGGTGGGGGTTGGGGGAGGTTGGGGTGGGGGTTAAAAGTTAAGTTAAAGTCTGTCCCGAGCCTAAGGCTCATCAGGCCGGTGCTTATCCCGGTTTCTGTGGCGCTAAGCGACTGAGAGTCATAGACTCCCCCCTGGATAGGACGCCAGTCTATCGCAGGGTTAACCCCCAACACAAGGTTGGTACCCCTTTTACACCTGGGTGGGGTGAGAAAATAGCCGTAAAGTGCCTTTTCCAAGGGCACAACGCCATAGCCGACAGCTGGGATCGAACCCGCAACCTTTAGATTACGAGTCCAACGCCCTAACCACTCGACTACCGCGGCGGCTGGGGTGGGGGTGGTGGGGGAGAAATTGTGGTGGTGGTGGTGAAATTAAGATACTGAAAGTAGACAGAAGTAAAAGAGAAGAATCTTAAGAAAATCAAAAGAAAAGAAAACAAAAACAAAACAAAAGAAAGCTAACAAACACAAGAGAAAAGAGAATTCAACAAAAGAAAACAAAAGAAAAAAACAGACAAAAATAGAGGAAACTCTACCTTGAACAAAATCAACAAAATTCAGGAAAAATTTTATTTAAAAAAAAAGACATTTAACTTACACACAGCACCACCAGAACAGCTGCGAATTTACATAAGTCACTTACACACACACACACACACACACACACACACACACACACACACACAACACACACACACACACACACACACACACACATACACGTGCGCACTCACGAAGAAGAAGAAGAAGAGGAGGAAGAAAAAGAAGAAGCAACAACAGCAATAACAACAACAACAACAACAACAGCGAGCAACAACAAAATTTTGAGAGGGTGTACCGTAACATTCACTCGTTTCTTTCATTCTGTTGATGCTGACGTTGCAGACTGTTGATGTTGACGTTGCACACTGTTGATGTTGACGTTGCAGACCGTTGATGTTGCAGACTGTTGACGTTGCAGACTGTCGATGTCGACGTTGCAGACGGGATTGATGTTGATGCGTGCAGCTGTTGACGTTAACGTTGCAAACTGTTGACGTTGCAGGACTGTTGACGTTGCAGACTGTTAATGTCGACGATGCAAACTGTTGACGTCGACGATGCAGACAGTTGATGTTGACGTTACATACTAGTTGATGTCGAGGTTGCACACTGTTGACTGTTGATGTGGACGTTTCAGACTGTTGATGTTGATGTTGCAGACTCCAAGGGCAACCCCGGTGCATCACTAACAGCAAGGGCAAGAAGCGGCGTGTGAACAGCAAGGATCTGCAGCAGGCCCTCAAGACCATGACGCCAACTTCCTCGACTTTGTCCGCAGATGTCTAGAGTCAGTCTTTGCTTTTTTGGTCTTTTTTGTTTTTTGTTTGTTGTTGTTGTCGTTTGTAAAGGAAAATGTAAAGGTGTCCCATAACCTGTGTGGTCATAAGGGAAGCGAGGCGTCAGAGACCTCAGCTTCTCTAGGGGCCAGCATGTTGAGGGCAGCGGCGCCCATCTCCTCTCCCTCGCTGCTTTATCTTTCCTGACCCTAAAGAGGGCAGGTACCCATTGACAGCTGGGTGAACTGAGGGGACTGTACTGAAGCCAAGGCGTGCAAACGGTCATCCATCCAACTGGTAACCACGCTCAACGCTGCTTAACTTGACTTGGGAAAGCGAGGGCTCTGACCACTTAGCTATCCCGTCCCTAAACAAACAAAACAGCAACTAAAAACCTCTCTCTCTTCCAAAACCCTGTGTGGCTGGCTGTGTGTGACACAGGTGGGACCCGAACCTGCGACTCACACCAGAAGAAGCTTTGCAACACAAACACAACACCACACAACACAAAAACAACACCACCATACAACATTGACACAATCCACACACCAGCTTTCGAACAACCCCAAACAAAACAAATCAAAAATCCCTCTCTTTTCCTAAACCCCATGTAGCTGGCTGTGTGTGACACAGGTGGGACCCGAACCTTCGACTCACACCAGAAGAAGCTCTACAACACAAACACAACACCACCACACAAACAGAAACACAACACCACACACCAGCTTCCCAACAACCCCAAACAAAACAAAACAAAACAAATCAAAAAAACCCTCTCTCTTCCTAAACCCTATGTGGCTGGCTGGCTGTGTGTGACACAGGTGGGACCCGAACCTTCGACTCACACCAGAAGAAGCTCTGCAGCACGACTGGATCAAGGAGGCCTGGGGGTCACGGCGCGACCGCGTGGGCCGGGGTCACCACAAGCGCACCTCCACCTCCCCCGCCTCCTCCGACAGTCACCACCACCACCACCATCACCACCACCACCACCACCACCACGGCCACCACCACAGCCACCACACCACCAACGCTAACACTCAGCCGGGAAACGCTGGGACTCAGGCGGCGACAGACCCGTATAAAGTACCTGCCCAGCCCCCTAACAGAGGTAAGGTTGGTGTGTGTGTGTGTGTGTGTTGTGTGTGTGTGTGTGTGTGGTGTGTGTGTGTGTGTGTGTGTGTGTGTGTGTGTGTGTGTGTGTGTGTGTGTTTGTTCGTTTTGTTTGTTTGATTTTTTATTTTTTATTTTACACTACTTTCAGTCACAGCAAATTTCTCTGTGTGAAATTCAGACTGCTCTCCTCTCCTCTCCGAGAAGAGCGCGTCGCCACAAGAGCAGCGCCTACCCATTTTATTTTATTTTCTTGTCTCCCAACTGTGTTTGTTTCCCTATCAGAGTGGCTTTTTTATCTACAGAATTTTGCCTGGGACAATTCTCTTGTTGCCGTGGGGGTTTTTTTTACGTGCGCTAAATAAGGATGTGTAACGCACAGGACCTCGGTTTATCGTTTCATCCGAAAGACTTGCACCCAGACCACTCTCATGGTCTATTGGTGCGGGAAAAGTGTTGGGCCCAAACGGAATTCGAACCACCGCACACTTCGACTCGAACTTTTTGCTTTCACATGATGATGATAACTATGATGGTGATAAGAGGAGGAGGAGGAGGACAATCATCATCATCAACAACATCATCATCATCATCATCATTTTCATAATGATGAAGAGTGGTAGTGGCGACGATGATGTGGTGATGACGAGCATTCTTTAGATCGCTTTCTTTCCCTTTTACAAGGTTATCAAGATGTTTTACTCAATAAAAGTTTATAAAATTGTGATGTTAGATATATCACTTTTGTGTTCAGTAGAAATAATTAGTTTTGTATCCAATAAAACAATCTCTTTTCTCAAACTGGTGATTTGTTTCTTGCACACTCGACTGGTTGGTTTTATCTTTTTTCTAATGTATTTTATCAGTTATTCTTTTTTTTTTAACTCATCTTATTATCTATTGTTTGCTGTTTCCGGGTTTTTTATCTTGGCTATTTAGTTTTAATTTCTGCGTGTGTGTTTTTGTGGCTTGTTTATTTTTTTGGGGGGTGTAAAAAATCGGGGGGGGGGGTGTTTTGCTTTTGTTTTGTTTTGTTGTTTTGTTGTTGTTGTTGTTGTTGTTTTGGGGGGGGTTGACGGAGGCTATCGCCAAGTGGTTTAGATCGTTCGACTTCAATGCGATGTGTCCATGAAGTCGTGAGTTCGAATCCCGGCAACAGTATATGGTGAATTCAGGGTGGAGATTTTTACGATCTCCGCGTCAACTTACCTTCCTGTATATATACACATGCAGAAGATCAAATATGCAGGTTAAGGATCCAGTAATTGATGTCAGCGTTCATTGAGTTAGGGAAACACGAACATACCCAGTATACATCCCCAAAAGCCCGAATGCGGTACCTTCATGGTGGGCAAAAACGGTAGCATACAATAATCTTAACATCAGTGAACCTCAGAGCTCTAGCCGAGGAAGGAAACCATTTTTTTAAATAAATATTTTTGTGTTGTTCCCCATTTTGTAACTCCTGTCCCTGGCTGTGCAGAGAAAACGAAGGCAGAGGACTGGAAGCTGAACCTGAAGGAGAGGAAGAGCGCCACCAAAACACTGAGGGAGAGAGTTCCACCCGTTGGGGCATCGGCCGAAACTACTGTGGAAGAATCCGCTAGAGGTGGGTGGATAGTGCATGTAGTGGGAGAGACGATGGTGGTGGTGGTAGTGGTGGTGATGATTGTAATTTATTTTATTTATTTATTCTTTTATATCGAGGATGATGGAATAAGCAATCATATGCTTTTTTTTCATCCAGTCCCGTGTGTATGCAGTTTTGTAAATGTCATCTGTTCCCACCGGCACACGATGGCCTACTCGTGCGAAAAGGGAACAGGATTTAACGTGTGCGCAAGATGTTCTGCGTGCGTTCGCACACGGGGCCTCGGTTTATAGTCTATCCGATTGTTGTTATGATGGGAGATTAGTACGATTATTGTTGTTTGTTGTGGTGTGGATGGCGACGAATATGTATTGTTGCTATGATTGAAATCATTGCGATTATGGTTATGAGCTGTTTGCTATGGTGGTAGTGTTGGAGATGATCGTAACTGTGTTGTGATGAGGAGATCATTGTGATCATTTTATGTGGTGATGGCCATGATTTATGATGATGACTATGATTGTGGCAGGTTGTAAGAGTAGACGTAGTTTGTGTGTTATTTGTTGTTGTGTTGTTGTTTTTCTGCGTGTTCTCAGTATTATTTTTCTTCTTTTACTTTGTCAGCAGCTGTGGTGTTGGTGATGGTGGTGGTGGTGGTGGTGGTAGTGTGGTGGTGATGGTGGTGGTGGTGGTGGTGGTGGTGTGGTGGTTTTGTAATGGTGATGACAAATGGTGTAGTCGTTTTTCTCTCCTTTCTCAACTCACTTCTTTTCTTCTTCTTCTTCTTCTTCTTCTTCTTCTTCTTCTTCTTCTTCTTCTTCTTCTTCTTCTTCTTCTTCTTCTTCTTCTTCTTCATCCTTCTTCCTATCTCATTTTTTTTCTCTTTTTTTTCTTTTTCTTATCTCCTTCTGTACTTCTTTTTTTCTTCTTCAAATCCTTTCCCTTCCTCTTCTTCTTCTCCTTCTTCTTCTACTACTTCTTCTTCTTCTTTCTTCTTTTGGAAGCTGTACGTGAAATTTATGACAGCACTCACGTCAGTCTAAAAAAAAAACTCACAAAAAAACTATACGATGACGTCATTTTTTCCTAATGACGCAACCCATGACGTCATATTATTTGTGACGACAGAGGTCAGCACGCGCAGCACGAAAGGCAGCCGGAAGCCGGGAGAGAACACGGAGGTGGTGACAGAGAAGGTGGAGAAACTGTCACTGACCACAGCAGGGGGAGGAGGGGGAGGAGGAGGGGGAGGGGAGGTGACGCCAAACTGGCCTTCAACTCTCAGCTACAGCAGGCAGAGGGGGGGAACGCAGAGGACAAGTTCCTGCCTCCCATCGCTAAATAAGCTCTGAGGGTCTCCGTCTTCGTCTTCGTCATCTTCTTCTTCGTCTTCGTCGACGTCGTCTTCGCCTACTGCCTTTTTTTTTTTTTTGGAATCAGATTTTCGTTTCTTTTTCTCTTTCTCCTTCTCTTTTGTTTTCATTTGTTGACGTCCTTTCTCTCCTCCTTGCTTTGTTGTTGTGTTGTTGTTGTCAAGTTTTGTTACTTTAATTGAGGGGTATCTATGGTATTTTTTGGTGGGTTGTTGTTTTTGTTATGCTGGATTTGGGAGGGGGGTTGTTGTTTTGTTTTGTGTATGTGGGGGGGGTTGGGGTTTTTGCCTTTTTTTTAGTTAAGAGACGAATGTGTCATATTGGGGTTATTTTGTTTATACTTTTAACCACAAGAATTGAGTTGAGGGGAGGAAAGATAGCTCAGTGTTCAAAGCACTCGCTTTCCCCAGGCAGCGTTTGAGCGTGGTGACCTCGTGAAATGGGTGACGGTTCGTGCGCCTTGGTTTCTTTCAGTACATCAACCGCTCTCTTCTCTCATAATAACTCCCTAAAGAGTTGTTGAGGCACTGCACTACATTGAATGCTTCAACGGGCCCTTGTCTCTTTGGGCAAGATGACCCTGCAGAGCCCACCCCTCCCCAGGCGGTCTGAATGATATTGCGAAATGTGCAGTTAAATCCTTCATGCCCATCGAGATGGAGGTCCTGATGTGGCTCCTGTGGTCGGTGAAGCTATAAACTTGATGAAATATTGTGACATAAAAATCTTTGAACAACGAAGAAGATTGCACCATAAAATAGGACGTGTGGTCGTAATTATACGTCTGTGGATGTACTTCTTTTGCTATTTTTTATTTTATTTTATTTTATTTTATACCACTTTATGTCACAGCAGATTTTTCTGCGTGGAAATTCGGGCTGCTCTCCCCTTCCCCGGGGAGAGGCGTCGCCACAAGTGCAGCGCCTAGGCCTACCCATTATTTTACTTTTTCATCAGGGATGGTGTCGAAAACACGGCACCTGTGTGCATGCTGGTGTGCATGCTGCTAAATACAATCACCAATATTGGCAATAAACGAGAAGGGGGGGGGGGGGGACAAAAACGGTGTATTTTGAGGTAAGGGTAAATACATTACCAGGAGGATGGAAACGAGATTAAGGTGGGGGGGGGGGGGGGGTAGGGAGGGGTGTAGAGGAGAGATGTTGGAGAGGGGGGGGGGGTAATTTTTGACAGAGTTTAAAATCTTTGTTTCCATTTCTATCACTGTGTACGTTTTGATTGTACAGGAATTTGTTTTTTGGAAAATGTCGTTATTTCTGTTTGGGAAAAGTTTTGATCGTACAATTTGTTGTTATAAGTGCAGTAATGAAATCATGTGGTTTTTTATGTTGTGTTGTTGATGAAAGGGGGGCGGGAAACCTATACAGTATTATTGCATGCTCGTTTTGAGAAGTGTGATGGAAATAGTTGTGTGTGTGTGTGTGTGTGTGTGTGTGTGTGTGTGTGTGTGTGTGTGTGTGTGTGTGTGTGTGTGTGTGTGTGTGTGTAAGAGGAGGCTGTTTGTTTATTTGTTGTTGGTTTTTTTTACCTGAACAGTATTGTTTTCATCGGCACTAATTGATGGTCAAACTTCGAGGGTACACGACTCATTTATTTACTTTAGTTATTTATTCAAGGTAATTTGGATAGTTTTGTTCTACTGTGGATAAACGTGTAGTGTTAACTGGAGAGAGGAGGAGAGAGAGAGAGAGAGAGAGAGAGAGAGAGAGAGAGAGAGAGAGAGAGAGAGAGAGAGAGAGAGAGAGAGAGAGAGAGAGAGAGAGATGTTTTCTAATCCATAGTTTGTATAGCTATGTATTTACTAAAGAAAAGAAAATCATTAATCATTAATTGTAACCAAACTTCTGGCGAACTGAAATGTTGATGAAATACATTACTCAGAAATTGAAAGCAAAAATCAAGTTCAAATATGTGGCTGCATTTTTATGATAAGTTTTGTGGGGAATCTACTTTCTGTTCTTTTGAAATCTAAACAGCAAAAAAAAAAAATAAAAAAAAACTTCAAAATGTTACCCTCAACTAAAAAAAACATATGTAATCATCACAAAAATGACAAGAACTTTTTTAAGATTTTGATTTAAAGGGATATTTTTTGATTTTTTAAAAACTATTGTTGATTTTTATTCTTCTCTTGTAGATTTTGACTTTCTTTTTGGTGGAGACAATAGCCAGATTTTGCTTAACTGCCTTTTTTTAAAAGTGGGGGCGGGGGAGTTATAAAAAGCAAAATGACGATATTTGTAACTGTATCAAACAAGTGTTGTCTGTTTCAGTCATTTTTGACAATTTAGTACTGAAAAACAAAACCAATGATTGATATTCGGTTTTTTTGTTTGTTTCTGTTTGATTTTTTTTGGGGGGAGAGGGGGTATCAGGGAGGGGGCGATTTGGGAGGAGGTTTTTAGTTATCGTTTTATTTTTTGTCGTTGTTGGCGGGGGGAGGTAGGTGGGGGTGCTCTTTTGTGCTTTGTTTGTTCGGTTTTGTTTTGCTGTCGTTGATTTGGGTTAGGCTTTTTTTTTTGGGGGGGAGGGGGGGGGGGGGTGCTGGTAAACCAAGCTGTATTGACTTCATCATCAGGCCATCACGTGATTTTTGTATTACTTCGATCATTCCTGTATGTATACTCTTGTTTGGAGAACTTCTATCCACGCCCATACCATTGCCTCAATCACTTAGTCCTCACAACCTTCTCTAATTAGAGAAGACCCCATCTTCAGACCATCCACACTGTCCCTGAATGTCTCTGAAAGCTCTAATTGATCATCTCAGTGTCTTGAAAGACCAGAGGAGGGAAGAGGGGGGGGGGAAGATACTGCTTATCGCCTCCCTTCTATTATGCAGAACGGCGTGCGTGCGTGCGTGCGTGTGCCGCGCGCGCGCCGCACGCACGCACGCACGCACGCACGCAAACAAACAAACAAACAAACAACACACACACACGACTCCAAACATAAGCGACCGTAACCTTTGTGGTCAAAGGGAGACAATTGCATTGTGAACTCTCTCCTGACTTTTTCCCCCAAGGCAAAATTCAAACAGACACGCCAGAAGGAATGGAAAGACGTGTTCTGGAGAGTTGATTTTCCTTGTCTTTGCTGTGTTCGACTTGTTGGTAGTAGTAGACAGGACAGCTCAGTGGCAGAGGTCTTGCTCTCCCCAAGCTTAAGGTAAAGCATAGTCGCATCATAGTGTGCTCCTTAGCTTCAGTACAGTCCCCAGTTCACCCAGCTGTAAATGGGTACCTGCCCTCTTTTGGGTCAGGGAAGGTAAAGTGGCCAGGGAGAGAAGATGGGCGCTGTCCTCAATATGCTGCCCCTGCCCCTCCACCCTAGAGAAGCTGAGGTCTCTTGATACCTCGCTTGTCAATGATCGCAAAGGTTATGGAAACAC
>CM060344.1:16881207-16883707 GCA_030674155.1 Stramonita haemastoma
GGGGGTGTGTGTGTGTGTGTGTGTGTTTGTTGTGTGTGTGTTTGTGTTGTGTGTGTGTGTGTGTGTGTGTGTGTGTGTGTGTGTTGTGTTGTGTGTGTGTTTGTTTGTGTTTGTGTGTGTGTGGGGTTTGTGTGTGTGGTGTGGTGTGGTGTGGTGTGGTGTGGTGTGTGTGTGTGTGTGTGTGTGTGTGTGTGTGTGTGTGTGTGTGTGGTGTGTGTGGTGTGTGTGTGTGTGTGTGTGTGTGGGGTTGTGTGTGTTCTGTGTGTATTGTTTTACGTGCTGTGTGTATGTGTTTTGTGGTGTGTGTCTGTGTCTGTGTCTGTGTGTCTGTGTGTATGTCTGTCTGTGCGTCTGTGTCTCTGTGTTTGTGTCTCTGCATCTGTGTGTGTGTGCGCGTCTGTGTGTGTGTGTGTGTTGCGTGCGGCGGTCTGTGTGTGCGTGTGTTTGTGCGTCTTGTGTGTTTGCGTGCATGCGTGTTGCGTGCGTGCGTCTCTCGCGCGTGTGCCGGGAGAGGAGGGAATTAGAGGGTAGTGGCAGGGGGTGGGCGAGGGGGGGGGAGGGAGGAGTGTGGAGGTAGGGGGGGAGGGTAGAGGTGTCTTAAGGATGGTACCAGGTATTGTGAGGCGGAACATCCAGCAAGTTGCACTGGTCCCCATAGCAGCAGAGGTGACAGTTGATGTTGTCGGTGGAGAGATTGGAGTCATAGGCTGTGCACAGAGCCTGGTCCGAGGTCCCGTCAAACCACAGCTTTCGGCAGTCCGCTTCGTTCACACACCTGCAAAACGCATCGTTTTATTTATTTATTATATGATTATAGTTTGTGGAAAAGTGATCGAAGACCAAGGCATGATACCTGCTTTCCAATTTTGTGGCTTAAAGAGATTCAAATTAAAAAACAATGACAGGTAAAAAAAGTTAGGAACCAGTCTTTTGGCACATTGTGGAGTTGAGAAAATACGCTTATGTGCCTGTTTCGTAAGGGACACCTCATCAGAGCCGAGCTGGGATCGAACCTCACCTGTTGATTACGAGCAAGACCTTTCAAATTTATACTTGACTGTGTCGGTTTTATTGTATAGTGTTTTTGTTTTGAATTTATTATATTTCGAGGAAATGGGAAAATCAACAACACCCATGCACTTTTTTGTTTCTGTATTTATATGGCATCATTTATTTTTATTTTTTATTTTTTTTATTTGTTTTTGTTTATTTATTCTTTCATCTCGAGGGTACTGGTATAAGCGCTCGTGTGTGCTTTTTTTACATCTAGTCCCTTGTTGCATGCACTTTTCTCAATCTTGTCATCTGTAGAATTGTGTGTGTTGTGTGATTATGCGTTGTGCATAAGCTCGTCAGTGTGCATGAGTGCTGCGCGCTGTTGAACACTAGGTTGTGTGTGTGTATGTGGGGTGGGTGGAGTGGTAGGGGGGAGGGTGTTGGGAGGTGGTGTATATGGAATTTTTACAGCGCTGAATCTTGTAAAGCAAACAATCAAAGCGCTTGCATTCAAATATTCACGTGTACAAAAACCTATAAAAAAAAAAAAAAACACACACAACACATACACACACGCACGCACACACATACACACACAACACACACACTCACACACACACACACACACACACACACACACACACACACACACCACACACACACCACACCACACACACCAACACACACCTCATACACACCACAACCTCATGACACACACACCAACACACACACAAACACACACACACACACACACACACACAAACACACACACACACACACACACACACACACACACACACACACACACACACACACACACACACAACCCCCACCACCACCACCACCGCCACCACCACCACCACCACCAACCAAACCCACCACTGACCTTTTTAAACTTGGTGACCACTGTCTGGCCGTTGAGGAGGTCTGACTGATGTCGTTTCAATGCAGTAGGGCGTGGCGTCGTCACACTGGTGATCGTCACCAAACCAATCCAGGGCGTGCAGCCTATCCCCTGGGTCACGTCCCACACACCACACACATGAACCCGCAGCGTGAGGCTGAAAATAGCCATCTATCCATCAATCCATCAAGTAATCAATCAATCAATCAATTAATCTAGCATTCAACCAACCAGGAGGGTGAACAGATATCAGTCGATTCAACAATCAATCATCCAGTAGGTTGAAAACATATTATCAATCAATCAATCAATCAGTAGGTTAAAAATACATCACTCAATCAACCAGTAGGCTTAAAACATCAATCAATCAACCAGTAGGTTAAAATATGTCAATCAACCAGTAGCAGAAAACATATCAGTCAATCAATCAATTATTCAATCAACCAGTAGGTAATAAAATACGTCAATCATAAAATACGTCAATCATCAACCCGTAGGCTGTAAACATATCAATCAATCAATCAATCAATCAGTTGTTCAACAAGTAGGTTGAAAACATATCAATCAATCAATCAACCAGTAGTCTGAAAACATCAATCA
>CM060344.1:16893707-16933707 GCA_030674155.1 Stramonita haemastoma
AACCAGCCGACAGTAAAATACTAAAAACAACAACAAAACTAATGTAAAGGCACATAGACAGACAAAAAAAACGGAGAGACAGACAGACCAGACAGACAAAACCAGGCATACTCAAACAGACAACAGACAGACAAACAGACAGGCAGATAGACCAAACAGACAGAAAAAAAGCAGACATATACACAAACAGACAGACAAACAGTCAGACAGACAGACAAACAAACAGTCATACAGACAGACAGACAGTTTCACAAACAGACAGACGGACCAGACAGACAAACAGACAGCAGACAGACCAAACAGACAGAAAAAAGCAGACAAACACAAACTGACAGACAAACATCAGACAGACAGTCATACAAACAACAGTTCACAAACACAACAAACACAGACAGACACACAGACAGACAGACACACTGACCACAGTGATGACAGAAACGGGGACAGAGGAGATGGGCCGTCATAAAATCCCGTGTACAGACACCCGGTAATCCAGAACAGGGTACCCCCTCCGCTGTCTCGTGGTCTGTGCAGTTGGCGTACCTACTGTGGGACTGCTTGTTGCTGCTGCTGCTGCTGCTGCTGCTGCTGCTGCTGCTCCGGATGTTGCTGCTGCTGTTGCTGCTGCTACAGCTGCTATGTGGATGTGTGTACAGTTGTAGGCTTTAGTTGTGTATTGTGCTACTTGTTTGTTGTTGTTGTTGTTTGATGACGAACCTTTCATACATCTTATTCATCAGAGAAGTTTTTTCTTTTTTTTTTCTTTTTTTTCGAGGATAATGGAATAAGCACTCGTGTGCTTTTTTTTTTTAAACATCCAGCCCTGTGTGTATGCAGCTTTGTCAGTTTGTTATCCTTTCCCCCATAATGGCCTACTGTTCCGAAAAGCGGAACGGGTTTTAACGTGCACGCAAGATGTTCTGGGTGCGTTCGCACACGGGACATCGGTTTCATAGTCTCATCCGAAGGGGGGGAGTGGAGTCGCACTGGTGTTAACTCCAGAGGAAAAATCCTTGAATGAGATTCGAACCGGGTGAATGAGATTCGAACCAGGGTCAGCAGATCAAAACACTGATTAGAGAGAGAGAGAGAGAGAGAGAGCAGAGAAAGAGAGAGAGAGAGAAGAGAGAGAGAGAGAGAGAAGAGAGAGAGAGAGAGAGAAGAGAGAGAGAGAGAGAGAGGGAGAGAGAGAGAGAGAAATACACACATATACACACGAGGGAGACAGACAGACAGACATAACATGCACGCACACGCACGCACGCACACAACACACACACACTACACACACACACACGCACACACACCACACACACACCCACACACACACACACACACACACACACACACACACACACACACACCCGGCTTGCTTACATACGCAACCCCTTTTACCCCTCACAACCCCCCCCCCCCCCCCTAACACAGTATCATGTTAACATCAGTGCTGACTCCACTCTCCCCAAAAGTCCTTCGATGAACTTTAAACCGAGCCCCGTGTGCGAACGCACGCAGAACATCTTGCGCACTACGTTAAATCCTTTCCGCTTTTCGTAGAGTAGCCATCGTGTGCCGGTGGAACAATGACAATATTTACAAACTGCATACACACGGGACCGATGAAAAAAAGCACATGATTGCTTATTCTGTTATCCTCGATATAAAAGAATAAATATAAAATATATATAATAAAATATAAATGTTACCACCATCTTCTCTCTCTCTCTCTCTCTCCCTCTCTCTCTCTCTCTCTCCCTCCTCTACTTCTCTCTCTTCTCGTCTCACCTCTCTGTCCGCCTTAGCTTCCGTCTGTCTACAAACCCTCGCCATATAATAAAACAACAAGAACAGATGAGGTATGTTTTTCTGAGGTTTAAAAATCAAAAACAAAACAAAAACCTGTCAGTAATTTTTTTTCTAGGTACTCCCTCCCCTCTCCAAGTCACACTGACAAGCCTGTCAAACTGATTCCAACTCCTGCACTGTCACGATCTCGTTTAAGATCGTCATTTTCTTTCCGCCCAAATAGTTTACAAAAATCACGAGTGTCGTTTCAGAAACAAAGACACAAGAGTCAATGTAGTTTAGATAAGAGAAAAGCCAGATAAGATTTTGATAGAAGAGGGGAAATGTAACATATTTGAAACTCCTGACTAACAGACAGACAGACAGACAGACAGACAGACAGATAGATAGATAGATAGATAGATAGATATAGATAGATAGATAGATAGATAGATAGATAGATAGATAGATAGATAGATAGATAGATAGATAGAAGAAGAGAGAGAGAGAGAAAGATAGATAGATAGATAGATAGATAGATAGATAGATAGATAGATAGATAGATAGATAGATAGATAGATAGATAGATAGATAGATAGATAGGTAGTAGATAGTAGATAGATAGATAGATAGATAGATAGATAGATAGATAGATAGATAGATAGTAGATAGATAGATAGATAGATAGATAGATAGATAGATAGAAGATAGATAGATAGATAGATAGATAGATAGATAGATAGATAGATAGATAGACAGATAGACAGACAGACAGACAGACAGACAGACAGACAGACAGACAGACAGACAGAGCGTTGAACTTTTCTACAAGATATGCACTTCAGTAACACAGTTCGGGAGAAAATGTGTCAGTGGTCTAGAGGGAGGGTACCACACCTGCTCAGAAAACGAGATGTGCGGGTTGAATCCCTTTGTTTGAACCCAGACTCCCCACCCTCCCCCTCCACCGTTCACTCGATGAGTGGTGGTCTGGGTGCAAGTCTTACGGATGAGACACTAAACCGAGGAAAGCTTATCATGGATGGAGACAATTTATGTAAAACATTTCAGGGATAGAAAAGAGGGAATTCCCAGCACAGAATTGCCAGAAGGTGGGATGCTGTTCATACCGACAGGCCCCTGGTATCCTATCCTCACGAGGGGAAATTATAGTTTAGCCTACATCATTTTGATACGAACTTGATGTAGGCCAAATCCTCTTTTCTATCCCTCAACATTTCATAACAACATTTTAGTGTCGGCTTTGGCACTGAGTTCACATCAGTAGCTTGGGGCGGCGGCCGGGGGGGGGGGGGCAGACTTGACAGCCTCGTGGTTAGAGCGTTCAGCTCGCAATCTGCCGGACTGGGTTTGAGCCCCTCCCGAAGCACCAGTTCCAGATAATTTTTCCCCTGAAGTTAACATCAGAACTGACTCCGCTCCTACGAAAGTCCTTCCGATAAGACTTATAAATCGAGGTGTCGTGTAAGAACGTATGCAGAACATCCTGCGTACACGTTAAAATCTGTTCCACCTTTGGAAACAATATTCCTTTGCGTGTTAGTCAGAAGAAATGACAACATTTCAAAAGCTGCGCACAGGCGGTGTGGTCAAGGCGTCAATCCTGAAGTCAGAATACGGCTGCCTTGATACTGTCGTCGGCAAAAAACGGTCGCATACGCAAAATCTCATTATTGGTAAACCTCAGAGTTTTAGCAAAGAAACGAAAACAAAAATCAATTACCGACAACTAAGCTTTTAGCCTAGATCAAGCTCGTATCAAAATGATGTGAACTATTAAATCCCCACGTAGGGATGCTAGGGGCCTGTCAGTATAAACAGCATCCCCACCTTCTGGAAATTTTCTGCTGGGAAGTCACTCTTTTCTATCCCTCTCAGTTTTTTTGCCTTGTTCCTTTCCTCCCTGTCACCTCCTTCTTGTCTCTGTTCTGCTTTCTTGGTCTATTCTCCTGCCTTATTTTTTCCCAGAAAGACTTCAAAGATAACAAATCTCTCCCGTGCCGACGTCGGATGCGCTGGGCCTGACTTGTCAGGCGCTTAACGGCAGCGCAGTGCATTTTTGCTCATATGACAGACAACAACAGTTGTGGTGTGAGCGTTCAACGACGAAGAGAAAGTTCATATTTGATAACTGTATTTTTTTTTTACAACCTTTTAAAAAAAAAACTGTCAAAATGATCATTCCGACATGTAATATTTTCTTTTTTTTTAATTATTTCCTTAATCATGCTTGCAGTAGGAATCACAGTTATCGTTTTGTAGTATTGTTCCTTGCCAAAGATATGCGACATACCAACAACTACCATGGTTGTTTTGGGTGTGTGTTTCTTCAGTTTGTGACAGTTTTTATTGTACCCTTACTCAACGTTATTCGCTACAGCACTGTGTGCCAACTCTCCTAAAGACAAACACAGCTTGAACTGGTCTTGAAGAAAACCACCACACAGATTGTGTGTAAAAAGCTTAAGTCTATTACGTAGTTGATTTTTTTTTCCTTTTTTATAGTTCTGTTGCTACTTTTATCAGTGTTTAAAGTGTGTCAAAGCCAAGCCCTTCTTTCCATTAGGTACATTGGGTACATTGAATACGCAATGCATTTCCTTGTGGTGTGTGTGTGTGTGTGTGTGTGTGTGGTGTGTGGTGTGTGTGTGTGTGTGTGTGTTGTGTGTGTGTGTGTGTGTGTGTGTGTGTGTGTGTGTGCTGTGCTGTGGTGTGTGTGGTGTGTGGTCTGCGTGTGTGTGTGTGTGTGCGTGTCGTGTGCGTGCGTGTGTGCGCTGCGCGTAGTGCGTGCTGTGTGCGCGGTTGTGTGCGCGTGTGTCGGAGTGGCGTGAGTGTTGGTGCGTGTCGTGGGGTGTTGTCGTGTCTGTGTGTCTTTTCTTGTGTCTGTGTCTGTGTCTATGTCTCTGTGTGTCTGTGTTTGTTTCTTTTTATTTGTTCTTTTTTTTTTCGAGGATAACGGAATAAGCACTCCTGTCATCCGTTCCCACCGGCACACAATGGACTTCTCTTCCGAAAAGCGGTACGGGTTTTAACGTGTGCGCAAGATGTGTGTACGTTCTCACACGGGACCTCGGTTTCTAGTTTCATCCAAAGGACTTTTGGGAGGAGTAGAGTCGGCATTGATGTTAACTCCAGAGGGAAAATCCTCTTCAATAAGATTCTAACCCGGGTCAGCAGATCACGAGTGCAATGCGCAATGTTTGTGCGTGTGTATCCGCGCGTGTGTGTGTGTATGTGTGGGTGGGTGCATGCGTGCGTGTGTACGTGCATGCGTGCGTGCGTACATTTTTTTTTCATTCTTTTACTTCGAGGATAATGGAATGAGCACGTATGTGCTTTTTTACATCCAGTCCCCGTGTGTATGCAGTTTTGTCAGTTTGTCATCTGTTCCCACTGGTTCACAATGGCCTACTCTTCCGAAAAGCGGAACAGGATTTAACGTGTGCGCGAGATGTTCTGCATGCGTTTGCACACGGGGCCTCGGTTTAAAGTCTGATTTTGCGCACTTTTGGGGAGAGTGGAGTCGGCACTGATGTTAACTCCAGGAGAAAAATCCCCTCTAACGGGAATCGAACCCAGATCTGCAATGTTCTGACCACTAGGCTATACCGTCACCCTGTGTGTGTGTGTGTGTGTGTGTGTGTGTGTGTGTGGTGTGTGTGTGTGTGTGTGTGTGTGTGTGTGTGCGTACGTGTGTGTGTGCGTACGTTACGTACGTGTGATTTGACCGCGCGCGCGCGCGTGCGCCACACACACCACACACACACACACACACACACACACACCACACACACACCAGTGACATAAGTTACCAAGATACAAAACAAATCAAGACTTTTCTCACTACAGTAGAATTTATTTTCTAATATTTAAAAACACACAGAAAAGTTCATATAAACATGTAACTTTTTCTATGCAATTAACAATTCTACTCCAACATACGTTCTTTATGATAATATTTTTTTTAACCCAGATTTGATGTGATTTGAGAAAAAGACCCCATCTCCCCACACAATTTCCACACAAATTATCCTAGAAATGATTACATTTTGATTGTTAATTTACTTTTCGTTTCATTAAAAAAAAATTATTCAGAAATACAACAAAAAGACAAAAAGGAAACACACAGGCACATCTATAGCATTAAAATTTTGCACGCATTTTTGTATGCTACATAATTCTCTGTTGTATGTTACTTTTCTTGTCAATTTACATTGTATCTCATTTTAAAATGTAACACACACACACACACACACACACACACACACACACACACACACACACACACACACACACACACACACACACACACACACACATCTGATCTACTCCTTTACTTAATTATAGGCTTTTTAGTCTTTCAAATACATTTTTGTGAAACATGTTGGTGCAAAATCTGCCATCAATCTTCCAGCAGAAGATCAATACACAAATTTGCCACCAACATCAACTCAAGTCATTTTTATCAATAAAAATAGAAATCACATTGTCAGGTTTGCTGTTCCATTTCATATTTGATTTGAAAAAGACCCCTTCTCCCCACATACTTTCCACACCATTATCCAGACCATTTCACTTTTCTAGTCTCTCTACATTTGTTAAGATTTAGAAGAGAAAAAAAAAAAAGCCCCCCCCCCCCCCCCTCCAAAAAAAAAATCAAAGGCATACTTTACACTCTACAAGACAAAGCATGAAGATGTGTAGGTGTAAAATCTGCACCTATCTTCTAGCAGAAGATCAGTTCACAGATTTGCCACCAACATCATCTAAACTCATGCCATGTAATATTAATGGCAATCACAGCACAAGATTTTCTTTTTTTACATTTGATTGATGTCAACAAACACACACGAAAAACCTTCTCCCCACATACTTTCCATTTTTACATAATGTCACATTTTTCTTGTAAATTTACGTTTAATTTCATTATTCAAAAACAAACAAAATCAGGTACATTATATCCACTTTGATTTTTAAGATCATATACCTTTAGTCTTTTAAATACACTTTTTAAAAATATGTTGGTGGAAAATCTCCCATCAATCTTCCACCAGAAGATCAATTTACAAATTTGCCTCCATCATCATCTAAACTCATGTCACCCAATATCACTGGCACTCACAGGACCACCTACTTGTTTGTTTTTTACATTTAATGTGATGTAACCCACATCCCCCCAAAAAAACTCTTTGGAAATACTTCACCATTATACAAAATGCTACATTTTTCTTGTCAGTTTACATTTCGATCCATTATTAAAAAAAAAAAACAGGCACATGTTATCCACTTCTTCACTTAAAATTATATGCCTGAATTTCACATTCATATTTTGTAAAATATGTTGGTGTAAAATTTACCATCAATACTTCCAGCAGAATTTCAATTCAAATTTGCCACCAACATCAACTAAGTCATTTTTATCAATAAGAAAAAATACTGTCAGGTTTACTGTCCATTTATAATAGAAAAAGACAAAAGTCCCCTTCTCCCCACACACTTTCCACACCATTATATTATTCAGACCATTAGATTTTTCTAAGTCACTCTACATTTGATACAATTTAAAAAAAACAAAAAAAGACTTGGGCACACTTTCCACACCACAAGACATATAGTATGAAGATGTGTTGGTGTAAAATCTGCATCTATCTTCTAGCAGAAGAATCAATACAACACATAACTCATGCAGTGCAATATTAATGGCAATACACACCAGATTTTTTTGTTTTCACATTTGATGCGATGTATAAGAAAAAAAAAATGTCAAGAAAAAAAGTCTGCCAATATTTTCTCTGCCATTGTACAAAATGCTATATCTTTCTTGTCAATTTACATTTCATCTCATACATATAATATAATAAAAAAAAAAAAAAATAAAAAAAAACAAGAAACAAACACAAACTGACACACAATTTATTTACTTTGATTTTGAAGATCATATATCTTTACTCTTCATATACATTTTTTTTTGTAAAATATGGTGTAAAATCTGCCATCAATCTTCCAGCAGAAGATCAATACACAAATTTGCCACCACCACCATCATTTAAACTCCTGCCAGGCAATATCACAGGCAATCACAGCACCAGCTGTTTTTGTTTTCACATTTGACCCCATGTAAAACAAATGAAAAAAGAAGAAAAACTGAAAAAAAAAATCTCTACCATTATACAGTAGGCTACATTTTCTTGTCAATTTACATTTCATCTCATGATTAAAAAAAACAAAGGTTAAGAAAAACATAACATGGGCACATTTTATCCACTCCTATCCTTAAATAAAGTGTTTTCACATTCATCTTTTGTAAAATATGTTGGTGTAAAATCTGCCATCAATCTTCCAGCAGAAGATCAATACACAAATTTGCCACCAACACCAACTCAAGTCATTTTTATCAAACAGACCTCTTCTCCCCATATACTTTCCACACCATTATCAGACCATTACATTTTTCTAGTCTCTACATTTGAATAACTTAAAAACAAAGACTTCTGGCAGGCACATTTTACACACCACAAGACATGAAGATGTGTTGGTGTAAAATCTGCATCTACCTTCTAGCAGAAGATCAGTTCACAGATTTGCCATCAACATCATCTAAACTGATACAGTGCAATATTAATGGCAATCATAGCACCAGATTTCTTTGTTTTCACATTTGGTGCCATATTTTAAAAAAATAATGCAAAAAAAGAAACCCCACCCCTATTCCAACATACTTTCCATAAACAAAATGCTATATTTTTCTTGTAAATGTACATTTAATTCAATTCTTCAAAAACAAAAAACAAAAAGGCACATGTTATCCACTTCTATACTCAAAATCATATACCTTTAGTCTTTCAAATACATTCTTTTTAAAATTTGTAAAATCTGTCAAAACTTCCAGCAGAAGATCAATACACAGATTTGCCACCATCATCATTTAAGCTCATACCAGGCAATATTATGGCAACTACAGAACTGGATCTGGTTTTGTTTTTAGATTGGATTTATGTAAAAAAAATATAAAAATTTTAAACCAAAACATTAAAAAACCAAAAAAAAACTCTGGAAACATTTTATACAACACTATACAAACTGCTACATTTTCTTGTCAATTTACATTTCATATTATTCAACAAAAAAAAATTTTAAGCAAAAAACTCAGGCACATGTTATCTATTCCTATACATAAAATCGTATACCTGAAGTTTTTCACATAATTTTGTGTAAAATATGTTTTGTGTAAAATTTGCCATAACCTTCCAGCAGAAGATCAATACACAAATTTGCCACCAACATCAACTCAAATCAATAGAAATCACATCACCAGCTTTGCTATTCATTTCGTATTTGTTTGAAAGACAAAAGTCCCCTTCTCCCTACACACTTTCTACACCATTATACAGACCATTTCATTTTTCTAGTCACTCTAAATTAAATTGATAAAATAAATAAAATAAAAACTCTCCAGGCACATTTTACACACCACAAGACATACAGTATGAGATGTTTGGTGTAAAATCTACATCTATCTTCTAGCAGAAGATCAGTTCACAGATTTGCCACCAACATCATCTAAACTCATACAATGCAATGCTAATGGCAATCATGGCACCAGATTTCTATTTTGTTTTCATATTTGATGTGATGTAAAAAAAAAAAAAAAAAAAAAATGAATAAATAAATAAAAAATAAAAAGGTAAAGTCTCCCAACATACTTTCCCTACCATTGTACAAAGTGCTACATTTTTCTTGTCAATTTACATTTCATTTCATTACTAGAAAACAAAACAAAAAAAGGAGGAAAAAAAAAACACAGGCACATGTTATCCACTCTATCCTTAAAATCATATACCTGAAGTCTTTCACATACATCTTTTGTAAAATTGTTGGTGTAAAATCTGCCATCAATCTTCCAGCAGAAGATACAATATCCACAAATTTGCAACCAACATCATTTAAACTCCTGCCAGGCAATATCACAGGCAATCACAGCACTGGCTCCATTCTTGTTTTAATTCAGTGTTATGTAGGGAAAAAAAGTTAAATTAAACAATTAAAAAAAAAGAGAAAACCTCTCTGGAAACACATACACCATTGTAGAGTATGCTACATTTTTGGTCATTTACATTGTATCTCATTATTTTTTTTAAAAAAAAAAAAACAAAGAACAGAAAAACAAAAAAAACACAGGCACATGTTATCCGCTCATATACTTAAAATCATATACCTGAAGTCTTTCACAGACATCTCTTATAAAATATGTTGGTGTACAATTTACCATCAATCTTCCATTAGAAGTTCAAAACACAAATTTGCCACCAACACCAACTCAAGTCATTTTTATCTATAAAAATAGAAATCACACCCTCAGGTTTGCTATTCATTTCATAATTGATTTGAAAAGACAACAGATCCCTTCTCCTCACATAATTTCCACACCATTATACAGACCATTACATTTTTCTAGTCTCTACATTTGATAACTTAAAAACAAAAACTCTGGCGGGCACATTTTACACACCACAAGACATAGCATGAAGATGTGTAGGTGTAAAATCTGCATCTATCTTCTAGCAGAAGATCAGTTCACAGATTTGCCACCAACATAATCTAAACTCATGCCATGCAATATTAATAGCAATCACAGCACCAGATTTCTTTTTGTTTTCCATTTGATGTGATGTGAACCTGAAAAATTTTTTTTTTTTTAAATCCACATACCTTCTTGCCATTTTTACAAAATGCTACACTTTCTTCTTAAATTACATCTATCTCAATTTTTTTTTAACATAACAGGCACATTTTATTCCCTTTGACTTTTTAAGATATATATCTTTTAGTCTTCATGATACATTTTTTTTTGTAAAACATTGGTGTTAAATCTGTCATCAATCTTCTAGCAGAAGATCAGCTCACAGATTAGCCACCAACATCATCTATACTCATACCATGCAATATTGATGGCAATTACAGCACAAGATTTCTTATTGTTTTCCCATTTGATGTGATACAAAAAAAGGGGGGAGAAAACTTTTCCCCACATACTTTCCATTACACAAAATGTCACATTTTTCTTGTTAATTTACATTTAATTTCATTATTCAAAAACAAAAAAAACAGGCACATGATATCCACCTCGATTCTTAAGATCATTACATTTAGTCTTTTACACACATCTTTTAAAAATATGTTGGTGTCAAATCTGCCATCAATCTACAGAAGATCAATTCACAGATTTGCCACCAACATTTAAACTCATTCCATGCAATATTACTGGCTCTTACAGGACCACCTCTGTTTTTGTTTTCACATTTGATGTGATGTAACCCCCCCCCCCCCCAAAAAAAAAAAAAAAACAAACAAAATAAAACAAACAAAAAACCCCACCTCTTTTACATACTTTACCATTATACGAAAATGCTACATTTTTCTTATCAATTTACATTTCATCTCATTATTAAAAAAAGAAAAACAAAAAACACAGGCACATGTTATCCACTCCTATACTTAAAATAATATGCCTGAATATCACATTCATCTTTTGTAAAACAATTTGATGTAAAATTTAGCATTTATCTTCCAGCAGAAGATCGATACACAGATTTGCCACCAACATAAACTCAATTATTTTTATCAATAAAAATAGCAATTACATCACCAGCTTTGCTATTCATTTCATATTTATTTTGAAAAGACAAAGACCCCTTCTCCCCACACACTTTCCACACCATTATAGAGACCATTACATTTTTCTTCTCAGTCTAATTTGATAACTTAAATTTAAAAAAAAATAATTTAAACCTGGCAGGCACATTTTACACACCACAAGACATATGTGGTGTGAAGATGCATGAAGATGTGTTGGTGTAAATCTTTTATCAGAAGATCACTACACAGATTTGTACCATCATCATTAAACTCATGCCATGCAATATCAATGGCAATCACTGCATAGGATTTCTTTTTTGTTTTCACATCTGATGTGATGTAAATAAACAAATTGATAAAAAACAAAAGTAATTTAAAATCTCTCCAAACACTTTCCTACCATTATGCAAAAATGCTTCATTTTTCTTGTCAAATTACATTTCATTTTATCATTCAAAAATCAAACAGAAACAAAAACAAAAACAGGCACATTTATCCACTTCTATACTTAAAATCATATACCTTTAGTTTTCACACATTTGGAAAATATGCTGGTGTAGATTTTCCAATCAATCTTCCAGCAGAAGATCTATACACAAATTTGCCACCAACTAATTTAAAATCATGCCAGGCAATATTGATGGAAATTATGGAACCACTATGGTTTTGTTTTCACATTTGATGTTATGTAAAAAAAAAAAATAATATATAATAATAAATAATATAAATAAAAAATTAAAGAAAAAAGAAAACCTCTCTGGAAACACATTCTACACCATTCTACATTTCCATGTCAATTTACATTTCATCTCATTATTCCAACAAAAATAGATAAATAATAAAAACAAAAGGAAGGGTACATTTATCCACTCCTATACTTCAAATCAGATACCATTAGTCTTTCACATACATTTGTTTTAAGTTTGTGTAAAATTTACCATTTATCTTCCAGCAGAAGATCAATACACAAAATTTGTCCCCAACACCAACTCAAGTCATTTACTCAATAAAAATAGCAATCACATCACCAGCTTTGCTATTCATTTCAGATTTGGTTTGAAAAGACAAAAGTCCCCTTCTCCTCACACACTTTGCCGCACCATTGTACAGACCATTTCATTTTTTTCTTGTAACTCTACATTTGATAAAATTAAAAATAATCACTTGAGGGAAATTTTACACATCCAAGACATATTGCTTGAAGATATGCTGGTGTAAAATTTGCCTCAATCTTCCAGCAGAAGATCAGTTTACAGATTTGCCACCAACATTTATCTAAACTCCTGCCAGACAATATCAATGGCAATCACAGACCTGATTTCATTTTTGTTTTCACATTTGATATTAAAAAAAAAAAAAAAAATTAATAATAATAATAATATAATAATAATAAAATAAAAATAAAAATAAAAAATAAAATAAGGTCTAAAATTAATAATATTACCAACTATATTTTTTTGTACCAATGTATAAATTTCTTCCTTCAAAATCATATAACAAAAAAAAAAAAAAAGAACAACAAAACACAGGCACATGTTATCCACTCCTATACTTAAAATCATTTTAGCTGAAGTTTTCGCATACATCTTTTGTAAAATTTGCCATCAATCTTCTATCAGAAGACCAATACACAAATTTGCCACCAACAGCATTTAAACTCATGCCAGGCAATATTAATGGCAATTACAGGGCCACCTATGCTTTTGTTTTTACATTTGGTGTGAGTAAAAAAAAAATTTTTTTAATGAAACAAAACAAAAAAGAAATAATCCCCCTCTCTCCTCATACTTTCTGCACCCTTATACAAAATGCTCCATTTTTCTTGTCAATTTACATTTCTTCTCATTACTAGAAAACAAAAGAAGAAACAAAAAAGGAGGAAAAACAAAACAGGCACATGCTATCTACTCCTATCCTTAAATTCATATACCTGAAGTTTTTCACATTATCTTTTGTAAAAAAATATATATATATATTGGTGTAAAATTTGCCATCAATCTTCCAGCAGAAGACCAATACACAAATTTGCCACCAAGTCAAACTCAGCTGGGCAATACCACAAGCATTACACGACGTAATACAACGTAACAAAACGTTACGCATTATCACAAACATTTTTTTGTAAAATATGTTGGTGTAAAATTTGCAATCAATCTTCCAGCAGAATATCAATACGCAAATTTGCCACCAACATAATTCAAACTTATGCCAGGCAAATTTGATGGAAATTATAGAACCACCTATAGTTTTGTTATCACGTAAGTTCGGAAGAAGAAAAAAAGAAAACCTCTCTGGAAACACATTCTACACCAGTCTACATTTCCTTGTCAATTTACATTTCATCTCATTATTCCCAACAAAAATAGGTAAATAGATAAAAGGAAAAAAAATGAAAGGATACATTGTATCCATTCCTACACTTAAAATCAGATACCATTAGTCTTTCGCATACATTTTTAAAAAATGTTGGTATAAAATTTACCATTAATCTTCCAGCTTAAGATCAATACAAAAAAATTTGTCCCCATCACCAATTCAAGTCAGTTTACTCAATAAAAATAGCAATCACATCACCAGCTTTGCTATTTATTTCATACTTAGGTTGAAAAGACTTCTCCCCACACACTTTCCACACCATTAGCCAGACCATTACATTTTTTCTTGTAACTCTACATTTGATACAATTTATTTATAATAAAAAAAAAAAAAAAAAAAAAAAAAAAAACCTTAGGCACATTTTACACACCACAAGACATATAGCACAAAGATGTGTTGGTGTAAAATCTGCATCCATCTTCTAGCAGAAGATCAGTGCACATAATTATTTGCCACCATCATCATCTAAACTCATGCCAAGCAATATTAATGGCAATCACAGCACCAGATTTCTTTTTGTTTTTACATTTGCTATGATATGGAAACAAAAACCCCTATCCCGACATACTTTCCATTATATAAAATGCTAAATTTTTCTGGTCAATTTACATTTAATTTCATTATTCAAAAACAGAATTAAAAAAACATGCACATTTTATCCACTTTTACACTTAAAATCATAGATCTATACCTTAAGTCTTTCATATACATTTTTTGGTAAAATATGTTGGGGTTAAATCTGCCATCAATCTTTCAGCAGAAGATCAATTCACAAATTTACAACGATCATCATTTAAACTCACTTCAGGCAAAAACCTTCTTATGACACTTTCAAATCCAACCTGAAGTAAGTAAGTCTTTAATTTTAACGTCTTTCCACATTAAGTGATACCAGACGACCCTAAGATAGGAGACTGGATAGGTCAGATGACCCTAAGATAGGAGACTGGATAGGTGAGAGAGAGGGTGAGAGAGAGAGAGAGAGAGAGAGAGAGAGAGAGAGAGAGAGAGAGAGATCTAATCTGTGTGTGTGTGTGCGTGTGCGTGTGCGTGTGCGTGCGTGCGTGCGTGTGTGTGCGTGTGTGTGTGTGTGTGTGTGTAAAAAATAGTAACAGCAAATGAAAAGGTATTCTTAGCATTAACAAATTCAAAAATAACTAAAAATATAAAAATCCCAAAAGAATTACAAGAACTACAATAAATGCCCTATAGGACTTAACAAACCTTTGGCAATGTCAAACGTTAGATTTACATTGTTCAAAACTTCATTAATGGAATTCTCAGAAAAGGCAGGGAGATAAGGTTTTAAACTCTTACATTCAAGTATTATCCATGGGTATTTGAAATATATCCACTACATAAGCATTTAACATCCGTGCTGAATTTTGTCATGAAAGCATTTAATCTTATCCTAAAAAATAACGCCTCGAGTTGTCTTTCTTTGACAGCATTTGTATGAATCTTTAAACATTTCAAACCTAAGATTTTCGCCTTCTGTTTCCATCTCTTATGTGTCCCTGCCTTCATAATGTGAAATGGATCACCCTTCTACAGTGTATAACCTTTATAAGTGTGTGCTTGCAGGCGTGTGTGTGTGTGTGTGTGTGTGTGTGTGTGTGTGTGTGTGTGTGTGTGTGTGTGTGTGTGGTGTGCGTGCGTGTGCGTGTGTGTGTGTGTATTAATTGTGACTGATGGCTTGTGTCTTGTATAGGTCAAAAGCAAGCCTTTGATTTGTTTTTGCAAGATATAAAGCTATATAGATTCCATGTATTATTATTGATATCAATGGCAGTTACATGACCACCTGTCTTTTTGTTTTCACATTTGATATTATGTAAAAAAAATATATTAAAAAAATTAGAACAAAAAAAACCAAATGAAACCCCCCTCTCCACATACTGTCTCCACCATTATACAAAATGCTACATTTTTCTTGTCAATTTTCATTTCATCTCATTACTAAAAAACAACAACAAACCAAAACAAACAAAAAGGCACATGTTATGCACTCATATTTAAATTCAGATACCATTAGTCTTTCACATATATATTTTTTACAAAATATGTTCATGTAACATTTACCATCAATCTTCCATCACAAGATCAATACACAATTTTGCCACCAACATCAACTCATTTTTTTCAATGAAAAAACCAATCACATCACAGGCTTTGCTATTCATTTCATATTTGGGTTGAAAAGACAAAAGTCCCCTTCTCCCCACACACTTTCCACACCATTTTACAGACCCTTACATTTTTCTTGTAACTCTGCATTTGATACAATTAAAAAAATATAACAAAACTTAGAAGCCACACTTTACACACCACAAGACATATAGCATGTAGATGTGTTGGTGTAAAATCTGCATCTATCTTCTAACAGAAGACCAATACACAAATTTGCCAGAACATCATCTAAACTCATGCCAGGCAATATTAATGGCAATCACAGAGCAAGATTCTTTTTTCTTTCAAATTTTATGTGATGTGAACAAATTTATAAAAAATATTTTTTAAATATCTGGGGGACATACTTTCTCCAGCATTTTACAAAATACATTTTTCTTGTCAACTTTTCATCTCATTACTAAAAAAAAAAAACAAAAACAACAAAAACAAAAGCAAAAAACACAGGCACATTATATCCACTTCAATTTTTAAGATCATACCTTTAGTCTTCAACATTTTTTTGGTAAAATATGTTGGTGTAAAATCTGTCATCAATCTTTCAGTAGAAAACCAATACACAAATTTGCCACCAACATTATTTAAACTCCTGCCCGGCATGACCACCTGTGTTTTAGTTTTCACTTTTAATGCGTTTTAATATAAAAACAAACAAAAACAAAATTAAATCCCTCTCCACATACAGACTCCACTATTATACAAAATGATACATTTCATCTCATTACTAAAAAAACACAAACAAAAGAAAAACAAAAAACACAAAAACACAGGCACATTTTATCCACTTCAATACTTAAAATCATATACCATTTGTCTTTCACATACATTTTTTTAAAATATGTTGGTGTAAAATCTGCCATCCATCTTTCATCAGAAGATCAATACACAAAGTTGCCACCAACATCATGTGATTTTTATCAATAAAAATAGAAATCACATCATCAGGTTTATTATTCAATTTCATGTTTGATTTGAAAAGACAAAAATCCCCTTCTCCCCACACACTTTCCACAGCATTATCAAGACCTTTTCATTTTTCTAGTCTCTACATTTGGTAAGATTTGAAAAAAAAACAAAAAAAACTCGCAGACACACTTTCCACACCACAATGCATAGCATGAAGATGTGTAGGTGTAAAATCTGCATCTATCTTCTATCGGAAGATCAGTTCACAGACTTGCCACCAACATCATCTAAACTCATGCCATGCAATATTGATGGCAATCACAGCACCAGATTTCTTTTTGTTTTCACATTTGATGTGATGTCAACAACAAAATATTTTAAAATTCCGGACATACTTTCCTGACCATTGTACAAGATGCTACATTTTTCTTGTCAATTTTCATTTCATTTTATCATTCAAAAATCAAACAGAAACAAAAACAAAACAAACAGGCACGTTTATCCACTTATATACTTAAAATCGTATACCTCTAGTTGTTCACATACATTTTTTTGTAAAATATGTTGGTGTAGAGTTTGCCATCAATCTTCCAGCAGAAGATCAATACACAAATTTGCCACCATTATCATTTAAACTCATGTCAGGCAATTTGGATGGCAATTACAGAACCACATGTTTTTTTTTCACATCTGATGTTAGATTAAAAAAAAATAATAAAATAAAAGAAAGAAAGAAAACCTCTGAAATATTTTACACCATTCTACATTTCCTTGTCAATTTACATTTTAACTCATTATTCCCAACAAAAATAGATAATAACTAAAAGAACAACAGAAAAACGGGGCACATCTTATCCACTCATGTTTAAAATCATATACCATTAGTCTTTCACATACATTAACAAAAATTGCTGGTGTAAAATCTGCCATCAATTTTTCAGCAAAGATCAATACACAAATTTGCCACCAACATTTACTCAAAATAGAAACCACAGCACACAGATTTGCCAACATTATCATCTAAACTCATACATACAATATTTATAGCAATCACAGCATCAAATTTTATTTTCACAATTGATTTGATAAAAAAAAAAAATTTAAAGAGCCCCTCTCCTCATACACTTTCCACACCATGTTAAAAATAATGATTTTGCAAGTGAAAAAGCCATAATAAGACTAATGTTCTTTTAGATAAGATTTTGAAAAGAAAGAAATAAAAGGGGGACAACAGTATTTCTTGCATTCCAAAATTCCATGTAAACAAAAGCTTTAACTTTCTCCATCAGCATTCCTCTCCATTTCCCCCATCGTCACTGATCTGAGTTATGTTTGTGCAAAGATTGCTGCACAGTGTGCA
Source organism: Stramonita haemastoma (assembly GCA_030674155.1). Taxonomy (NCBI): domain Eukaryota; kingdom Metazoa; phylum Mollusca; class Gastropoda; order Neogastropoda; family Muricidae; genus Stramonita; species Stramonita haemastoma. The sequence goes on from CM060344.1 coordinate 16,911,982, forward strand.
TACACATATACTGCACACGCTCCTATCCCTTAACACCACTACTATTACAGTTGTTTTTTAATAAAATGTTTTCAGTCTTTTACAATTCTGTAAAATGTGTAATCAAATTTCTTTTTCATCATGTAAGTGTACAATGTAAAATATGCTAAAGTACATTGATAAAAATTTGACTGCCATTTAAAAAAAAATTTTATTCTTTCCAAATTTGTAACTACCACAATCATTTTCAGCTGGTATTTCCTTACAAGCAAGAAAAAACAAACAAAAAAATCCCCCTCAAAATTTCTGAAAAAAACCAGTAGCCAGTGGTAAATCCATCCAATGTTCATGTCAATAATTATACTTAGACTTAAATGCCCCCTTCCCTCCCCCCCCCACACTCACACACACACACACACACACACACACGCGCGCGCGCGCGCGCGCGCGCGCGCGCGCGCGCGCACACACGCACACGCACACGCACACGCAGACACGCACAGACAAGACACTCAACTCAGGACATGTGTGCACACAGAGTTACACACACACACACACACACACACACACACACACACACACACACACACACACACACACACACCTTCCCCAACTCTAACAGCTCTAACTGTCCTACAATCCTAACCCCCCCTCCTCCCTTTCTCTAAAATTCTACCACCCCCAACCCCCCTCCAACCCTCAAGAAATTCTCTTTTTGCCATTGTGATAGCTAGTAACATGTAATCCACCTGTCTTCTGTGTCCACATGAGGGGCCAGGGTTGGTGTAAAGGTTAGGATTAGTATGAACAGTTAGCATGCAAAAGGGGGAAGCATGCAAAAAGGGGAAGCAAGCAAAATGGGAAAGCACGCAAAAGGGAAAGCATGCAAAAAGGGGAAGCTTGCAAAAAGGGGAAGAAGCAAAAAGGGGAGGGGTTGTGGGTCTGTTGGCTAGTCTGTGTTAGAAAGCATATGGACACAGCAGCAGATAGAACTGATGGAACTTAGCTGTGGACACAATGATGTGGAGCTTTATTCCAACTCAAAATTTAATAAAAAAAATCACTGATCCTTTCAACTGCTAAGGCTCTGTTGAAAGGTCACTTTTGGAAATCCAGTCACAATTTCCAGCACTGCCATAAGCAAAGTAGTTTCATTCCTCGGCTAGACCAAAGTTTACTAATAAATTATGACATTTTTGAGTGTGGATGACACCATCTAGGTAGGCTTCGCCCATCCCAACTGTGGGGAATGTTGCTAAGACAGTCAGGAGGTTCCTCCTCTTTCCGATTCACAACTGTCATGGGTTCTTTTGACATCAATTTCGATTTACCCCTCAAACTGGAAAGACGGAGCATGGCTGGGAATCGAACTCAGAACATCACAGCGTTAAATCCTTTTAAAAATGGCTGAACCCAAAATAAACCAGGTGAACTTTGTTTTTAAACATATTACAGCCAAAACTCAACCAAGTAAGAAAAAAACTGTCATTCTTAATCGTCTTTCCTATCCCACTGCTTCCAACTTGTATACTGACCCCTTCTCCTAACACCCTTTTCTTTAAATAACCTCTCCTACCAAAGCCAATTGTCCCCTCCTCATCACCACCCCATTCACCACACACACACACACACACACACACACACACACACACACACACACACACACACACACACACACGTGCGCCCGCCCAGCACACAGACACACAGACACAGACACACAACACACGCGCGCGCGCGCCCGCCCAGCACACACACACACACACACACACACACACACACACACACACACACACACACACACACACACACACACACACACACACACACACACACACGACTATAAACCGAAGCCCCGTGTGCGAATGCACAGAGAACATCTTGCCCACACGTTAAATCCTGATCCGCTTTTCAAAAGAGTTGGCCATTGTGTACCGGTGGGAACAGATGACAAAAATAAAAAGCTGGCATACACACGGGGACGGGATGTAAAAAAAAAAATATTTTTTAAAAAGCACACGGGTGTTTATTCCATTATCCTCGATATAAAACTTTTTTTTTTTAAATAAGCACTTCTTTTTTTTTTTTTTTTTTGGGGGGGGCAGTAGCTTTACACTTTAGTAATATACTAATGTGATGTCCTTGGTGTTGCGATGCAATGTTCTTGATGTTGCAATGTTCTTGATGATGCGATGTTCTTGATGTTGCGATGTTCTTGATGTTGCGATGTTCTTGATGATGCGATCTTCTTGATGATGCGATCTTCTTGATGATGCGATCTTCTTGATGATGCGGTGTCCTGCTCCTCTTGGACTTGGCTGCCAAAATACACACATTACAATCGTCACTGTCATCATTTACTAAACTTTCTTTTTCTTTCTTAATTTTTTTTTAATCATTATTCCTCGGCTCGAGCTCCGAGGTTCAATGGTGACAATTTTGCGTATTTTCGTCCATCGTGTAGATAGCCGCATTCCAACTTCGGGGATGTAGGCCCTATACTGGGTATGCTCATGTTTCCGTAACCCCACCGAATGCGGACATGAGTTATGGGATCTTTAACGTGCATTTTTGATCTTCTGCGTGTGTAGCTACACTGACGGGGTTAAAACACTGGCGGTCTGCACCTGGGCGATTGTAAAAACCCCCATCCCTCTTCACCAGACACCCCCAAGATTCCAACCCACGACTTCATGGACCCGAGGGATTGAAGTTGAACGTCTTAACCACTCGGTTATAGTGTCCTCACTCTACTTATGAAGACAGACGGTTGTTTAATGACTTTGGAATCGTTATCTTTGTAAAAGTTTTTTAAAAAAGTTTTTAAAAAAACACTTCGTGAATGTGTCCTGTTTATTTTCCTTTGATTATGTGTTGTCTGTGTTTTGTTTATGAGCCATAAACCTACTGAAGAATCAAAAATGACATGCTAACTAAAGACATCATTAATCTGATAGGACAGCAACAAACTAGTTGCACGATTGTTTTCAATGATAAATTATTTGAAAGCAGTCTTTAGTTGATGAATCTGTCGATGTATATATAAACACCCAGAAAAAAAAGGCCTTAATGTACACTTTTTTTATATTATCATAAATAAGGGATAGGCTACAAGGCAATTCAGAAAAAAAATGTCTAGAAATGAGGGGTTTTTTTTCTAACCTGGGTCTGGATTCCGCTTCATGCTGGCAGGTGTTTGGAACTGGCAGTGCTGATGTTTTCCCTCGTTCAGTGATGACGGCGCTGGACCCGACTGGAGATGGTCTGGTGGATTGACTTTGGCACTCTGTTCCCGAATATTGACTTGGCACAGGCGATGTTTCCTCTGTTCTGGTGGATTGACTTGGCACAGGCGATGCTCCCGTCATTCAGTGACCGATGGCGCCAGACTGACTTATTCTGAATCTTCTAGGACCTGGTCAAACAAAAACAAGTCCCTAACTTAGAAAAACAACAACAGCAAACGTTAGACTAGAGGATACATTTATATATGACAAAACAGAAACAGCCAGCTGCTACGGTGTAAAAGAAAAACGTTAAAATTAAACGATACATTTATATACGATAAACCCAAACAGTCAGCCAGCTGCCACAGTGTAAAAGGTACCACACTGGACTCTTGGTTGTTAGGTCAAGGGTTAAAATCCCATCAGTAGCATAAAGAGTGGGGGGGGGGGTCTTTTAATCTAGCCAGCCCTGACCCAGAGCAAAACTTACGGGTTCAATGAGAAGACTGTGACCACAGAGTTAATTAAGCATCAAGCCGTTATAGATGCATGCTGAGTGTGTGAATAAACCCCTTGACCAACACTGCAAGTCCTCGAGTCTCTCGGCCTGACAAACTAAAGCACATTTTTTATCTCGCTCAAAGTTGATAAATCCAAATGCTGTACAACACACAAAGTATTCTGCAGTTTTTTATATATATAAAAACTGATGAAGGGGCCCCTGTTGCTGTGATCTCGTGGTGATCTTTATTTTTCCAGAGTTTTATGCCCAAGACAGGCAGAAAAGATTGATCCCAGACAAAAGACAGAAATACAAAACACAGATTCTACCAACCAATAATGAACCATTTTCAAAATGAAGTACCGGTTCCGAGAAAGACGAGAGCAGAAAAAAAGGACAAAAACCACAGTAATACACACACAGTCATACAAGCAAGAACAGACAATCCAGACAGAAGAAAGTAGCAGGCACAGTCGACAACAGACATGAAGAAATATATCGTACAAAGGCAGATACTACGTACCTTCAGAGTGAAGAATTTAGGACTTCAGGTGGATTTGGTATATCAACTTTCCTTTTTTGTGGATGCGCGATGTGACAGCACCATGCTGCTTGGACTCTCAGCGCTGTCTTTCTTCTGCCTATCAGCAATCCGCTATGACGAGGACGCGTGTCACATCTTTGATCTCTGAGCTCTCTGCGAACTACCTGTGCTGTCCCTGTCTGTCTCTCTGTTGACCGTGTCAAAGCCTTGGCAAGCAAAAAACTGAAGCAATGTTGAAAATGGCATTGATCTCGAGCTCCAAAAACCCCCATGGAATACCACATGACCAAAGGATAGACCCTGTCCAAAAACCAGCAAGGGACAAAAATGAAGACATTGAAAAAAGAAGGACGCAGAGTCAAAGTCACCCAAAACCACAGACCCAAAGATAAGTCATTCTCAAAACCACAGACCCAAAGTCACACTCCCTCATAACAAATGAGCTCTCTCTCTCTCTCTCTCTCTCTCTCCTCTCTCTCTCTCTCTCTCTCTCTCTCTCTCTCTCTCTCTCTCCTCTCTCTCTCTCTTTCTCTCTCCTTTTTTTCTGAGGGCCTGGTGTAAAGAAGCTTGTGGCTTACCCAATTACCCTCATTAAAAATTCGAGTTTCGAAAATATTCAGTTTCAGGTTCATAACGTCTCCAAGCCTTTGTAAGTGGTGGTATTTTTCAACACCAAGACATCACTGTCACTAAGATTGCTCTCCTTAGATCTCATGCGCTATTTTGTCCCTAGTTTAAATATAATTTTGTGCTAGTTTTTTTTTTTTGGTTTTGTTTTGTTTAACTAGCTTTATTTTCTAACGCTATGCTATTTATGGTTTATTTCCTATTTTATCATTTTTTGGGGGAAAGTTTTAATGTTTTATTTCATTTATTTTAGTCTGTCCTAGTCTATTCTATTTAATTCTATCTTTTAGCAAGGATCAGAGATGCAATCAGAAATGTGGTGCCCAGTGATGGTTCAAAGGCATTTGACAGGAAGTTCAATGGCAAAGACATCGTCTGACAAAGAACTTCGGCAGCAAATCTGCATGGGACGGTACTCTGAATATCGGCTTTCTCAGACATTCCGCTGCTGTTTTCGTACCCCTGATGGAAATGTGACAGGTCATTCAGACCCCCCTCCCCCCTCCGCACCCCTCCCCCCCCGCCCCCCCCCCCCCCCCCACCCCACCCCTCCCCCCCTCCGCTCACCCCCCTCTCCTCTCTCCGCCCTCTCCTCCTCCCTCGCTCACCCCCTCTCTCTCTCTCTCTCTCTCTCTCTCTCTTTCACACATCAAAACTACCAGTGCTCTGACTCAGTCCTGCAGGGTCTGGAAGCATGGAAATAAGTCAACATGGACACAGAATGTCGGGGATAGCAGAATATCCCGATTCTGAGAACTATGGGAATAGCAGAATATCCCCATTGTAATAGCTCTGGGGATAGCAGAATATCCCCATTCTGAAAACGATGGTCTAACAATTCCTGATGTAAACTCCATGGACACAAAGCTCTATGAAAGCTTTGTGGAAGCATTTCCTTCCTCCATTCCCTACCCTTTATCTAACAAAGGCCCAACCCAGCTAAAAACCAATGTGGATCACAGCATGGCGTTTGTGGCGAGAATGTTGCTGGGAAGTTTCTGATAACAAAAAATAAACAAACAAACAAAAAGAGTAATGAACATGACCGTAATAATTAATTATTCAAGTTGGGTAAGACTGTGTGTGTGTGTTCTTTATTTTTCTTTTTTAGGATTGGGGGGGGGGGGGTCTACAAACACTAATAGTGAATAGACAAACAAACACAGGTAGACATGGCATGCATTTTTTGTTTTGAAAACATAGACCTGGGTCTAGTTATCTACTCAGCAGTGTTTCATCAAATACATGAACAAGCTTACTACCCAAGCCTGGGTGCCTGCAGACCATGTAAAAGTTCAAGCACCAAATGAACACCGACATGGCGTATGTAACATTTCATATGCATCTTCATTCTCTGCAGCCATCATATTCATGTGTGTTGGGTGGGGGAAGAGGGGGCCATCTCACGAGATTGATTTTGTGTAATCTGACATTTTGTAGCCCTATACAGTGTTAACCCCGAAATATCCTGAAGACTCTCTGAACATGAAAACGTAACTGGGAGGGGGCGGGATGGATGGATGGATGGATGGATGGATGGATGGATGGATGGATGGATGGATGGATGGAATGGATGGATGGATGGATGGATGGATGGAGCCTTGTTGTTAGAACGCTGAGCTCTGACAACGCATGTTCAAACCACCACACATCTTGCGCACACGTTAAAACTTGTTCCCTGAAGTCAAAATGTGGCTACCTAAATGGTTGAGGAAAAATGATCCCACACGCAAAATAATATAATAATAATAATAATAATAATACATGGAATTTGTATAGCGCTATATCTTGCAAAAACAATCAAAGCGCTTGCATTCAGCCTACACGACGCACAATCAGCAACTATTTACAGTTTGACAAATTCGAATGTACACATACACACACACACCACACACACAACACACACACACACACACACACACACACACACACACACACACACACACACGCACGCACGCACGCACGCAGCACGCGCGCGCACGCACACACACCCACAAACGTTATGCACTTTGGCAGGTGGATGTGAAGCAGGGACAGGTAAGAGATGGAAGCGGAAGGAGAAAAACTTAGGTTTGAAATAAGTGTGTCTTGAGTTGGGATTTAAAAGTGTCATAAGTAGGCTTTTGTCGGAGGGAGAGAGGAAGGTCGTTCCACATCGACCATTATGTAGATGAAAACATAAAAACGAAATCCCACATCCCATCCAATGAAATCCATGAATCCCACCATTGTAAACCTCGGAGCTCCAGCCAAGGTAAAAACAAACAAACAAACAAACAAACAAACGCCTACAAACCTCCCTGTTTAACCTTTCGGAAGGGTAGACAGTTTCGTGCCAGTAACAACCGATGATAATGTTTTAAAAAATGCACGCACACTGATGGTTTCAATGATGTTTATTCCGTAGGAATCAAAACAACTATAATTATATTAATCGAAGACAGTAGGTGGCAGGACGGTTAAGACGTTTGCCTGCCTAACGAGTAAACCTTGAAGTCCTGGGTTTGATTCCCACCCTTGCACTTTCTCCCAAGTTTGATGAGAAAAAGTCGAACGGAATGTCAAGTCCTTCCGGTGAGACTATAAACTGAAACCCCGTGTACGAATGCATGCAGAACACTTTGCGCACACGTTAAAACCCGTTCAGCCCTTCGTAGGAGTAGGCCATTGTGTGCCGGTATAGGAACAGATGCCAACATTAAAAAAAAAATTAACCCTAAAAACCGCATGCACACAGGTGTGTTTCGACACCATTCCCGAGGTTGCGATGGGATACCTAAATGATGGTGTTTTTGTGTGGTTTTTTTTGGGGGGGTGGGTTGTTTGTTTTTGTTTGTTTTTGTTTGTTTTGTTTTTGGGGGGTGACGGTCGCATATTCAAAGATCCCCCACCATTAGTAAACCTTGGAGCTCTAGCCCCGAAACGGGAAAAAAAAGAAAAAAAAAACATACAACTTGATGGTTAAGAGCAACAACAATCAATAGATGTGGTTAGACTTGCATAACTTATCTGTTACCTGCGCACAGAAGAGAGAGAGGGGGGGGGAGGGGGGGAGGAAGAGAGAGAGAGAGAGAGAGAGAGAGAGAGAGAGAGAGAGAGAGAGAGAGAGAGAGAGAGAGAGAGAGAGAGAGAGAGAGAAACTTGGAGGTCCCATTTCTAACTTTGCAGAAATGCAACTTTCACATCTGACAAATCTCTCCTTCGAAATTCACCCTGGTCGGTGACATGGATAGCCTAAAAAGGTCATGGGTTCTGCCATATTCAGCTCGCTCAAGACACTACCTGAAAATTCCAGTGCAGTGCCCCCAACAACCCCTAGAGGAGTTAAGTCAAAGTCAAGTCACTGAGAGGGAGGGATTGGAAATCTTGCCCACCTTAAAATTCTATTCAACCTTTGGAACCCATAACGAAACAAAATTTTTATTAATCTTCTCGCTTTTCAAAATATTTAAACGTTTGAAAGATATTCTTCAATATCAAGCAAATCTGCATAAATCACTAAAAGATAGCAATAGTTTCCTACCTGTGGCTTCAGGTGAAAATTGCCCCACGACGACAAGGTCTACCTACTTCTTGTGGCTCTGAACTTGTGTGGGCCAGCTGGGAATGAAGAGTGGAGAGAGCAGTCCGCTTGACAGCATCAGTGCTCGACCTTTTGTGAGCGATCAGTCATTGTACAGTGCATCATGGGACATCAGCATCGCGACAACAGCTCACGTTCTCTCTCTCTCTCTCTCTCTCTCTCTCTCTCTCTCTCGAGGTCAGAACATTGCGCTGGCAATTTGACGACCCGGTTCGAGTCCGGTCGAGGAAATTTTTCTCCTGGAGTTAACATTAGTACTGACTCTACTCTCCCTAAAAGTCCTTGGATGAGACTTTAAACAGAGGCCCCGTGTGCGAACGCACGCGGAACATCTTGCGCACACGTTAAATCCTGTTCCGCTTTTCGTAAGAGTAGGCCATCGTGTGCCGGTGGGAACAGATGACATTTACAAAACTGCATACACACAGGCACTGGATGTAAAAAAGCACAAGAGTGCTTATTCCATTGTCCTCGATATAAAAGAATAAACCAAATCAAATCAAATCAAATCAAATTAAATCAAATCTCTCTCTCTCTCTCTCTCTCTCTCTCTCTCTCTCTCTCTCTCTCTCTCTCTCTCTCTCTCTCTCTCTCTCACATCTCTCTCTCTCCTCTCTCTCTCTCTCTCTACTACCACACACACACACACACACACACACACACACACACACACACATATACACCCCCTCCTAGGTAAATAGGTAGATAGACATATAGATAGATAAGTAGATAAATAGACAGCTAGATAGATAGACAGATGGATAGGTAGATAGATAGACAGATAGATAGGTAGGTAAATATTTAATTATGTATATAGGTAGATATGCAGATCACATAGGTAGGTAGATAGATAGGTAGATAGATGGATAGATTGATAAAAACAAAAAAAATTAAAGGTAGCTTTAGGCTAGTCAGTTCTCTTTCTTCGTTCTCAATGCTCTGTCAGCAACTACTGTTATTTGTCATATAAGCGAAAATGCGCTGTGCTGCTGTTAAGCGCCTGACAAGTCAGGCCCAGCACTTCCGACTTCGGCATGGGAGAGAAAATCTTTTAAATCTTTCTTGAAAATAAGCAGGAGAATGGACCAAGCAGGCAGAAAATAGATGAGAAGGAGGTGACAAGGAGAAAAGGAGCGAGGCAGAAACAAGGAAAGGGATAGAAAAGAGGGAATTCCTTGCACCGTATTTCTAGAGGATGGGGATGCTATTTATTTATTTATCTATCTATATCGAGGATAATGGAATAAGCACTCGTGTGCTTTTTCACATCCAGTCCCCGTGTGTATGCAGTTTTGTAAGTTTTGTCATCTGTTCCCACCGGCACACAGTGGCCTGCTCTTTCAAAAAGCGGAACAGGATTTCACGTGTGCACAAGATGTTCCGCGAGCGTTCGCACACGGGACCTCGGTTTATAGGAGAGAGAGAGAGAGAGAGAGAGAGAGAGAGAGAGAGAGAGAGAGAGAGAGAGAGAGGAGAGAGAAGAGACAGAGACAGAGACAGAGACAGAGACAGAGACAGAATATGAATGAATGAATGAATGATGATGAATGAATGAATGAATGAATGAATGAATGAACCATCTTTATTTTTCAAGGGTTACAAAATATTCACATACTTTTTTTTCATCAGGCCCTTGCCCTGATTAGGAAATATGAAAACAAAACAACAACAACAAAAGAAAAAGACCCCCCTCCCCCCCCCCCCAAACCAACAACAAAAACGAAGCAAAAATAAAAAAACAAACCTAAAGAAAGAAAAAAGCAAACAAAATACAAAGAACCCCAAACCAAAACAAACCCCCCAAAAAAAGTAATAGCAACCCCTTCCCCCACAAAAACCACCATCACCAACAATAAAAGTTGAACCTATGGTTTTTAGAAAGGAGATAGGTATACATTCAACAAACGCATAAGCCCCCAATGGATATATTGATAATTATTCAAACAAAAAAAGCTAGATACATATTCAACAAACACATAATCCCCCACTGGGTATATTGATAATCATTCAAACAAAAAAAGATGGATACGTAGTCAACAAACATAATCCCCAACCGACCCGAACAGAGGACAAAGCACCGAGGGGGTACAGTGTTTGCTGGAAAAAAAAAAAAAAAAAAAGTTCAAACTTACCGATTTTGTTTGTATTGTCCTAAGTTTTGATTCAAAGGCTAGTCTTTCTGGGGGAAAAAAGTGGTTTTTATTTCTATGGATGCCTTAATGCGTACAGTACCAATGCAAGTGTGACGTATGGTGGATCGGTGGTCTATAGGTAGCGCGTCTGGGTGCTAGTCTTTTGGATGAGACGATAAACCGAGGTCCTGTGTGTTACATATCATTATCTAGCGCACGTAAAAGAACCCACGGCAACAAGAGAGTTGTCCCTGGCAAAATTCTGTAGTAAAAAGCAAGTCTGATAGGGAAACAAATACAGTCGCAGACAGGAAAAAAAGAAACAAAAAATAATGGATGGTGCTGCACTTGTGGCGACGCGCTCTCCCCTGGGAGAACAGCCCGGATTTCACGCAGAGAAATCTGCTGTAACATAAAGTGACAATAAATAAAAATGAATTAAAATAAAAACTGCGATAATCTATGTGCAGTCATATTCTTCTAGAAGAGGTGCCTCCGTGGCGGCTGGAACCTGGACCCTCAAATCACCAGCACAGCGCTCTGAGCGCTAGACGGGATGGCCTAGTGGTCAGAACATTGCGCTCCCAATCTGACGACCCAGGTTCGATTCCCGTTCGAGGGGATATTATCTTCCGAGTTAACATCAGTGCTGACTCCACTCACCCTAAAAGTCTTTCAGATGAGACTATAAACCGAGGCCCCGTGTGCGAACGCATGCAGAACATCTTGCACACACGTTAAATCCTGTTCCGCTTTTCGGAAGAGTAGGCCATTGTGTGCCGGTGCAAACGGATGACAAAATTGAAAAAAAAAAAAACCTATATACATATGGGGACTGGATGTCACAAAAAAAATCACCTAAGTGCTTTTTGTACTATCCTCCATATAAAAATAATTATAATGATAACTTTTCCGCCCCGAGAAACCAGGTGTGTTGCACGGCATAAACAGTGTATGGGATATAACAGTGGTAAACTTAACACTCACATTCACGCATGATGCTCTCCCTTGTGTCTCCTCGGCAACCAGAAAGTGCGAGAAAATTTAACACGCACTTTTATTCAAAATCCTTCTTTAATATCCAGACTTGGGAATTTTTCGAGAGAAAACAAACAGGAAAAAAAAGACCCCACAAAACAAACTTAGGATTTTAAAAAATTCAAACGAATCCACGAGTCTACTTTCAGTTTCAGAATGAGGGCTTTGGTATTTTTAAAATATGTGTAAAGGCATATGGAAACAAAATTATGCCTTGATAATTCATTATAAGGTAGAATAGAAGCTATGGGTAAATAATTAATCAAAATCTAGAAATCGACAACTTTGCTTTAATGCCTGCTAGCGGAAAATTAGGTCAGCTGCTAAGCCACTCATTTTGTGGTAGAGCGTCACATGTGTGTGTGTGTGTGTGTGTGTGGTGTGTGTGTGTGTGTGTGTGTGTGTGTGTGTGTGTGTGTGTGTGTGTGTGTGTGTGTGCGCGCGCGCGCGCGCGAGTGCGATTTTTGTCACCTTGAACTGTGCATTTATTGCTCTATATCATTTAAATAAAGTAGGGCTGGCATTGTCTTCTCTTACAGTAGAACCGTTTAATTTGGTGATTTTAAATGCTGTACCGGATGATTTGTTTATTTATTTATCATTTTAGGTATTTGATTAGTGTGTGTGTGTGTGTGTGTGTGTGTGTGTGTGTGTGTGTGTGTGTGTGTGTGTGTGTGTGTGTGTGTGTGTGTGTGTGTGTTGTGTGTGTGCGTGTGACAGACAGACAGACAGACTGACAGACAGACAGGTAGACATACAGACAGATCAAATCAAATCAAATCGAATCAAATCTTTCAAATCATAATCCAATTCTTTTCTTTCGAGGATATTGAATATGCACCCGTGTGCTTTTTTACTTCCAGTCCCCGTCCCAGATTTATCGATTGATTTGATTGATTTATTTATTCTTTTATATCGAGGTTAATTGAATAAGCACTCTTGTGCTTTTTTACATCTAGTCCCCGTGTGTATGCAGTTTGTAAATGTCATCTGTTCCCACCGCCACACGATGGCCTACTCTTACGAAAAGCGGAACAGGATTTAACGTGTGCGCAAGATGTTCTGCGTGTGTTCGCACAGGGGGCCTCGGTTTAAAGTCTCATCCGAAGGACTTTTGGGAAATTGTGTGGTGCTTTGCACACACACACACACACACACACACACACACACACACGCGCGCGCGCGCGCACGCACGCACGCACGCACGCACGCACGCACGCACGCACGCACACACACACACACACACACACACACACACACACACACATAGGACCAGACCCAGGGGGATCTACCCCCACCCACCCAAGCATGTACCTCAAAAATCAGCGTGTTTTTTTTTTAAACATAGTTTTTTTTAGATAAAGACATACAGTTCCTATCATCACTACAATCAACAATCATCGAAAATCCGAGAATCTTGAGTGGGTTGGAGTTCTGCAAGTCAGTCCCTATCTGTATGGTACCCCAGCATCACCATGGACCCGTCTTTATTTATTCTTATTCTTTATTTTATTTAGTCTTTTATATTGAGGATAACAGAATAAGCAATCATGTGCTTTTTTTCATCCGCCCCCTGTGTATGCAGTTTTTGTAATATTGTCATCTGTTCCCACCGGCACACGATGGCCTACTCTTACAAAAAGCGGAACAGGATTTAACGTGTGCGCAAGATGTTCTGCGTACGTTTGCACACGGGGCCTCGGTTTAAAGTCTCATCCGAAGGACTTTTGGGGAGAGTGGAGTCGGCACTGATGTTAGCTCCAGGAGAAAAATTTCCTCGACGAGACTCGAACCCGGGTCGTTACATTGCCAGCGCAATGTTCTGACCACTAGGCTATCCGTCCCCCGTCTTTGTATTTTTAGTTTTGTCATGTAACCTCTCTGGAATCATCAGATGTGCTTTGTTTTACTTCAACTTCCTGCCCATGCCATGGCGCTAAACTTCCTAGTATCCTGTATTTGTTACTGTTATGTGTATTTGGTTCCAACAAAAATGTGGAGAAAAAAACTCCTAAAACCTAATGAGCGGGACCAGGAAGTTTAGCTGCTTTTTTGGACAACAGGCATCCCAGAGGCTTGGAGGTGAGTTAGATGCTTGTTTTCTTATCTTGATCTTCAATCTGTTGTGCTGGTGTTGTTCTAGGAGTAGTGGCCTAAGCCCTTCGACTTTGAGACCACATGGCCACCCCCCCCCCCCCCCCCAAACGCCGTGGTAGAGCCCTTTGATTAGTATGAATGAGTTTTCTCTATCCCAGCCCTATGCCCAGTTACCAGGTCAAATCGAACAGTTGGTCACCTTTGGGTGGGAATTGGGGGAGAAAGGTCAGCGGATTTATTCGGAGAGAAACAACCGGAGCAATGGCATGTACTGTGGCCCCAGTCTGGGCACAGACACTGTCCCTTTTTTTTTTTTAATGTGTTACTATACTTAGAAGAATAGACCTGTATGACTGAAAATATAGCCAGTATAGGAGTGGGAGTATCTACACACCATGTGTTTTGACATGACATGGAGACTGGTTTACACACAAATTAAGAAATTGTGTTTTCCCTTCAGAATGTTAGCTTTATAATCATAACAAGCAAAATTTGTTCAATCTATATTCTCTATCAATATTGAAAGTTTCAGTATCCTGCACCTGTCCTATTAGTATATGAATGACCGAATATATTCAAAATGTGTTGGATTTTTTTTTCAGAAACAGCTACTTCCAGTAAGCTACCCTCTTGCTCTTCTGACATTGCATCATACATTGGCCAGTCACTTAGGGATGAGGACGAATTCTACTTGCTGACTGAGCATTGGACACTGCCATCTGATCACATCTTTCCCGCCACTGTGCTTCATAAGAAAAATCGAAGATTTCAGAGGCAGTGGTTACAGTCCTACAGATGGCTGGTCTACTTGCCTTCCCTTGATGGTGCATTCTGCAAATATTTCTTTTTGTTTGCCATCAGTAACAACCTTGGAGAGCTTGTTACAACACCATTGAAAAACTGGTGCAAGGCTCTGGAAGATCTTGACAACCACAGCATGCTAAAATACCATGAGACTGCACTTGAAAGATCAGATGCTCTGTTCTCAACAATGAAGAACGTGTCAACAGACATCATTAGCCAGCTGGACTGCAAGACCAAGGCACAGATAGACACCAACAGGAAGGTCCTTGCCTCCATTTTCAACACTGTTGTCATGTGTGGAAGGCACTTGCACTCATGTGCTTGCACTCAGAGGCAATAACAACCACGGGGTACTCCAAAACGACAACATGAGCAATTTCAATGCCTTGCTGAAGCTTCACATTGAAGCAGGGGATACAGTTCTGGAAAAACACTTAAAGGAATGCCCTTCAAATGCCACCTATGTGTCGAAAGGGACACAAAATAATATGATTGACATTGTTGGTGAACAAATTCGGACAAGATTCTGGCCAATGTGAAGGAAGCCAAACTCTTCACCATTCTGGCTGATGAAGCCACGGATTCTGCCAATTGGGAGCAATTGTCAGTTGTTCTCAGGTTTGTGGATGGAGACAACAAAATCAATGAGGACTTTTTCGCTTTTGTACCCTGTGAAGCCATCACTGGGGAAGCCCTGACCCAACAAATTCTTCAGTGCCTGGAGGACTGGGGCCTTGAGGTTGGTAATGTGAGAGGGAAGGGATATGACAGAGCTGCCAACACGGCTGGAAAATTCAAAGATGTACAGGCCAGGAGTTCAGCCCTCATCAACAAAGTGTTTGTACTTCCATTGCCCTTTGCATTGCCTGAGTCTGTGCGTCATGAAGTCTTGCCAGGTATTGGGAGTCAAGAACATGCTGGCTACCATGACTGACATGGCAAAGTTTTCAACTTTGCCCCCAAAAGGCAGAGGCACTTTAATGAGGTATTAGAATCTGCTGCTGTGCCATCCAGAAAGCACAAAATGGTGGACTTGTGCAAGACAAGGTGGGTCGAAAAGTGCACTGCATTTGAGACATTTGCAGAACTATATCAGGTCTGCACGACTGTCCCGAGCCTAAGGCTCATCAGGCCGGTGCTTATCCCAGTTTCTGTGGCGTTAAGCGACGAAGAGTCATAGACTCCCCCCTGGATAGGACGCCAGTCTATCGCAGGGTTAACCCCCAACACGAGGTTGGTACCCATTTTACACCTGGGTGGGGTGAGAAAATAACTGTAAAGTGCCTTTTCCAAGGGCACAACGCCATAGCCGAAAGCTGGGATCCGCAACCTTTAGATTACGAGTCCAACGCCCTAACCACTAGACTACAGGGTGGCTTCCTGCACGACTGCCTCAGTCAAATGTCCACCAACACTGCTGGTTGGGATAGTGACACCATCTCAAGGGCCTCAGGACTCCTTCATTGCATGGCAACTGGGGAATTCCTGGTGGCCTTTGTAGTCACAAGAAAGTGCCTGCAGCTGTTGAAGCCCCTCACTGTCAACCTGCAGAAGAGGACAGACCTCACCAGCTGCATGCAGGATATTCGAAGGGATGTGGACACTGTATTTGAAGAGTAGTTTGCTGAGGCAAATGCCATGTCACAGTCTATGGTGGGGGAAGACATCCAGCCTCCAAGACAGACAGACAGACTGTGTGGGACAACCAGCCAGCTGCTACCACAGAGGAGTGTGTGTGTCTTTGATTTTACGTCTGTACACTTAAAGTGATATTAGACGAGGGAGGACGGGGGGGGGGGGGGGGGGGGCAATAAACAGACAGGCTTTAAAAAAGTGTGTTGGTAATTATGTGCATAAGAAGACTGATTACAAAACTATATAACAAGAATGTTGCAAAACATGGCATAAGAAATGCAAATAATAACAAAACATCGAACAATAGAGAACTTTAAAATCTAAAACTGTAAGCTGAACAATTGCAAACTACATGTAAAGGCTGCCATGAATAAAGCAAAAAGTACATTGCCACAGTAGGGTGTTATAATTTCACAAACTTCACAGTAGTACTTTATAAAAAAGAGAATACTGGGATCGCATCAGAGACAATGCTATCTCACACAATAACTTTAGATTGATTAATCCAAGTTAATTAATTACTCCACAGAGGAGTTCTACAATAGATCTGTGGCCATTCCGTTCCTTGACTACCTGTCCACAGAACTGCATGAGCGCTTCAAAACTGTAGATCTGGCCAAGGACGGTCTTCTACTAGTTCCTGTCAACACCCTGGACCATGACTGCACACCTGTGCCAGGTGGCATCAAGTGTCAGGCCACACTGTATGAAGATGACCTGGAGGATCCACAACAGGTGGAGGCAGAGTTCAGGAGGTGGGTGAACAAGTGGCAGCATGCACAGCTTCAGTAGAGTACATTCCCCAGACTGTGACTGAGGCCCTGCAGTATTGTGACAGCAGGTTCTATCCAAACTCTTCATGCTGCTGCGGCTCATCTGCACTCTGCCCATCACCACTGCTGAGTGTGAGCGCACCATCGGCTGTCTTCGGACACTAAAAACCTATCTGTGCTCCACAATGGGGAAAGATAGGCTGAATGGTTTGACACTCATAGGTATACACTGTCAGATACCAGTTGACATTGAGGCAGCTGCTGATGCCTTCTCCATCAGGTTCAGGACCAAAATGGCACTTTCTGCGAAAAAACTTGTTGAACTAAAGTGGAAGTGCTGTGTATGTCCGACATCAAGAGTGATCTCAAGTTCTTCTGACAGTGGATGCAAGGACTTTTTATGTTACATCAAACTTTGACTGAAAGTGATCTAAAATGACTGTAATAGGATTGATAAGATTGATCGATTCCATACCTGAACCTTTGTGGCATTTTTCTACAACTTTTATTTCCACACACTTTGGGAATTTCCTGTCAAAGTTTCACCTGCACCAGATGAAAGGTCAGTTTCATTTTTTCACTCATTTTTTCAAAGCTTTCACACAATTTGATTTTCTTAATAGTATCAAATTATATGCGTGGAGAGGCCAAAATTTTAGGTGAAAATTGCTAAACATAATTTTCGGCCGGGGCTTCGCCCCCCTCCCCCCTCCCGACCCTCCAAGGGGGGCGTTGCCCCCTGTACCCCCACTGAGGGAGACCCCCCCCCTCCAGCCCCCCCCTCCCCCCCCCCCCCCCCCTTATCAAGTAATAGGTCCGGCCCTGAGTCATAACGTCCCAAAGACCCTAATACAAAACAATTTTTTAACAAACTCACCAACAAAACATCAACAACAATTTATTTTTAAACAAACCAGCTAAAATTCACCCAAGACATTTTCAATATACATAGCATATTGATTGAAGACGGAAAACAGCACTGTATGTATTCAGGATGATGATAAACAATGCCTCAGAAACTTTATATTAAACATTCATTTGAAATAATATGTATCAAGTATAAGTGGAATACTGAAACACTTTGAAACACTTTTGAAACACTTTTGAAACATGTTTTATTAAGGATAAGAATAAGCACACATAATGGCTTTTTTACATCCAGCCCTCAATCAAAGAAAATCATAACAATGAAAACAAATTAACAGCAAATTTATGAAAACACAGAAAACAGAAAAATAACATAAACAATCCTTGTAACATCATAGAAATGCATGTCAAAATGGAGATTTTGTTTTTAAAAAATTGAAGGAAATGAGCACATAGGAAAAAAATCAGAGAGAAAAACTGAAGGAGAAAGAACGCACACACACACACACACACACACACACACACACATATAGATATAGATAGATATATAGATATAGATATAGATATAAACATACACACATACATCTACACACATGTATATATACATATATATATAGTTAAGTTAAAGTTAAAGTCTGTCCCGAGTCTTAAGGCTCATCAGGCCGGTGCTTATCCCGGTTTCTGTGGCGTTAAGTGACTGAGGGTCATAGACTCCCCCCTGGATAGGACGCCAGTCTATCGCAGGGTTAACCCCCCAACACAAGGTTGGTACCCCTTTTTCACCTGGGTGGGGTGAGAAAATTGCCATAAAGTGCCTTTTCAAAGGGCACAACGTCATAGCCGAAAGCTGGGATCGAACCCGCAACCTTTAGATTACGAGTCCAACGCCCTAACCACTAGACTACAGTGGCGGCCATATATATATATATATATATATATATATATATATATATATATATATATTATATATATATACACACATACATACACATATACTCACACATATGTACACATATATATACACACATACATACATACATACATACATACATACATACATACATACATACATACATACATACATACATACATACATACATACATACATACGTACATACGTACGTACATACGTACATATACATACATACATACATACATACATACATACATACATACATACATACATACATACATACATACATACATGCATGCATACATACATACATACATACATACATACATACATACATACATACATACATACATACATACATACATACATACATACATACATATAATGTACACAATTTGTATTGGATATGGAGAAAGAGAAAGAATTTTAAAGAGAGAGAGAGAGAGAGAGAGAGAGAGAGAGAGAGAGAGAGAGAGAGAGAGAGAGAGAGAAGAGAGAGAGAGAGAGAGAGAGAGAGAGAGAGAGAGAAGCAGGAGTGGGGGTGGGGGAGGCAGACAACCAAGATAAAGGAGAGAGAGAGAGAGAGAGAGAGAGAGAGAGAGAGAGAGAGAGAGAGGAGAGAGAGAGAGAGAGAGAGAGAGAGAGAGAGAGAGAGAGAGAGAGGAGAGAGAAGCAAGGGAGTGGGGGTGGGGAGGCAGACAACCAAGATAAAGGAGGAGAGAGAGAGAGAGGAGAGAGAGAGAGAGAGAGAGAGAGAGAGAGAGGAGAGAGAGAGAGAGAGAGAGAGAGAGAGAGAGAGAGAGAGAGAGAGAGAGAGAGAAGGCACATTCAAGGCAAGGCAAGGCAAGGCAAGGCAAATTCTTTTATTCGAGGATAATAGATAAGCACTCATGTGCTTTTTTACATCTAGTCCCCGCCCTTTTCAGGGATAACATCAAGATAAAATCAAGATAAAAAGATAACCTCAATTAAACAAGAACAATTATAATGATCCAAATACCATGAGCAAGAAACCATACTAAGTATCAAACAACAGGTAAGAAATAAGACAGAGATACAATAATAAGGTAATGATATGAAAAGGCACTCATTCAGAAACCAATATAAGAAGTAAGAATCAATGATGATTTTGATTTGAATGATTAAAAAAAAACTGCAATAATTAAAGAGTGAACATGATAATATGATAGGTTAAATGACTTAAAACATCAATCCACCACCATCTATCATCAAGATAAGTTATATAAGACATAACATTTTGATAAAAGGGGAGGGAAAAAAAGGGGAAAAAAACCAAACAAACCAAAAAACAAACCAAAAAATAAATAAATAAATAAAATAAAATAAAATAGACAAACAAAATCAAAACAAAAACAAAAAACAAAAACAAAAAAAATAAAATAAAAGTTTAACCTCACCAGCTTGTGGATGCACACACACACACACACACACACACACACACACACACACACACACACACACACACACACACACACACACACACACACACACACACACTCACACACACACACTCACTCACTCACTCACTCACTCACTCACTCACAGGTCAAGCAATTATTTCAGGTTACAATATCATCCATCCTACATTCATACTTTATGTAAAATAAAATATATAAAAAATCAGAGAGAGAGAGAGAGAGAGATCAAATCAAATCAAATCAAATCAAATTCTTTTATTTCCAGGATAATGAATAAGTACTCATGAGAGAGAGAGAGAGAGAGGAGAGAGAGAGAGAGGAGGAGAGAGAGAGAGAGAGAGAGAGAGAGAGAGAGAGAGAGAGAGAGAGAGAGAGAGAGAGAGAGAGAGATCAAATTATATTAATTTCTTTAAAAATCAAAGATACACAGAAATAAAACAAAAACAAACATACAAAACCAACCAACCAAACAAAACACATAAAGTCATAAGTTGTTGACAAAAAAGGAGGAATAAATCTCAACCAGTATTCATCAATATGGAGAAAGAGCTCTAGATCAAATCAAATGAAATCGATTCAAATAAACTCTTTTATTTCCAGGATAATGAATAAGCACTCATGTGCTTTTTTACATCCAGTCCTGCCCTTCCTTAAGGATACACCATAATAATTATGATTTTTTTAAAAATACAGACACAACATAATAATAGAATAAGCCAATACATAAATATCCATATAAGAAAGGCAAACAAACTTTTTTTTTAATTCAAAGTTGTTGTTTTTTTAAAGCTTGAAAACAAAACAAACAAAACAAACAACCCACAAAAAACTCCACTAAACCTCCCCCCCCCCCTTAAAAAAACAAAACTCAACAACAAAGACACCAAAAAACAAAGCAAAAAAAAACAACCACCTACCAAACAAAAATAAAACAAAAGCAATAAACAAAACAAAAACAAAAAAAACTACAAAATATAAGAGGTTATACAAAAACTTTAAAAAGACCCCTAGCATCAACACACACACAAGACCATAGCATCAACCACACACACACACACACACACACACACACACACACACACACACACACACACACACACACACACACACACACACACACACACACACACACACACACACACACAACACTGTATTAATTAACTGACTAGATAAGATACACTTTTGATATAGAGTAAATGGTATGACAGAATTTTTTCAAAAATCAACAAAAGCAAAAAACAAGTTAGTTCACAGAGAGAGAGAGAGGGGGGGAGAGAGAGAGAGAGGGGGGGGGGGGTTGTCTCACTTATTGAATTATATTCACAATTAAAACAGGTAATTTTTTTTTAGTTTAAATAAGAATTTATAAAATTTTGAAAAATAAAAAAGAGAGAGAGATAGAACAGAAAAAAGGTGAACAATTTTGGTATTTTTATATATTATTTATATATATTTTATATATATTATATATATATATATATATATATATATATTATATTATATATGTATATATATATCATACAAATATTGATATATATATATATATACTCAGAGAGAGAGAGAGAGAGG
>CM060344.1:16936207-17001207 GCA_030674155.1 Stramonita haemastoma
TCACAGAATAATAGAGGGGGAAAGCGAAGTGGAGGAGGGAGGGAAAGACTCTCTAATCAAAGTATTCCAAAGCCTTAAATTTTGAATTTTCAGTTAGGATAAATCAAACAATCGATCGGTTGTACCTAACGGAACGTTGGTAAGAGGGGCCCTACTCAATGGAAATGAAAGTAGGCTAGGCTAACACGGACTGAATGAGTGGTGGGGAGGAGGTAGGGGCCTAAGGGGTAAATAGCAGGATCGAGAACGGCGCACGTGGTCGCTAAGATCAGTAGCGAAAATATCGGATCCATCCAGAAAAATATAAATGTGTAAACTGTGAATAAACTACGTATGATTATATTTTGTCAAAAATAGCAATCGATGGCGCAAATACGACCGGCAGACTGAAACTCGACGATTGCGGAAGGGAGGGGAGATAGGCTACAAACTTGGGGGAGGTGGGATGGAGATGGGGGAGGCGAGGTGAAGAAGAACTCGCTCCTTCCCTCGCCGGTGAGGGAGTGTCGACCCGACAGATGGTGGGTGCACAATCACGCGCACACTCACAGTTTCAACATTCGAGGCTTTATTGTCTAAGAATCTTTGTGAATGTTACGGATAAATGACTACTGCACATGTAGGGCTTAAAAAAAAATTTAATTTCCACCCGGAAAATGGTTAAAATATGATCCGCAAAAAAAATGCACGTGGGGAGGGGGGAGGAAGGGAGGTAATTAATTAGCGTCTACAAACAAGGTTGTTTCATAGTACCAAATCAACTTTTTATTAATTTCTCTACACAGGTATCGTTTTCAAGCTTATATGCTTTGGTATGGACCCTCAGTAAATTTTCAAAACCATAATTTTTACTGATTTAGGCCTTATCAGGAATTTGAGCCCAGTGCGCATGCCCCGACGGGGTGGTGGAAGGTGCTTCGCCCCCCTCCAACATTGCAGAATCGTGTTTTTTCGATCTACCGTTGCTCATAAATGGTGCAAAATTTTAAAACAGCTTAGAATAAATAGGGATGCATAGCTTAAATCGAAATTTATGCATTTCAGGCGCCTGCATTCTAAATTTGCTTCGTGGAAGCTAAAGGAACACGCCCAAAATATGTTAAGGGAGATAATTTTTCGATACCTCTTTTGCATTCTAAGTTAAAGAAAAGACTTCCTTGATGTCCCCCGTTGGACCCCCAGATTCTTCATCCAGCAAGATTGACCAAAAACATCCCATCTTCCTGCCCTCTGGTAAATATTTTGTCAGCTAATTTGAAGAAATTTAGATTTTTTGGAAACGAGCGTTAATTTTTACATCGAATTGGTTATTTTAACGCTGAATTTGATCGAAAATTGTTTGACCCCTCCACAGCTTGTTTGTGTTTGCTGGGGAGGTGGTGGTAAAATGGGGGCGAGGTAATGGGGGTGACGCGGCACGGAGTGGTGGTGGAGTGAAATCTAAATTTATCACGGAAAATGGTTAGATTGGAGTTAAACTTGCTCAGATGAACAGAAAATACTCCAGAGCTGCACGCTTTTCAGTAAGCTTAACAAGAATCAGAGTATTACAGCCTTTGTTCTGAATTTTCTCGCTTTCAGTTCATTTAATTTATTGTGGTTTGGCGGTGGGTGTAACCCGCACTGTTAGCCTAGTCTCCGTGACTGAGGCATAGGCTTAGTCGAGTCTGGTTATGCGGTTTTACATAGTATGTCTGAAAATTGGTCATTTGGTTCTCCGCTGGGATTTAGGGAAAACTTCAATAAGATACTAACATTTTAATATTATGCATTGATTTCAGTCTTATAGTTTGAAAGGTACATGTGCCATATGTTTACAAAGCAGTTTATGAAGAAAAAATAATAATAATAATTTTAAAAAAAAGATTCAAGACTTAAATGGTAAAAACTAATTGTCCAGAAATTATTCCTAAATTTAAGATGTTAAAATAACTGGGCAATGTTATTTGAGGAATTCAGTGTTCAAGCATATTCCGATAAGAGATGCTATTGCAAACATGAGTTGTATAATATCTACTAGACTTATAATATCCTCCTCATAAACTGATAAATCCTTGATAAAGGTGATAGATGCAGAGGTGAACAGTGTTATGTTTCAAAGTTTTGAATGCTACTTTTATTGTAAAACCCTTCAGTCAATGACTTATTTAGTTATTACCGATTTTTTCCAAAAATTTGGAACATTCTTCTATGTTTTGTTGAATTGAATTACATAACCAATAAGTGTTAGAGTATGGCTAGTGTTTATAATGAATTGATGAAAAATTTTGCACTTTCGTTTGCTCTTGAAACCAACATTTCCCAGATTGAGTTGTCACTTGTCTTGGGCCTGAGTTTTCCTTGAGAAAATTTGGGAGAAGTTAGGGTTTTTTATGGCATCTTTCATAATTTACAAACAAAATTTTACATCTCTATGGAAACATAGTTGGGTTTTTTGTTTGTTTGTTTTTTAAATATGTGTACTTTTTTTATGTGTTTGTCTTTTGATTAGTAGTTGTTTTTTTTTGGGGGGGTGCTAATTTTGTCAGCATAAAAAAAAAAAAATTCTGCATACACAGTATGGATTGTTAGATTGATGATTTCATCATAGGTAGCACTATCAAGGCACAGCCACTTCCAATTTTAACCATTTTATGGCCAGACACAGGTCGGTAAAGGGAAAATTTTTGTTTAAATAGTTTTAAGGGTTGTTTTAGATATATACCACATGAGAATCAGAAAAATTACTTTGACTATGTAGTATGACATTCTGTTTCTATGGAAACGAATTCAAAATAGCTGACAAACAACATATTTTGAAAGAAGAAAACTTCAAAAATATTAAGCATATTGTAATTGTGTTTTGCATACAAGTTTTTACAAATGCTTTCTTCAGTTTTACAGATTTTTTAAGGCATTGTACAGTTTTCTGATTTTTGTGAATTTTTCTTTTGAAATCCTGGATTTTTTTTTTTTTTGAAAAATTTGGCTGGGTAGAAAATTTCAAATTGCTGTAACTTTAGTTTATCAAGATAAATACAAGCATGCAATATTTGAATGCTGTACCTTTTGTTTTGAAAAGTATATGTTGTTTCAAAAAAATGGATTAGGTAGTAAAAAGAGAAAATGGAGAAAATGAGGAAAGAAAACCAAGTATGCATTCACACTCAATAGATGAAGAAGTCATCTTTATTGTCAAATTATCATGATTTATGTCACTTTTTTCAACAACAAAAATTATGGGACATGAAAGAATGCATGTTTAGGGTTCCATTTCCAAAAAACCCAAATAATGATTTTTCATGGAAATTCGACCCGTGTTTGGCCTTAAATCAATTCTATTAGAATTTACATAATTTTCATCAAAGTATTGTCATACACTTGCTCTTTTAGAACAAACCTCAATTTTACATTATTTTTCACCCCTAAAGTGCCTCATTTATTCTAGCCATGTGGACAATATCAGTAAATGTTTTAGAAGAAGCATTCCAAGGGAACAAACTTGCGTGAAATGTGGGAAGAATCGAGTGAGCTTTGTACGTTTGTGTGAAAAGTCTACTGTTGATTCTTCCTGTCCAGAGAGATGAACATTAAAGCTCAGAAACATCAACCAATGCTTCCCCGTAGAGACCTGTTATATGAAAGAAGCAAAGGATTCTTGATACTTAAATCTTATGTGATGATAGTGAAAAACTTCTATAAGGTTAGTGGCAGTTCTCATTTGAAATTTAAAATGCAGTTTTTGATACGTATGCAGCAATGATGCTGCTATAGCCAAGTGATTTAAGACCATTGTTCATACCATTGACTTCAATCCCATGGGTCCATGAAGTTGGGGGGGGGGGGGGGGGCTGGTGTATTAAGGTGGGAATTTTTATGATCTCCCATTTAAACTTAAAATGCAGACCTGTCTGTCCCTTAATTCCTTTTGTGTGTGTATGCATGCAGAAGGTTAAATATGCATGTTAAAGGTTCGTATTTTATGTTAGCATACAATGGGTTACAAAAACACAAACATATGCAAATTGCAATGAAATGAGCTGCTCTGAAGTAGGAATGTGTGAGCTGAGGCCAGTGGGCAGACTTCCAGCAGTCAGAAGCTCAGAACAGGTACTACTCACCCCGCCCTGAAGGGGAATACAAAGAGAGGGCAAATAAAGTAATGATTTTTAGGCCAAAAAAAAGTGTCTTGCACACAAGAAATTCCCATCTGTGGCACAGTTTACACCAAGATATCACTAAAACACAATAGATGTATTTATCTTTTATTTGAATATGGATATTACAGATTTTAATCTTGACATTCTCTATTTTTGCTCTATGCACTACAATGTCTAGCATTAGATCAGATTTTATTTTTTAAAAATAATAATTTAAAAAAGCACTTTCTTTTCCATTCGGCCACAATGAAGAACTAATGTTTCTAGTTTGTATGA
Source organism: Stramonita haemastoma (assembly GCA_030674155.1). Taxonomy (NCBI): domain Eukaryota; kingdom Metazoa; phylum Mollusca; class Gastropoda; order Neogastropoda; family Muricidae; genus Stramonita; species Stramonita haemastoma. Next base: position 16,940,623 of record CM060344.1, read on the forward strand.
TTATAGAAGGCTGGATGTAAAAAAAGCAATTGTCATGCTTACTCCTTCACCTTCAAGAAATAAAATTCAATCAATTAATCAATCATCTCTTGGATCTGAATGTTTCTGAATCATTGATAAGTTTCACTAAAAAACTGCCTCAGCTTCATGTTTTCAAAGCATTTTTGTTTCTCTCCACTTTCTGACCAGATCACAAAACTTTAATCTATACTTATCCCTGAGTAGTTAATGAGTTGTTAATTTAACTTGGCATATTTTGTATAATTCAGCTTAAAATTAATGGAAAAGAGCCAGAATTGGCATAATTTTTGTCACATTATGTGGGTGATATAAGTAAGGAACAGAACAAAAGGTCCTCACCTTCCAGCATATATGATTTTTATATGAGTTGAACAATTCATATTATTACTGCTGTTCACAAAAGTTTTGACAAATCTCCTACATAGTGAAAGAGAGAAATGCCTAAGAAATATTTATTTTCTGGAAAAAGAAGCCATGAAGTACTCTTCAGTCATTCTCTAGGCTTCTAATGATTTGGCCTGGGAATTAAGTACATTTCTTCATTTTTCCTGAACTAAACACCTTTGCCTCACTCTTTTCTGGGTGCATGTACATGTATGCATGTGTGTGCATGTATGTGCATGCTCATGTGCACATTTACACTTCTGTAGTTTTGAATGCATTGGCCAGTCATGGCGGTCAGTGTGAAGAAGTTTGTGTTCGTGGGTGAGTGGGCATGAAACTGAAAGCTTAAGAGCCCTCTATGGGTAGAAAGTTCAAGATGTTACTGTGTGACCTCAGAATATCCTAGTGACTGAGGAAATTTGGATGTGGATATAATGTGGAAAATCTCATGCATTAACCCACTGCTGTCCAGATCAACCATGACAGTCTAATCCAGCTTCAGTCTCAAAATATTGGGTTGTCAAGACTGACGGCCAGTAGTAGGTCAACAACTTTAACTTTAACTATCACATATCTCACATTGAAATTGCATCAGGAGAGTCTTTCGGAATGGAAGTCCTTGGATGCAATTTTGAATTTTGTTTCAAGTGTTTTTTTTAACTGTGGTTTAGCTACTGTAAATTTTCAAAATAAAGCTTTTTTGGTGAGGACATTGGTGCATGGCAAACAGTTTAGACCTTCTAGTATTCGTTATCAAATGTAATATTGATGGTAAGTGTGTTTTGGGGGTTTCAACTCATGAAGAAATTTTGAAGTCAGATAAGTCTGAAGTCAAATGTATCCTACTTTATGAGCTATGACCTAGTCATGATCAGTGATCCTCTGCTCACTGACTGGATTTTTTTCCCTCCCATACCACTTTTTTTTTTCCCCCATACCAGTTATAATATACGGAAAACAATTACTGTTTTAGGTTTAGTAATGTCTTTGGAATTTTTCTTTAACCATTTTTAAGCATTTGATGAGGGGGAAAGGGGTTGTTTTTTTTTTTAATTGATCAATTTGTATATCTGTAGTGGGTGTGCTTGTGTTGCAAATTTACTTCCCTTGGCATGGTATTTTCATAGCTTGCTCTTTCTTCTTGGGTAAGTTCTATCAAATAAAACATCACTAATATAAATTTACATCAACTTTGTTGTCAGAAAACTAATCTGTATCTTCTGTCACCTGTTCTGAGAGAAAGTATGGGAGAGAGAGAGAGGGGGGGGGGGGGGGGGGGGGGGGGGGGGGAATGATGATGACTAGAAAGGAAGATCTCTCCCAACTCTAAAGAATCACTCTTTGTGAATGAAAGAAAACAAGGATTGATATTCAATGAAAAGCATGAAGCCAGCTGGGTCCAGTATACCGGAAACATCAATAAACAGCATCTACTCTGTGTCTGCAACTAAAACTGTCACCATGTCAGTGACCCAGGGAAGCGTTTAGCTATCGGCTACAGTCATAAGCATTGCTGGGGATTTCATCTGTCCAGACTGGGCAGGACAGGTGCTGGAGTAATCTACAGCAATTAATTGGATGCTGAGAGTGAGTGTATTTTTTTTTATTTAATATGAAAGGGGGATATCCCTTTTCTGTTTGAATATAGGGGCCAGCCAGCATGCAAGAACAAAACCTGTAACAACATAATGTGTTTTTCTCTGCAAAGCAGCAATCTGACATGAATGGTTATATTGTATTGTATTGTATTGTATACTACTTTAAGTCACAGCAGAGTTCTCTGCATGAAATTTGGGCTGCTTCCACCCAGGAGAGTGCATTAAAACGAGCAGTGCCACCTTCTTTCTTTTTTCATGTCTGCATGTGTATTTTCCCTATTCAGAGTGGCTTTTTTCTAAATAATTTTGCCAGGAACAAGTCATTTTATGCAGTGGGTTTATTTACGTACCCTAAATGGTGTAACACACAAGACCTCAATTACATCGTCTGTCTGAAAGACTAGCGCCTGAACCACCACTCAGTCTTGTAGAAGGGAGGGAAAGTTTCAAGCACAAATCAAACAACCAAACACTTAAAACCCAAACTTAACGCTTTGTAGTCAGGTGCATTACCTCTAGACCGCCAATCTACCAATTGGAAATACTTTTATATTTTCAGAGAGTAAAAAATTGAGTTAATGAAACAAAGTTTACCAGGGAAAATATCAGAGCAGCATAAAGATCAGTCAAACTTAAAGGCTCAGTCTTTGAAAAAACAGTATGTGAGCTTCCCAACATCTACCAAGCAGTGCTGCATCACAGGAGAGAGACACACAGAGAGATCAATAGTCTTTAAATTTTCTGGGCCATTTCCAGTATAGATTGGGATCAGATTTATCATTGAGAGAATGAAAATCTCGATATGCATTTAAAAAATAATAATCATGATTATGATATTAAATTTTCCAAAATTCTTGTCATTCTTTGGCCTTGTCCAGAAACATATTTTTTCACTAATAATATTTTGTACAATTAATATTAAAAGTTTGGTTAACATTTTCAATCCCTCTAACTGGTTGAAGTTTTGGTGTGGGTTTGTTTTTTTTTAGTGTTATTCATATAATATATAGTTTTGGCATGACTTGTATGTACTCGTGTTTGGTTTTGATGTAATTACTTACTGCATCGCTTGTGTGTAATATAGCAAAGTTATTTATAATATGCTAAGCTGATCTTGGGGTGAAGACATTGTCAACTGACTTCACTGAGTCCTTTGATAAGTCTAAAGGAATTGGGGATGCCTAAGATGTGAATGATAGTAATTATGGCTTTTGTTGTTTTTTGTTGAAACTTCTTGTGTTTGAAATCTTAAACTGCAGTTAAAATCTTTGTGCATAGGGCAGTGTGTGTGTGTGTGTGGTGTGTGTGTGTGTGTGTGTGTGTGTGTGTGTGTGTGTGTGTGGTGTGTGATCATTACATGTGTGTGGTCATTGTGGTGGGTTTGACATTCAAATCTGATTCATTTGTGTGTGTGTGAATCTCTTGTGTATTGTGCACGTTTTGCCTGAAGCTGCTGCTGCTGCATTCAAAAAAATGTGTTCCTTATTTTCTTTGAAATTCTTTTGATGGGTTTTTTGGGTGGTTTTTTTTTTTTTTTTGGGGGGGGGGGGGGGACTTTTTCATTTGAGCCTAAAGTATGTGCTATGGAGGTATAGTGTATGTATTTAAATGGTCACTATTGTTGTTGATATAGTCCAGAGATCTCAGAGTGATCACAATACTATATGCAGAAAGCATATATAATATAGGTAATGAAAAGATATTATAAGGTGCAAGTGGAGGAGATCAGTTTTCTTGTACATTTTTATATTTGTAGGGTCTGTTGCAATCTTTATAGTTTGGTATTATGATTTTAGTCTATTAAGAGTTTGTTGCCACAGCTAAATATATTTTTTTATTTCATTGTTGTTGTTTTTCATGTCTTTGACAAGATGCATATTTATTTTCTTAAAATTTTGTGGATCTGGGGACTTTCTTTCCTTTTTTTTATGCTTAGAATTGCATGCATCCAAAATGGATAAAGACAGGTGTTGGGTTTTTTCCTAGGATTTAGTAATAGAAAAAAAAATTTAAGATCAAAGTGCATGAGGATGTGTATAACGATTTCATCAGTCTGTCTACTCCTTGTTATGATTCTTGTCTCTCTGATTGTAAGCTTATTTCAGATGGAAAATACATATCACCACCAATGCCACTCGCTGTGTCATCCTTTTCTGTAACTAAAGAAGAATCATTGAAGAGGATGTTCGGATTTATTTCATTGAAACCTTTTCTCTTTAGTAAAGTCTTGATACTACTGGGGTTTGTATTGTAATGAGACTTCTTTAAAAAGTGGATAAGGGGTAGTTCCCTTCAACCTCACCCGCACCCGTCTCCACCCCAGCCCTTTTTTATTAATTGATATCACAATGTATTGCTTGAGGTGTAGATTATAACCTGGATATAATTTGGATGTAAAATAATATAATTAGGCTGCTATAATCTGATTGTCAGAGCAATTTCTTTTGTGACTTCAATTTTACTTTCAGGTGGTATTTTGTTTTCCTTTTCAAATTTAATTAGAAGAGGTGATTTGGGTCATTATAGGCTGTGGCTGAAGATTAATGAAATACAGGGTAGCCAGATGAAATTAATTCTCTTCTTCTTTCAAAGTTTTATATTTTGCTTTTGCTAAAGCTGAACAATGATTAATGAAAAAAAAAAACATCTGTGAGGAGAAAGGGAAGAAATTCATGGATTGTTTGAAGTAGAGGAGAATATGCTGTTGATGTCATTTGGGGGATATTTGTCTGCTGGTGGAAGGAAACTAACTTTGGGGGGGATATGGTGCATGCGAACTAATCTAACATAGATCCTGGAAATGTGACTTTCTGTTATAGCTTCTGAATGATTATTACTATAACGTTACATGATGCTGTAAATTAATGCTTAAGTTCAGCAGTAGTATTCAAGTTTGCAGACAAAATGTTCGTGGATTGGTAATAGGTTGGAGGGAAGACATTTTAATCGAGATTACTTCTGTTTCCCATACCATGATTGTGTCTTTGACTTTTGTTTCATTCATTCAGGTCTTCTTGTTTTCAGCTTGAACTCTGAAATGTTCTTCATATTTGCAGACTTTTCTTTCTTTCCATGGATGAAATACTGAAAAATGCCAAGTCTTTGCCTAACTCAAGGCTATATGTTCAAGCTGAAGCCGTTCAGACGGTTGATACGGGTTATGGTAGGTCTTTTCCTTTTGATGATTTTATCTGCATTTGTAATGTCTTATTTAAGCAGTTTCTTTGATTTGTAGAATATTTGGATGCATGCATTTATTTTTAATCTTACTGCTAGGTCTGTGACTGCTGTGGCACATATTCAGTTGTTTGATTTACCTGATTTAGTTTTTCAATAAGGTGTAGTTTATGCATGTTTTATTAGAGTTCTCTTTATGAAAATTTATGGCCTTAGAAGATTTGTGTACAGAGAAAAGAAGTTGATATATAAGATCTGTAAGTGTCTATGTCTAAGAAGGTGTTGATTTTTATTTTTTGGAAAACTTTATTTCCAGCTACAGTTGAGTTAGGTTGGAGTTCATTTGTTTTCAACTGGCTTTCTGACTGTGCATTTATTATGTTCGACATTCCAGTTCAGCTATGTTAACATGTTTAGTTAAATGTTCTATGGTCAGTTACATTTTGTTTTTCTTTTTAGTGTTTTTTTTTAAGTTGAAATGCATTGTTGGAGGTGGAAGTTGATGGAGATAAGGAAGAACAGAGCTTGGGGACTTAGCTCAGTGTGCACATTGAAATGCAAACAATGCCACCTACATATACATTCACAGAAGCACACTCATTCACTTAACACATTCACATGTCACATCCACAAAGTGTGTGTGATCAGAGAAGATGGTTGCTACTTACAGTTGGATCCATTTGCATGCTGCTGTTTGAGAGCTTTATGGGTTGTTGAGAACATGTTTGGCAGAAACAGATTACTGACTGCTCTCAGCCAACTGACACATATTGCTCAAGCTTTTAGAAGTCAATTTTCCTCACTTTTCCCATTTTTTGTTCTTTGTTTCTTCATTCCAAGAAACATTTGCCGTTGCCAAGAGTGATGACTTTCCCATTGTGTTGTGCCATGTGCAGAAATAAAACTTTGTAGTTGCATGCACCATTGAAAGAGAATACTAATGATCCATATGATTTATAAATGTGTAAAGAAAACTTCGCTATTCTCCATTAGGTAATAGGCGATTTTTTTGTTTGTTTTTGTACCATGAATATATATATGGTGTTTTGTGTTTGTATTTTCTTTTAAAGAAAAATCTCTTCAATGCCCCATGACACCTTTTGTTGTCATACTTTTCTGTCATTAAAAAAAATGCCTCATGGTGGGAAAAGCCATGATAACCATGACACAAATTTTCCTGTCTCTTCTTCTATGTTCAGAATTTGTCAACACGCACACAGTAACATTTCTTGATGGAATATCCTTGAGCTTTAGGAGTTCATCACATTTGAAACATTTTTTTTTTGTTGAATCATTTTCATATGCTGAGTAACACCCACACCCACCCCCAACAAAACAAAACAAAAAAGTAAAGGACAGCCGTTTGCATCTAAGCTGCATCATATTTTGCAGGCAGTTTGTCAAAAGTGTAAGCAAGATTTGCAGTGTTTGAAAACAGCATCTGATTGAAGCTCACTTCCCCTATCCCACCACACCCCCTCCTGCTGTGCAGCAAATATGAATTCTGTCATCAATTTACAGTGTGCTGACTTGGATGCTGATTGACAGAGCTCTGTTCTTCCCCTTTCTGCTTGAACACCCACCCCCACACAAAGCTTTCCTGAAGTATTTTAGTTTTTTTGTTGTTGTTTTTTTCCTCTCTCTCTTCTAAATCAAATATTAACTGAAGATCACTTAGGTGCTATGTGTCTGTGTGCGTGCATGCGTGTGTGTGTGTGTGTGTGTGCGTGCATGGCACGCATGCGTGAGTGTGTGTGAGAGAGATATGAAAGTATTCTGTTACATATAAATAAATTCATTGCAAGAATTATTCTGGCATTTCAAAACATTGTCAAGTATTGTGCACTCATTAAAAAGAATTTGGGGGGTGATGGGGTGGAAAGAACTACATCATTTTAAATATATAGACATAGTGCTATCCATCTGACAATCAGTCACAAAGGAAAAAAGATGCACAGTGTTTAATTTATGGCTTTTGTTTTTTAATAATTGCTGCTATTTTTTAAAGGTATTTGATGTAGTGTTGCAGGTAATGCTAATGATAGTCATTTCCTTTTTTATTTTTTTAAGGGGGGGGGGGGGGGGGGGGGGGGGGCTTTAACTGGATTTGGGACTGGGCTTTGGGGGGGGGGGGGGGGGGGGGGGGGGCAGTTGCTTGTTTTCCTGCACTGAGCTACCATCAATGCTACAAAACCTCATACACACTGTATTGAACGGTGTGAACTAGGGTTGAGTAATGAAGTAAAGACAAAACACACACTCGCACTGCCACATAATTTAGCTAAGTTTATTCAGTTTTCTTTTTCCCCAAACATTGCTCTTTATCAAGAGACCTTACATTGTATGGAAATTTGCTTTGATATGTGCAATGATTAAATTGATGTAGTCAGCTACTTATGTCATGAAAATTATCATAAAATGCTTTTTTCTTGTTGGGGAAGGGGGGCAGGCTTTCAGTGTGATCAAGGTTGTGCATTATAAAATATCGATTACAGTAGTGTAGTAAAGGATTAATGAAGATGAAAGTTGGAGTATATTGGCCGTGAAATGTGTTGCACATACACCCCAACATGTTTTCATGAAGCATTTCCCTGAGCTGAAGTTGCACCACTACACAGAGATTTCCAATTCCACACACTGTGGCTGACTTTGTTCCCTTTGCCTGGCCAGGAGGGCCCCTGCCGCCAGCCCTAATGGACCAGCTGGCAGCAGCAGCGGCCGCACAGTATGTGGTGCCACCTGGGCCCCAGCCCACGTCGGCCCCACAACCTCCGCCACCACCCGCCTCACAGGTGCAAATGCCCCGCAACTCGGGTGCTATTGATGCTGCTGTGCAAACTGATGTATCCACTGTGGTACAGAGCAAACAGGTAAGCTGATTTTGTGTGTTCATTTTCTTTCAGTGTAGAGAGTGTTTGTTCTCAGACATGTACACTTTGATAGCAGTTTGAAAACACGTGTGCTTGGGGAAGCATGCACATAGATCACGAGGACATGGACATGCACTCACTTGATTGGATGATTTAGACACTAGAGCTGCCAGTCTTTCTTCTCTTGGTTGAATTTGTTCTGGTGGATTTTACTTCATTCCATGATTTTTTTTTTTTTTAAGATCTGTGGGCAGAAGGGAGGGGGACGTTGGTCTACATACATCTCACACAGATCTGTTATAGCTTTAAATTTTTCATTTGCTAGTCATGTAGCCATTTGGAAAATTCCTTTCAACTTTATCGCAATTAAAATGAAAGGTTGAAAGAACTTGCATATCAAACAGAATTTGTATTGAAAAAAATGCACACTTAAAAGAGAGAAAAAACATTCTGATTGTTTTTAAATCATGTGAAGAGAAAACGAAAAAGAAAGCATCCAGTTTGATTCTTTTCTCTTTTTTTATCATGTATTACAGCGTGCTGTTATGTCTTTCCTATAAAACTTTCAGGTAGCTAACCTGCTATTTCTTTGCATGTTCTTTTAGTTGGTTTTGTTTTTTTTACTAAGCTTTTCAGCTTTGACTAATATGTCTACTTTTCCACCACCAAGCCAGACTCAGAACACTAAATAGCAAACAGGGTTAAGTTTTAGAGATTTAATATAGAAAACCATGAAGAAATAACAACAGTGATGGCAACATAGAGCCAGAGTTTTTAAATTGGCCATGGCAATGACTTTTTTTTTTTTTTTTTTTAAGGTTATCCTTTCAAGAAAGATACTTCTTTGTGTGCACTGGTAGATTCAGTGTAAGATGGCACTAGCTTTAGCAGGTTATTGATTGGTATCAGCTGTTACACAGAGCTTGGAAGAAAAAAATGAATTAAAAAAATAAAAGATTTGTTTGTGGGGGGTTTTTGGGATGGTGGGGGATGCAGCCTTTGTAAACTTTCACAATTGCACCACTTTTTACCCCATTTTGCCTCAAGTTTTTAACTCTTAGAATCACCTCTGTTATCTTTAATGTTTGTTGGACATGCTGAAGATGAAAAATGAATTGGTGAATCCTGGATTGTGAAAAAGTTGTTGAAGTGTGACTTAAAGGAGAAAATTGGAAGTAAGGTCAACAGTGATGTTGTACAGCTATAGCTTCTACTCCTCTTTCAAACTGTTCTCATAGTTTAAAAAAAATCCTGTCAACTAGAATCTAAGACTGGCAGCTCTGACAATATACACTGGCGCAGGTTATGCATATTTCTTTAGTTATAGTATACATGCTGGATTAGTTTGTACATGGAGTTTTCCGATTTAAATGTGTACATGATATGCATAGTCAATTGTTTATATGCACAGACATGTGTACCCAGGTTTTCACACTCACACATGCATGTGTGTGCATGCGCGCACACTAAGAATAATACACGCATTTGCTCGGGCTCTTTTATATTACCACATTATTGTGGCACATGGTTGGGGGAGGGGGGTTCATGTTAAATTGCTCTCTTCCTTTATCCTCCTGTCATTATATAGTTCGTGCTGTTTATAATCTAAAAGAGTAATGAGATTTTATGGTTGGAAAAGAAGTTGAAAAATCCAGTGTGAGTAGTTTTGTATATTTCTGTGTGTAATGTTTGTGATAATGAAAGGAAATCCTTGGTTTGTAGGCTGTTTGCCATCCTGCAACTCATGGCTTTTAATGTATTGCCTCCTTGCACCTTCATTTTCATTGTGCACTTTCAGAACACTTGTGCTCTTTTTCTTTTGTTCAGTGGTTATGTGGTGTTCTGGGTGAAAAAACATTACATTGACAAATGTTAATTGTTTCTGTTTGTTGCAACTCTTTTTCTATCTCTCTCACACCAGCTCATTCTTACCTTGTAAAGGGGTTCCTGCATGGACACTATTCCATACACACCTCTGCCTGAGGAGAGAAAAAGTAAAAAGGGGGAATAAGTGAGAAAAAAAATCCTCCCCCAAAATAAGATGAGGGAATAACAAAGGATTGTAAAGAAATGATGCTGAGAAAAAATTCTTCAAGCCTCTGTTCCCGCTTTTTTTTTTTTTTTAAGTTTCCTCACATGCATGTCCCAAATGGTAAAACAGAGGATCTGTGATTTGTATCCAGAGCTGCTCTTGATCTATATTGCCCCTGGCAATGTAGTCAGACAGATTTCCCCAGGGATAAACTGATACAGTATAGTAGAAGTTTGTTGTCATTAAAAAAAAACCTAAATCTCTGCAGCTTTCTGTGGAATAGAGTTTTCTGCTGCTTTTAAATGTTTGTAGCAGTTGAATTTGTGAAATACCAGGGAAAGGTTAACTAATGGTGTCATCAATTTTCTCTCAGAAAAGACATTTCGTTGGTTGCGGATTACTGTGTTGTATTTGCGCAACTTAATATAGATTTGAAAATGTAACTGTTGCCACATGCAATACATGACTGAAAGCTAAAGAAATTTTATTGTTATTACAGGCAATATATGACTGAAAGCTGCAAATATTTACTGGTGTTTTTCTCTAATTGGTTATTTCACACTGTATCCTCATGACAAGATCGTCACAGAGGAATTTTCATATCTGTATCCAGAAACAGTGTTGGTGTGTGTGTGGTGTGTGTGTGGTGACACATGTATGTGAGTGAGTGAGTGAGTAAGTGAAAAAGAGAGATCCTGATATTAAAAAGCATTTGCTTTCAGTACAGTGCACTGTTTAGCTGTCACTAGCGGTTTGAGGTGCTTGGTTGGTGCTTGCATTTGTGACCCCTCTCCTTTTGCCCCCCCCTTACTGTTGAGCATGTTGGTGACACTGTTAACAATGAGAAGTTTGTTGTTTAGTGTGTGACTGCCCTCTTGTCTTAGGACATCTATTCTTGTGTCAAATCTTTTTGTAAGCACCAAAATGGCAGCATATTGAATGGAAATGAAGGCTGAGACTCTTCTGTTTAATTTTTGTGTGGGTGGATTTTGTTTCCTTCAGTCAACCCACTACTGTACATATATTGCAAATTTTTTTTTTTTTTTTTTTTTTTTTTTTTTTTTTAATGATGATTGGCAATGCAGATATCTGGCTTGTCCTGATCAGATTTGTCGAAAATGTACATTTAAGATCAGAAACAGGAATTGAATGAAACCTTGTCTTCAGTGCTTATCCTTGCTGCAGGGAAAAGCTGTTTTATAATTTCATTTACTCTGTGTTTATATTTAGTACTTGCAAACAAATAGAGTACATTTAACTGTAACTGCTAACTATTGTGATTTGTGCTTGACATTATTCCAATTGTTTTTTGTTGTTTTGTTTGTTTGTTTTTTTTAAAATATGGATGTTACTTACAGTGGCAATACTTTTTTTTTTTGGGGGGGGGGGGTGCACATATTTCCTTTAAAGGAAATTTGTGGCAAGTATATTTTACTATACTTGAAACAAATGCCATGTGCAGACTTTGTGCATGGCACTCTCAGAAACTGAGTTAACAAGAGAATTGAAGCAGTCCATATCAAAGAAGCAGTCTGCATTTTGCTATATATATCTTTTTCTCAGGTCGTTTTGGCCCTTTTGATTTGATGTTTGTATTTAGATTATAATACTGAACCAGTTTTCAGCTAGGTTTATTTATGTCCTGTTTCCTAGGAAGTTGATTAAGAAATTGCCTGTTTAAAGTGTCATAGAGGCACACTGTCTTTTTTGTTGTTGGTTGTTTTTTGGTTGTTTTTTTATGTGTTGCTGATCTACAGTTTTTGTGTAAAGAAACAATGCTTTGATACTCAGATAAGAATAGAGTTTGAGCTGTTTTTTATGTTTTGATTTTTTAAAATAAATTTTTATTATTTTTGTTTTTCCTTTACCTTTGTGTGTATTCAGGCATCAGAATTGTTAGAGAACTGTTCAAAATGCAGATCAGGAAAGAAGGGGATAGACCAAACCAGATTGTCGATGGAAACTCTGCTCTTGCCCCAAGCGCCTGCCAGCGCCCCTGGGGGAAGTTGCAATTCAAAACTGCGCAGCACCCTCTAGCATCCGATAACAACTGGTCACACATGGTCTTAATGGACGCCGCCATTGTTGTTTGCCTAAACAAGACTCTTGCGTTAACAAGATGCCACCATGTTTTCTACACTTTACTGTGTCCAAATTAGTAAGGTTGTAAGCAAGTCATGAATTTTTAAAGTTTGGTCAATTTTGTAAAGGTGTCTGCTGATAATGGATTTGTATGGCGAAGTAGATCTAAAGTCTCTTTTTTTTTTCATTTGAATATTGTTAGGATGGGACATAGTGTCTTAGAAGCTGTTGTTGGCAAGTTTGATGGAAATGATCGGGATTGCGATATCGATAGTAAAAATTGATGAGGTGTCATGATAAAAAGTTTTTTGTAGGTTAAAAGCAGCATGAATGCAATAAACGCCTGGCCCAGGATGTACTTTGTTGAATGCAGAAAATGTTGTTTGCAGTAAAAGATGGTAGAAATGTATATTACCGAGTTTTGTTTAGTAACTATTGAAAATGATACAAAAAATCTACACAGGTGACCTCTCCTTAAAAGGGTCAAATCATTGTCTTCTACAAGTATTTCGTTCGGTGAAGAGGGCTGTACATGTTCGGAGAGAAAATTCATTTCCTTTGACATTTCTTAAAGTTCAGGGTCACCTTCAGACCGGCTTTCAAAATTTTCTTGACGCCTCTGGCAAATTCAGGAAACAGAACCAAGTTTGATGGTCCCCCTTTTCTCTGTAGACAATTCTGATGCCCATGCTTACTCCATGGCTTGTTTGTTTCATTGGGCTTGCACTCATCTCATTCATCCTTTGCCGACGGGCAACTTGTGCTTACAGTCTGTAACCTCTGATCAGGAAATGGCCAGAGCCCAGATAGCGGCAGCCAATCGTTTGTTAGCGTCCACCTCATCTGGTTCCTTCAACAGCTGCGAATATTGTGGCCGGGTCTTTTCCAAGAAAGAGGTAATGGATGCCTGTAGTTGACAAGCACAGCAAAAGCAAGAATGATAGAAACAGGGTGCATGAGATCTCTATCTCCTTGTTAGAATATTGTTTTATTTCCTTTTTTCCTTTTTTTTAACACTTTTACAAGTTTTTTGTATATTTTTTTTTTCTGTGTGTATGTTTGTTTGTTTGTTTGTTTAGTTGCTTTTTTTTGTTTGTTAAGATTTTTAGTTGAAAAGAAACTCGAGACTTCAATATAGTGATTGAATAGTGGCCTTCAAAATTGATAGGACCCATATTTTATTGACCTTGTATTTGATGCTGTCCAGGCATTGTGTCTTAATGCTTTCATCATTGAAAGCGATCAGCCAAACCTGGTACAATTATTTAGCCTAAATTTTTGGCTCAGCCTTCTTGTCATATGTGTTTCAACAGAATGAGAATTTTAATAGCTGCCATTTTGGTGTTGAAAGTTACAGTACCTTTGTCTTTTCTTTCAAGTCTGAGTGTGGCTCTTAACTTTCTGTAACTTGCTTACTGACAAATCCTTTGAAGGCCAAGAGACAGCAGTAAGCTTCATCTCCCAAGTTCAGATCATTTATAATGGGCAAGGTGAGGAAGACAGGATGTTCAGAGGAGATACTTGACAGTTTATTAACAAAAATATGTGTACTTAGTAAGAGTGTAGACTGGGTGTATGGTATGTGTGCAAACTTATAAGCAATGTGTAATTAGATTGTGAAAATTGCAGTATTATGAAGTAACAGATTTTGGTGACATATAATTAGAAGTGAGGGTTAAATTGTTGGGCTGACATGATTTCTTGAAAATGTGTTTGCATAAAGACAGATTCTGTAAAACTTGTGTCTGTATTGAGAAGAAACTCTAGGCTTATATAGCTAATTTGATTTTTTTTTTTTTTTTTTTTTTAATGGTTGTGAGTTCTTGTGTGAATAAAGCATAGGGAATGAATGGTCAGTATTTTGTGTATAAAGAAGATTTGAAAATGATGCAATGCTCTCACTTTAAATTATAAGCAGTAAAACGTAAAGGAAGGGAACAATAGAATATGTGTAAAAACCAGGAGATAACATATACAATCTAGCACTGAAAAAATCTCTGTCACCAAAGCTAAAACCTAAAGTTTCATAGCAATCACTGTGAACAAGCCTAAGATGAAGCAGATAGCATCAAATGCTCCTACATGAAATTGAAACAATCTGCTTGTAATGATAAGGGTAAGGTTTAGGTTTTGTTCCTTTCACTACATGCTATAACTTAACACCTGCAAATCCTCTTTACTGGTCACTGCCCTTTGACTTGACTTCTATATCAGTTTGCATGCCTTTAGCTAGGTTTCTGCTTGTGGTAACCTCCTCATCTGCAATTTCTTGTAATCGGGTGTGCAAGGTGTGTGTGTGTGTGATATCTCTTTCTCCATTAGCATGACAGTCACTCTCGGGTTAATATTGGCATTGACATGTAGACATATTATTTCTTGGCAGTGGTTGTTTGTTGTAGACATGTTTTCTGAAAGGGTTTTTGCTTGGGGTTGTTGTTTTAGTTTGGGGGGGGGGGGGGGGGGGGGGGGGATGTTCTTGTGTGTGTGTGTGTGTTTTTCTCTAAACAGAAAAGGTTGGAAGTTCAGAATGAATTAATTTTTCTTATGAATGTTGATTTATCCGTTTGCTGTGATTTGTGCATTAATTGATTAGCTGAGTTATAATTTTGATATCTTTTTAATTGATTTGTAGCCCTTTTTTTTCTGTTTAACCATGCCTTGAAAGCTTTTGTTTTTGGTTGGATAGTTTTTCCCTCCATTTTGGGTGTTTTGAAAAACCTTGGAGCTTGGTTTGGGTTTTCTCCTATGTGCTGTTCCATATTCTTTGATTTTTTTTTCTCTCTGAAATAGGAATAATGATAATAATGTATGGAATTCATATAGCGCTAAATCTTTTAAAGTAACAAATCACAGTGCTTACATTCACATTATTTACTCGCATACAATCACCATGAATTTGATGACCAGATATCAAATTTACACATACTCATGTGCACAGCAATCCTAGGCAAGATGATGGAGAGGAGGGTGGCAGTTGAAGAGTGTGGATAGATTATGAGGGTCTGTATATATGCGATGTGCTGATATTTTTTAGTTTCATCTGACATGGATCTCTGCTGCTTGCAGAATACTAGTAGAATAGGCAAATAAAGAAAAAAGAAGAGGGGAGGGGGAATGAAAACCTAAAAGAAAAGGCCAAAATATAAAATTTATGTCACCAGTAGGCAGGTGTGAGGGTTTGTTTTTTTGGGGGGGGATTTCCTTGTGAGTTTTCTTTGTTTTTAAATGTTTTCTTTTGACATAAGTAGAATTCATAATCCCATGTTGTTTTACTTCGTGTTGGGATGGGGTTGTTTTCAAAGTTGCAGTAGTTTTGAGTACAGAATTACTAACTAACTTGAGAAGTTTAACTAATAAAAATGTTTTTGTCTGGTTTCCAGTATCTGCGTCGGCATGTGAGGATCCACACAGGAGAACGGCCATATAGGTGTGTGGTGTGTCAGCTAAGCTTCAGGCGCAGCCATCACTTGAGGCGGCATGAACTCATGCACACAGGTATGTATGCACTTCTCACTAATCTGCACTGTGTCCCTACATGTGCTCAGAATAACAAGAAAATCAAACAAGGTCTAGGATATCTATACTCTTGAGGAAGAAGCAGGCTGTTGATAAGGCTAAGTGGGCATTTATTGGCAGCAGGCAAGATTTGTAATTGTTAATTATCCATTTTGAATGGTACAAAGACTTAGGAATAGAGTCCTTCATAGTTAGTTATGATATAATTATTTATTAATCTTTAGCACTCTGCAATCTTTGGGGACGGATTTCCTCTGTCCCTGTGTTTTTTCCCTAGTCAGCAAAAATCAAGGGCACGTACTTGTTTAGAACCATTATAACTGTGGCTGTATTTAATATAGGGACTTGGGTTTTTTTTTGTATATTTATTAAAGAAAAGATCATGAATGTTTTCATATAAGGCAATATGTTCTGCATGCATGTTTTGACATTTAAAAAAAAATAAAACAGAAAAACAAAATTCAGAAATGTGTTGCCTTTTATTCACTTTGAGTGGAGTTTTTTTAGTGCAATCTAGCAAACTGTTGTACGTCAGTCACAAACAAAGTGATTATTTTGTCTTTAAGAAATAAACAGAAATACCATGAGGTATCTCCTTTGAACCAGAAGTTTCTGTGAAATCGATCAGTGAAAAATCTTCATGACGACTTCGAACATTGTCTTCATGATCATCATTTTCCAGACTGTGTCACTTTGGTCAGTCACATTGAAGTTTTTCATTGATCATAAACAAATAAAACAGTTTTTCCTCAGAAATACCATCAGTCATTTTCTTTTGAGCAGCAGTTTCTGATACCAGCCAGCGACAAATGTTTGCAGCCGTTTGGAACACTTATTCACAATCATCATTGATCTCACTAGAAACACTATCACTGTGACCTAGATCACTCACCATCACTTAAGTGTTCATTTCAACAAGTTTGAAGCCTTCAAAATCGTTTTCTGAGTCAGATTCTTTGGACATTTCCATTAAAAATCTTTTGAAATCGGTGTTCCACCATTTTGGTGTTGAGGAAATCCCAAAAATTGATTTTTACTTTTCAGAAATTCATTGTTACATGCTGTTTTGAAGAAAATGCAAATGGTGGACAGTAGAGGAAACTTTAGCCTTGTTTTCAGTCAAAAGTGTGTTGTCAATAATAGTAATAGAAACTGTGCTTGACCCACGAAATTTGAACACCCTATGTTCGCGACATGATGGGCCTGTAGATGCAAGGGATATAATCCATTCGCAATATGATGCGCCTGCAGAGTGCTAAAGGTTAATGGTCTTCCTTTATCAGGCATAGGAATGTATTCTCCCGTAAAGAGCATTCTACTGTGATCTGTTTTTCAATTCAATCTGTCTAAAACATGTTTTCATGAAAATTCAAAGTGATAAGAAATGAACAGAGGACCATCTGCATTTAATTTGTTATTGAAAAAAAGTTAACAAGTACCATGCAGAAGTGTGTCGAGTTTTCCCTGAAGAGTTGACATTGTCTTATTCTCCATAATTTTGTTTGAATGCAAAGACACTTCATGTTTTAACCAGCTATTTATCCACTGTATTGTAATCTGCCAGAAAGTTTATCAGTTGTTTCTTACAGAAAAAAGATTGGCACGTATGCACATCACTTTTGGTAGAACAGTGTCAGCATTTTACTGCAAGATAAAACAGGGGGAAATGGTTTTTGTAACAGGATATTTTGAGGGGTGGTTTTTATATTGTTGTTGCATGCTAGATTGTTTAGTCTGTGTATGTATCTTTGTAAAATGAGTGTCCTATTTTATTTGTAGATTATTTTTTTCATGAAGAGAATCTTATTTTGTTGAGTCAACATTGGACCTCTTCATAAGGTGAAGCTTCGGTATATTCTTACGGCATGTGGACGTCTTGGCAAAATGGGGCCCTTCTTTTGAAACCTAAGTCTGGGTTGGCCAGAGGCATGTGTGTGTGTGTGTTGGTGATGTGTGCTATGACTGGTGCTGTGCAGATATAAGACCTTTTTCCTGTCATGCCTGCGACAAAGCTTTTAAACAGAAGCAGCACTTGGAGCGCCACCTAGCCAGCCACACAGGTGAGCTGTTGCTTTTAGCCCACAATTGCTGGAACGACAATTTCTCCTTGATTTTTATTTTTACTGATGTTCTTAGGGGTTTGTGAGATTTTTCTTCTATCTCTCTCTTTTTTTTTTTTTTTTTTTTTTGGTAAATCAACATATGATCAGAGGAGTGTTTAAATTCCATTTTTGTAGAAAATCTCCTCTGAGGTTGTGTAGACTGTTCTGCATAGTTCGAATTTGTTTTTACTTATAGTGAAATTCATGAGAAAGTTATAAGCAGCTTTAGAATATTTGATAGTCTCTTAGAAACTAGAAGAGCAGAGTAATGATGGCTGTGTCATGCTGTAAATTGGTGATGAATGTGTGAAACTGAGACAGTTGTTGTACATTCCTTATGGGGTTTTTTTGCTTGTGGGTTTTTTTTTTATGGAGGTTTTTTTTCGGTGGGGTTTGTGTTTTGTTTGTTTTTTTGGTTGGTATTTTTTCAACATGAATGCAAACCCATCTTTCAGGTAATAGTGAGAAAAGAGGACAATGCGTGGTCTTTCTGTGTATATTTGTTTTGAGTGTTGCATTTATGCAGATCTGGTCGTGGTGGAGAACAATATTTGGTGTGTAAGTGTTGCTTTTGTCCCTTTGGATGGATCTTGGTAAGAAGTTGATGACACTGCTTGTGAACGTTGACTGTTGTGCATTGATTGTGTAGCCATGTCCTCATGCAACGTATCTCCAGCACAGATATTGGGCAATGTGAAAGGTGCCTTGGTCTTTGATTTTTATGGATATATTGTACATACCCACCTCTTCCCATTGACTGATACAGGGCTGTCTGCCTTCCCCTGTAAAGATTTTCATGTGTTTTATTTCTAAAGTGGTTTTAAACGTTGATGATTCCATGAGCAGCCAGTAACTTGGGACTGTGTGTTGAATTTACCATGCTCAAGTTCAGTGAATCATTCACAAAAGGTGCACATGGGGACTGAAGGGTTTAAGCTGATGATGACCTTGGAGCAAGGGGCCTCCTTATGTTAGCAGTTACCATTGATGATATTTATAAACTAACTGCTGGCTGCCAGTTCAAAACCAGTTGTTAGTATGAGTAATAGGAAATTGCTGTATCTACTGTATTTTAGTATTGAGCATGGAAGTGAAGAGTCCTTTTCTCTTAAATCCACTCCCAGTCTTTATGACCGGGTTGCATGGGCAGAGTAGAAGACACAGATTTTTTTTTCTCCCTGATAAGTGCCAAACATGTATACAGAAATCCTAAAACAGTGTTTTAGATCATATTCTCTTCAGTGTATAATCAGATCATATCTTAAATTTATACTATGAAAACCCAGAAGTGAAAGCCAGCACACGCGAAAAAGTGTTTGAATTCAGCTGGATCTCAAACTGCCTCCCTCCTCATACAAACCTGATGTGCCTGTGATGATGAGGTATCAAGTGGGGGACTTGCTTCCAGTTTGTCAGGACTGAATCGCTGTTAGTGGTGCTTGCGATGATTGTGTAGTGAAAATTACAGCAGAGTAACAACATGGATCCAAGCAACAGTGGGCACAAGCAGGAAGGAAAAGCACAGTTGACTGAATGATCCAACAGAGCAGAAAATGACACAAACACATACACTTGCACACATGTACGCATGCACATTCTAACTCTCTCTCTCTCTCTCTCTCTCTCTCTCTCTCTCTCTCTCTCTCTCTCTCTCTCTCTCCTCCATCTCTCTCCATCCATCTTCTCTCATCCATCTCTCTTCTCCATCTCTCTCTTCCTCTCTCTCTCTCTCTCTCTCTCTCTCTCTCTCCTCTCTCTCTCTCTCTCTCTCTCTCTCTCTCTCTCTCTCTTCTCTCTCTCTCTCTCTCTCTCTCTCTCTCTCTCTCTCTCTCTCCTCTCTCTCTCTCTCTCTCTCTCTCTCTCTCTCTCTCTCTCTCTCCTCTCTCTCCCCCCCACAACACACAAATACATGCATGTATGCGTTGTAAACCTCTCAGGAAAAGAACAAAATTCAAACCCAGTTGTTAAGCGTTGATAACCATATGCATGTATGAATTGACGTCCAAGTTTTTTAAACAAAACAATAATTCATTTAGTAAGATGCTTCTTTCTTATTCTTGCCTGCTCCCTTAGAATTCATACACAAATCTCATTCTTCTTCTAATGTTCAATACTTGGAAGAGATTTTCAAACCCTCTTTTTACAAACCCTGGATAATGGGGTTTACTTCAGGGTCTTCCACATCTTCCATCAGATTATCTGATGAGAAGAAGAGGAAAGGAACTGTTTGGCTTTTCATTTTCTGGAATCTGCCCCCCTTTCCAATATCAAAACCTCAGAAACGGCACCAGATTTTTTAGTGAATGTGTTTCGAAAGAAGTATATCAATTATATATATATATATATTATATATATATATATATATATATATATATATATATATATATATATATATTATATATATATATGTGTGTGTGTCAGTTTTTAAAGCAGGCAGTGAATGATTGTATTTGGTTGCATGCATGTTGTAGATTTTTAAACTCCAGTTACGCTTTTCTCTTCTTTTATTTTTAAGCTTGTCCTTTATTCATTATTTAACTTAACCACATCTCAAATGTGGCTTGTCCTTTATTCATTATTTAACTTAACCACATCTCAAATGTGGATTTGTCTGATAATTTGATTTCAAAGTTACCTTTATGGGAAAAAGAAAGACCTTGAAAATATTATCGTCCAGTATTTGGGTATAGTCCTGCTGAAACATTGCTGGCACTCACAATACATACAGGCATACAAACACATGTACACACACACAGAGGTATACAATTTCTTTTTCTCTCTCTCTCTCTCTCTCTCTCTCTCTCTCTCTCTCTCTCTCTCTCTCTCTCTCTCTCTCTCTCTCTCTCTCTCTCTCTCTCTCATACTAATTTTTAATTGTTTGCAATTTTGTTTGTTGTAATTAGAGGACAAACAGACACAGGCTTTTCATTGTTTCCAATTTTGTTTGTAGTAATTACAGGACAGAAACCCTGGTTTTTTTATTGTTTGTAATTTTGTTGTAGTAATTACAGGACAGATAGACACAGGTGCGCGCGCGCACACGCACACACACACACACACACACACACACACACACACACACACACAACACTCACACACACACCACACACACACACACACACACACACACACACACACACATGCATGGGCACACTCGCTCTCTTTCTCTCTCTCTCCTTCGCTTCTCTCCTCTCCTCCTCCTCCTCCCTCTTCCTCTCTCTTCTTTCTTCTCCTCATGGTTGATAATACACACATAAGCATGACAAACTCAGTATGTTTTTAAGAAGTTTTAAGACTGCCGATTTTGAACAACAATTTTTTGAATGCTGGTGCTTAAGTAAGTGGAAAACATCATCAGATATGGTGTGGACATGTAGTGTAGCATTTTCTGGTCATTCGTTTGTATATATATTCCTGGTTGTTTCATTTCTTTCCTTGTTTTCTCTCTTTCATGTTAGTTTTTGTTTTGTTTTGTTTGATCAGTTGGATTTTTTCTCCCTGTTTCATTTAGTTTATCATTTGGGTAACCCTACCTATCCCTTTCTTTCATATTGTATATCGCTGTTATTCTCTCATTGTCTCTCCCCCATCCCACCCCTCTTTCAGTACCTGCAGTGAAGTAGCCTAACATTCAAGTGTGTCTTGCCATCAACCATAGCAGTTCTTTTGCGTGTTCATCTGTTGGTTGTGTGCGTTCTGTTCTCTTCTCTGATCTGACTTGTCTTCTCTTTCTGTCCCTCTGTTCTTGCCTTCTGATGCACCTCCTGTGCGTGTGGGCTGCAGACCTGAGGGCGTTTGCCTGCTCGCTGTGTGATAAGGCCTTCAAACAGAAGCAGCACTTGGACAGGCACCTGCATTGTCATTCCGGTGAGCTGCCTGGGGGTCAGTCTCTTCGGTCTGCTTAGGCTAAGCTGGGGCAGGGCACGTGCTAGGGTAGATGTCTCCAGTTGCAAGCAAGCATTTTTCATCTCTGTATGGAACATGTTTTCAGTTTGAAACAGAAAAGACCGTTGTGTCCATTGAAATCATATGATGTATTTGATTGGACAATATTACCCAAAATATTGAAAATGTAAAGGGGGGGGGGGGTGTAAAAAGAAGCAGCAAAAATGACAGAAATGTTTGCCTGAGAATTTGGAGATACATTCAGGTCACATAGAGCAGCTGTATATCTCCCATTTTTCTTGGCTGGCCACTCCATATCAGATAAACCTACACAGGAGACACATATCTGGGGAAGAAGCTGACATCATGGGATACTGGAGCAGCAAAAGGAATTTTAAAGGAGTCAAATACCTGGAGCGAAGGTGATAATGGAGAGGCTTTTGCTGGAGAGTGATATGTTAGAGACAGCCATATGTTGTCACCTTATTGGGCTGTAAGAGGGGAAAACTCTGAAACTAACAAACAAAATGAACTACAATAGTGCCAGAAAAAATAAAGCTGCTTTTGAATGCTTGAATAATTTACAATTACTGATGTTGGGAAATTGCCATGGCAAATGGCTATCTTATTTTATACTTTAAACTCATTCATTCTCTCTCTCTCTCACTCTCTCTCTCTCTCTCTCTCTCTCTCTCTCTCTCTCTCTCTCTCTCTCTCTCTCTCTCTCTCTCTCCCCTTCTGGTTTATACTTTCATGTATTGTTTGCATATCTATAGAATGTATATGAGCTATCAAAGTCAAGAAAATAAAATCATGCATTATATTAGCATATTTGGATGCCTGAGTGTTCTCTAACAGCAAGTACAAGATTGTAAGGATAAGCAGACATCAAAATGGCTGCTGTGATGTATGTGTTTACATCTGCATTAATGGTCATAAAACGCTCGTTAATCTCATGGATAAAAGGTACCCAGCTGTGTTCTTGGTGTCTATGAAACACAAATATATTCTGAGACTTCTTCACCCAAGGCACTGTTTAGCTTAGCTATAGACGCCACCACGTCTGCCTTCTGCATGGGCTTGAGATATACAGACAATTACATAAATACCAGAAGTGGTTGGGTTTTTTTTTAGAGCGCTATTTTTTCATATGCTAGGATTACTGAGAAGGGCAGAATGTTGTGTGTATGTGTGTTGGAACGCAAGTCGAGCTGGTTGTGGTAACAGACAGGCATCCACAATAAGTAGTGAGATAGAAAAAGAAACTGAAAAGTTAACTTCTGGATACATGTAAAGATCATTAGATTTTTTTCGAGGTGCAGTATTGATAACTGTCCCTACTCCCGCTGTCTGTCTTTCTCTCTGTATCATAAATTATTGATTTTGATAGCTCTCTTTGAGCCAGAGAATAAACATATCTAAGGAGAAATGCACTTTTAGTACAGTGGTTCTTTGGAAACCGGAAAAAAAAGGAAAGGAATTTTCATACATGGATTTGTAAACTGCTTCCATTTTATACTTTACATCATAGTAAGCATTTTCTGGAGAAGAGGTCCTGCAGTGTGTTGGCGGACTGGCTTTTTCAGCTGCTGTAGTCAGCTGCTGTTCAGGTGTCTGTTGATTACTTTGATGACAGACTGTCCTAAGAGGGTTGTTAATCTGTGTTGTCTTTACTGCTGTTTCACTGTCTGTTGGTTACCTTGATTAGTGGCCGTCTTCCAGCATCAGCCTATTAGTTGACTGTTGGCTTACACTTAGGAATGGGTTTGAATAATCATCAGCTCTCCTTAAACATTGAATTTTTTTTTTTCAGTCATGTGATCATTCTCGTCAGGGATTAACTCCATGTTGGGGCCTTTACAGGCATATAGAACTGGACATGAAAACCATTAAAAACAACAAACAAACAAACAAACAAAATTGGTAGCAATTTTGTGTTCAGTATTTTTTGAAATTGTTAGAATGTTATTATTTTGAATGGTAATCAACGCTTTTGTTTGCTGTGGTTCTGGCATAAACGACATGGAGGACCCAGATTGAATTAGTGTACCTCTCTGTGTTTTGGAAAGTGTTCAGAAATTTGCAAGAAAACCACAGTTACAGTCATTCTTGGTCTCTCTGTCAGAACATTTCCTAAAAAGGCATGATGATGGTTCAGATTAATCTCGTTTGCAGGTGACAATGACCCAAGACTGATGACTCTGTTTTGAATATCGGTTTCCTTGATTAGTTGACCAATTCAAGCTTCCTTGATTAGTGACTGATGCAGGCTTCTGTCGACAATTGGTTATTGGAAAGGTGACTTTTCTTCAGGTGCCTGTTGATTTGATAGGTTTATGTGACTATGACTCTCCCTCGGGTTTCTTTGATTCAGTTCACGAGTGGTCTGAAATGGCATAGTTTTCTTTGATTTTTACCAGTAATCACTGTCTTTAGACATGGCGGATGTTCATGGAGGTTTTGTTGTGTGAAGATAAGTATGGTTGGCAAAATATGTCATTAAAATTTGCTGTGATTTGCGAATAGATTCTTGAGGCAAGGCTATTCTAAGGCGTGTGGAAGTATTGAAAAAAAATATATTGTACTGCTGATAACTCTATGAAAAGGCTAATAGTGTACCATCAGTTTTAAAAAAAAAAAAAAATTCACGTCTAAGTCCAAAGCACAGGAGAGGGTATGTCGACACAGAAAGACCAGCTTGCCTGTCCTCTGTAGCTCTAAGGATTTTGTGAGAACAGGTTCAGAAGTAGAATGTGCATGATGATCTTTTGCCTTGTTGTGGAATCTTCTCCCTGTGATTGATTCGTTCCTTCTGTTTCCCTCTATCTTGACACGCTGTGGGCCACAGACGTGAGGGCGTTTGGGTGTTCCCTGTGCCATAAAGCCTTCAAACAGAAACAGCACTTGGACAAACATCTTCAGTGTCATTCGGGTGAGCTGCCTCCTGTTCACTGTCTGATTGTTCCCTCTTGCTTCCTTTACTCTGTTCAGCAGCCACCCGTAGGTTGCATTTCAGGCTAGTATATAGGGGGACGCTCAGTATTTCCAGTTGTTGGCCGCTAGAAAAGATTTGAGGTCTAGATGTGTTTGTGAAAGGAGTTGGTTTGAAGAAGTGAAGTTACTTTTGGGACTTCTGCTGAGCAGATTTGTACAAGTGATGTTTTAAGTGAATCACATACACAGATCCACGAACACAATTCATCACAATGTGCTTCCTCTTTAGGAGGCAGATTGAAAGATTTTGCTGGATGTCTCATTAGATTATTTCATACTAACTCAATTGCAGATGTGTTGACATGTTATCAAGCATCTTTTTTCTTTTTTAGCTTACAAAGCTGTGCTACATCTGCAAGGCAGATTGATTTGAGACATGGGAATGCCTTCATGGGTAATGTAAAAAGTTTACAGCAGTTTGGACTTGGTTATATAATCGAGATTTTTTTTTCCTCAAGGTAAAGATAAGTGTGCAGTTTTTTTTATCAGTGGTTGGTTAAAGATAAGAAGAAAAGGAAAAATGAGGACATCTTCTGTGGAAAGTAGTATTTTGGAACATGGTGGAGAAAATGAAATGTAAAACCCCATTCAGCTATGAGAGATGCAGAACATATATGATTGTAGTTTTGAAAAATGAAATGGGCGTTATTGGCTGCATAATTTTTCTGCCTTTCATATCTCTTTGGTGTCTGTGTTTCTCTGTCTGTTTGTGTCTTTGAATCTTGTGTGTGTACATTGTCTCTTTTCTGTGTATACACACGCTTATGCATGCACAGTGCACACACTCCACCAACCCAGCTCATTTTACCAGACACAGACAAATACATAACTGCTCCTAATTTGTCTTGCTGCTTACACATTTATTCAGTTTTTTAATCCGATAGGAGTGAAATTGTAAAGCTGCAAATGACAGGAATTCCAGAAGAATCAGTGATGACAGGAATTCCAGAAGAATCAGTGATGTATGCATCTCACCTACATGTGAAACCAAAGAGCAAGTTCATAAATTTGTGAAAGCTTCTATTCTGTATGTTTTATTTTTTGTAGGGTTTTTCGTTGTTGAAAGCTGGGGTGCACAAGAATATTGATATAGAATTGATACATTGTGCCCAATTGATGTGTTTTCCGAAGGATTAGAATTTATGGCTTTGAAGTTATATTTCAGAGAGTGGTGTTTTACATGACACTCTGTCATCAGGGAATACTTCATTGTTTTGTATACATACAGTTCTTGCTTTGATGATTTATCAGAAAGAACACTCGCTCGGTTATTTTGGTTGAAAGTGGATATTGATTTTTATTGTGACAGTTGATGGGATAGATAAAGCAAAGTGAAGTTATCTAGCTGCAAAAATGCCTACCGAAATGCATGTAGATAAAATCTTATGTAAAAAAAGCCAATCATTATTGTTTTAAAGAGTTAAAAGACAGAAAATAGACTTGATGCATGCTTCATGTCTCAGGCCCTTTCTAAGATCTAAAGCATACATCAAGTTTGTCCTCCCCTTTACCCTTTTTATATAACAAATTGTGTAGTGGCTTTTTGATGCCTCAAATGGATTGAGTCAACTATCTTCAGTCTAAGATCTGATCAATGTTTGGGTCATATCCCATTTTATCCATCAAACCACCCCAATCCCCTGCCTGTAGTTTTATGGGCTCTTTCTTTCCCTCTCTCTCATGTGCCTTTGCCCGTGGGTGGCAGACCTGAGAGCGTATGGGTGTTCCCTGTGCCATAAAGCCTTCAAACAGAAACAGCACTTGGACAAACATCTTCTGTGTCACTCGGGTGAGCTGGTTGCTGTTCTTTCTTTTTATTACTGTTTTGATTTAAATCAAGTCCCAGTGTATGCTTATATGCAGGAAAGGTCGACCCTGTAACAGATTTCAGTTTTACAAAGCTTATGGTACTTTTCAAACAGCACAAGGGTCTGTCTTCGAGGGTTGATATGACCCCCTTCCCTCCCCCCCTCCCACTTCAAGTGTATAGTACAGTTAAATATCTCACCGCAAGCTGATACAACACAGTACTTAGTTTTGTAAGATCAAAGTTGTGTTATGTATTGATTGTGTTCAGGTGAAATGCATTAGTAACACTCCTTTTTTCTTTCACATTTTTCTATTGTAATGGTAGAAATCTGAGACATGTGAATGTACATTTTGTAACATGATACTTTTCTTCTTATATTTTTTTAAGATAACAATGATATGCGAGTTGTGATGTAGTATTATCATGTAAGACCTTCGTGACCTTTTCTTAATGCTGTTTTAATTAAGCAGGTATTAGGAAGCAGGCTGCGATTTGTAGGGTGTTCTGATACTCCCCATCATCAGCATGGTTTCTTAGATTAACAGAATTTTGGTCATGAATGTGATGGAAATTTCAGCAGCCCAAAATGGGATGCACTGTGTCACATGGGGAGGAAGAGAGAGCTGGGTTGTGGTAGGGCACTGTTTTATAAAGCAAATATGTAGTTAGGTAAGGTAAAAATCAGTGACTAGTTGACAGTCTGCAAGTGGGTGTCCAAGTCACGACTCCTTATAAAAACAGCATTCCGTTCTTCATGCTTTGTATTAATGTGTGTTAAAAACTAGTGATATCCATAATCCATGCTCCATTGCAATATCTATTGAAACCAACACAACACTTTTTCAAAGATACAAGCATGTATGTCTGAATTTTTCTGAAAAAATGTTTAAAAGATTTGGGGGGGGGGGGGGGGGGGGGGGGGGGGGGGGGGGGCTTCCAGATTGCTAACATTTTACCTCATTTTAGCTTGTTTGAGATATCAGCTTCGTCATGAGTTTGTCTAGGCTATTTATAGGGCTCTCTTGGCCAGATGAGATATCATTCATGGCATGTATATTAAAAAATATATAAAAAGTACAAAAATAATTATCTTGTAATGGGTTTTTTTTATGTTAAGTATAGACAATGCTTTAGATTCTCAACAATTTTTTAAATATCTGTTATTTTGTTTTCACTTAAGTAGAGTGAAACATAAGTGATTGCTTTAGGTACAGAATGTCCAGGTGAGACCGTTAGTGTGAAGACTTTGTTGAAACTTCAACAGGCTTAGGTTTTAAAGCAGTACAATTGTAATTCACCTTTCTTTCTCTTTTTTTCCCAATTTTTACTTTTTCTTTTCTTTTCTTTTCTCCTATTATTTTTCTTTAAGATGAGACCACTGGAGTGAAGATACTTGCAGATTTCAGGAACTTGATTTACCTGGATTTTGGTCTGTGGTCACTTGCTGCCCTATTGTCTGCAACTTCTGTTTCATTCAATTGGTTTTAAAGATCATTTTGAGATTTTTTTTATCAGCTGAGCATTGTCACTAATTTAGAGGCTAAACATGGTATTTTAGTCTCATGGAAGTATTCATGGTACAGAAATTTAAATGGAACACTGCGACGTGTCTTTCAAAACTGGCAAGTAACTTGTGTTTCACAGCAGTGGATAGGATTCAGCTTTTCGAAAAAAGAAACATTGAGTGAGATTTTTTTCTCTTTTTTTTTATAAATGGGGGAAATTCTTCCTCATATATGAGGTTTATTGTTAGAAAACCCTATAAACAGATAACCTTGAGAAGTGACCCGTCTTAAGTCGGTGAATGGACATAGCTGACCCCGCCTTCCTTGTCTTTGTCTTTGTCCTGCATTCATTGCCCTGGGCGGCAGACGTGAGGGCGTATGGGTGTTCCCTGTGCCATAAAGCCTTCAAACAGAAACAGCACTTGGACAAACATCTTCACTGCCATTCCGGTGAGCCATTTTTGGCCACAGAGCCAGGTCTCTGTTCATTGTCCTCAACTCAGGTCCACACAATGTGCCACCTGGATAACTCCGAATTTAGTATAAGGAGCATGTGAGAGAAACCCTTGTGGCTGATGATCTGACTAGGATTGATGTTAACACCCCATCTGGAGTGGCCAGCATTTCCATTGATCCTTTTAATGAAACTTGAGCATTATTAATGGCAGCCGTACAGAGTTGTTGTCAGCAATGCTAAAAGTATTCTTTTTTTTTTCAGTAGCAAAAGATGCAGCAGCTAAACCAGCAGTCCAGGAAATATTTCAGAAATAAGGTTGCAGGATGTCAGATAGAGGGAACCTGCCCCAAGCTGCTATCATCTGCTTAAACCCATACCCCCATGCCCTTTTTAAGACTTTTCTCTCCCCTTTTTTGCCCTTTTGAAGTTAGACATTTAATGATAAAGATGTTTGTATGTGTCAGGGGGAGTGAAGATGAACAAGTATGAGCGATCGTGCTTATAATCTGTCTGATGCAAAAGGGGACAAGTGGATATGAAGAAAATCAACCATTACATGAAGTAAATTCCCTGACAATTGTCCAACAGGTCCAGTACTGTGTATGGGAAATGAGGAGAGGTTGGCATGTATATGTCTGTGAGTGGAAGATGACTATTGTGTTGACCTGACCTGCACAGAATGTTGTGTGTTTGTGCTGGAGAGGGTGCATTGAAGGAAGGGAGGCAGGCAGGAGAAGAAATTATGCAACATTCAGATGTCTTCAGTAACTTGCCTTGGGTCTTTTTACCGAGATAGCCATCTCTAACCAGATATTAGACTCTTTTTTTTTTAATCATGCTGCATTGACATCAAATTGCTCTGTATGTGGATTCAATAACACAATGCACAGTCAGCACAGTGAGGCACCAGACTTGTTCATCGTTGTTTTAAATAAGTGAAGGCCTCCGTGTCAAAATAACCTTCATTTCATGCATGCACCCTTGAGATCACAAATCTTACTACCAAATCGTAAGCCTGCTTATGTGTACACACACCTGACACTCATATTCACAGATCAAGCATATGCTAGCATGTGTGGGGGGGAAAACCCACACACTCTCAAACACCTAAAAATTAAAAAACAACAACAAAAAAAAAGACCTTAGGAGGTCTGATGGTGTTTTCCGTCTGTTTTGCACCCTGTCATGTGGCCACAGACGTGAGGGCGTTTGGGTGTTCGCTGTGCCATAAAGCCTTCAAACAGAAACAGCACTTGGACAAACATCTTCTCTGTCACTCTGGTGAGCTGCCTTTTTGGCATTGATCTCATTATATTGGGAAGGGGGAGCATTTCTTTCAGTTGGGAAATGGTTTTGGAAAGTATCACAGTATGAAGGTTGTGATAGTCTCCTCTCCATAAACGGCTTCTGGTTCAGCTTGGGCCCATCGCAAAGCTGTTGATCATTGTCAGTTGGGTTCATAGAAGGTGATGTCCTGCATATGATCGATGAATTATGTCAAGAGTGTGCTTTTGCATAAAGGGGTCAGGTTGAAGAATATGAGAGGAGCAGTTCTGGGCCATTGCTAAAAATGCTGCAGCCAAATTGATAAAGAAAAAGATAGGTTTTTGATGGAAAAGTGTCTTAAGTTTGTAATTATTTTCCACAAAGGAGGTATGAGTATACCTGATCAGGGTGTTATGTGTGTGTTATATTGCTGACAATACTGTCAGTGGGTTTACACATTAGAAATGAATAATGAACTTGGTAAGGTGTCATAGAGATACTTTAAAATAAGGAATGCCTCACTGTTACATTTGTGCGCACATTCACTTAAACACATGCACGAAGTGACACTCACCCAGGCAGCTACTTAAAACTTTTAACTGAAACATCTAGCATCACATTTTAGGTGAGAAAGAAAAAAAAAGGGCTCCACAAAAGAGGTTTTACGGTGTTGTTTTCCGTCTGTCTTGCACCCTGTCATGTGGCCACAGACGTGAGGGCGTATGGGTGTTCGCTGTGCCATAAAGCCTTCAAACAGAAACAGCACTTGGACAAACATCTTCTCTGTCACTCTGGTGAGCTGCCTTTTTGGCATTGGTCTCAGCATTGTTGTTTTTCTCAGTTCTTTCTTACTGAAGAAAGTGTTTTGGACAGGGAGTGGTGTCCACATTTCTTTTGTAGCTTACAGATATCAAAATTTGTTGTATATGAGATAAAGAGAATAGAGGTAGTTTGGGCACAGATTATGGTGTTCTGAATAAAACCCTCATCCGTTTGCAAATTTTGAAAACCTCTTTCCAGTGGCCTTTTGACTTAGGCATGCACAGCGCTGTGGAGAGACTATCAGCCATTTTAAGCAAGGATTCTTCACGTTATGGGTGTGCATCATTAACAAGGCAGAGTAAATTCTACAAATGCCCTAAGAACAGACCACAGGGAGATTGTATGCCCCTGGTGTTGGTGAGATTGAACACACCAGGCCAGTGCCAGATCTGCCTGAAGTGGGCTGACTAAAGGCAGTGGAGCAATAAAATGGGAATGGAAATGTGGCCTCTGGCAATGAGGGGAGCTTCTCTCCTTTTTTTTTTTCTTTTTTTGTAAGGTGAGGCTTATGTAGGTGACAGTCTGCATATTCATTTCGAAAATTGCCTGACTGCAGTATGCACACTGCACATTTTCTGGGTCAACTGGAAAATTTTATATGACCTGAACACACTGGTCCTGTTTTTGTTTTGAGGTAGCATTTTTTTCAGTTTATATCATTTATCCGTATGATATTTATTTGTCGGTAGATTTAATCATTTTGTGGAATATATGACAAGTTTGGTCAGAGGTATAGAGAAATCTAAGCAAACTACAAAATATTGTGCATAGCTGTCATCCGTTGTTTAAAAAGAATGTTAAATTTGATGTTGGTGGATAAGTTGTCGTACTAGAAGAGCTGCTGCATGTCTGTCAGTTATAGTATGTATGAAGAGAATTTTAATTTGCAGTTTGTTAGATTTTGGGATGAATCAGAATCATTTCATTGTCTTTGAGCTGTGTTGGGGGGCTCGACAGGAAGGGATATTTCCAGCTGTTCAAACTTGTAATGCGTAAGTCCTTTCCATAAAGTGACAGCACATAGATAACAGATTTTTTTTATATAAAACTAAAGTGAAAAAAACAAAGAAAGGTGCTATAACCATGTGAGTGAGTGGTGGCACTGTAATCTCAGTGGCATCGGTCAGTGTTGTGCGTCCGTCTGTAACCGCCGTCCTCGTTCGTTTGCATTCCTTCATTCATTCACTGTTTTCCATTTGTGTCCGGACCCTCTGTGGGTCACAGATGTGAGGGCGTACGTGTGTTCCCTGTGCCATAAAGCCTTCAAACAGAAACAGCACTTGGACAAACATCTCCAATGTCATTCGGGTGAGCTGCCTCCTGTTCACTGTCTCCCTGTTTCCCAAAGCCCAAGGTCCCAGGTAGCAGCTCAAACAGGTCAATGTGTCTGAGGATCTGGTCCTCCCTCTCCTGTCCAGCTACTGTCAGGAGTTCTGTGGGCAGCAATCTAGTGTACAGAGTGACTCAGCTGTTGCCTGATAGAGACAGCGTGTATAGGCTGTGCTGTCTGGTAAAAACTTGTAAGGTCAAGATTTTTTTAAAAAGACAACTGTTTATCATTATATGTTCAGGAGAATGTTAGTACTGCCTTAATTTTTGTAAGAAAGTAAGACTTTGTTCACATTTTGGCATCTGTCTGTGTATACACTTCTGCTTATAAGCTGTGGAATATTTTCATTACAACTCGCACTTTATTGTTATCTTAAATTAAACAGGCTGGGATGATATCTTGATAAGTTTAATAAGATACAAGTATTACCTTATTGCCCCTTGTTTTGTTTTTTTCTCTTCTCAAACCAGGCAAATGTTCAGAAAGCTGAAAAAGACTTTTTCCTGTGTGCTAGTATTAAAAAAAGCAGAATGTGCAGTCTGTTTTGGTCACTGTTAGTAGGCACCAGCTTCTGTCTCTTAAGTGTTTTTAGCAACTCCGGTTTACAAGCAAAATGAGGGGGGGGGGGGGGTGTCTCAAAAGGGAACTCACTGCTTTCTTCCCTGATCATCAATAAATTTATATAGCTTGACAAAATATTTGGTCAAATGTATATTGGAGACAGTGGATTATCAAGAAGAGTATTGGGCATTGTTTTCAATATCTTCCATGATTGCCCATTTTTGTGTTGCTGTAGAAGACTTTTGAGATGGAGTTGGCAGCTGGTGATTGTCATCAAAACACAATCTGTGCTATCTGAAAAGTTGTTTTTGTACAGTCTTTTAACAAAATATTGTAGATTTAAGTTGTTAGGTTGGATAAAAGCTACAGGTATGCCAGATCAAAGCTAAAAGCAATTTGAAAGGGTGAACCCTTTTTCACTTTTTTTTATGAAAGTATTTACAATGGCACTACTAGGTGATATCAGATACATTATATTTTAGGAGTTTTAGAATATAGGGTTATGGTTCTCAAACCTTATCCTAGCGTCAGTCTGTGTTTAAAAATAAAATAAAGATACAGATTCCCACACCCCAAAGTTTTCTTACTCTGCCATAATGGGGTGGGGTCCCCCATCTCCAACTTACATAGTGTTTCTTTTCCATAACTTTTGCTTGGGCTTGCTTCACTTCAACGTATTTCTGGCTTGTTTCACAGTATTTAATGGTATCAAAGTTTTTGTGTGTGTGGAAATAAGCAGACGCGTTCAGCAATTTCTCACCTGTGCTGTTTTGGGATTTGCTTGTTTTTTTACACAGCTAAAATTATCGAAAAGATTCAAACGATGAATTCATTCTCATCTGATGTGTTGTAAATATTTTTGTCCTTTCAAGTGCAAAACATGAACATGTTAATGCGTGTTGGTACTTGAATGTTCATGTGAAAATTTCTCTGTGCATAATTAATTTCTAATAGTTAATCCTATTCATAAAGACAGTTCCAACTGTGACACATTGCTGAGATAAACCAGCCTGTTGTGTCATAACTGAATACTGTGAAATGGGCCATCCTCCCTTAAATCTTGCTCTGACTTCTGTCTGTGTTCTCTCTGTCTGTCTGTCTCTCTGCATGCACCTGTGGGTGCGGAACACAGATGTGAGGGCGTTTCCGTGCTCGCTGTGTGATAAAGCCTTCAAACAGAAACAGCACTTGGAAAGGCATCTGCAGTGTCATTCCGGTGAGCTGCTTGTTGTCTGCACTCTCAAGTCTGTCCCAGACAGCCACATAAAGTCCACACCTTCCCAGACTAGTCACAACCTGCTCCCTATTCAACAAAAGTCTTGCATCTTTTCTGTAGGGAACTCTTTGTAAAATCAGTCATCAATGACAATTACACAAGCACAGGACACAGTACAGGAAAGTATAAAAGAATTTGAATAAGAATAATGCAAAGTTTCAATTTCAGGAAGTCGTCATCACTGTTCAGTGAAGCTTAAAAACTCCTGCGCTTTGGAAAGGAGAACTGTATTTGTATTCTGATAAATCGGAGATCTTAAGATTTGAAAAGGAACTTTCTACTCTTCTTTTAAATGCTATGTGTGAGTGGCAAAGAAATCTAAAAGTGACTGGGAAAGTTTACAAAATTCGCAGTTTCATTATTCTTTCTGTTGTCATTTAGTATCATTTGTACCCAGTCTGTGATTGATTTTCAGTACCATCCTTACTCACCAGTACCTCTTCCTGTACAGTATTCAGCCAAGCGTTTCTCAGTCTTTTTCTTGGTATCTGAGGGCCACAATTTCTATAAAAAGTCACTGGCTGAAAAGGGCTCTGTGCTGCTGCAAGACTGTGGCACTGGCAGTGACACCTACCCCCTGCTGTGCTGTCATCAGCTGTCAGTTTTTTCCACTTTCAGCTGCTGTCCATTCCATTCCATTCCAGCCCACCTGGGACCACCTGGTGTTAATTATAGCAGGAACTGACCATCCTCGGACTAGGTCAAAGGAAGGGACATGCTAAATTTAGCACACTTGACTAAGTGATGTTGAATTCACAAGCTGTGAGCCCTCTTTCAAGTGCTTCTTCTACTGATCAAAATGACTGTCACATGTCGAGAATGCCAACAAGGAGTTTTAAGATCACACCAAATCCGACACCAATTGTACAATGACAGGATTTGATGCCATCATCTTTTTCTGTGAACAACACTGATGACTGTAGTACAGGGGCCATCAGGCTAAAAACAAAACAAAAACCATGTGGTGTTTTGCCCATACTTGATCCCTGACTAGAGTTTCATAAGGCCCTGAAATCAAAAACTTACGAGATTTACCTGTGGACTGATGTGAGCAACACTTCAGTCTTGGAGCTCCCAACTAGAATGCGCCATAAAATGAAGTGGCTGTAGCAGACAGATTTGATAGTGTACACCATGATGAGTGCTAGCAGGTAGACATGTGTCTGTCCTGTTGAAGTCTCTCTCCCCCTATCGTACATTGGATGTCTGTGTCTGGCAGTTGTCCTTGTCATTCATTTATTTTAGTTTTTGTATCAGGACTTGCTTTCTTTTCAGACTTTTTCTTTTCTTTTTTTTCTTTTTGTCCTCCCCTTGCCTTTATTTACAGTAAACTTCTGTAAACAAAAAGTGTAACACAACCTGTCAGACATGTCTGTATATATTCTAATGTTTCTGTGATACTAACCACCTACCCCACCCCCCACTTCCAGAAGGTTTCAGTTCATTTTAGAGACAAGCATTGTTCCCATGGTATCAGGGATGGAGGGGGGTGGGGGGTGCTGACTTGTACCCATAGATTTCTGTAGTATATCCTTTTTTCTGATAAGAAAACTTTGTTTACAAGAAATCTTTGTCTCATTGTTCTTTTTTCTTAAAACAGAAATCAGGTTGTAATTCTTTCCAACACATGATGTGCTGATCAATCATGTCAGTTGTAACCAAGCTAGAAGAGACTACCATATTGACCAGTGACAATTGGGAGAAAGGTCTACAAAAGTATGAATAAAGCTTTTTTTTCTAATCATATATGCTTTCTAGAGGTTTAAATGGTATAGAATGAATAAGTTCAGTTGGTTTTACAAGTCTTATTAAAAATACAAGGGAAGACTATTTGTTTAACATGTAAGAAATACAAAAGGGAAATTAATTCTTCGTGATCCTAAACAAGTTGAGATGTTGTTGGATTTTTTTGGTCTTCCAGCAGATTTTCCCAGCAGGAAGCCTTGCATGTTGTTTGTTTTTTGTTGGGTTTTTTTTTTTTCAATAAACTGAAGGTTGTAGGGGAAAGAGGGAATGCAAAACATATGCCAGTATTGTCTTACTTTGCACTCTGCAATCCAGCCTCCTCCTCTCCATGAGCTATGACCTGTTTTGGTTTTTTATCCTTCGTTGTCAACATTATAGTCTGTATCATATCATGTTAATGTGTACATAAGACTTGTTTTGTTTGGGGGGAGGGGGGCTAGTTCATCACAGTTTTATGGACATTGATATGTTTTCTTGCTGATGACACAACGCGTCTGTTTCTCTCCGCTACTTGACAGACTTGAAGCCGTTCATCTGCTCGCTGTGCCATAAGGGCTTCAAACAGAAGCAGCACTTGGAGAGACATTACCAGTGTCATTCGGGTGAGCTGTAGTGGTGCTGGCAGTCAAACCGTGCAGGGCGGCCACCTTGTGAGAGAGGAGCATTGCGTGGTGAAAGAGGCCACCCCATGGCTAGGGACCCCCGGACCCTCTATGTGGTCTGTTCTCTGTGGGGGCACGATGACCTGCGTAGCAGTCGGCCTGTCTGGGGGGGTCACTTTCCCGCTGTCTCTTGGTGGCCGCCTTGGACGGGTCTGACTGTTACCTGTTCTGTATGGTCATTCGTGATGTGTCCTGCTGTCTGTGCCTTCTGGTCCTTTGTGTTTTCTTCCTTCTGTATAAAAACCTTCAGTCTTGCTATGGAGATTATTCAGATTATGAGACAAGTTGATGGTTTTTGTTTCTGCCGGTGTGAGAACCATGTTCAGGGCTGATGGGTTTCTGATGCTTTGCCAAAATTTTGTGACTGCAGAGGCCACCACATTCTGGCTCTTTCTCTGTGAAATGAAAGCAAAAACATGCAATATTAAATTGCTTCAGTTCAAATGTATGAGACGTACTGCTCATGATGTTAATATCGTTTTGAGCAGCTGGGAATAGAGAAACTTTTTTGTAGCATAGATGGCAAGTGTAACATGAAAAAGAATACCATCTTTTCGAGATAACTGGAATCATTGTTCTTATAGTAATAAGAAAATCTGTGGTAAATGTGTCCGAGAAATGGCACTTTCTAAATATTTTTTTGTTTTTAATTCCCCTCAGCAGTCCCATTGTTGTGTTTGTGATGTGCGCTAATTTTCTGTATGTGTGTGTGTTTAGTTGTATGTACATGTTTGTGTGTATGTGTGTAACTAACCACAAGCCCCCCCAATCTGCAGATGTAAAGCCGTATTCCTGCACAATTTGTGATAAAGCCTTCAAACAGAAGCAGCACTTGGACAGACACCATCTGAGTCACACTGGTGAGCTGAAGTTTTCTTCTTGACTGTAGTAGTTCAGACCTGCTGTTTGCTTGGCCAATAAAATGTAACCCAACACAGAAGCAAACTTATTCCATATTGCTTTTATACATCATCATGTCACTCCATCATTCTTCATAACCAAGGACAGCGATTTATTTCATTTTTCATTCTCATTCACGCTTTCATAGAAAGTCATCTTGCCTTCATACCTGTGGCCTTTATGTTTTCATGGAAAGCCCCTCTCACTCTGTGGTCTTACCATTGTGTGTAGTGAGTGCATTGATGAGCGTTGGCTGTCAGGTCAACAGGTCAAGGGGCTGGGTTTGTCCAGCAGATAGATCCTTCAGTGCAGAGAGGCAGGCAAAGGCTAGCGCTTGGCCATCTTCTTTCAGGATCTAGATCTTTTTTTTCCAATTCAGGGCAGTCCTGTGACTCGCCATTGATTTTCAAGCACAGGGACTGCACATATCTAAAGAATCCCCAAATGGAATAGTTCTAAAAGAAAGGATTTGTTATATTTAACATGAACCATTACTGTATCTTCAGGCTGGAACAAATAGAGACTGTTTAAGCAATAATAGTTTTCGCTAAGTTGATGGTTTCTTTCCTTGTGCACAGATATGTATAGGACAAACACGGTGTTCAGTAGTCTAATCTTTTAGGAGGTGGGCCTGCTTCAGTGAAATCTTCACTAATGTAGATAGTACAAGGGTTGATATTTAATTTGGCCCAGATGTTTTTCCTGGAGATGAAAAAGATGGTTTCATTTCAATTTGATTTGCTCCTTTGCATTTAATGTCTTAGACTCACGAGTCTTGTAGTGAGCCTGGGAACCCCATTTTCAGCACATTATTCTGCTCAGTGGCCATCATATGCCTACTAGTAGTTTTCTTGTTGTCTGTTTATAGTGTGTATGTGGGGTTTTTAGACAGTAGTCGGTATGTCTTTGTTGGGTCACAAGTAGTACATTTCATTTCTGGTCAAACTGGAAAAAAACATTGTAGGAAGGAGAGGGGTGGTTGCAGAGTGCCCATGAGAGTAGCTGTGTCTGATAATATCAGAAACGTCAGAACCAGGGTTGGCAGGCTTGCTCAATTCAACAGACCCTTAAAAGAACTCTTCTCATTTAGAGGTGCAAAATCTTTTGCTAATCTGACTGAAAATTACCATCAAACCATCTTTTTTGTATTAGAAAAGAAGCAAGTAGTATGTAAGTAAGGTTTTTATAATGTTTGGACTCTGACTCTAAGTTATAACTAAAGGTGAAGGCAAATTTAGAATAAGATGTTTTGGGTTTGGCTTTCACAGGCCTAGGTTGGCCCAGCAAAGAAATGTATTGCTTAACTGTACTGGTATACGTGTAAGTGGAATTTCTCCAAGCTTGTATGGTTTATTGTTATCTGTAGAATAATACATTTCATAAAACCCACAAGGTTTTGAAAGTTAAAATGTATCTTTTAATGTATCTTTTTTTATGATATTGTAATTCCAGAACCCTGGTAATTATCATCCTGTAATTTCAGAACCTTGGTAATTATCATTAAGTCTCGCACAGTATTCAGTAACAAGTTTGTAATGCATAAGTGCTTTCTCTCTCTCTCTCTCTCTCTCTCTCTCTCTCTCTCTCTCTCTCTCTCTCTCTCTCTCTCTCTCTCTCTCTCTCTCTCTCTCTGTGGTTAACTTTCAGCCTCAAATTTTTACCCCATCCTCTACATTTCAATTAAATGTATGATGCCAATAGAATGTTGATTTATAATGCAAAAATGTTGGTATAGTTCATGCTTGAAATCAGAAATGTACAGAGCACATAGACCCCTACCCAATCATCTTACATATTACTATAAACATATATGCACTGCTATCTTTCTTCAGTATCTATTAGTTGCATTGGTAGATGTACCAGGTATTGAGATGATTAAAAGCAGTATTTTTTTATTTGCTGCAACAATCATTCCTATAAACGGATAATAATTTTTATTCATAGTTCTAGTTTATCAGCCTCATTGACATTCTATTGACCTTGTTTGACTGCTATAACCAGCTGCAATTGCAATCGGGCTTTTTTTTTTTTCCTTTTTGTATTATTCTTCCTTTTGTTTTTTTTTATAAGAAACCTGTTGACTTTTAATTCGTAACACAGTAATTTAGATGTGAACTGAGTTGTGTTGTGAATAATCATTCAGTCTTTGATGAGTGGACGAATCATCACTGTACCTCCTTTGAATGACTGTGACTGGTAAAGTGCAGCATCTTCATTGTCGTTCCAGCAGTTGTGGTTCTTCACTGCTTCATGCTTTGCATTGATATCTGGCAGCAAAGTATGTGTGTTTCAAAGAATGCATGAAGATGAAGCTTATTAGTTTTGTTTTGTTATTTTAAATTACTGGTATCATCGTTTGTACTTCCTGTACATGATGATCTCATCATATGTGTATTTGTGTAAAGATATTGAATTGTACATATTTCAGTGTGGTTCACTGGTGCAAAAGCAAGCAAATTCAGAATTCTGTCCCGTACAGAAGTATGGTGTGTTTCAAATCCAGATTGCAGCCAAATGCTGAAAATGCATGTTGAAAGTATGTGTATAAGTGTGCCT
Organism: Stramonita haemastoma; assembly: GCA_030674155.1. NCBI lineage: Eukaryota > Metazoa > Mollusca > Gastropoda > Neogastropoda > Muricidae > Stramonita > Stramonita haemastoma. The sequence goes on from CM060344.1 coordinate 16,980,175, forward strand.
TTGAGGATAAAGAAGGCTCATTTATGCATGAGCGAGTTTATCAGGTTGCTGTGTACCTGCTATTGTGTTTCTTTATATTTTTATAATGAAGTTGGGTATCATATTTCTTTTGGAACAGATCTGAGCCTTTTTGTTTTTTGCACCAGTGGTGGCATCTTGAAAACTTTTTTTTCACTTTTTTCTTGACGCTTAGTTTTCTGAATGAGGCTTTGACTTTTCTTTTTAAGATATGGTCTTTTGATGATAGATAATAAGGGATTAAGCCAGTTTTGGTCTAAAATGTTCCAGCAATTGTGTGGGAAAGCAGCAGTTACCCTGTGTTGGCTTTACAATGTGATGCATTTTTAATAATGGTAAATTAATTGCAATGAATAGAACATGATTTTGGATGATTGACATTTTTTGGCTTTTTTCAGTGGTTTGATTTTGAACAATTGTCTTCAATGCTTGGATGTATTTGCGACCAGCAGTGCAGGCACTGCATGTATGAGGTGCAGTGGTCAATGTCAGTGGCAATGGTTTGGTGTTGATGGATGTCACTGTGTTTTGGTATGGCCCTTTTTTCAGGAGAGAAGCCGTTTGCCTGCCACATGTGTGAGAAAGCCTTCACTCGCAAGCAGCACTTGGACCGCCACATCAAAATGCACACAGGTGAGTCCATGCTCGTGGTTTAAGTGCTGAGAGGTTGGCAAGCGAGCTGCTTGTGACTGGTTTGCCTGAGGAATGTTTTCTGTGGTGTCGGTGGAGGTACTCTGTGTTTCTGTCAGTGTTGTGTAGGCTGGATAGGCAGAATGTGTTTTCAGTTCATTTTATTGTGGAGAGTAAAACGGCGATTGAAGGGAATCTGTTTAAAATGCCTTTACCTTCAACCACCAGCCCCACCCCATCAGATTTTTAAAAATAATTTTGAAGACTTTGTAGACTTAAAAATAATTAGACGGTAACACAAATCGGACTTTAATTGGAATTCTTTAGCTTTTTTCATGTTTGTAATGATAAACTACAAACTAATAAGCTTTTTAAAAAATATATAAAAAAAAAAATTTATAAAAATAAAAAAAGAAAGAAAGGAAAGAAAGAACTGTAGTGGTACAGGTGGCCCATAACCTATCTGGTCATTGCCCTGTATTAGTCTTGTCTGTTGAAACCTTCATTATATTTTGGACACCAATGGTCCGCTTGTATAAATGCAGTTTGGGGATAATGAAAGGGAATTGTGTCAAATACAAAGTTAGTGCTGAATAATGCCAGATTTACAATGTGACATTTGCAGGTCAGCTGAAGAGTACAAGTTATATAGTAATAACTCAAAGTTTGCAGAAATACTTGTCACTTCGCACTAAAGAAATAATTGTGACTATTCCAAGACAGCAGTACTCTTCATCACTAAATGGTAATACAGTAAAATGGAACGGTGCAATCAAGAACTGTGTGGGTTATAGCAGAATAAAGTGTAGCTAAGTGTACCATGTCGTGACACTGACTGTACCAGTCCACCACCGTGCAGTGTTGTCTTTGATACAGGTGAGCTGGAGCGCACGTACAAGTGCCACGTGTGCGAGAAAATGTTTTTCCGCAGCCACCACCGTGACAAACATCTCAAGTCCCATGGCATTACTGCCTTGGAGACCAAGAGTGAGTTATGCTTGTTGGTTGTTGGATGAAGCTTTGCACTTTGCACTCTCTCGGGCCTTGGTTAGATCTAAACTTCATGCAGTCCTAGGCCTTTTGTGCTTTCTCTCTCCCTCGGGCCACTTTTTCAGATTTTTGTATTTCACTGCCTGTAGACCCTTGCTTGTGCACTCTGCTTTCTGTTTAACTGGGGTAGTATTCACCACCTCTGTACCCTTGCTTCTGCACTGCTTTACTTTGTGACACACAGATCTTGGTGCTTGCTGCCCATGGCAGTGCACTCTGCTTTGTTAATCAATCTGCATTTGTCATTCTTCTCTTCACCCCTTCTCAGTGGCTTCACACCACCAACTCTCTCTGGCATTGTGGACATGTCTGTAGTGTGCACTCTTCCCCCAATCCTTTTTTTTTGTCTTTCCTTTTTTTTCAGTTTTCTGGGTTTGGGATCTTTGCTAGTGTAATGATAGGTGATTTAACTCTTACTGGCTGATGCCCTATTTCATGTTTAACATCAAAGGGAGAAGGAAAAGTTTAAAAGATGCAGAATGTTTATCTTTGTTCTGGAAGGTGGTTTTTTGTTGGGTTTTTATTTTTTTAACAGGAACATTCCAGAATTACTTGGTTTGCATTATGAAGTAACTCATGGGTAACATTTAAGTCTGACAAACCTTTTAACTTGCAAACTTCTCTTCGTTAGGAAAGTGTGTAGCATAGAAACTGTTATTGATGATTGGATATTTGTTATGCAAAAAGGTATAATAATGATGATGATAAATGGAATTCATAAAGCGCTAAATAGATGATACAATATAGCTGAAAAAAAATATGTACATGAATAGTGAAGTAAAACGGTTGTTGCTGTGTCTGGTAGTTTTGAAACTTTTTCTGTTGATATTAAAGTATTTGTAAAAGTATGCAACAAGAAGCAGAAGCTTTATTGCACTACAGAAACAAAGGTATATAAATAGATTCTAGGGTATTGACAAGACGCATCCGCTGGTGTACATGATTCTAGGTATTGACAAGAGCATCCGCTGGTGTAAGATAAATAGGGGAGTGGGTGAGAAATAGTCAACAGATAGATACATTGCTTCCCTTAAAAGGCCTTTTTTTTTGTTTTTTTTAAATGATAATAATAATCTAAGATACCAAGGGAAGTTTCTCTGTCTCTTTTTTCTTAGCTTTATTCACATTAACAGTTTTATTTTTCTGCAGACATAGAAAGGTTTTTGATGTTCCATATGCAGACCAGCAGTCAGGTAGTTTGTAGGGTCTCAAATCTTTTGCATTATAACCAATTTCATGCACTTTTTTTTTTTTTTTTTTTTACTGGTAGAGATCTTGTGCTTCATTTATTTTTACCCACTTTTGTTTCTCAGTGTGGTTTTTAAACATTTTTTTTTCTGTGCATGTACATCCCAATAAGTCCACAGATCCCTGACTGTTTTCATCACTTCTTGAAAGCTTTTCTCAGATTTCAGTCATGGTCATGAAATACCAGCGATGATGGGCTACACATACATTTATTGGGCAAAAAAGTTCAGAGTGTCAGAAGAAAGAGGCCCTTTTTTTTTCTTTTCTTTTTTTTTTTTTTTTTTTGGGGGGGGGGGGGGGGGGGGTTGAAGTGTTTTGTTTTGGGGGGGGGTTTGTTTTGGGGTTTTTTTCGAATAAAGCCGTTTGAAACAGTATTTTTTTCCCTCTTGATATATGTAATCAGATCAAGCTGTCATGATTTCTGACAAATGATTTCTTTACTAAACTTCAGCATTAACATACAATTTCTCTTGGCTGGCAACCATCCTCTAAGTTAGTCCAACCCATACCTGTGTTCATCCATCAACCATCAAAGCATATCTCATTTCTTGTCTGGTCCTGGCTCTGTGTAGCTTTGCTGTGCTTACCTGGTATTGTGTGCACTGGTTCTGTGTGCAGGTGTAGTCTGGCTGTGTGTATGTGGGCATGTGATAGTCTAGCAGAAGAGACTGAAGAAAAGAAAAGACCTGTGCTTCACCATTGTGTGTTTTGTTTTGTGCTTCCTATTTGTAGTGCCTTTGGACTAGTATTTGAGATCCACATTACTTTTCTTATACTTGTGCTTTGGATGCCTCTGTGTGTAGGTTGACAAATGAGACTTTTGTTTTAACACAAGCTTCAATTTGTATTTACTGTAACACATTTTGTTGAAAGTTTTGTTTTTGATTTCCTGGCTCAGATGAAGATAGATCCACCTTGTGTCATTGACTTTCTACCAGTTGAAATGAGCAAAAATTACTTACTGTTACTTAAGAATGATCAATATTTCATTCAGAATGCATTATAAAAGAGAGGGTTGTTTTTTTATTGAAGGGGGGGGGGGGGGGGGAGATGTCATGTTCTTAGGCTAGAGCTCTGATAAGATTTGTGAACTCTGTTAAACATTCTGACATCTGCTAGTGTCGAAACACAACAACAATGTGCATGAACAGGTTTTTTGTTTGTTTTATCTTCTCTCATATCAACATGAATGGCCTACTCTTCCAAAAGGCAGGCAGGGTTTATTTTAATGTTTGTGTAAGATGTTATGCGTGTGTTGGCACACTGTCGTCAGTTTGTAGTCTGACAAACTGAAGCCCTTTCATTAAGAAGTGTTTAAACGCTATGTCCAACACCACCTGATTTTGTTATCGTAACAAGTTGTGCCAAGATTACATGTTCATAATTTAAACAAGGCCATGTACAGCTATGCTGTAAACAGTATACAACTATTACACAGACTCTGTAGGTATAGCTATACAGCGCTACAACACACAGTCTAGCTGTGTACTTTATTCAAGTGGTGTTAAATGCGTTAGGGTTTGCTGTTTAAGATTTGGCTAGGATTCCTAAATGCCAGTAAATCTAATGCAGATAGTAGTGAGTTCCTCTACTTTGATCACAGGGGCTAAATTGCTAAGAGTGAGTGCATTGCTCAAGTATGTCTTCACTTCAGCATCAGGGAAATTTGGGGGGGGGGTTGCTTTTATCTACTGCAGAGCATGTTAGCATTGAAGAGGGCATGGGTGTGTGTGTGTGTGTGTGATCAGGTCGGGCATTGAACTTCCCCATGATCAATATTGACCTGTCTAAAGCCAGCAACGTGGATGGACTGACACAACCCTCCCCCACAGCGCCTCCAGTGACTCGGGCAGTGACACTGACGATGATCAGAAACCTCCTGTCTCGGACAAACCAAACTCACAGGTAGGCATTGCCGCCTTTCTTTTTTTGTGGGGGGGGGGGGAGGCTACCTCAACTTCTGTAACATTCCCATCCTGCTGTTCCCACACCGCTCATTTCAATCTCCCCGCCACAGCCATACCCAGATTTGTTGTGTCTCATCCCCAGGGCTGGGGTCCACAGGGAGCCCATCAATTGCCTTCTTTCTTGTCATCATAAAAAATAATTGGGTTGTGGTGAAAGACATTTTGTTCAAACAACATAGTGTTGGGTCTTGCTTGTTGATTTTTGGATTTGTCAGTGATGTAATGTCTGTCTAATGTGGCCTGTTTGGACACCTGGTCCTGAAACATTCGGACTTTAGTGAATATGAGCATTCAGGATAACAGTGCTTTTAACACTGCCATGACTTTGTCATTCAGCCCCCTACCTTCCCTACAAGTAGTGTGCCAATTCAACTTTTGTGTCGTATTGTCCTCAGCAGACCCTGATGTTGAGCATTTCTGTCCTCAGGTGAGCAAGATGGTGGAGGGGTGCCGCAAGCGGAAGACACACTCCCCAGTGCGGTTAACCCCAGGAGAGAAGAAGAGCCGCAGCAGCAAAACCAATGCAGGCACCAGCACAGGTACCAGCACTACAGAGACCAGTGGCCAGCAGACCCCCAACATGGCCAACCAGCGCAACACCTTTGAGTACAGGTCAGTGTGTGAACAATTCGTCTTCCTTTGTTCTGTCAGTATTTGACAGGCATTCAGGATTATCCATTTCTGCTGTTTGAGTAAAGAACCTGTGTGTAGAAGTGTATGCTCTTGGAGCGTCATAGTGTGCTTTGTTAATTATAGTTTGGTTTGTTAGTTAAGTCCTCCTTTCCCTCCTTTCTTCTTCGAGTTTGAATAGTGAGTGAGTCATCCTTTTTTCCCCTTTGGGGTGGTGGTCACTTCTGCCCTTTTTATTTTCATTCATGTGCTTTTAACCTATCAAGCTGTACTACCATTGCAGCAGTTCTATAATTTGTTCATTTGAAAAGTTTTAACTTTAAAAAAAAATTAATGTATACTGTGATTTGAACGTGCATTGTGTAATTTGTAACTGTCTTTTTTTTTTTGTCTTGCAGCTCAATTCGTAATGACATTGTGTTTCCCCGCAATGAGGCCGTCAGTGCCATGGCGATGAGAGAAGGGACAGCAGGCAATGGCACCCAGGCAGGCACCCTGGGTCAGGCTGCCTCCACATCAGCAGACGGGACAATGCAGACCTCCCACCCTCTGGGCACCACCAGCAGCCAGGCCTTGGATGCCCTCCAGCAGCAACAACAGCAGCAACAGCAGCAGCAGCAGTTCTCCATGGGGGGAATGAATTGTCTAACAACAGCCCAGCTCCAGCAGATCCAGCAGATGTCAGGAGGCAAGGTGGACGGGGCCACCCAGCACCAGGAGGGCAGCGCTACCCCCAAGACGTCCCAGCCCCTGGTGGTGCCCTCCTCTCACTTCACCTCGGCCTCCAAGCTGCCGGAGCTGCAGGGGCCCAAGTACACCTCGGCGGCCGCCGCTATCGCCGGGCGCCAACTGCAGCAGGCGGGCGTGGGGGTGGGGGTGATGGAGCAGCCCATGCACTTCAAGTCGGTGGTGGGCACCCAGGGGGCCGGGGCCCCCCACCAGACCTGGCCCCCCACCCTCAACTGGCCCCCCGCCTCTCCCTCATGCCCGACGGCTCCCTGCAGGGCATGCCCGCCCTGACCACCTACGGCACTGTCAACATGGCCGACCTCAACCAGGTGAGCGGGGCGGCCATGTACACGGCCCAGAAGGCCATGGAGATGAGGATGGCTGCCGGTCTACACCGCCCCCCCTCCATTCGGCGGGGAGTCCTGGGTGCCCGTCAGTGGGGCCGACCGTGACGCGCAGAGGGGAGGGCCCCAGCACAAATGATCGACGTATATACAGTCCCCAACCTAACACCTAAGTAGTAGTAGTAGCTGTTTGTTGAACAAGCCCCACGCCAAGCACCTATTATGATGTGAACTTACCCCGCCAGGAGAGGAATGCTGAGGTTGGTGCAGGTGTGACATGCGGTCTGCATCAACTTGAGGATTCTGATGGTCCATCTACCTGTAAATGTATGTTGACACTGGTGGATCCCTGCGACTGCAACATGGTTGTTTTCTTTTTTTGTTGTTATTTTTGGTTCGAGGGGGGTGGGTATGGGAGCTGCTGCTTGTTTGTTTGTTGTGTCCAGTTCAAATCTCCTGCCATTTCTTCTTCCCAAAGACAGTGTTAGTGTTGTGTACAGGATTTTTACCTGTTTAACCTGCAACCCATCTGTCTACAGGCATATCAGCAGGTCCACAAATTTTCATGGAGAAAGAATACAAATGTAGAGGTTCAAAGAAGACAGGGGTTGTTGGGTCCTTTCTGGTGTAAGTGTGGATTCAGCTGGGAGATCTGCAAGACTTACAACTTGACTGTCATAGAGGGGATGTTGTCTACATTAGACATGGCTTGGCTCAGTTCTGAAATTGTTTCACAACTCCAGGACAGCCATGACCTTGTTTCTGAAAGATGGGCCCCATTTTGGCTGTTCCTCTCTCTCTCTCTCTCTCTCTCTCTCTCTCTCTCTCTCTCTCTCTCTCTCTCTCTCTCTCCTGACATTGTGCACGCACACATGAAATTACTGCTGCTATACCTACAGAATTGCAATTGGTTGTCCTCTGTCTCATATGTAAAATACAAAAGGAAATTGAAACGGCAAAACTGGCTCGATATTTGAATTGTTCATGTCATTGAAAATGAACAGTGACCTGAGAATTTGATCTTTTGGTAATATTCTTGATACTGTGGTCTTTGGAAGATGTTTTTAAATAGTTTGCTGAAACCGTCTATCAGATCTTCTAGATGTTCTTATAGATCGTTAGATATGATACAAAAGTTAACCTAAACAAGGATTTGAAACGTAATCCTCCTATTTTCGTCTCCAGCTATGAGAATCATGGGTAGATTGACTTGGCAGTTTGTTGCTTCGAAACAGTATGATCAGCTGACATTGTTGGAAAAAGTCTTCTTACACCAATGCCAAAAATATGCCATTCATGATATTGCCTCGTGTAGTACAACCCAGAAATATTAGCCAAGAGTTCAGTGACAGTAATTTGTCTTGTCTTTACCATGTCTTTCCATCATGTGAAATAGCAAACATGTGTTGACCTTTTTGTTTTCTTTCAAGTTTATTCTCACAACATCCAGCTAATGGCACTCTCTTAGCACAAGACTGAAGGTGTCACATAAAAAGATCATTTTTATCATATTAAAGTATAGATAAAAAATAAAAAAAGTAATCATTAATAGGCTAAAATCTGCAGCAAGAACAGAAATAAGTGTACAGTTTAAAAATTGTTTTAAAAAATGGAAAAAGTATGTAAAATTATATGTACACAGGAAGCAATATTTAGAAAAGGGGGGTGGTGAGGAAAAGTAAAGAGTGTATAAATCAGAACAACACAATGCAACAAACAGCAGGAAAACTGTCCTGCAGTTTTTTTTCATGGGATGATTTAGCTTGAACATTTTTTACTAATGTAATAATGGATGACTAGTATTACAGAAGTTCATAACTTACAGTTATGTGATTTGGCTGTAAGTATTTTCTTGGTAAACTGAAAGCTCTTCATAGATAGACTGATTGGTTTTATATATTCAGAGAATGATCTATATTTTTATGACCAATCCATAACATTAGCATTATCTCACCGATGCAATCAACAGTATGACTGGTGTATGTGTTACATTAACAGTAAATGTGAGATAGCATGTTGTTGATGGAAATGCGTGCGCTGAGACGACCAGCTTATGTTGACTGCCACGAAAATAATAACTGGGATCACACTTTCTGATTTGTGTTGTTTTATTTCTGTGTACACCATCACAGCAACAACTTGAAGGCAAAACCAAGCGTAGATTCTTCTTCACAAATGGTCAACTTTCATTCGTGACCAAATGCTGTTGGCCGGTGGAATGGTGAAGAGACAGTTTCAAGAAAAAAGCACTTCATGCAAAAGGAGCAGATTTGGACAGGTGTAGGCTTCTTTATGGTGATACTGAAAATGAGAAAAGGGGGGAAAATGAAAAGAATAATCAGTCTGATGACAAACAGAGGGTCATTGCGACTGGCTGTCATCATCTCACACAAGCATCTGGCTTATCAGTGATAATGGTCATCATCATCACTGGATCAGTCTGCTAATAGTGTTATGTGTGCATTTGACCGTCTTTTCAGCTGGGGAAGATGGGTGGCCATAATTTTGACAGATACTATATCTTGTATTGAAAAGCAGCTAACAATGTATTGTTTGTCTTGGGGGGGGGGGGGTCAAGTGTGACAGGGTTTTTTTGTCTGTCTTGTTTTCAAGTTGTAGAGTATAGTTAGTCTGTTAATAGTTGTCTGTTGAAAATTGTCTGTCGGTGTTGGCCCATCAGAGCTCAGTGGTTAGAATGTGGGACTTGTGATAGGAAAGAAAAGGATTCAGGCCAGAGGCAGGTTGTCCATTGAACAAAATTTCAGAGCTTTCCCTGCAGGTTTTCTGGATCAGGCTGTAAACTGAGGTCCTGTAACTGTAAGAAGCAACTTCATCAAAATCAAAACAGTTAAAATTTCTCAAAGAGAATTCAGAACTCCCATGACATATCACGTGTACAAGCAGTCAAGTCAAGACATACTGGGGAAAAAGATGCAATTGATAAATGGATTCATCATACGTATTCCTACAGAACTGCAAAAAAGTCTCAAGTGATGTGGCATAGTTTTTCTGTGGCCAGTTTGAAGAAAGGCAATCACAGTTGTAGGACTACAATTGTCAAGTTGACCACCCTGGTCTAACAAAATTGTGATCAAAGAAATTTTCCAACTGTGGTTCATCTGCCCCATGGTTATGCAATTGCAGTGGATCCCTTTCCCCAATACTGCGTTCTTGACAAATGACAAAATTATGCAAAATAATTTAGAAATAAAGAGTGATTAAACATAAACGACCTATGTCTATATAGGCGGTCCTTTGCGGCTGACTTGCTTCAAAATTAAAAATATTAAAAATGAGCAAGTGTGTTACAAAGACCAGCCTCTTACTTTGTTGACAAGCAACGGTACAAAGAGACAGACCTGTATAAAAGAGACAGGCCTGTATTACTGCGCAGTTAAAGATTACTTTCTTTTTGTTCTCTTATGCAGCGTAAGCATGTTTACCTTCAAAAGAGTTCATAGTACATGACCTACAACCTTAAATTGATGTAAAAACTGCAGTTAGGTTGACAAGAAAGTTTGCCGACCTCAATGTACAGTCCTCACACTTCAAATACAAATAACAATTGTTTGGTGGGGACAGGATAGTTCAGTGGTCAGAGCACTCGCTTTCCCCCAGCCAAGGTTAAGCAGCATTGAGGGTGGTTACCAAATTGGATGGGTGACCATTTGCATGCCTTAGCTGCAGTACAGTCCCCAGTTCACCCAGCTGTAAATGGGTACCGGCCCTCATTAGGGACAGGGAAGGTAAAGCAGTGAGGGAGAGATGGGCACTGTCCTCAATATGCTAATCCCTATCGAAGCCGAGATCTCTGATGCCTTGTTCCCCTATGACCACATAGGTTATGGGACACCTTTACCTTACCTTTTAGTTGTTAGGTGGGTTATAAGTGCGGTCAACTTGATGACAACAGTACAACTGTGCTTTCATCAAACCTGCCCAGGAGTATTCCTCTCGGTTTTAAATTAAAGTCTTCATAGACAAACTTAACAGTTAGTGATGAAAAAGTAAGCGAGAAGCAACATATCACACCAAGAAAGTAAGCAGACAGACAATAGATCTTTCCTCTGAACTTGGAGTATGGCTGCCTATACGGCGAGGTACTTGAAAATAGTCATACAGGCAAACTTCTCATTCAGTGTGCAATTTCAATCTCACAGTGATTCCCAGGTGGAATTAGTGAGTCAGAGTGCACATTCTGGGTTACCCCCCAGAGTGTTAAGCTCGGGAACAACAACAATAGATCTTTACGATGGAATAAACTGCTGTTTCCGCAAATACAGATTTTTTTTAGTTGTCTGGTACTATTTTTATCTTTTTTGTTGACATTTATTTTTTGTTTGCAAACACAATGATAGATTGTTGTACTGTTGTGGATGTGAAAACACCGAGGGTTGTAAAAACATGTGACAGCAGCAGAATATGGGCATTGGAGGGCTGTAACGGCTGGGAGTGTACAAAGACTACAGAGTTGTGTATATATGTATACATATATATATATATTATATAGACAGAGAGTTATGTACATAGATCTAAAAAATGTTATGTTCATTTGTACATGCTGTCCTTCAAATGTTTCACATCCATGCTTCAGCTTCTGTACGTGACTTGTTTTTCCTTGTGCAAAGTTTAGGGATGTTGTAATTGATGTTCCAAGTTATTGGTGTTATATTTTCTATATCATAGAGGAATCTTCATGTACTCTTACGATCCAGATTTTGTTCTGAAGTTCTCATGTGGGTTAAAAACAATGATGGATTATAAATCTGATCTAAAATAGGTTGTCTTTTAACTCATGGTGTAAGTGTTTTTATTTGTGCCTGTGTATACCATACCTGTGTCATAATATGTCCCGTTTCTTCGACACCTGTTGTTTGATATCTGTATATATATGTCTGCTCTGTGCTGTTTGTTAGCTGATGATTATGTGATGTCAATGTAGCTGCTTTAGGTTTTCATGTAGCTGCTATGTTGGGTGCACATGTATGAACCAGAGACAATCCAGATATCCATTTTGTGTTGTGTATGTCGTGCCGGTTGTTTCAAATGAATTCCTCTTTCCCGCTACAGTTTTATTGGGAATTTGTGACATGATGTTAAATAGTCATGTATTACCCAATCTTCATTTCAAACAGAAGGGTGAGGGAGGAGTGGCTGTTTCAGGGAGTCAGTCTTATAGATTTCCATCTCGTCCCTTTTTTTTTTCTTTTCTTTTTTTTTAAGCTGCCATAACCAATGTGCAGGCGTTGTCTCCATGGACTGCAACAAACCAGGAGGATGGAACAGGCAGAATTTAAAACTCATGATTTTTTATTCTTGTAAGAGTAGAGCTTAAAAAAAAATTATTTTATCTTTACTTGAAAGCAATCAACATAACAAGTATCATTGAGAGAGACCAAGGCAAATCTGCCTGTGTGGTGGTGAAGTTTTGTGGGGGGGGGGGGGGGGGGTATGAAAAAAGTATCCATTCATTTTCTTTTATTACGGGGTTTTTTTTTTATGGTTCTGGTGGGGGGGAGGGGGGTGGTTAGTACATGTCATTTTACCTGATCAATAATAGGAATTCAGAGGGAACAGTGATTTGTGAGGACAGGATTGTTTATTGCCTTTAGTTTCTTCTTTTTCTTCTCATTCCCTTAACTCCCTGAAAAGTGGTCACCCCTGTGAAATTTTCTCCCAGTGCGTCTTGGTCTTGTAGATCCCGGCAGAGCCCATGTCTCTCAAATTTGCAGTTTGTAGTGCTGGGTATGTTGGTGTTGACAAAACCACCTGTCTTAACTGGCCTACCTTCTATTTATTTATTTTATTTCATTTGTTTTATTCTTTTATATCGAGGAAAATGGGATAAGCACTCGTGTGCTTTTTTTTCATCTAGTCCCCGTGTGTATGCAGTTGTGTAAATATTGTCATCTGTTCCCACCGGCACACAATGGCCTACTCTTACGAAAAGTGGAACAGGATTTAACATGTGCACAAGATGTTTTTCTATGAAAGATGGATAAGCTTTTTTTTATTATTATGATTATTATCATCAATTATGTGTGCACAAGACCACCAGACCTCAGTCATAGTCTCATCCATAAGACTGGCAGAGAAATGGTCATAAACTGTGTATTTCCACGGGGGGGGGGGGGGGGGGATCTTTCGTACAGTTTACCTGCTTTGCCCTTTTAAAAAAAAAAACAACTGGGGGGGGGGGGGGGGTAGAAATTCTTATAGTCACACTCTTGATCTCTTAACATCTTTTTGTACATTTTATAGTATAGTTGGGGGGGGGGGGGGGGGGGGGGGTGTCCCTGTGGCCTAAATGACGGGATGAGGAGTGTATGAAGATATATGAAAGATTGGTATTCAGGAATCATTTGCTGTAAAATATTGGAACCATTTGGGTACACACACCATGCTTTTAAGAAAGCTGTAAAATGTCAGTCTAGGTTTTGTGTTTTACTGATGTGTTATTAGATGTGTAATTATAATTTCTTCATGTCTTCAAAACAAAACAAAACAAAAAGTAGAATTACCGTTTTCAAGAATTAATGAAAAGAAAAAGTATGAACAGTTAAGCATGTGGGTTTCTCTTACTTCCAAGATTTGGGTAAAGTTGTGATTAAAGAATAAGCGCTTTTAGGCCAAATTGCTGGCGTTGAATTGTTTTCAGTCTGTTTAGCTTTCAGCCGCCGCTGTAGCCTAGTGGTTAGGGCGTTGGACTCGTAATCTAAAGGTTGAGGGTTCGATCCCAGCTTTCGGCTATGGCGTTGTGCCCTTGGAAAAGGCACTTTACGGCTATTTTCTCACCCCACCCAGGTGTAAAAGGGGTACCAACCTTGTGTTGGGGGTTAACCCTGCTATAGACTTGCGTCCTATCCAGGGGGGAGTCTATGACTCTCAGTCACTTAACGCCACAGAAACCGGGATAAGCACCGGCCTGATGAGCCTTAGGCTTGGGACAGACTTTAACTTTAACTGTTTAGCTTTCTTTTAAGTGTTTGCCATTTTTTAACCAGTCACTTAATCTTTTCTCTCTAGATAAAATAAGTTGTTTTGGGGGCATTTAATCTCAAGTTTTTCCCCTTTTTTTTTTATTAAATACTTTTTTTTTTAAATTTCAGATTTAAACATCAGAGTAGGTTTCTTCTTTCTCTCCCTCATTTTTTTTTGGGGGGGGGATTTTTATTTAAGGGGGGGGGGGGGGGGTTCCAAGCTAAAATTTGTAATCACAGTGAAATTCTGTATGTTTGTGTTCTGGTGATATAGCATCTTAGTGAGCAGGTCATGATTTGCATGATGAAAATGCACTATATACTGAATAAAGATGTTTTCATCTAACACTTGAAACCCTCGTGTGCAAAATGCAATCAGAACAGTAACTCCTATAAAACCATCAAGGGGGCTTTGAAAATGTTTGTTGCAAAATGATGACATACACAGAAGTAGACACAAGAAACGTGATTCACAGCACTGTACCAAAATGGCACACACTGTTGTGTTTCCAAGGGGAAATAACTAGGTGACCCTGGTATACATGTAACTTTGCTTTTTTTCTTCTTCCATGAATCATGCTTTCTGATTAATCCAAATTTTTGTGTCAAAGTATCCAGCCATGTTTTGAATGTGTTGTGTAGAACAGTTTGTCAGCTAATGTGTGGGAGAAAATAACGAGCAATGTGTGTTTACCGGCATGAAGTATATGAAGCATGGGTATAGGGACATACAATTTGCGTGTAAATTTTGCAAACACAGTACAAATACCCTTTGTTTAGAATGCGAAATTGATTAAATGCTTCTCGTGAGAATGTCTGGAATACTCTACTTTATCCATTATTCTCTTTCATATTTCCTGTGGAATTTCAGTCTCATAGAAGCTGTGTGGCACAATTCATTTTTAAAGGGTGGGTTTGTTACAGTTCACATGACATGAGAGGGATTTAGGTAAACAGAGAGGAGAAAGTAAGGTAGGAAAAGTGTGTGTGAGAAAGAGAGAGAGAGGGAGCGAAACTGGTCCTGTGTGTGTTGTGGAAAGGATTGTCTCCAAAAACAGGTGACTGCTTTTTAAGTTTTTACATTGCTTTATATTCTCCCCTTCCCCCTTTCCCTCCCCCATTGTACATGGGGGGAATGGCTTGTGTTGACACTTGTAATGTTGCTTGTTTGTTTCTGTGGCATACTACAAACGTGGTTGTTTTTCACTAGGGAGGAAATAAAACAAAATTCTGTCAGTTTATGGTGTTGCGTGTGATTGTGTGCAACTGCAAGGTTTCATCTTTTAAAATTTATGTTGGGAAGGGGGGGGGGGGGGGGGGGGGGGTATGTGTGAAGAATGGTCATCTCCAAAATTTCTTGTTTGCTGATAATTTTTTTATTTATGTCTTCTGTCTTTTTGTGAACGTATCAAGATTAAATGATTGATCGATCAACCCTCTCTCTCTCTCTCTCAAACTCTCTCTCTCTCTCTCTCTCTCTCTCTCTCTCTCTCTCTCTCTCTCTCTCTCTCTCTCTCTCTCTCTCAAACTCTCTCTCTCTCTCTCTCTCTCTCTCTCTCTCTCTCTCTCTCTCTCTCTCTCTCTCTCTCTCTCTCTCTCTCTCTCTCTATGTACTCCAGAGAAATCATCAAAGGTCAGAGACTGCATGCTGGATATGTTCATGTCATCCATACCACCAACCATAGGCAGCCACTGCATTATGAAAGATGGGGACACATACACACGGTGAATGGATGTTAAAAAAAAAAAAAAGCACAAGAGTGCTTATCCCATTATCCTGGATATAAAAAAGAACGGGTGGATTTTGAATGTGTGAGCAAGGGTTATAATATCAACCAGCCGCCATGGCGCAGTGGTTAGCGCCTTGGATTCCGGACTGGAAGGTCGCGGGTTCGAATCCCATAAGTCATAGGGATTTTTTCGGGCTCCGGCCGGCTCCTACCCAGAGTGAGTGTGCTGTGGGCTCAGTGGGGAGACTGGGACCACACAGTCGAGCTTCATCCACTTTAGGGATGCGAATTTGAGAGTGTTGCTCAAATTACCTGACCAACACTGCAGGTGTCTGTATCTCTCGGGCCTGGTTGACGCCGGGATATATTATGACAGTAAGCGTAGAGAACAACCCTGTCAAGTAGTCTCAAAGCAGATGCACCTCCACAGCAACATCATTACATCATCCCCATCATCATTCATAATCATGCAATAATAAAAACTGCCTCTGATTCGGTGGCCTCCGTTGCTCTGGTCTCATGGTGACCTCAGATTCGGTTTCCACATACGCTTCTGTGCCTGTGGTGAATTTGTGTCGAAGCCTCTGGGGTTGGGGTTCGCGTGGAGGCGGTCGTTGGAGGGACGTTGTGGTGGTCGCCACCTCAGGTGGGTGACTCGCTCAGTCTGGCTCCGCGACTGAGCTAATACTGTCGTTAGTAGGGGGCTTAGTAGGTGGTGTCCTGCGTATGTTAGCTCAGAACAGGCACCACTGAACACCACCAAAGTGACCCAGCAGAAGTGCAGGGCCCCTCTGGCTGGTGGCCCGCGGCGGCCTAATATTGATGGGCTCCCTGTGGACTCCCGACCCCGGGGGTGAGACACAATGAATCTGGGTATGGCGGTGGCGGGGAGATTGAAATGAGCGGCGTGGGAACAGCAGTACGGGAATGTCACAGAAGACGAGGCAGCAAAAAAAAAAAAAAAGGTTATATCAGATGAAGAGAGCTGCAGGTAAGTAAAGATGGGTCCAGTGTTAACTCCTGTGGACAAATCCTTGAAAAGAGAACACAGCAGCATCTCAGTACCTCAGATAACTTCAGATCGTTTGACTGATGCTTTGTTTACAAAACTGTAGTACCACTAAACACACATGCATGTATGCACACATCAATGAAATTCTGTTATAGAATTGAGTCTACTTAAGACAAAGCCTTGAAACTCGAGCAAAAATTGCACAGAGCCAAACATTTGTCATGTTACCATTTCAGTTTTGTTCCTGATCCTGTACCTGATTATTGATCAAGCTCATATGATTAGCATAATGATATCAAGTTTAACTGTTCTCATACTGGTGTCAGCTCAAGCCTTACACAAGCAAAAGCAGAAGGGGAAAAAAATTTACGGGATGCCTATGACCTAGCAAGTCGCATTAGTTACTCTGGCGTAGGGGAAGGGTAGCTTTGTAGGCAGAGCATTGGCTTGAAATCTGACAACCCAGGATCATCCACCACCTAGGGACCAGTTCAAAAGGTTTTTGTACCCCTGGAGTTAACAGTACCAAGTCCACACCCCATTAGTCCTTTTGATGAGACTGTAATCCAATGTCCTGTGTGCAAACACATACAGAACATCTGGCACACCCATAAAAAACCCATTACACCTTTTGGAAGAGTAGTTCATTTCATGCTGGTAGGAACAGATGACAAAATATTTTTTTTAATCTCATGCACACGAGTGTCGTGTTTACATACCATCTCCAAAAGTCGGAACATGGCTGCCATAATGGTAAACCTTTGAGCTCCAGCCCAGGAACATCAACAAAATCTGGCATAATTAACTCAAATAAGCTACATATGGAAACTGCCCCATTGCAGAACAGATACACATCCTGGCAATTACGAAAAATTCTGTTCGCCCAACACATTCTTAATGGAATGAAATGAAAATATGTTCAGATGGGGTTTTGAATTCTGGTTTTCACTTCGGGATGGGATAGTTCAATAGTCAGAGCACTTGCTTTCCCCAGGCTAAGGTTAAGCAGCATTGAGCTGGTTACCAAGTGAATGGGTGATCATTTGCACGCCTTGGCTTCAGTACAGTTCACCCAGCTGTAAATGGGTACGTGCCCTCTTTAGGGTTTGGGAAGGTTAAGTAGCGAGGGAAAGGAGATGGGTGCTGCCCAATATGCTTGCCCGTTGAAAAGCTGAGGTCTCTGATGCCTCACTCCCCTCTGACCACATAGGTTATGGGACACCTTTACCATACGTTTTATCTTTCACTTCTTCATTAGTGATGTGATCTCTGTAAGAGATGCCAAGGAGTTTGCAAAGGCATCTTTCAATGCCTGTTGTTATGGTCCACGTTTCATATGCGGTGCCGTACAAAAATAATGGACGTGATCAGGGAACGCATCAGTCTGATCTTGAAGCTGATTGATGATGTTGTCCTTCTAAAGGACTTTCCTTGGACGATCCCGAAGAGAATTTCAGGCTTTCGTCCTTCATTTGATACTATAGCTCCCAGATATTTGAAGCTATGGACCGTCTCAATTTTCTTGCGGTCTATAGTTTTGGCACTGCTGATACCATTGGTACTATTTGACCTCAGCTGGGTTTTCTCTGCACTGATCTGCATGCTATGTGCCGAAGTGGCTTCATCAAAGTGATTTGCCAAGTTGACTAGCCCATCCTCTTCTCCAACTAGGCTGTCAATGTCGTCTGGCAAATCAATGTCGTCCGGCAAAATGTAAGTGTGTAACTGTCCTGCCTCCAATACTGAATGTTCCCTCGTGATTTTCAAGTGCGTCAGCAATTATTTTCTCAAAGATGTTGAAGAGGGTAGGAAAGAGCAGACATCCCTGGCGTACTCCAATTGAGGTTTGGAACCAATCTCCTTTGTTGCTGCCATAGTAAATTGCACTAGTTGCCTTGTTATAATCTTTTCATGACAAATATGGCCTGCTGCCTTCAAGATATTTAAAACTGGATGATACAAAGCAAGTTACAACTAAATACAGATAAAACTGAAGCCATGCGAGTAGGCACCAAACACAAACTCTCTCCCATCATAACAGCTTCAACAGAATTTCGGTAGTATGTCAGCCCCTTTATCCACTGCTGCAAAGTATCTAGGGGTCCTTATGAACAAAACACTCTCCATGCAGAAATTCATCACCCACACCTGCCAGTCATGCTACTATCAACTATAGGTATTGTGCAGTTCTAAAGTATCTGTCCACTGATGCAACATCCAAACTTGTCACTCCCTCATTCTTTCAGGTCTGGACTTTTGCAGTTCTCTTTTGGCTGGTCTGCTAGCATCGTCCATCCACTCTCTTCAGCTTATACAAAACTCTGCAGCTTGACTGGTCCTCAGAAAGAAAAAGTCTGAACACATTACTCCTCTCTTGCAATCTCTCCACTGGCTGCCTGTGCCACAGAGAGTAAGCTATAAGGTCAGTACCCTCTATTACAAAATTAATGTCTCCACAAAACAGCACCCTCCTACCTCTGTGAATGTCTTCACCTGTACACACCTTCTCGTCCCCTCCGCTCTACTGCGGATACCCTGCGCCTACAAATACCTAGATTCAATCAATCCACTGTTGGCTGTCGCTCTTTCTCTATTTCTGGTCCAGTGGTCCCTCTCTCCCTTCCCCAAAAGCCTTATTATGACATTTAAATCCAGCCTCAAGACATTTTTTTCCATACCTAAGATTTTTTACATCCTGTTTCATATTTTTCCCTGCCTTCAACAGCCGAAATTCGCATCACCCTGCCAAAGTGTGTAGCCTGTGTGTGTGTGTGTGTGTGTGTGTGTGTGTGTGTGTGTGTGTGTGTGTGTGTGTGTGTGTGTGTGTGTGTGTGTTTTGTGTGTGTGTGTGCGTGTGTGTGTGTGTGTGTGCGCGCGCGCGCGCGCGCACGCACGCACGCACGCGTGCATGTACGTGTGCGTATATGTACACTTGAATTCGTTAATACTGTTCATTGTTATTGGTTATATGTGGGTTTTTTTTAAGTTGAGTGCAAGCGTTTTAATTTGTTTTTTCAAGATATAGTATTACAGAAATATATTATTTTTTTATTATTTATTATTATTATTATTATTATTATTATTATTATTATTATATTACATTATGTGGTTCTGGTCAGGTTGGCATTGATGTTATACAGCCTCGTGGTTGCCCGCAAAGCTGTCTGCCAAACTCTGTCAAAGGCCTTCTTAAAGTCTACAGAGACATGGGAAAGATCTTGCTAGTGCTATCCTAGGGTTGAAAGTTTGTTCTGTTGTGCTCCTTCATAAGAGACAATAAACTGACGTCCCGTGCGTGAACGCACGGAGAGCATTTTGCGCGCATATCAAAAGCCTGTTCTGCTTTTCAAAAGAGTAGGTCATTGTAGCTAGTGGGATGACAAAATTGCGAAACTGCATGCACATGGGGGCAGGGTTTAAAAAAAAAAGCGTAAGAGTGCTTGTTGCATTATCCTCAAAATAAAAAGAATAAAATGCAATCTCTCTCTCTCTCTCTCTCTCTCTCTCTCTCTCTCTCTCTCTCTCTCTCTCTCTCTCTCTCTCTCTGTTCTAATTTTCTTTTTTTCACAGTAGGCCTATATTATTCCCATGTGCAGTAACACAGAATCAACGTCATTCAGCAAGCAACTGCACACGCAGGCCAGAAAAGCAACCCCCCCAAAAAAACACAAACAAAAAAAAACAACAACAAACAACAACAACAACAAAAAAAACAACAACAACAAAAACAAAACAAACAAACAAAAAAACACAACCAAAACCAACACACACACAAAAAAAATCGTGTTAAGAGAAAATAAAATGAAAAAGAAAGGCAGCAAGAAAAAAAAAAGTTCTCGCTGTCAACACTGATGTCCCGTGATTCACTTGGAAGTGAACCCTGTTCACCCACGGAGGCTGTTGGAACTGTGAAAGCAAGCTGACGTTTTCATTTCTTGATTTGGCCACCGCTGACTCAAGATCGTGTTGTATGGGCATGCAGAAAATCCACACCATGTGTCATCGCCACATTGTGCAATTTTCCACCCGAAGCTTCAGGTAACTGTTTTATTTTTTGCGTATTGGGCTGATTTGTTTGTTATTCATGGCCATGTTTGAAATAATAATACATATGGAATGTATAAAGCCTACATCTATATCTTGTAAAAGAAAAAAAATCAAAGCCCTTGCATTCAACCCATTCTAACACATGCAACCAGTCACAAGTAGTTTTAACAAATTCTAATTTATACACACCACGACACGTGCGAACGCGAAGATTAGGCTTTTTATTCTTTTTTGGCGGTGATGGGGATATCCCTGCTGAAGTCAGCAACCAGGTATGAGATGAAACGGAGTAAGGAAAATCTTGGTGAAAATGTCTTGATGGCTGGATTAAATAATATGAAGCATATTGAAAAGTATGAAGGGGTGTGAAGAAGGAGAGGACTTTGTATTCCATGTTGTAGAAAAAAAAAAGGTTGCTTATATCCGTTATCTGGTGGGCAAGATTTCTGTGTATCCACTCCTTTAATTGATTCTTTATTTTTTTTGTATTCAAGATAAAGAATAAGCACTCAATGTGAGCGTTTTACTAGTCCTGTGATGGGTTTTTGGGCAATTTTGTCATCATTCCAGCAACAATGGACGTTCTTTCAAAATATGAAAAAAAACACGCTTTTAAAAATGTTCTACATGCGTTAACACAAAAGGACC
>CM060344.1:17003707-17046207 GCA_030674155.1 Stramonita haemastoma
CTCTCTATCTCACACACACATGCGCACATACATACACACATTCGGACTTGCCTGTTAGCTGGCAAATGATCACTGGGCACCAACTTCAATTGCTTCAGTATTGCTTGCTTAAAAAAATGTAGAATGAAATAAAACGGACATGAATGAAATAAATGTGAATAAAATAAAATGAGATAAATTAAAACCAAGCATAAAAATCAGCAAAATAAAAGGAGAGAAAAATTGAGAAATAAAACTTTAAAAGGTTGGGTATAGAGTAGAATAAAATAAAGTAAGATAGAATAAAATAAAATAAAACCAGCCTTAAAATTAGCCATATAAAGACTAAAATAGAATAGGAAACTGAAGCAAGAAATCTGACAGCAATCTGGGTGACAGTGATCATCTCATTGTCCGAAGAAACCATCACCTACAACAACAGCGGCTTTGAGACAGTGGTCCTTCAGGAGGTATTGCGACTCGGTTGTCCCGTTCCTTTTCTGATGGGTTTCCTTATGTTAGGAATTACCACCACAGCTTTGAGGCAGTGGTCAAGAGGTATCGCGATGCGGTCGTCCCTTTCCGTTCCTGTTGGGTCTCCTTATGTCCGGAATTACCACCACCGCTTTGAGGCAGTGGTCAAGAGGTATCGCGATGCGGTCGTCCCTTTTTGTTCCTGTTAGGTTTCCTTTGGTTGGGAATTAACCACCACCGCTTTGAGGCAGTGGTCAAGAGGTATCGCAATGCGGTCGTCCGTCCCTTTTTGTTCCTGTTAGGTTTCCTTTGGTTGGGAATTAACCACCACCGCTTTGAGGCAGTGGTCAAGAGGTATCGCGATGCGGTCGTCCGTCCCTTTTTGTTCCTGTTACTTGGGTTTTCTTCAGTTGGGAATTGCCACCACTGCTTAGCAGAGGGCAGAGGTATTGCCATTTGGTCGTCCCTTTCCATTACTGTTGGGTTTCCTTATGTCGGGATTTACACCACCTACAATGGCTTTGAGATGGTGGTCAGGAGGTGTTGCGACTCGGTCATTCCTGCATTTCCTTGGCCTTCCCACCCTTTATCAAACAATGGTCGTGACCTGGTGAGTGACCGTGTGGATCACCAGGGAGTCGTCTTGTGGGGCCAAGTTTCTGTGGTGATCATCTGAGTCTTCTCCATGAGGGGGGCTGTCGTCTGCTTCATCAAGTTCTTGTGGGTGAGTATACAGCTGTACAGCTACAGCTGAATGACATTATGATACATGATTCAGGTATCAACTTTTTTTTAGGGGGGGGGGGGCTTTTTTAAAAACTTTTTTTTTTTAGTTTTAGGTCATGTTTAGGAGAAAGAGTTCCCATTTTCTTGAAATGGGACACTTTATTACTGACAGAAAGCTCATGGTGTTTGGTTGCTGCAGTCATCTGGAATAGACGGTATCACATGTTGACAGAAATGCCTCCTTGTTTGCATTTTTAAAAATTACTGATAAGTGTATTTCATTAGAACAACTGGATGGTTCATTGTAATGAATAAATATTTAACTCCATAAACTGATCAGAATGGAATTTGACTTAATTGAGAAAGTGAATTTTTATATCTGAACCAATAGGGTATTTATATTTTTTCTTCCATTTTTTTCATTTCTGGCCTGATACTTTTCTTGTCCATTTTGGGGTGGAGGGGTAGGGCATCTTTTTTTTTCTGCCTATTTCATCTTTTTTTATGACTCGGCTAGACCACTGAGGTTTACCAACTTTGAAACTTTTGTGTATGCAATAGTATTTGCCCACCATTAATGTAGCTGTATTCCTAATTAGGGAAGATGTCTCACTACACTAGTGTGTATGCAATTAAAACAAAATGATCTGTTCTTACTGGTATGATAGGCCTGCTTTTCTGAAAGGCAGGAATGGTTTTAATGTGTGTGCAATATGTTCTGCACGTGTTCGCACATGGGATAGGGATTTATAATCTCAACTGAGTGGAGTTGGCACCGAGTACAGGGGAAAACAACTTAAGTCTTAGTAGTGGCTCAAACTGGAGCTTGCTGGGCTGCTGAACCCCAAGTGCCCCCTATGTTTGTTCATTTGAATTGAAAGGAAGAGCTGTTTAGTAAGCGCTTCATACTTGCCCATTTTTTACTTCTACTAAAGACCTGGCGCAGAAGCATTGAAGCAGAGACGAAGGCAACCGGAATGACGTGTGCCGAGCTGAAGAGGATCTCCCAGAACCGAGTCCGTTGGAGGAGTGTTGTTGCGGCCCTATGTTCCCACGGGAATCCACAGGCATAAGTCGAGTAAGTCAAGTTAGTATTTTCTTTCTGACCTCTTCTCTGGTAAAGTCTTATATTTAACTTTTTTAAATCTTATGTTTATGGCCTCAATCGTTCTTTGTTGTTTTTATTTTCCACCTGATGTTAACTTTGTGTTCATGTTTTACCAGGTACCACTTGAGATGGGTGAGAGCCACTTGAGCCCAACACCACCGGCATTCTTATGACAGGCAGCAAAGAAATCATCAGGTATTTGTTATTTTGTCGTCTTTTAGTTTGTCAAGTCTAGTATCTGTCTTTACGTTGTGTTTGTCGCCATGTCTTCCCTCAGTTGTGCCCATCTTTTTCTTTGGTTTGTCTGTCCTTGGTTGTGTTTGCATTTCTGTCGTTTTACTTTTCCTGTCCGTCTTTCTTGGGGCTTGTATTTTGTTGTTTTTATTTCTGTCTTTCAGTTTCTTGCCCTTTTTTTTTGTCTGCCTCTCAGGCATGAAAAAGTATGGAAAACTTGGAATGTTGTGAGATCAGAGCTATATGGACACCAAATTAGATGTTGTAAAGGTAGCTTCACGCCTCCCCCCCCCCCCAACCATTTAGGTAGCTGCATTTGGACTTCAGGATTGTCTGAAACACACCTGTGTGTATGCTGGGTTTTTTTTGTCATCCTTTCCTACACCAGACAATGGCCTAACTTTCCGAATGGCGGAACGGGTTTTAGATGTGCAAGATGTTCTGCGTGTGCTGGCACACGGGGCCTCGGTTTTATAGACCCATCTGAAGGACTTTGACATTCAATGCAATTGTTCTGTCTACTTCTTCTCTCGTTCACAATTCAATTTTTCTGTCAAACTGGGAAAAAATGTCAGGGCTGGGAATCAAATTCAGAACTCAGGTTTACTTTGGCAGGCAAACGTGTTGTGTATAATATGGAAATATTGTATTAAAGCTATTTGAAAGGGCTGCACTCTGCATTTTCGTATCATATGCACTGGTGTCAGTTAGGCCTTAAGATTACAAACATCTGCAGTGTTAGTGTAATTCAAACTTTTTTTTTTTTTTTTTAGATCAGATTTTCAGAATTGTCATCAGCTACGATGTGAAATTCAAAATTTCTTATTTTGCACCTTTAAAGTGGTTATGTTCAACTTTGTGGTCCCATTAAGCTGTAGGTTTTGTTCTAGATGGTAGGTTGGAGATGATTTTTTAAAGAGTCGACACATAAACGTGCCAATTATGGATTCGATCTCGTGGATTACCACTAGGATTCAAATGTTTTAGCTACTGCACCATGGGAGGTGGTTGATTTTTATCTTTTATATATATATATATATATATATATATATATATATAAATTGCTGTAAGATTTTTCTCCTATTTAAAGTTTGCATTTTTTTTTTCATACAACAGGTACCCTGTCAGCCAAAACAGTTCCAGTGAAATCCGAAGTCAAATGGGACAGCTAAACCAGGCCATCTACTCGCCATCCAGTTTTGTCTGCTCCAAATGCAGCAGACCCTGCGCAGAGGGGAAAGTTTGTTGTTTTAACTCTTAGTGTCCTGAACAACTTGAAAGTGTAGTAACATTGTGGTCCTGAACCACTCGAAAGTGAGTATCATCATGCCATAGTCTTTAAGCTGAGAATGGCCAAGAAAATCTGTTCTCTTGTCCATGCACACTTAGACACCTTAGAGAATGTTCGTGTTTTAGTATTGCAGTGTTTTCATACAGAATACATGGAAACATCACTCACACAATTGTGTTTATGTTGTTTACTAGAGATTACCTAATAATTGCAGAAAAAAACAAGCAAACTTTTGACACATGATACAAACATGAAAGAAAAATAACGCAACATATGTAACAATCATTTGCTAACACTATTCTCAAATTTCATGCAGTTCTGATTTATAGTATGAGAGATATTACATTTTAAACATACCCACCCATTTGAGCTCATTTTGGCCAAATCCTTCCATGAACAGGAAGTTGATTGTGTCAATTCACTAATGGACACTAAGAGTTTTTAAATCAGATTTTTTAAAAATATAAAACTTAAGATAAAGCTTTTATGTCCTTTCATGTTCATGGGAAAAAGCTGTGAATACTTTGTCCAAAATGTTCTATTTTCTAAAATGAATCTGATCAACAGACAATTTTAGAAAATACTCGTTCCTGATATAACTTCAATTGGGATTTTTGGAGAGAAAAAAATGTACCACTTAATTTTTTTAAGGTAGAGTGGTGTTCTTTTCTTTTTGTCTTTTAAAAAAAAAATCCAATGTTGGCTTTAAAAGAAACTTAGATCCTGACATAACTTTCATTGAATTAATATAAGGATTAGAAAGAAACTGTTTTCACTGTGAAGGCTTTCCCCCCATGTTTAAAAGTACTCGTGTCAATTATTTGTGATGCTGATTCAACGATTAGATTAATTGAATCTGATTTAATTCCTCTTCACTGAATATGCCACGTCGTTGGCAACAATTTTTTCCCAGTGAATCGGATCAAATGAAAGAGAATACTTTTTATGATAATCTGCCCCTTGATGGTTACATATTTGCAATTGGAAAAATACTGTTCATGAGATGAGTTAAAGCAAGATTAATTGGTTATAGCAAATCTATGCTCTGGCCATCATGGACAATTTTTATTTTCAAAACTGAGATCAGTTCAAATCTGTGTTTTTTATCTTAGTAGAGTTGTAACATGTTTCACAGTATTGTGAACAAATTTGTGTGTGAATTACCAGTCGTATACCATTTCTAATCGGTTTGTGGCATCAAGTCCATCAATGAAAGTTTTAGAATCGATTGAAAATCCCCCACCCTGTTTCTCAGCTAGAGCTTTGAAGTTTATTCATTGTGTGATTTTTTTTTGCATAGGGGACGTTTTTGCCCACCTTTAAGGTGATCGCTCTTCGACTTTAGGAATGACCCAAAAAATTTAATCAATTTTCATGTTCAGCAAAGTATTTGTGTTGGTTTTGTGTGTGTGTGTGTGTGTGTGTGTGTGTGTGTGTGTGTGTGTGTGTGTGTGTGTGTGTGTGAAGGGGGTAGTACTGGGGAGGAGAAATAGGGTCAGAAAGGGAGGCAAGGAAGGGAAAGGAGGGTCTAGGAGAGGTACATACATTTAGAGCAGTATGGATAGAAAGAGGGCTGGCTGATAGGTTTTTTCATACATGGTTTATTTCAGGGTCTTTTTTTTTTTAAAGAAGAAACTTGTTTGAAAAAGGCTTAGGCATAAAATCATTTTTATACAAAACTGAAAATCTGTGGACACCGAAGTCCATTGCATAGCCTTAGCTGTTGTTGGGATTCATGATTGACTTCAAGACCCATACTATTGTGAGGTATGTGTGGCTGAGGGTATAAACATTAAAGTAAATTAAATGCCATTGTGTTTATAGCTACATACCGTTTGTCTGTGTGCTATTGTGTCCACATGCATTCTAACATTCAGACCGACCAGCTGACAGACAACCCTTACCTGTTATTAACTGTTAACACTAACCCTAACACTAACCTTTACCCTAACTCTGGCCCCACATGTGGACACAAAAGGCAGGTGGACAACAGGTATATGCCCGACACTATGGCTGAACATGTTTTCTTTTGTACTGAATTGAACTAAATTGTTAGAGAATAAATGGTTAAACACATGGCTTCTTTACACCTAGTTCTTGAAAACAAAAACAGTCATATGTGAACAGTGATCAACAATATTAAACGTACCAAAATGATTTGAAAATGATCATCGTAATCAAAAGCTAATTGTAATCATTTTTATTTCATTACTCAGCTAGAGCTCCAATGTTCACCAATGGTTAGATTTTGCAGACACAACCGCTTTTAACCACCATTAAGATAGCAGCATTCCAACTTCAGGAATGTGGTAAGAATATCAGATACTTTCTGCTAGGGTTGGTAGGAGGAGGGGGTATTAGTTTTAAGGGGTGTTAGAATGCTCTGGTATACAGGATTAGGGAAAGCAGTGTAATGACTGAGGATGGGGATGATTTCTTTTTTTTTTTTTTTTGGGGGGGGGGTCATTTCTTGTTTTGGAGAAAAAGTATTTATACAAGTATTTCTTGAATAGTATTCAAATTTGTACTGTATGGGGTTAAGGGGAAGGCAGTCAAACTTTGATCATGTGCAGGGGGGGGGGGGGGGGGGAAGCATTGTAGAAAGTTTATCTAAAAAAAGGCTGTTTTAGAATGCATGAATAATTTAGAAGGGATGGTAAATCTAAACACAATATCAAAACAGAAGTAGGGGACGCTGGTTTCAGAATGCATTATTGAATTGTCATTGGGTAAAGGTACTGGGAAACAGTGGGTGTGCATTGCAGAAAAAGGGTGTTATGAAATAGGAGGGGTAGAATGTTCAGGTCAGTAGGAATGAGTGCGTGTATGGGTGTTTTTTTTTGTGTGTGTGTGTGTGTATTTCAGGGAAACGGAATAAGCACTCGTGGGCTTTTTTACATCTAGTCCCCATGTGTATGCAGTTTTCTAAATTTTGTCGTCTGTTCCCACAGGCACACAATTGCCTACTCTTCCATGTGTGTGTGTGTTCATTTATTTTTAAATTTATTTATTCTTTTTATACAAGGATAATGGATAAGCACTCGTGTTCTTTAATACATCCAGTCTCGGTATGCATGCAGTTTTGTAAATTTTGTCATTCGTTCTCGTGGCATGTGTGTAGGAAAGATGGACTTGCTGCAGCAAATCATAGGAATGGTATACCACAGGTATTTCTCATCACCAGTGTAGGCTATATTGTGCAACTGGAAACAAAACTTCCTTACCCCTGTGTGTGTGTGTGAGTGGCATTTTTTGGGCAGGGTAAGAGATGTAAAGTGCAAAATAGCACTTACTGAAATGGCATGTATTTTAGTTTTCTGCGTGTGTATGGTTTAAAGAAAGGTCGAATTGCTGGCTTTGCAGCTGTAACCAGTTTTGAATTTTAAAAATGTGGAGGAAGTATTGGAGGTCACATAAACATTGCTAATTGCAGAACAAATTTTCTCTGCTTACATCTTGTATCAATTATGAGGAGAGGAGAGAGAGAGATGAGGAGAGAGAGATGAGGAGAGAGAGAGAGAGAGAAGTGAGTGAGTGAGTGAGTCAGAGAGTGAGAGAGTGAGTGAGTCAGAGAGTATGGTGTATGGGATACGTTTAGCAAAGTTAACGTATGTTTCTCTTACTAAGTGCAATGTGTTGTATTTTTTTAAACTTATTTACTTTAAAAAAAAAAGGTATTATATAGATGTACATCTCATCAACTGATAGTGCTCTTATAGTATGACATGTTGTAATCATTTGTGCATTGGCATATGACTATGCGTGCTGTGTGTGTGTGTGTGTGTGTGTGGTGTGGGTGCGTGCGTGCGTGCGTGCGTGTGTGTGGTGTGTGTGCGTGTGGTGTGTGTGTGTGTGTGTGCATGCGTGTGTGGTGTGTGTGTGTGTGTGCGTGCGTGTGTGTGTGTCTGTTTGTGTCTCTTGTGTGCTGTTGTTGTTGTTGTAGTTCAATTTAAAGTCTATTCACACTTGGTGATATTAGACTAAACATACAAAGAAAAACCTACCATAAAATATTTACAGAAGATTGGGAAATAATCCTAGCAACATCAGTAATCAATGGTTTTCGTGAAACTATGTTCAATGGTTCCCTTTGAAAATCAATGCCATTTTCTTCGTAAATGGAATTTAAAACTGAACATTGAAAAAGAATATGTTCACGAGATAGTGGCTCAGAACAGGAACAAGTTACATTTGAGAACATTTGGTCTTCCAAGAATTTAGTTTTAACTTATAAATGATGTTGTAATATGTCTTGGATAGCCTAGTATTTATGATTTCCCATGGAAATTATTCTTATGTACATAATTTAGAGAGAGAGAGAGAGAGAGAGTATGGTGTATGGGATACGTTTAGCAAAGTTAACGTACAATTCTTTTACTAAGTGCAAAGTTAACATACGTTTCTTTTACTTAGTGCAATGTGTTGTATTTTTTAAAACTTATCTACTTAAAAAAAAAAGGCATTATATAGATGTACATCTTATCAACTGATAGTGCTCTTATAGTATGACATGTTGTAATCATTTGTGCATTGGCATTTGACTATGCGTGCTCTGGTTGTGTTGTATGTGTGTGTGTGTGTGTGCGGTGCGTGCGTGCGCATGTGGTGTGTGTGTGTGCGCATGCATGTGTGTGTGTCTGTTTGTGTCTGTGTGCTGTTGTTTTTGTTGTAGTTCAATTTAAAGTCTATTCACACTTGGTGATAGTAGACTAAACACAAAGAAAAAAATCTACCATAAAATATTTACAGAAGATTGGGAAATAATCCTAGCAACATCAGTAATCAATGGTTTTCGTGAAACTATGTTCAATGGTTCCCTTTGAAAATCAATGCCATTTTCTTTGTAAATGGAATTTTAAACTGAACATTGAAAAAGAATATGTTCACAAGATAGTGGCTCAGAACAGGAACAAGTTACATTTCGAGAACATTTGGTCTTCCAAGAATTTAGTTTTAACTTATAAATGATGTTAGTAATATGTCTTGGATAGCCTAGTATTTATGATTTCCCATGGAAATTATTCTTATGTACATAATTTTCCAAAGATGAGATAATTATGGTGTTGTTAAGTTATGAAGCAGTCTCTTTACATTCTTTTTATAGTGAAGTTGACATGTTTTTTTATTAGTGCATGTGTGTTGTATTTTTTAAACTATATTATTATATAATTTATGGTATATATATGTCATTGTATCACTGATAGTTCCTCTTTGAGTATACATGTTGTAATTTGTGTATTGGTATTGGCTATGTGCTTGTGTGTGTGGGTATGTGTGTGTGTTTTGTGGTGGTTTTGTGTTTGTTTTCCGTTGATTGTGTGTCATGTGTATCCGCATGCATTTTTGTGTGTCTTTTGTGATTTGTGTTTTTTGTTTTTTGTTGTATTTCAATTAAAAGTCTATTTCTCACTTTTGTGATGTAGACTAAACAAAGAAAAAACTATCCTACAAATATTTTAAGAATGGGATTTTAGGGTCTTTCCTTATTTCTGCTTACTTCATAGTAATCAAAGGTTTTTCGTTTATAAACTGCTATTCAATCTCTCCCCTGTTGATTATTACACAATTTTGTCCATTTTTCCTTTGTTAACTGAATTTTAAATGAAACATTGAAAAAAAAAATATGTTTCACAAAGATAGGGTAGAAACAGGAACAAGTTTCCATTTCGAGAACATTTGGTCTTCCAAGAATTTAGTTTTAACTTATAAATGATGTTAGTAATATGTCTTGGATAGCCTAGTATTTATGATTTCCCATGGAAATTATTCTTATGTACGTAATTTTCCAATAATGAATTAATTTCATGACAGTCGTTTTTTAAGTTATGAACTGGGCAGTCTCTTTTTGCACCTCTGTGTGTGTGTGTGTGTGTGTGTGTGTGTGTGTGTGTGTGTGTGTGTGTGCATGTGTGTGCATGTGTGTGTGTGTATCTGTTGTTAGGCTAATGATTGAAAATGTTTTATCTTTTTTATGTATATATCATGGCTTGTGACCACGCAAGTTCCTCTTTGATAAAGTGCTGGTATTGGTATTGGTATGGGTACTGTCCTTGTAGTGTGTGCGAGGTGATGGTTGCATAATGTGCTGTTATTCTGTGAGAAACGGGTTTTTTTGTTTGTTTTGTTTTTCCCCTGTTTACTTTTTTACATACAGCTTGTATCCCACATGACTTTATTTGTGAGAATAAATCTTTAAATTGTGATTTGTGAATATAATATAATTTTTTTTTTTTTAATTTGAATTGAAAAACATTTTTCTCCTTTTGTTGTTTGACAAAATCTAGCATAAGAAAAGATTTTTGCCTTTCATTCTATGGGTATAAGATTGCGGGCATTTTGTATGGGTGTGTCCTGTTGCCTTATTTCCTTCTGGCCTTTTGCTTTGCCATAAGTCAGGGACATGTCCATTACCCAGGTCATAACACTCCCAGCCTATTCAGCATTGATAAACTGCTCCATCTGCATCTCTCCCAGCAGTCGTTGATTTCCATTGTCAGCACAAATGTACTCTGTCAAAGCCTGGTTTTCCTTTTGATTTTTTAATCTAAGAATCGTTTAAAAAAAAAAAAAAAAGTGGAGTACCCCAAGTGTAATTTAGAAGAAAACAAAGAAACGGGAAGAATAACGAGAAAAAGGACACATTTTCACAAAAAAAAATGAGTGGGAGGAAAGGCTTAAATGCCTCCCTCCTCCCTCCCACCCCCCCCCCCCCCCCCCCCAAAAAAAAAAGAATCTGGTTTTATTGGCAAGACTCGATCATTGCCGATAGCTGCATGATTTTGTCTGCTCTCTTGCATTTGTCCAACCTTTTCATTCTGTTACTCTGTGTGGGCTTCTTTTTTTTTTGCAAGTATTGGACTTCACTTCAAATGTGTGTATTCTGAAATTCCAGTATAAAAAATGTGACCTAATGTATTCTGGCAGATTCAGTGTGAAAACACGTGTGGTACAAGCTTGTTGTTTTGTTCAGCCTTTCTTCTTGGTTTTTCTTTGTGCTCTTGTGAAACCTGGATTGTGAAAAACTAGAAAATGGTATGAAATGTGATTTTTTTTTTTTTTTTTAACTAGGAAATGGTATGAAATGTGATTTTTTTTTTGATTTTTTTTTTTTTATTAGTGGTTGGTTGTCAACTGTGAAGGTTTACAAGCAGTTGTACAAAACACTTAGCTGTATTAATGGTTGTTGGGGGAGGGGGGGGTGTTTGTTTTGGGGGAGGGGGGGTTGTTGGGGTTTTTTGTGTGCTTTAAATCGATTTTCAAGTACGAAAAAAACTGCAACTTTTCTTGTCACCTTATTTTGTATTAAAACTGTGATAGTTTTCTCGGACTGAAATACTAAAGGCAGTGTTGCTTTTATTACTTTTATGATGTACTTGATTGGAAGCACTGAGTGCAGAGTGTAGCATTTTATTGCTTTTTTTTTCTAAAAAAAAATTTTGAGTATTTTATTGCTGATACCCTTTATCTTTTTATGATTTTCTTTAAAATATAACATTTGCCCTTTCTTGAATGAATTGCATAATGCTTTTTTAATTTGCATGTTCAGTAATGGGGTGGGGTTTTTTTTAGCCTTCTGTTACATTATTTTGGAGGCTTTGAATGTCTATTTGGGCAAATGTGTGATTGGTTTACTTGCATGTAACCATTTCAAGAAATGCCCGCATTTTTAACCTTCAAATGAGGGATAATGTATGTGTGTAGCTTGTTGCCTGTGTCAATTCTTGATAACCTGGACAAGGCTGAAATCGGGTCTTAAATGTATCTGTGAAGTTTTTAGACCGTGGTTTTTTATGGTAGATTTTTTTAAAGTTATGCAGTTATCTCTTGACTTTGTTTGCTGCCTCCCCCCCCCCCTTTCCTATTTTGATTATTTCAGGATCGTTGTTACCTTTCTTATGTGTATATTTTAAATATATTGCATTTGAACCTTTTTTCAATTGAATTTACTCCCATGAAAGGGTGAATTGGAAACCCTATTTGCCAGAAGCATGTGAAGTTTTTATTTTGGGTTGCAGTTTTATCAGTGGCTTCCTTGCTCTGTTTTTTCATTTAATTTTTTTTTTAATTGTCCCAAACCCAGTTAAACTTGTTCTAGAATCCCAACTGAAAATAACTTTTATAACCCAGTTTGGTTACAAATCCAATTGCTCATCTAAATAAGTGGAGAAAATGTTGCATGTTCCTTTGGAGGATCAACAAATGTTTCCTGTAACCAGTATTGCTTCATTTTTCTGTACATATCTGATGTATTTATGCATTGCTTTATAAAGTGGTGAGCACACACCACTAGCACTTGACTACCCAACTGACTTTTCCTAAGAAAAATGAGCTTTTTATGGTTGCTATAAGCAGCCCGAGATGAAATGAAAACTTAGCACAACCCGCTAACCACTGTACTAGGGTGGCTGGTAACTCCTTTACAACTTTCAAGTTGTTTTGCACATACTTAAGGTATTTACGCTTTCTGGCTGTTAAGATATGGCTAGAATTTAGCTTTTTGCCACTACTGTGTTTTTTAACAAATTTGATCGAACGTCATTTTGGCCTGAGATGTTAAATGATGGTGTGAGAATTTAAAAGCAAACAAGTCAGTGGGTCAGTCATTGTGTCACTGCTGGTCAGAGCATTGCGAAAAGCCTACCTCCCCCTTCAGCCAAAAAGAGGCTTGAGTGGGGTTGGGTAGCCGGCTCGCAGCAGAAATACATTTTAGTATGATTGAAAAACACATTTTAGTATGACTGAAAAACGTGTTGCTAAAGCTTGATGAAATAACAAAAATAAAATGACCGAGGTCTTTGTTCATGTTCCATTCATGAATGACTGTTTGAAAATGTACAATGTGTACAAGATCTCAGATGCATATCCACCTTTTATTCGTACTTATCTCTCCCACTCTTGTCTTTCTCCTTACATTCAAAAGTACCCCAATCAGTCCTGCAGAAAATACATATGAACAACCCTGACCCATTCAAATGCCTGTCAGAGTTAAAGTTAAGTTAAAGTCTGTCCCGAGCCTAAGGCTCATCAGGCGGTGCTTACCGGTTTCTGTGGCGCTAAGCGACTGAGAGTCATAGACTCCCCCTGGATAGGACGCCAGTCTATCGCAGGGTTAACCCCCAACACAAGGTTGGTACCCCTTTTACACCTGGGTGGGGTGAGAAAATAGCCGTAAAGTGCCTTTCCAAGGGCACAACGCCATAGCCGACAGTTGGGATCGAACCCGCAACCTTTAGATTACGAGTCCAACGCCTAACCACTCGACTACCGCGGCGGCTAACGCCTGTCAGAAATAAACACAAATATACAAGCTGTGTCCTCTTTAGAGCGTTTAAGTACTAATACAATGTAATTAAGTTCCCCAAAGTACGGATTCAAACCTATGCAAAATGATACAAAATAAAGTGTCATCCGATTAATCAAAATCTTAACACACAAGTGCACACATCCAGTGATTTTTTTTTCACACATTCAGTGATGTACAGCATTACTATCTTGGACAAATTCCCATGTTCCAACGAACGCATGCACACACAGAGACACGCAGATCACAACACACACGCACATGCACTCTAAAAAAAAATTCCATATCAATGTACAAGTTTTTTTTTGGTTTTACCTACCCATATTGTCAAACATGATATAGGCCTACTGAAAAAAGTTGCCATGCTTACTGTGGCCCGTTTCAGTTAGGCCTAAGATTAAGTGTTCAACAGCAGTCTAATTACAAAATATTTGCTCTGCAGTCGGGTAGTGGTTTTGTAAAGATAATTTATCAAATGGGGCCTGATTGTAAAACCACGAATTTACTGTTGAATAATGAAGATGCAACAAGGGCCGGTCTGAGTCCCATTCTAGTTATACCCTGACTTTTGCACAGTTATAGAGCCCACGGCACCAACAGAGTGGTTTATCATATAGATAGATACACTTTGATAACATCTTTGATATGGGTGGCGCCGTCCTTGTGGCAACACAACAGCCCTGAAGAGGGCACCCTGACTTGATTATAACAAATATGTCGCAACAAAAGGTTCTACACTGTATGGAACAATATATATCATTACAAATGATAATAATAATGATAGTATACAATATAATGCAGCAAAACACGTTGAAGGAACGGCACTACAAGCACACGCACATAAACGCACACACAAACATGCGCGTGCACACACATGCATGCGCACATACACACACCCAAGAATAAGGCACATTCAGAGAAGATGCCACAAGGGGCCAGTTTGAGTCCCATTCTACCCAGACTTTTTCGCAGTTACAGAGCCCACGGCACCAAAAGAGTCGTGTACTATAAGAATACACACTTTACTAACATCTGTGATATGGGTGGCATTGGCGCCGTTTTCGTGGTGACACGACGGCCCCAAAGAGGGCATTCTGACTTGATTATAACAAATTTGTCGCAACGAGTAGTACAGTGTAGAACAAAACATACCATTACAAATGATAATAATGATAATAAACAATACAATGCAGTACAACACACTGCAAGACTGACGCAGCATGCACACACACACACACACACACACACACACACACACACACACACACACACGCACGTGCACACACATGCACACACACACACCTACACAAGAATAAGGCACATTTCAAAAAGATGCAACAAGGGGACGAATTGAGTCCCGTTCTACCCCAATTTTCGCACAGTTACAGAACCCACGGCGCCAAGAGAGTGGTTTTCTATATGCATAAACATTTTCTGCCATACTGTTGGCATTATATGATTATACCATGTAGGCTACTTGACTTCCCTAAAGACACATTCAACATCCTTATGTGTGTCGATTCTAAATCGGTTTTGCATGCTTTAAACAATTCTACTTCTAAAGTAAGAAAAGACCTCATCATTGAAATCAGGCATCTGGTACACTTTTTGATTTTAAGAGGTAGCACTATTACTTTCTGTTGGGTTCCCTCACATACTGCCTTCAAAATTGGAGCCAGGTGTAAAAATAATACTTGTGAAATAAATGTTGCCTTATTTCTGCATGAGGGACACAACTTGCTACAAAACAATTGCTGGAAGCATTTCAGAAAGAAGATAAATGAGTCTGGGTATTGTCTGTATAATAGCCGCACAAGCAATGTGATAGATTTTCAAAATGCTTTAGTATGTAACAAAGTTTCTGGTTGGTATAAGATTTAAACTAAACGCTTTCAGGACAAAATACGTGAAAGATGTAAACTGTATTTGTGGTGAGAAGATTACAAATAGTCATGTCATTGTTTAATTGGGGACATTTAAAAGCATTTTTACCTGCTGTACCTAGTTTGTCACTGGATCAGATTTTGTCTGAACCTTCGTTGCTGTTGGACATTGTGTTAGCGTTGAAAAGAAGTCCAATAATACAGTTTTTGTAGTATGTTAGGGTTAGTTTTTATTTCAGCACTGTTAAATGACGTTTTTCAGTTTATTGTTTATTCTTTCTTGTCAGATTTTGTGTGTGTGTGTGTGTTTTTTTTTGTTTTTGTTTGTTTGTTTGTCTAAAATCACTAAATGTGAATAGACGTTAAACTGAAGAAACATACATACATTTCTCTAATATCTTTGATATGGCGGTGCCAACAAGAATGTTACGACCCACATCAAAGATATTGGTAAAGATTGTATTCATAGAGCCTCGTAGAGCCCTCTCTTGGTGCCGTGAGTTCTGTAACTGTGCAAAAGTCGGTGCAGGGCAGGACTCAAACCGGCCCCTTGTCACATCTTTTCGAAATGTATCCTATTCCTGGTTGTGTATATGTGCGCGTGCATGTGTGTTCGCACGTGTGTGTGTGTGTGTGTGTGTGTGTGTGTGTGTGTGTGTGTGTGTGTGTGTGTGTGTGTGTGTGTGTGTGTGTGTGCATGTTGCACCGGCCCTGCACTGTATAGCACTGTTGTACATTCATTGTATATTATCATTACTGTTATTTCTAATGATATGTATTGCTCCATACACTGTACTATCTTTCGTTTCGACAGATTTGTTATCATCAACCCAGGGTACCCTCTTCGGGGCCATCATGTCCCAACAAGAACGTCACGATATTAAGACTATCCTGCAGGGGACACTTGAGGGAGGAAGACACAGGGACAGGATGTAGAACATCAAAGTCTGGACCGGCCTTGACATGGCTGTGTTGCTGCATGTGGCTGAAGACAGATCAGCCTGGAGTGATTCATCTATCAATGCGTCTTGCATGTCTCTCTGACAACCATCTTGGTCAAGAGACTTCTGATGCTCATGACGATGATGATGAAGTTGCTCTGGAAATATCTAAGACAACCTTCAAAAAAGAAGTCATTAAATTTTGGTAGCTTTAATACTATTATCCATGTTTAGATTTTTTGGGACTAATTTTCAACAGTTTAGTTTGTTGAAAAACATAAACATCAACTCAACTCAACTCAACTCGACTGTCTCCATCGCCACTGTCACCGGTAGGGTCTCCACACAATGCCACCAGCAGCACCCCCCCCCCCCCCCTCTGTGCTGAGTTCTATGATCTTCTGTAGCCCTCCCAGACTGCTGACCTCAGTGATGTTGGCAATGTGGGATGTTGGTTGTACGCCTCTTTTCTTTTGCCCTCAACCTTACCTCGGAGAACTGTCGTCATCAGACTGATCAAGTGTCTTTCTGTTTGCATGACCAACATACCTCAGCCTGCACTTCTCAGTTTCAGGCAACATTTGGTTTTTTTTCTTGACCATTTGACTCTTAAGTCGTCTGTACAACCACATTTCGGCGTTATATTTTTTTCTCTTCCCAGTTTCAGTAGTGTCCAGGCTTCTGACCCATACAGCAATACAGGCCAGGTTAGTGTTCTGACAATTCAAATTTTGATATATTTAGGTATACCCCCCGTCTTTCCAAACGTTAATGAATCATCTTTTGCTTGCATACATTCCAGCCTTCACGTTATAGACAGGAGCCACTATTCTCTTTTACAGAGCCTAGATATTTGAAATTTTGAACGTATTCCATATGATATCTGTTTCATTGGTTTTGATATTCTGAGGGATGACTGTATGATTAATGTGCATCACTTTGGTCTTTTTGGCATTTAACTTAACGTCAGCAGTGCTATTCTTTGCATCTACTCTATAGAGAACTCTTCTCATGAGTGATATCTCTGGCCTTGAATGTGGTATCACAGAGTATCTGAGGTTAGTGATGTTTCTGCCCCCAAATCAACTATTTCAGCCTTTCTCGTGATCATTTTTGTATATATACTGAAAAGATGCAGGAATAATAAGCAACCCTGGCAGACTCCTTGTCATATCAAAGGAGTCACAGTACTGGCCATTCAATAGGATGATTTCTTTCTGATCCGAATACAAATTTGCTATAAGTGAGATCAGATGCTTTGGAAAGTCAATTTTTGACATTGTTATAAAATAAACAGATGATGGTGGGAAAATGAGATCTATTGCTAAATGAACAAGGCATGAGGATAAGCATTCTAACTTGGCTTGTGCGAAACCCCAATGGAGCAAGGAACATAAACAACAAGAAAAAAAATCAGGCAAAACACACATACCCCCCAAAAACAACAACAAAAAACAACAAACAAAACAAAACAAAACAAAACAAAACAACCCGATGATGACACTGATATCAACAAGAACAAGGACAACACACTGGCAAGCTTTTGTTGGATTCTGTAATAGTTTTCAAGATGGTATGCATACGGTCTAGTGGAGTTATCCACGTGTAATAAACGATTACATGAAAAGATCGACGAATGATATAGATTATACCCTATGTATTTGCACTTCTGCTACAGGTATATTCATTGCTTTCAAAAGAAAATCATTATCCGGTTTAGGTCCGTGTGCAACATCCAGCGATTGCCTATGTTTCCGCAACTGTGCGAAGGCATTGTGCTCGATTCCTTCACTATTTCGTTGAGATTACCGGATTGATCCGTGAGTATTTAATGTAAGAACATATAAGTGTTGTCAGAATATCATGTATTAAATGATTAGTTATGCTGACAGCTCGAACAAAAGTATGCCCCATTCCATTTTCAGTGTTCAGATCGAAGTGTGTAAGCTGTTAGATAATTAAAATAGATTCTCATTTATAAATACCAAAGTGATACATGTGCGTTTCACGATCTTTTCATCGCTAAAATGCGAAACCTGAACGCAGAAAATCAGAAAATGTTTCAACGCCATATTAGAACAAGACAGTAATTCACTAATTGAGTAAATCATTAACTATCGCAGTGTTGGCCAGTAAAGCTTCGATAGGGTAAAGTACTAGTTTTTTCAAGATGGTATGCGTACAATTTAGTATGATCTTGGCCAAGAGCTTTAGATAGACGGGTCAGAAAGATGTGTTATGGAACTTATTTTCAACTGGAAGTTAGTTTCACTAGTTTCACTTACTGTCATGTATTATATACGGATAAGGCCGCTCCCCCCCCAGTGTTGCCAGGGTACCGTGCTGAATTCAAATCAAGGGTAGGTAACATCTGATGGAGCCCACCCATCTTCAGGTAGGCCTATCAGGGTTACTGGGTATGTTCCTAATCCATACCACAGGCCAGAACTGGCCTACTCATATAACTTATAAGACAGAAAGGTGGATGGAGTTTTGATACATGTACACAGGCACAAGATGATCTGGATGTGTTCATAGAGACAAATAATAATGTATGAGGCCTTGGTTGATTGGTTAGATTGTATTAAAATCCCAGCAGTTAATGAGCTACACCAGATCAGATTTAGGGATTGCAAGCAGTGCAACTCTAAAGCAATGATAATGATTGATTGATCTTACTCAGCGACCATTCCCTTGCTATAGGTGTGGGGAGAGCTCCCTCCCTTTTGGTCAACAACTCCTTCCATATATTTGGGAGACCTTGGTTCATGCTAGTTACTAGTTAAAAGTTAAAGTCTGTCCCGAGCTATAAGGCTCATCAGGCCGGTCCTTATCCCGGTTTCTGTGGCGTTAAGCGACTGAGAGTCATACTCATAGACTCCCCCCTGGATAGGACACCAGTCTATCGCAGGGTTAACCCCCAACACAAGGTTTGGTACCCCTTTTACACCTGGGTGGGGTGAGAAAATAGCCGTAAAGTGCCTTTTCCAAGGGCACAACGCCATAGCCGAAAGCTGGGATCGAACCCGCAACCTTTAGATTACGAGTCCAACGCCCTAACCACTAGACTACAGCGGCGGCTTAGTTACTAGAATATAATACTAAATTTTAAAAGTTTAGTCATCTAAATGACCATCAGAGGAGCAGAGTTAGTTAGTACCCATGTTTGTTGACAGGTAAAAATTGCTCTTAATTAAATGGTCACCTCAGTAGAGACTTAAACCATAGACCTCCTTCTTATCTCTTCTGTTTCTTTTTTGCTGCCATGGATGCCTTTATCTCATTCTCTGCCACCCAAATTCAACACTGGCAGTTACAAAGCAATTTTTTATGTGAGCAACTTTATTAAAACTCTGCTGGGGCTGGCCATGAGTGGCACAGAACTGTTATCAGTTTATCAGTGCTATCAGTGAAAATCATTGTTTGACTTGCCGGAGTTTTGGCATTTAGTGATTTACTGATTTAGATTTGCCAGTATCATGAGTGTGACTTTTTGTTAGATCAGAGTGTCTTTTAGTACGCTCTAGATCAGTAAGCTTTCTGTTAATAATAATAATTAATATTAATAGTGACTAAATAGAACTTTAAGCTGTGTGTGGTACTGTGAGAGCAGTTTTGGTATTAAAGGTGATCAATTGAAATAAAATTAAAGAAAGTAGGAATATTTATAAGTTAAAATCTAAGCAGTGGCTTTTTTTTTTTTTTTTTTTTTTTTTAAGCAGTGGCTACTCAAGATAGCATGATAATTCAATTGCAGACTTGATTACTATGGGTTTTTTCCCCAAATTTTTATTGCTGTATCAAATTTAACGTTCTAATATTATTTAAGTTTTGTGTGTGTGTGTGTTGTTTGGTAGGAGGTTGCTTGCTGGGGTTTGTGTGGGGGGGGGGTGGATGGGGGGATGCCTGCTTTAGAATTTTCTGTCTCGTAATGTCTGGTCTAGTGTACTAGTCAATTACTTGAATTAGTGACACTGACAGGCTGAGACTGTTTCTCTCTGTAAATTCTCAAAACTTGATTGTTTTTAAAAACAAAATCTTCTTCAGATTACAAAACAGACAACAGCAAACATTAAAAACAGCAACACTTCCATCAAGTTCATGCCATCATGGGCAGGACATCCAGCCATAGCTTAAAGTTGTTTTTTGTTGTTGTTGTTTTTTTTTAGCCATAGCTAAAAGTTGTTAAGTCCACTTTTTTTCCATAGCTGATGGCGATAATGGATATTAGGATTATAATCTAGAACAGTCCTCCAGGGAAGTGTTGTAGAGTACTATTGATTTTACTTTCAAGGAAAAGAAACAGAGGGGAAGGAGTGGAGGCGGGGTGGAAGTGTGTTAGACACAAAAAAAACTGCGGACTTTAATGAAAAATAACGAAGCTGTATAGAAAAGAATGGTTTTATGTAGGCCCTTGCCACATCACACAGCAAACATTGGAGAAATCTGGAAAAAAAAACAACCCAAACTCTTTGAGTGCCCACCCCCAGAATAGACTGTTCTGGGAAAGCGCGCTGCATACTTGATCTGTTTGCAGGGTGAGGAGTGGTCACCA
Source organism: Stramonita haemastoma (assembly GCA_030674155.1). Lineage (NCBI taxonomy): Eukaryota > Metazoa > Mollusca > Gastropoda > Neogastropoda > Muricidae > Stramonita > Stramonita haemastoma. The sequence continues at coordinate 17,024,200 of CM060344.1, forward strand.
TGGCTCGTGGACAGCAGAAGATCCAGTCCCAGCAGAAAGCGCAGAAGAAAGCAGATGGGAAAGGCAAGGGGCACAATCTTCATGAGCAGAAGAAGGCAGCAGCCAAGGCCTTGGTCCACAGCTGCCCTGTGTGCAAGGTGTGTTACTTGTGTGTGTGTGTGTTTTGTATGTGGTGTGTGTGTGTTTTGTTTCTTGTGTGTGTGTGTGTGTGTTTTGTATGTGGTGTGTGTGTGTGTGTGTGTGTGTGTGTGTGTGTGTGTGTGTGTGTGTGTGTGTGTGTTTTGTATGTTGTGAGTGTGTGGTTGTGTCTCTGTGTGTGTGTATTTGATTCATTTCAAGTTTTTGCTTGTGTGTCGTTGATTCTCAACAATTGCAGGGGAAGTGCTAAAATTAAAACTGTGGTGGGAGAAGCTCACAGCTTGCAAGTGCAATATGAACAGATACATCAACAGTTGCTATGAATTGTTTATTTTATTTTTGCATTCACTGATTCAGGTAGAGAGATATCATAGCAAGCTTGAAATTTTGTAAATGCTGCAAGGAAGAGAAAAGTTTGTTAAGTCTGATCTTGTTACAGTTGGGTGAAGTGTAAATTACAGTGGGGTGAAGTGTAAAACTACTGTAGTCTGTGAATGTTTGTGACTTTTTAAAACAATGCAGCATGCTAGCAGTTAGTTAGCTATGTCTCATCTCTGACCTTTTAGTTTAAGTCAGTAGCAGGAATGCCTGTCATTCAAATGGAGCTCTTAGATGACTGTTGTAGTGTTTCAGATTGTCATCTTAATCTGTTGTTGCTGGGGTTTTTTTTTTGAGGGGGGGGAGGGGATGTTCTTTGGCTAGAGGTCCAAGGTTCATCCGTGGTGAGATTTTGTGTATGTGACCATTTTTGCCCACCATGAACTGATAAAGGTAGCCACGCTCTAACTTTAGGGTTATAAGTCTTATACTGTAGTGGTTCAGGCTGATCATATTATGTCTTGTGGCTCTTGTATGGTTTCCAGTTTACTTTGTCATCTTGAGTAGCCTTGAGATCTGATCACCCCGCCCCCCCCTTTTAAAATTTTTTTTGGTAATGTTCGAGGTTTGTCAAGTAATCTTTGTGGCCTTAAGAAAGTTGTTTGCAATGATATTTTTTCCAACCCTGATGATGTGGGGGGTTTTATGTAGGACTCAGGTGTGTCATGTTACGTTATGAAGCCCAGAGTTGGCTTTTTGTTGTTTGGAGTGTGGCATGTCATCTTGTGTGTCCCTGAAAATCAAATGGCTTTGGTAGTCAGCAGGGCAACAAAGCTAGTCCAGGCAAGGATGAGGTATGACCAGTGATGGCTAATTGGTGTGGTGTGTGTTGTGTTGACAGGCCCAGATGCCGGACCCCAAGACATTCAAACAGCACTTTGAGAACAAACACCCCAAGGACCCTCTGCCAGACTGCTTGAAGGAAGTTTGACCAGGTATACGCTGATTGGTTCTGTTAGGATGGGAGTTGGGGGGTTCTGGTGTGTGTATGTGTGTGTTTTGTGTTTGTGTATGTGTGTGTGGTGTGTGCTTGTGTGTGTGTGTGTGTGTGTGTGTGGTGTGTGTGTGTGTGTTTGTGTTTGTGTGTGTACTCTTGTATGTGAGAGAGAGGTATAAATGCATATGTGCATACATGTGTAACTGCAGGTGTATGAGGGAGAGGAGCTGAGTCCTCTGTAGGTGCATACTTTAGGCTGTGTTGCAGGTGTGTGTGTGTGTGTGTGTGTGTGTGTGTGTGTGTGTGTGTTTCAAGTGTATCATGTATACACAGGTGCATGTGAAAGCGAGGAGATAAAGAGGCCATAAATAATGGATGCAGATATGTGAATTCATGTGTTTTATTACAGTTATTTGGCAGGCTTACAGGATGGGTACATGTAAAAAAAAAAAAAAATTTTTTTTTTTTAAAAGGATGGGCACATGCGACTTGTGATGACAGTACATGTGAGGGGAAGAGAGAAAAGCCATGTACTGATGCAGGTTTCTTGGTTATAGGTGTACATGCAGGTGTATGTGTGTGTATCAATCTAGGCAAGTCAGTCAGTGTTTGGGGTTGGGGGATGGGTGTAACAATGATGGATGTTGGTGAGTATTATGGTTAACCCTTTGCTGGGCACAGCAAAATCATTTGTCACCTTCCTGCTGGGCAGAGAAAATGGAGGTGGATGGCTCGTGAGTGGGTGTATGTATTTAACATGCAATAACTCTACAATGGTCAGGTGGATTTTGATGAAATAAAAACAGCAAGATGCAGAAATGAATAAAGAAATTGCTAATACCCAATTTTTGTCATTATTTTTATTTTCTTTTAGAATTATAATGCATAAACACACAAAGTCATTGATTGGTTTGCGTGTGTTACAGTTAGCGTTGCAATAACTTTAGAATGCGTGCATGGATTTTGATTAAATAAAAACTAAAACATTAAGAAACAATTATAGAAAAGATATTTTCAACCTACTGTTGGTTTTATAGTTTTTTTGATAAATGGTGCACGAACACATCGAACATTCCGACGACCGCCATTTTTGTTTACCGATGATCGCGATCAGCTTAACGTTTAAGTTTGAGCCGCTGCCGTATCAAAATCCCGAATAGCAACCAAATAACAAAATATATCAAGTTCTGAACCATTGCCGAACTTGAAATCTGCGATAATTTCCCCAAATCTAAGAGTAGAATTCAAAACGCGTATCGGCCGTGTTAGATTTGACGATCGATTTTCGTCTCGAACTTCGCCGTAGTCAAAGTCGTCTCTCTCACTTCAGTCAACAAACTCAGAAGTGCACACACTACTAGGATCGATTACATCGATATTTGAGCCTAGATACACATCTCACAGCGTCATATTTTCGGCATGGAAGCTGTAAAAACGATCGTACATGTCGGGTTCGAAGATAGCATCCATCTTGAAAAAATTTGCGATTTTTTTTCCTCCAAAACTTGCAACAAACTCACTCCAATCGCCGCCATTTGTAATAAACATGCGGAAGTCTCGCGGGCAGTCTCGTGGCTTCTATATTCACGAGATTTGAAGCGAGATTGGCGGGAATTTCGAATGTATGATCGCTCTAAAGTGACGGTCATGTCGCCGGGCGCTTTGGGGCGTTTTGCCCAAGGACAGGGTCGGGCGCTTTGGGGCGTTGTGCCCAGCAAAGGGTTAATAGGAAGTAGACAAATGCTTGTGTAGAAGTCAGGGATTTATACATGTATGGAAAGTATCAAAACCAGTTGTGTAACTAGGAATGATTTTTTTAAAGTGCCTCTATGCTTGTGTGCAAATGTTGTTAATGTGATATATCTTCTGTAGATAGATATCCTGCTATTTTGCAATGCAGTAATGACATGTACTGTGTTGTGTTTGGAACAGGGGAGGATGCTAAGATCTACAAAGATGGAGCCGCCATGGTGATGGGTGTATCGTGTTCATCAGCAGTGCACAGTAACAAATATTCCCTCATCGGTTGTGGAGTGATCGTCGTCATTGAACAGTCGTCAGCTACCTTGTCACATCTCTCTTCTCTTCCTTCTACTGTTGGCTCCAGATACAGTGAAAAATATCAAATCTGTTGTCGTCATCGTCGTGTGTGTTGTGACTCGTCATTGTTTGTGTCCGCGTACAATCAGGGTGAATGCGGTGTCTGTGTTTCTTGGGATTCATTGTCAGTTTATACCGGAATGTTCCTGACCAGGACTTGTGCACATAATCTCACTGTTGGCATTCGATTAAATGGTTGTAAAGATCTGTCGTTGTATGTGTGGGGTGTGGATGCATGAACTTGTGCTTTCAATGCCGATTCAAAATCTCGAAAGGAATCAACACGGACCTTTTTTTTTTTTTTTCTTCAAGGAAATATACACATGCTATTTTGCAGAATTAAACAACTTGTCAATGAATCAATCCCTGGCTTATTTTTTTGTAAGTTTTAGATAGAGTGATGGGAAGTTGACAAGTGGTGAAGGATTTAAAGCTTTGGGTTGGTTTATTTTATAAAGCTTCTGACTCATTCATCTAGCCTGCTTATTTTATAAAGCTTCTGACTCACTCATCTAGCCTCTGATGCATTCCTCGCCTGTGTATTTTAAAGCTTTTAACTCATTCATCTAGCCAGTTTATTTTAAAGCTTCTGACATTCATCTAGCCTCTGACACATTCATCTAGCCTGTTTATTTTATAAAAGCTTCTGACGCATTCATGTAGCATGTTAATTTTAAAAAGCTTCCCACTCATTCATGTAGCCTGTTTATTTTATAAAGCTTCTGACTCATTCATGTAGCCTGTTTATTTTAGAAAGCTTCTAATGCATTCATCTAGCCTGTTTATTTTAGAAAGCTTCTAATGCATTCATCTAGCCTGTTTATTTTAGAAAGCTTCTGACGCATTCATGTAGCCTGTTTATTTTAGAAAGCTTCTGACTCACTCATCTAGCCTCAGTTAAGGTGTACAATGAATTAAAACAAAAAAAATTTGGTTACAAGAATGTTTTCTGTGTGTCAGTGGAATCTAGACCGGTGCAAAAGAATCCCCAGGCATTTTATGATCATCTAATTGTGATTTTTAATACTGTGTTCAACAGAAAATATCAGTGATCACCTTTTAAAAATTCTTACCAACACTGATAACTGGCTGGAATAGGAAATTAATGTCAATATCTAATTTCACTCCTCTTGCAATAATGTGAACTTTCTCCCTCTTTGATTTTGCCCTTGGCTGCAACAAAAGGAAAACTCTTGTTTTATATGATAAGAGAAGGGGGGTGGGGAATGGTTGCATACGCAAAATCTCACTATTAGTGAACTTTTAAGCTCTAGCTGAGAAACCAAAAAAAATATCCCTTAAGTTAGAATGTGGCCACCTCACTCTCACTCACTCACTCAGTCCCATGTCCCAAAGGACGTAGGGGGGACATGAGAGAAGATGCAACGGAGATCTTTTTCCATGCTTCACGATCCTGTGTGGCTAGTAGGAGGCGTTGCAGGGGTTGGGCAGTCCAGTCTTTGATGTTGTCAACCCATGATTTCTTTTGGCGGCCTCTTCTTCTCTTGCCCTCGACTGTTCCTTGCAAGATGGTTTTTGCTAGGGTGTTGTGTCTTGTGGTGTGACCAAACCACATCAGCTTTCTCCTCTTTATGGTGGAGAGCAAAGGCTCTTGGGGGCCCACACGCTTTTTTGATTTCTTTCTTTCACATAGTTATTGGTCTTGTGTTCTTTGTATGATATTTTGAGGAGTCTTCTGTGGCACTTGTTCTCGAATGCTTGGATTCTTCTCTCTAACTCTGCTGTGGCCACCTCAGTGGTTGGCAAAGTAGTCGCACACATGTGCAAAATTTTTACGATTGGTGAACCTCCGAGTTATAGCTGAGCAATGAAGAAAAAAATAATGAAGTGTGTAATTATTTCACAAAGTACACCTCTTGAGTGTTTTATCTTTCCACTCGCATGGCTCCAGACCTAGAAAGCATGGTACACAGCACTGGGCTCTGCACCCAGATATTGCTGCGATAGGCACAGCCAACCTGTGTACACACAGAGAAAAGATTTTATAACATTTTCTAAGTGTTGGATAAATCCATCCTAAAAATGCTAGTCACCAAAGCAGGTGGAAGTGATAAGGAAAATCAAAAAGAGGATTATTTAACAGTTATGATATATGCAATTCAGCACAGAGATGTGTACAGGGAATAGTTGACTCTTTATCAGTAAATAAAGTAAAGAGAGAAAGTGAAAAAGTTAACCCTCTTAGTCCCGACCCAGGATTGAATGAATCTCCCCCCACAATCCCAACCTGGGATTTGCTGGGATTTACACACTGTAGTTTTCCATCTCACAGTGACCTTCACCAGTCACCACCACATGCTGAAGCAGTATCAGGCCAGACAAGTGAGAGTCTGGAAGTAATTATAGCTGCTGGTATGTACTTAGAAGGAGGAAAGGGCGAGCAAGCATGTGTGCCTGACTTGATTTCGTGATGGAATGCAAAATCTAGGGGCAATTTGTGTTCAGAGAATCCGAACGCAAGAGGGTTAAACCAGATAATGACAAAGTGTCCCAAGAGTTTGGAGAAAACCCCAGCTGACAGCCCCTTATCTGAAAGGTGTTTACTGCTATACAGCAGCTGCTGGCCCCGTTTATAATCCATTAGCGTAAATCACTTACCCACAGTGGCAAAGCAGCAATCGCCACAAATCAATATTCTGTGCCAAGCTGTGTCCCTGTGGACAGGCCATCAATTGTGACTCCTTTGCTTATCTTCTTAGTTGTTTATATTGACCTCTCCTTATTGCTATAAAGGGGATTTTGAAGGTATGGAAACATGTCATCCTAAAACCACTGACACTGTTTATTCTGATCTCTGCTGTTTGTGTGTATATATCATTCTTCCACAGGATTAGAGAAAACTGTCTTTGTCTGCCTTGGTCATTTCTCACAACTGATAACTGTGGCTCTTTTTTTTTCTTTTTTTTTTTAAAAGCTAGTTTAAGTTAAGTAAGGAGTGAAAACAGTAAGTGATTTCATCAGAGAAGTTTGGTTTTGTAGCTTCAGTTGGGAGTGAAAACAGAAAGTAAAGTTCAGCTGGAAAGTGTGGGTTTTTGTTTATTCTCCCAAACGAATGGACAATGGAGAGAAGTGGAGGATTGATCGCCTTTGAGGCTGATAGCACAACACCAACATATTTTTGACACAATGGGTTTTTTTTGGGGGGAAGGGGGGGGGGGGGGTCCTGTTCTTTGAATAGAGCTCCAAGGTTCACCAAGGGCAAGACTTTTTGCATATGCGACTGTTTTGCCCTCTGCAAAATGTGGTAGCTGCTTTCTGATTTCATGGATGTTTGCTGGGTATGAATCAGAATGTTCCCATAACTCAACAAATGCCTACCTGAATTACAGGATCTTTACTGTGCATATTTTATCTTCTGGATGTATACACAAAGGGAATTAAGAGTTTGGCAGGTCTGCACATGTAGTTGAACTGGGAGATTTTTAAAATCCCACCCTTAATTCACCAGACGCCACCAAGATTCAAACTCACAGCTTTATGGACCAATGGGATTGAAGTTTAATGGTCTTGTCTGCTCAGCTGTAGCATCTGTCTAACAATGTATACAATGTTTCTATACACAGAGCAAGTCATGAGAGTGTCTGATATTGAAGACTTGGGCCTCAAGACAGGTGGCAGAAACATAACAACTCTGGGCTTCTCTGTTGATACAGCACTACTGGCTGATAACATTACCAGTACAAAGAGAATATTACACACAGAGGATACAACAGGAAGAAGAGCCGGTCCTGGAGCTTCATGCTAAAAAGACAAAAGTGTTGTCATGTTGCCAGAACCAGGTGCCAAACACAACATGAAATAAAGATTTGCAAAACTCCCTCAGAAAATGTCAATGACCTCAGATATCACGGCTCAGTCAAAACAAATGACAGATCATGTAACAAAGACATAAAAGCAAGAACAGGCATGGCTAAATGCAGAATGATTCCAATCAACGTCAGGAAAGATCACAGCATTCCTTACCAGCAGAAAAAAAAAATGAAATGCTTAATGCGGCCTTGTCCTGCTGTATAGCTGTGAAACCTGGACACAAAGAAAAGACAATGAACACAGAATCTAATCAGCTGAGATGCGAGTTTTCTTAGAAGGCTGCACAGGGTCAGTTGGACAGTTAACACCTAGACTGCCCCACCCTCGAAATTTTCCCAGGTAAAATGTGCACTCTATATGCCTCCACCCCGGAAAATTACTGTGGTTATGACTTGATGTAACCAAGAGGATGGGATATACCTGGAGACAGCTGGAGAGAACAGCCCAGGACAGAGAGAGACTCTGGCGGACTGTTGTCGGTGGCCTATGCTCCAGGGGAGTGATGGGCCTAAGTAAGAAAGTATGACTCGATGTGAACAAGCTTCCCTGACTACAGTTAAAGGAAAACCACGCCAAAATTACTGGAGATTACTCTTCTGTTGCTTGGCAACATCTAGGTGCAGAAACGTGGCAAAATGATCATTTTTTAGCTCGTATTTTGAGTATTTTGCATGACTGCTTGGACTGTACTTGTTCAAAATGACTAACTCTTCTCTCAATGACTTTATACAACTAAAGAGGTGGCAAATGAGGTTTTAAAATGAGCCTGACAGTGATGAAAAATATTCTTGTATTATTCGGGAGATTGTCAAGATGGAAAAAAAAAAAAAAAGACTTGGATTTTGCCTCTACTTATGTGTGACACTATTGAGATAGGGGGTTACTCAGAATGACAGTGGGGATGAAGAAAATGTGTTTTCATATATTTTTTTAATAAGTTTTGACATATTTTTGTAGTGAAATACTTTGAGCTTGCCTGAAAGCAATCTATGATACATATACTGTCATTTGGCAGAATATCGGATTATTCATACAGTTAGTTTCTGAGTACTAGGGACATGAACTTAGCAAGTGGTACATAAGAATTTTATTCCCAGGCATATAGGGTGCATTTGCACTGACAGTTAAGAGGTTAAAAGTACAAATGAAAGCATATTACACCACTGGGGACAAAAAGATACTTCTAACATTGTAATAAATGAAAGGGAAATGAAGAGGCCATGAGCTACAAAGCCAAGATACGGACCTCATAAAAACTCTTTCAAGGCAAGACTGAAGTGAAAAGGTAAAGGTGTCCCATAACCTTTGTGGTCGTAGGGGAGTGAGGCATCAGAAACCTCAGCTTTCTAGGGGCCAGCATATTGAGGGTGGCGCCCATCTCCTCCCCCGCTGCTTTACCTTCCATGACCCTAAAGAGGGCAGGTACCCATTTAGAGCTGGGTGAACTGGGGGGACTGTACTGAAGCCAAGGCACGCAAACGGTCACCTATCCAACTGTTAACCATGCTTGACACTGCTTAACTTGACTGGGGGAAAGTGAGCGCTCTGACCACTTAGCTATCCTGCCCCCAAAGACCAAAGTAAAAAGAAAAAAAGGCAGACCACCAGCTTGTCTCATTGGCAACATCACTGAATCCTGTGGCATGAGAATCCACAAGGTCAGCAAGGCCAGCGGAGACCAGAGCAAAGGAAGAATCATCATTCAATGGGTGCAGGTGGCTAATGCCATAAAAGGCAAAAAAGGTAAAGGTGTCCCATAACCTAGGCGGTCATAGGGGAGCGAGGCATCAGAGACCTCAGCTTCTTTAGGGGCCAGATATCGAGGGCGGCGCCCATCTCCCTCTCTCTCGCTGCTTTACCTTTCCTGACCCTAAAGGGGGCAGGTACCCATATACAGCTGGGTACCTAATGCCATACTGAGACTAATTGACACAGACAGGTGAGCAGGACACCATACAGGAGACTATTTCACTTTTGTTTCAGACAAAAAGTTTGTGTAACAGTACTAAAACATAAAATGATAAAGTATATATAGCACTTTGATATTACATAACACCTTGCATACGCATTAATTAAAAACCTTTTCTGTCTTTTGAAGAGTAGGCCATTGTGTGCTGGTAGGAACGGATGACAAAAAAAAAAAGCATTCACACAGTAGTAGTGTAGGCACCCGTCAGTCTCAGAAGACTATAGTTGCGCTCTAGTCTTTAGTGCCTGGGTAAGTAAGTAGGTATGGAGGGCAAACTGTTACCCATGCAGCAGACCCCCCCTCTCCAACCACTGGAATGATCCATTAGAAAGGCAATGACCAATACGAATGGTTCCAGTACTGTCGCAGGAGCCACCAGAACGTTGCCATGTACAGCCCTGAGTCACCCTGGGACTCCAACTCCCTGATTTTTTCTCAGGGATGGTGTCTTAACATGACACTTGTGTGCATGCTGGTTTTTAAATTTTTTTAATAATTTTGTCATCCGCTCCTACCGGTACATGATGGCCTGCTCTTTCGAAAGGTGGAACAGGGTTTTAATGTGTGCGTGAGATGTTCTGCGTGTATTCGCACACAGGGCCTCGCTTTATAGTCTCATCCGAATCACTTTTTTATTCAGTTCGATTTTTTCGTCATACTGGGAAGAAAGGGCAAGGCTGGGTACGAACCCAGAACCTCACGGTTTACTTGTTAGCAGGCAAACGTCTTAACCATCCTGCCACCTTCCTTCCTATGCACACATGATTAGATATATATGTATATATGGGGGATGGGATAGCCTAGTGGTCAGAACATTGCACTCGCAATTTGATGACCCAGGTTCGATTCCCGTCAAGGAGATTCTCTCCTGGAGTTAACATCAGTGCTGACTCCACTCTCCCCAAAAGTCCTTCGGATGAGACTATAAACCGAGGTCCCCTGTGTGAACGCATGCAGAACATCTTAACACACACATTAAATCCTGTTCCGCTTTTTGTAAGAGTAGGCCATCGTGTGCCGGTGGGAACAGTTGACATTTACAAAAACTGCATACACACAGGGACTGGACATAAAAAAGCACATGAGTGCTTATTCCATTATCCTCGATATAAAAAAGAAAAGAAAAAAAGAATAGATACTACTACTCCTGAAGTTGGAAAGGAAAGCACCTACCTAAATGGTGGGGGGAAACACAGTCGCATACGCATAAATCTCACCATAGGTGAACCACGGAGCTCGAGCTCTAGTTCTCAGAATGGGAAAAAATAACAACCCCCCCCCCCCCCACTAGATACATTTATTAAAATGTCATTTTTTCTTTCTTAACTTGAAAACAAGAAAAATATGTGTTGACTGCATCTAATAAGTATATTCGGTGCTTTGCTATGATCTGGTAAATATGGTTATGGCAAAAATATAATAGTAGTTTTTGTTTTTTTACTTCACAACATTTACATACGTATATTATATTAAAAAAAAAAATTGGTAAGTTAAAGACAGAACACACACACACACCATCAAAAACAAAACAAAAAGATTTTCACACACACACATTTTGAACTCAATCTCATATAAAATTCATTTGAAACAAGTTTTTGATTGGTGATTTTATTTCAAGATAATCATATATATTTATCAAATAAAACAAAAAAAGAAGCAATTTATGACAGTGACAATGTTGTTATTTGTGTTGGCCAAGTAGAGGGTAGATTTCAGTGAGTCCCTGTCTAATAACCTCACACTGACTGACGACATTGTCAACTGTTATTTGCCAATATTGAAATCTATATCACATTCTTCCTAGTAGTGCAGTATCGTAAGATATTGAAATCTGTATATAGCATTCTTCCTAGTAATCTAACTGTGGATTGCATCCTTGACATTTATTTATTCATTCTTTTATTTTGAGGATGATGGAATGAACACTTTTGTGCTTTTTCACATTCAGCTCCCGTGTGCATGCAGTATTGTAAATTTTGTCTTCCGAACCCACCAGCATAACTGGCCTACTCTTCTGAAAGCAGCTACAGGTTTTCATGCATGCGCTTGATGTTCTGCATGGGTTTGTGGGGAGTCTACTTGTTTGTTGTATATAAAAAAAAATTCAGCATGTGACTTCTCTGCATTCTTAGCTCAGTCCAGCCTGGATTTTATGCACTTGGCTAAAATAGGACTAAATTTATTTCTTTTCTCGTTTTTGAAGAAAAAAAAACAACACCAAAATTTGATTTTTTTTTTTCTGTCACACATACACATTTGGCATTTCTTAGCCGTATCATAAATTTAGACACAAATACATCAAATAATAATAATAATGCATGAAATTTGTTTAGCGCTATGTCTTGTAAAAACAAATCAAAGCCTTGCATTCCACCTATACAACACACAAGCAATCAATAACAATTTATAGTTATAACAAATTCGAATGAACACACATACGCATGCACACGTGCACACACACACACACACACGCTCACACATGCATGCACACACACACGCAAGTGCGGCTGCACACACACTTATAAAGGTTATACACCTAGGCAGGTAGATGTTGAAGGCAGGGACAGGTAAGAGATAGAAACAGGAGGAGAAAATCTTAGGTTTGAAATAAGTGTGTCTTGAGGTTGGATTTAAAAGTGTCATAAGTAGGCTTTTGCTGGAGGGAGGGAGGAAGGTCGTTCCAGATCGATGGACCAGAAACAGAGAGAGAGCGGCGGCCAACAGTAGATACCAACAACTTAAAATAGTATTTGGACACAACATTAAAAAAAGAAGCAGTCTTTATTTTAAATAATGGGAAAAAATAATCATGCTGTTCACATATTTGAGAACACATTACAAACAATCAGAAATAAAAAAAGATAATATTGAACATAAATCTACACATATCTCTCTCTCTCTATATATATATATACATATATCTGAGAATAATTTAGAGACTATCTTTTGCAACATATTATATCTATATCTATATATCTATATATATATGAATGAGAATACATGTAAACTGAAAAAAAAAAATCTTTTGCACAAATCTAAGAATACTCCATCTCTTGAAGAACATAGGCATCTGTCAGTCTCGGAAGACAATGGAGTTTCACTCTAGGCCCTAGAGAACAACCCCTGGGTAAGTGAGTATGGAGGGCAAGCTGTTACCCATGCAGCAGACTCCCTTCTTCATGTCGCTGAAATGGCGAATTGGAAAGGCAATCACCGATACACGACACATGGTTCCAATGTTGTCACAGGAGCTGCCAGAACATTGCCACACACAGCCCCGAACCGCCCTGGGGACTCCAACTTCCCAATTTTTCCTCAAGGATGATGTCTAACACAACACCATGTGCCTGCTGGGTTTTTGGTTTTTTTTTCTAGTCATCCGCTCCTACCGGCACACAATAGCCTACTCTTCCGAAAGGTGGAACGGGTTTTAACATGTGCGCAAGATGTTCCGCGTGTGTTCGCACACAGGGCCTTGGTTTATACTCTCATCGGAATGAGGACAAACCACTTCACAAATAACGAAGGAAAAAACCCCAAAGAAACCCACCCCACCTCCCAAACAAACAAAACCCCAACCCATCCAAAACAAAATCAACAACAGCAAAACCTTAATTAACAGCAACACATCAAAGAGCGACTGGATAATGCGACAGGCCACAGCAGGCAGGAGAACTGGCATACAGTGGACCATCACAAGGCAGCTGGAAGACCTGGACTTCGCAGACGACATCAGCCTTCTCTCACACAGGCACCAAGATGCACAAGAGAAGCTATGCCATGTTGCGGAGGAAGCCGATAAAATAGGCCTCCAAATCAACATCAGGAAGACGGAGGTCATGAGGGTGAACAACAAGAAACAAGACCCAGTGCGACTACACCAAGAAAACATCAAAGAAGTCAACAAATTCACCTACCTGGGCTGTGTCGTTAGTAAAGATGGGGGAACGGACGAAGACATCAAGTGCCGAATAAATAAAGCACGTCATGCCTTCAACACCCTTCGCCCAATCTGGAGATCAACATCCCTCTCACTCCACAACAAGATCCGGATATTCAACACCAATGTCAAGTCGGTCCTACTGTATGGCTCAGAAACCTGGCGGGTGACAAAGACCAACACCCACAAACTCCAGACATTTACCAACAGATGTCTTAGGAACATCCTTGGTATCAGGTGGCCAGAAGTAGTCTCAAACGAAGAACTATGGGACAGGACCAGACACGCTCCAATTGACACGGAGATCAAGAAAAGGAAATGGGGATGGATTGGCCATACGCTCCGCAAGCCTGCTTCAGATGTCACCAGGCAGGCCCTTGACTGGAATCCACAAGGGAAGCGGAAAGTAGGCCGACCAAAACAGACCTGGCGCAGAAGCATTGAAGCAGAGACGAAAGCAGCCGGAATGACATGGGCCGAGCTGAAGAGGATCTCCCAGAACCAAGTCCGTTGGAGGAGTGTTGTTGTGGCCCTATGTTCCCACGGGAATCCACAGGCATAAGTCATCAAAGAGCTGACACCAGTCTCAGTAAGTGAGTAACAGAACCACTGTATTCTTAATCAAAATACTACAACAGGCACAGAGTAAGTAGTTTTCTCCACTGTTAGGTAATTCCACTGAAACATTAATTACAGTTAAAAATTTAAACTTTCTAAAATCTTATCATGATTCTATTCGACCTCTCCCTTTTTAAAATTTTTATTTATTTTATTTTTATACCACTTTATGTCACAACAGATTTCTCTGCGTGCAATTCGGGCTGCTCTCCTCCGGGAGAGCACGTTGCCACAAGTGCAGCGCCTACCCCCCCCTCTTTTTTTTTTTAAAAACTCCTTGAGGATTTGCAGGTTGTTGCTGCTGTTGAGATTATATCATAGTCCCAGCGGAAATACTCCAATATACACAAAGCATCAACAGTCAACAAAACCAAAACTAACCTCCTAGTAACAAACGCATGCAACATTCAAACACATAATGTTATTTTTCAGGACAGATGTAAGCTCCACAGCTGCTGGACAAATCAAATACTGCAGACGGGATATCACAATGTCAATACATGCATCTAGAACTGTACAGATTCTGCACTTGCCACTATGCGTGCAAACACACATGCCATGCATGCACACACTTGCAAATTCAATGCCAGGGAGGGGGATCTGAGCACTCTATCGCTCTCTCTTTTTTTTTAAAATAATTGTTTTTTATATCGCTCTCTTCTCTCCTTTTGGTTTGAACCTACCCCTGAACATCACTCCATCACTCTACATGCATACTGGCAAAATCACCCAAATAAAATATGCTCTTGATCGGCGGCATCCTATGTAATTACCACTGAGTGAGCAATCAAATACACAGATAGAAAACCGACAAGGGTAAAGCACTCAAACACACAGACGATGACACAACAAAAGAAACAAGAACACCTTGTTTTAAAGTTAAACAAAACAAATCATGCATGGAAAACCAAAAAGGTGTGTTAACATTCACTGGACTCGAATCTGAGTCTACTGGGTCTCAGCGAGAAACAAACATCAACATCATCCCCAAACGAACAAAACTCCACGGTGTTACAATTAACATTTTCTTTGGTGTCAGTGTAGCAGAAAGTGTATTGTCACTACACACTCTACAACCCAAAATAATCACAAGATGGAAAGCCAGCCATTTTTTTTCCACATCTAGTCAATCTGAATAAGTCAACACAATCAAGCCAAACCCAGGGGGCTGCCTGACTCACATGTGCAAACACAGACCCATTCAGCAAAGGCTTTTAACTAAAACAACACTGTTGCCCACACAAAATGTTTCTTTTTACTACATCACACAAAATCTGGCCCAGAAAATACAACAAAGAGAATGTTTCCATCTCATTTCAACTGACAAACGAACATTCAAAAACAAGGAGGTACATTTTTTTGTTAAACTATCCTGCAAATTTCTTAAAGCGCTGTTTAGAGTTATGAGGGGACATCCCTGATATGGCCTCAAAACACGATTGGAGCACTGTTTAGAAACCAGGAGTAGGAGGTGGGATAGCCTAGTGGTTAGGAGAGTTGAATGCACAATCTGACAACATTAATTCCAGCCATACTTTGAAGGGGATTTTACCCCCTGGAGTTAACATCAGTACAGACTCCACTCCCTCGAAAGTCCTTCAGATGAGACTTTGAAACCAAGATCCCATGTATGAATGCACACAGGCAGAACATCTTTCATCACTGAGACATCATTTCCCATGTCGAAATGTGGCTACCTTTACGGTGGGCAAAAATGGTGGCATACGCAAACATTTCAACATTGGTGAACCATGGAGCTAAAAAAGAAAAAAGAAAAAAAGAAAGGAAGGGTCCTCACATCACAAGTTTGACACACTAACCACTAGATTATTCCATCCCCTTAGGGCATATATGTGCAACTTGCACATGAACTCTGAGTGTTTCATAAAGATTGCACAGGCCTGATAGGGACGTCTTTTTCTTGTTATTTTTTTTCACATACACATATTGATCAACACGTTAAATTCCGTTCCACTTTTCGCAAGAGTAGGCATTCATGTGCCGGTGGGAACAGATGACATTTACAAAACTGCACACACATGTGGACTGGATGCAAAAAAAGCATATGATTGCTTATTCCATTATCCTCGATAAAAAAGAATAAATAAAAATAAAAAAAATAGATAAATAAACAACTGTGGACCTTTTTGGAACCGAAAAAGTGTTGGGGTGTTTTTTTTCTTTATTAAAAAAAGGAGTTCTTGATAAGTTTTTACTTGTGCCAGGCACAAATTACATGTCATTATCAGAGAATGAAGGTGTAAGAATACACAATCAAGAGCATTTTCATATGAATATTTGATTTAGGCCTACAGATAGTGACAGTATAAAAAAAGAATATTGTAGATACAGCACTATCATCACACACACACACACACACACAACAACACACACACACACACACATTTAAAAAAAAGATATATGCAGACTTACAAGATATATATGCGCACTAAAAATACATACTTGTTCTCAAACAAGCAGCTAAACACAACAAACAAAAAGGGGAGGGGAAGCAAAAAAAAAACAAACCCAAAAGGAATGATCCCTCAAGCATACAGAAACCAATTTCTGTTTCGGAATGAAGGCGATATGTGCTGGAAGTTCCATGTCTATTAAGCCAACGAAACAATACCACTCTTATGAGGGGCACACCCAATAAAGCCTCTGTGGTCGGCCGGATTAAATCAATGACTGGATTGAACTGGAAGCAACATGATGGGAAATATTTATATGGGGTTTTTGTTTGAAAAAAAAAAAAAAATTATGTTTGATATACTACAACTTTCGACCAGTAAATTGCCTTTGAAGTTCAAAAATGGTAATTTCAAAACAAAACAAAACAAACAAACAAACCCCAAAAAGTTAATTTCAGACTTCTCTCACTATAGTTTTCATCTTGTTTCCAAGCTTTGTCAATCAGACCCACACCAACTTGAATATTATTTATTATTTTATTCTTTTATATCGAGGACAATGGAATAACACTCACGTGCTTTTTTTACACCCAGTCCCCGTGTCTACGCAGTTTTGTAAATCTTGTTATCTGTTCCCGCTGGCACACAAGGGCCTACTATTAAGAAAAGCAGAACAGGATTTAATGTGTGCGCAAGATGTTCTCCATGCGTTCGCACACGGGGCCTAAATAGCAAAAGTAGTACAGTCAAAGACTAACTAAGCAAAGGTTAAGCTTAAAAACAGGGGAAGATCTACAAAATTGACCAGTAAGAAACATTCTGCTACTGAGAAAGGAATATGATTCAACAAAGTTTTTTTTCCCCAGTAATTTGCCGTAAAGCCAATGAGGAACATTGTGCAAACACTATTTGTGAAATATGTTTTTGCACACATCAAATATTCCAAAGGGATAACAACACTTTTAGAGAAAAAACAGAAATCAGTCAAATACAAACATGAAAAAAGCAAAAACCATCAAAAATGTGACAAAAAGACACCAAAAAATACAAAAAAGAAAATTACAAAGTAAAAGTTTAAACATAAACAATTATAAAAACAAAAGCATCACCACCACCACAACAAAAGAAAAGAACAAAACAAAAATAATACAATAAACAGGCAAAAAAACAACCACCAACACTGTTTTAAACAAAAAAATCATTTATAGACCATATCACCTTTACATCCACTATCACCACACAAACACAGCTTGGACACAATGTCAGGCTTGCCAACTTGATTCATGAACAATGAAATAGATTAGCATGAACAGCAAACAACATGAAGCTGAAAAACACCATCAAAATATGTTTTAAAAAAAGAGAAAAAAAAACCCAACTACAGAAGAACAATGCAGTCATGAACACTACGTGAAAAACAATCTGTAGATATAGAATACAGGAACAATGCTGTCATAATGAAAACACTGAAAACATAGGTTAAAAGGTATAAAAAGGTAAAGGTAAAAATGTCCCATAACCTAGGTGGTTGTAGGGGAGAGAGGCATCAGAGACCTCAGCTTCTCTAGGGGCCAGCATATTAAAGGCAGCACCCATCTCCTCTCCCTCGCTGCTTTACCTTCCCTGACCCTAAAGAGGGCAGGTACCCATCTACAGCTGGGTGGACTGGGGGAACTGTGCTGAAGCCAAGGCACGCAAACAGTCACCTATCTAACTAATAACCATGCTTGATGCTGCTGAACTTGACTAGGGGAAAGCGAGGGCTCTGACCACTGAGCTATCTCGCCCCCACTGAAAACATGCTGTTGTGTAAAAAAAGCACTGGAATTCTTTCTCTCTCTTCTCTGCCTTTCTTCCCTTCCCACCCAGGTAAGGTGCCCTGCGCCTGGTCTTCTCCTATGCTTGTAACTTTGCAGGAGGTCCAGCCTATAGCTTTAGCTGAAGCTTTCTGACTTTTGAAGAGTTTTTTTTGTTTGTTTGTTTGTTTTTGTTGTTGTTTTTTTTACAGGATGCATGCTGAGTATGTATGTTTGTGTTTCCGTAACCCTCTGAATGCTGACATGAAGTACGTACAGGACCTTTAACGTGCATATCTGATCCTCTGCATGTATATATATATATATATATATATATATATATATATATATATATATATATATATACATGAAGAGAATTAAAGTACTGGTAGGTCTGCAGTTAAAATGGAACTGGTAGAAATGGTAAAAATCCCCAGCCTTAATCCCCTAAATAAGCTGCTAGGATTTGAAACCAGGACTTCACAGAGCCACAGGATTGAGGTCAAACCGTCTTGACAACTTGGCTACAACATCCGTCACAGAGGTCTCCCCCCCCCCCCTTCAACCAATCCTGCATGTACCACGTCAGGCGAACCTTCAGCTATCCAGAGCAAGGTAGGCAACTCAAGGCCTACAACCCCACACAGTAGCTGCCCCTGCACTGAAAACGTACAGCGTCTCTTCTCTTCATGGCCAGGTCATGTCAGTCCCGTGTACACAACAAAGGTCATGTGACAACACGCCATTCACAGAAAAACACTTGTCTTTGTCAAGGTGTACACCCTACGACTGATCAAGCATTACTCCCTGAATCACACAGAGTACAGCTGATGACCTCCCTTCAGTGGTCTGATTTGTTTGGTTATGGCAGGATTTTGCTTCGTTTGTGTCACTGTAGTTCAAACTCAAACCAAACACAGACAGTGCAGAAAAGGATGACTATGTGCAAGGTCTACCACAGACAGAGGATGTGCTTAGACAGCCGGCATCACCACAATACACTTCTGTAGAGCAGAGAAGATCAAATATGCATGTTAAAGATCCCATAATTCATGTCAGTGTTTGGTGGGTTATGGAAACATGAACATACCCAGCATGCAATCTGTACAATGAAATGAGCTGCTCTTAAGTCATAATGTGTCAGCTGAGGCCAGCAGGCATACCTCCTGCAAAACTACAAGCGCAGGAGAAGACCAGGCACTATACACCTAACCTGTAAGGGAACGCAGAGAGACTCAGAGAGAGAGAAATCCTTAAGAACTTTAAATTTCTATTTGAATTTAACAAATCCTAGTTCATTCATCTAAAGCCATACTAGGAAATTTCAATTTCTATCTTAACTGTGCAAATCCTAACTCATTGATCTAAAGCCATAGCAGCACACCCAAACATGAACATCCCAATGTCAACACTCACTTAATAAAATACAGATACCGTTCTTTCAGTGTCAACAAAACCGTTTATATGTTTTTCATTTTGTATAACTATGTAACTAAAAATGAATTTTTAAAAAGTTTGAAAAAAAAGAGTTACAGACAGCTGAACTGAACATGAGCCAACCAAAGCATTAAAAAAAAATACAGCTTTCTGACATTTCACCTTTTTGAAAAAAAAAACGTGTCGATATTATCACAGATACTCTGCACCGCACACACAGTTAAGGCATGGCATGCAATTCTCTCAGTTTCCCTAGTCCACAGCGTAAGCTGTCAGTTTAATCTCTGAGGCAGAACTTTTGTTTTGTTTCTGCTGCAGCCAATTCCATCCTGTTGCATGATCACAAGTCGAAGGTGCGGCGGCCCTGGAGACACTCTTCTGTCACGCCCTTTGCAGCCAGTTCCTCTTGCACACGAGTAAGGTAGTGGGGGTCTGGGTAGCCAAATCTGCGACAGACATAGAAAATTTATGATACTATGTGATGCTTTTGTGTGTGTAGCTTTCTTCAATTTAACGTCTCTTCACTCATAGTGATATTAGACGAGAAACAAAAGTAGAAAAAAATTAATTGTGTCACTTGTGTGCTTGATGTGGTAAGTGCGAGTGTGTGAGTATGTATGTCAGTGCACATGCCTGCATGTGGATATGAGCAATGTGTGTGGTGTGTGTGTGTGTGTGTGTGTGTGTGTGTGTGTGTGTGTGTGTGTGTGTGTGTGTGTGTGTGTGTGTTAAGAAATCTTTTTTTTTAAAAACAATTCTTTTATTTCGAGGATAACGGAATAAGCACTCATGTGCTTTTTTAACATCCATTCCCCATATGTATGCAGTTTTGTCATCCGTTCCCACCGGCACACAATGGCCCAATCTTCAGAAAAGCGGAACAGGTTTTAACATGTGTGCAAGATGTTTTGCGTGCCTCCGCACACAGGACCTCAGTTTATAGTCTCATCAGGAACTTTGGAGGAGAGTTGAGTTGGCGTTAACTCCAGAGGAAAAATCCTCTTGAACGAGATTCGAACCCGGGTCAGCAGATCATCATCGCAATGTGCATCATTCTAACCACCAGGCTATCCCGTTCCTGTGTGTGTGTGTGTGTGTGTGTGTGTGTGTGTGTGTGTGTTGTGTGTGTGTGTGTGTGTGTGTGTGTGTGTGTGTGTGTGCGTGCGTGCGTGCATGTGTGAGATATGGAAGGTAGCCCGACTTAAAGCAATCAAGTTTTCATGTTTACATCAGTATGAATCATATATCTAGCAAAGAATGTCAATATGCATATATTTCAAAATTAGAAAAATAAAATTTTGTAAATCATCCAGCTTTGGGCAAAAAGAATGGTGGAAGATGGTCATGTTATTCCCCCCAAAAGAAAGGTGTAGATTCAAATAATATTCCACCTATCTTCTCAAAATGATAAATTATTATATAAAAACTCATGTTATTCCCTCCCCAAAAGAAGGTGTAGATTCAAATAAAAATTCCAACTATCATCTCTAATGCTAAATGAATTATATATATATATAATATATATAATATATATATATAATATATATATATATATATAATATATATATATTTTATAAACCAAACCAAACTAAAAGCTGATGTTTTCAATGACTTTTTCATTCCTCAGTCTAGTATAGAAAACATTGATGATGACTTGCCTGATGTTTCCTTTGTTGATATGGAGTTGAACAAAATCATTCTAACACATTCTGATATAACAGAGATATTATTCTTAAAACGCGTAAAACCAATAAAGCAGCAGGGCCAGATTTTATTCACAACACTCAATCACAAAAAACAAACAAACAAAATACAAAAAAAAAAAAAAAAAAAAAAGACTTAATCGCATCTTTGCCACCTTTCTTAAATACTTTAACCAGCCTTTTGAATAGGAATCTCAGAGAATCAAGGTTTCCTTAAATCTGGAAAACAGCCCGAGTGAATCCTCTACATACATGAAAAAAATCCTCTAAAGAATAAGGCTACCCTCACAGTAGGCAAAAATGATCGCATACACAAAACCTCATCATTGGTAAACCTTGGAAGAACAAAACAAATTTTTTTTTTAATGAACTCCCGGTATTCCCAGGCAAAAAAAAAAAAAAAAAAAGCTGGCACTGGTCCTCTGTGTCCAAATATCTGAAACTGTTCTCTTGTTATCATTCAATCATTAGTTGTCAAAATCAAAAAAAAGTCACCGAATGAAAGTTCAGAACAAAAAAAATCAGAAAAATCATGCCAAAAACAAAACATAAGTCTCCTACCCAGTTGTGCCACCGTGCGGGTTTGTCTTGTGATGAATGTCGTTCCAGGTGATGACGTTGTCGTTGCCGGTGGTGACAGAGCGACCCACGGTGAAGGTCAGTCGATTGTCGAAGGCCACGCGCAGCAGTCGGCACACCTTCCTGCCCTCGGCACAGTCCGGCAGAAACGCTTGGCGCGCTGTGCCC
>CM060344.1:17051207-17076207 GCA_030674155.1 Stramonita haemastoma
ACGCTTGGCTTGTGCCGTCCTCCTGTTGACTCTCTCGGAAGGGGGCAGGGGTAAACTTTTCCTGACTCAAACTTTTTGGTGTTTTTCTTCAGCTGGTCGCGGGCAAGCTTGTAGCTCGGGGGGCAGGTTTTCAGGAGTTGTTGGGAAACATGTCCGTGCCCCCCCATGCTCAAGTCTTCTCCGGTGGCGATGGCGTCTGCGTTGGTCTCTAGGATGTTGCCTTCCGTGACCGTTAGCTTGATCTTGCTTGTGGGAAGAAAAAACGTGGATTCTGGTGTTCCTCCTGCTGCCATGGCTGACGAGTGTATTGTGCTGGTTTGGTCTGCCCTTTAAAGACCAGAGCAAATTTCTCTGCTTGAAAGTTGAGCAGCTCTCTCTCTCTCTGAGGTGAGCGTGTGACCACGAGTGCAGCAACACCCTGCTTTCTTTTTGTTTGAGTGAGGTCCTTTGATGAGAAAGGCTTTCAAATTAGTTCTGGTCTTTGAGTCTCACTATACTGATGACGATGACAAATCAATGCTGGCAAAAGTTAGTTTTGTCAGACAGAAGGTCCCACACTCACTGACTGGGACTGTTGGTGAGATGGCCTTGCATTCTCCCTTCAATGTTGTTTTAATGCTTAAGATCTACAACAAAAAACACATACACGATTATGCACACATATTGTTTATCAATATTACATAATAATAATCACTATTAACTGCTTCCTCTCAGGACTTTGTTATCTAGAAATATTTATAACTGTCATCTAAATGTAATCAAGTCTATCAATATTACATAATGATAATCGCATTTAACTGCTTTCTCTCAGGACTTTGTTATCTAGAAATATTTATAACAAAATTGTCATCTAAATGTAATCAACTTATCAAGTCTCTACTCTAGCTGCTTAAAACTGAGAGTTAATCCATGTCTAGTACTTTGGGGTTTTTTCAATTTTCTTTCATTTATTTCAATTTTAAAAAAATTCTTTATCATCTTAAAGTAACCAAGTCCTTGTTTGTTCAGGCTTACATCATACATGGTAGCAGCCTTTATTATACTGCGCCTTTACTCTTTATATTCTTCCTCTAGGACGCATCCTATAGCTGAGTGGTGAAAACAGCTCAACTTAAAAATATTGAGTTTTGCTGACTAATGGCGTAATGCACAAATAGATCACGGCTACTTAAAAAGGCAACAGGTCAATTCAGTTACTGCTTCAATGATTGCATTCACACACACACATGTGTTCGGCAACATTATTGGACCTTCAACTCGCAGACACAGCTTGCAAACGAAGCCTGTTTAGCTCCTACTGTTTGACAGAAGCAATAACCGGTGCTCATGTTTTTTTGCTTCTGCGATTTCCCCCCCCACAAACGGAGGTTTCAAAACCTCTGAAAAATATATACATATATATGCATTTCCATGGACAATTCCCCTTGGTATACATTTTCCTAATAAAAGGAGTGGATGGATGATGCTGGTAGACCAGCCAAGATAATTTTATTTTTAACAGTATACCAAATGTGAAAGAATGAAGATGTGTTAAGGTTGGATGTTGCATTGGTGGTCAGACACTTTCAGAACTTTGCAAACTGCACTATTACACCATAGTTGACACTAGCAGGACTGGCAGGCCTGGGAGATGTATGTTGAAATGACTGACTGACTGATATAATTATAGTAATTTTTATTCTTAAAGGGTCATGGGTTACAGATAAATATTGACAAACTTTTTTCATCAGGCCCTTGCCATGAGAAGGACTACCCATAATAATCACGACTACGGTAAGCCTAAACATAGTTGGGGGGTATTTTGGTGGAGGGAGGGAGGGTGGGAGGGAGAGGGAGAGGGGGAGAGGGAGAGAGAGAGAGAGAGAGAGAGAGAGAGAGAGAGAGAGAGAGAGAGAGAGAGAGAATGAATTCATGAATAATCTTTATTTTTCAAGGGTTACAGAATAAGTATTACATACTTTTTTTCATCTGGCCCTTGCCCTGATAAGGGAAATACCTGCTTGATTCCCACTCGAGGTGATTTTTCCTCTGGAGTTAACATCAGTGCCGACTCCACTACCCCCCAAAAGTCCTTCGGATGAGACTATAAACCAAGGCCCGGTGTGCAAACACACGCAGAACATCTTGCACACATGGTAAATCCTGTTCTACTTTTTGTAAGAGTAGACCATTATGTGCCAGTGGGAACAGATGACAAGATTTACAAAACTGCATACACACGGGGACTGAATGTAAAAAAGCACATGAGCGCTTATTCCATTATCCTCCATATAAAAGAATAAATAAATAAATTTATGATAAATATAGAGCTTATAAAATTTTTTTTAAAAAGGTCATAACAATCCCCTACCCCCACAAACCACCAACACCAACAACAGTTCAACCTATATCAATACATTTTTTTTTTTTAAAAGGAGATGGGATACATTCAACAAAAACGCGTAATTTCCAACTGGATATGTACATTGATAATTATTTAAACAAAAGATATATAATGTATTCACAAACACACAATCCACACACACACGACAAGAAGAGAGAGAGAGAGAGAGAGAGAGAGAGAGAGAGAGAGAGAGAGAGAGAGAGAGAGAAAAGAGAGAGAGAGAGAGAGAGAGAGCGAGAGCGAGAACGCTAAACTCTGAAAGCACTCTGAACAAATTTATTCATAAAAGGCCATTGGCCCATTCATGAAGGGGGTTGCTGATCAATACACTGAATGATAGGAATACAGGGTGAAGTACAGTCGTGACCCAAAAATGCAAACAAATTCATAGGGTGAAGAAAAAAAAAGATCTTACAACAACATAAAATGAGAGCAAGAGAGAGAGATTGAGAGAGAGAGAGAGAGAGAGAGAGAGAGAGAGAGAGAGAGAGAGAGAGAGAGAGAGAGATCTATGATAAAAAATATTTTAAAATTGTCAATCTAAATCTGACATCAACAAAATCAAATCAATTGAGAGACTGATATTCAAAATAATACAGATATAAAATATCAAATCAAAATAGGTGTGTGTGTGTGTGTGTGTGTGTGTGTGTGTGTGTGTGTGTGTGTGTGTGTGTGGTGTGCCACTGTATGTGTGTGTGTGTCACTGTGTAGTGAGAGTGAGAGTGAGAGTGAGAGTGAGAGTGTGTGTGTGTGTGTGTGTGTGTTGTGTGTGTGTGTGTGTGTGTTTTGTGTGTGTGTGTGTGTGTGTGACTGTGTAACTCTGTGTGTGTGTGTGTGTGTGTGTGTGTGTGTGTGTGTGTGTGTGTGTGTGTGTGTGTGTGTGTGTAGCGATTGTTTATCAATAACCACCCCTAGCTACTTTGGTAGACTTTGGAATTGACGTATTGACATATTCTATATAAGTTGTTGTGATACAGACGTCTCCAACTTGTCCAAGCCTTAAAAAAAAAGAAAAAAGAAAGAAAAAGGTGAAACTGAAACTTAAGTTTCAAAAAATGGATAAAAATAAACCAACATGACGAATCAGAGTGGCATTGCTTTGAAGATGATGAGAAATACTGTCTAGTTAAAGAAAACATGGGAAGAAAACAGTACCTAGGGTAAATTTTCGCGAAGGTCTTGATTACAGGAAGTATTTCACGTCAACTGTCTCATTTGACAACAGGCGGCCATTTGCAATTCGTCTTTCCCAGTCACAGGTAGGCTAGCCTATGGAGATAGGCTTATGTTAAAGTTACACAAAATCGAGACTTTTCTACAAGTTTTCGAGATAAGCGAAAACTGCTGATGTTTTAAGGTAACTAAATGAAACGCACCAACCTGCTTTTCCAGTGCCAGATCTGTCTGTATACAGCAACATGATCAACATGTCCTGTTACGTTGAGAGCGAGCGAAAACTGAAACTGAAAGTTACGCGGAATTCCTTATTAGAAACCAAGGGCAACTATTCTGCGAAAACAAAAATCGTTCGGCTGTTCGGTTGCCTAACTGGGTGAAATCGTGATTACCTGGAATCAATGATGAATAAACCTTCTTTTAGGGAAAAATGTGTTGGTTATAATCAGAAATAAAACTACGAGCATTTGACTTTTGTGGATTTTTTTTTTTTTGCCCACTCAGTAATTAGATGAAAACGGACAGCTTATCAAGTAGGCTAATCATTGATCCTGGTCCAGTTTGTGTGGCTGCTTAACAAGCAAAAGAAGAAAAAGAGGAGGAGAGTTATCAAATATATAAAACCCAATCAATGACAAACATTATTGATACTGACATGTGAAACACAACCCAAATGTGACAACATCATGTTTGTTCTGTTTAGCTTTAGGTTTGAAGGATTTATTAGACCCTAGGCTCTAAAGCTAAGCCTAATTTCCATTTCTAATTGTCTCCCCTAGTTTACAAAGGCAGTATTTATTTATTCATTTCTTTATTTATTATTCTTTTATATCGAGGATAATGGAATAAGCACTCCATGTGCTTTTTATTTACATCTAGTCCCCGTGTGTATGCAGTTGTGTAATTCTTGTCATCTGTTCATCATTAGGCCTAGCAAGTATTGTAAAGAAATACACAGACTGCCAGAGATTGTGGGGATGATTTTCATATAATTTTTATTTTAAAAAGCATGCTCGTATTAAACAAGGAAAAAGTAACTTTGCTATAAAGCGAGGCCGAGGCCCCTCCTGACCTTCCCATCTATTTTGACCACCTACTGATCTAAGATGAAATTTTCATTATAATTACATCTATGCCACTTTCTGCTCTAGCCCCGCAAGTGGGTAGGCCTACATGTGAAGAACAATGAACATGCCTAACAGGCCTCAACCATTGACAATGTCAAGTCAAGTCAAGTCAAGTCAAGTCAAGAATTACAAACGACACTTTGAAGGTTGCGCGTGTTGAGTTGAATTAATTAGTGTCGGGTGTAGGCCTATAGGCTAGGCCTACACATAGCCTATGATGTTCATGAGTGAAACGTACACAAGCTTGGAGCTGATCCAGTTTCCAGACACTTGTGCCTTCTATCATTCCATGAATTTGTTGAAATATGAGTAAGCATGCCTATGGTATGCACGAGTTGGTAGTTCTTACCCTTCGCGTGCTTTAAAAGTGCATACTGTCTTAATATCACTTTACAGTTGATAATTATATAGGTTAAAACCAAGGCTAAGCACACGTGGGTATGTGTATATGCGCGTGTGTTAGGCTACAACATCAACAACCACCAGTGGCCCAAACCCAGTGGCCAAGAAGCTTCATGGAGACTGGGAAAACCTGCAGAATACAGCTGCCTTCGTCACAGAGACTGGGTGATCCATCTGACAAATGCACCCCTCCAAAACAACAACAACAACAAAAAACAAAACAAACAAAAAAAAACAAAAACAATCCTACAAAAAACAACCAACCAACCAAACCCAAACAAACAAAAACAAAAAACGACACCCCCCCCCCCCCCCCCCCCCCCATCAAAACCCCTAACAACCAAACCAACAACAAAACAAAAAAACCTCAAACCCACAACCCCCACCCCCACCCCCCACCCCGCCCCCTTTCGTTTTTCCAGACAAGGTCTGACCACTATATATATATAGATAATATATATATTATATATATATATATCTATATATATCTATCTATATCTATATCTATATCTATATATCTATATATCATATACACACCTGAAAGTCACAATTTGCTCCTTTGCACCTCAAAGTCTGTCCCCCAACAGGTGACGTGGTGGGGTCATCATCTTGTGAAGATAGGGACGGATAGCCTAGTGGTGAGAACATTGCGCTGACGACCCGAGTTCGATTCCAGTTGGAGGGGATTTTTTTCCCCTGGAGTTAACATCAGTGCTGACTCCACTCTCCCCAAAAGTCATTAGGGTGAGACTGTAAACCGAGGACCCGTGTGCGAACGCATGCAGAACATCTTGCGCACACGTTCAATCATATTCCGCTTTTCGTAAGAGTAGGCCATTGTGTGCCTGCCGGTGGGAGCAGATGACAATATTTACACAACTGCATACACACGGGGGCTGGATGAAAAAAAATCACACGAGTGCTTATCCCATTATCCTCGATATAAAAGAAAATTTTTATAAAAAATTATCCTCGATATAAAAGAATAAAATGAAAATAAATGAATAGATAAATAGACAGGGATCAGCAGCACCATAGGATAGCCAACCAACCCAACAACCACTTGGTGTCGTTGGTGCCACACACTGACAGCACCCAAACTCACTGTCAGTTGAAGATGACCATAGGTAGCAGTTTATACCCACATAGAAGCTTCCCTGGCTGTGATGTTTTGCCTTAAAAAAAAAAAAATCTGCATGGTCAGTTGGACGAGAAGAGAATGCAAGGCAAGGGTATCATTTTTATTTAATTTCATTATTATTTTATTTATTCTTTTATATCAAGGATAATGGAATAAGCACTCACGTGCTTTTTTTTTTTTTTTTACATCCAGTCCCCGTGTATATGCAGTTTTGTAAATCTTGTCATCTGTTCCCACCGGCACACGATGGCCTACTCTTTCGAAAAGCGGAATAGGATTTAACGTGTGCGCAATATGTTCTGCGAGCGTTCGCATAAGGGCCTTGATTTATAGTGCCATCCAAAGGACTTTTGGGGAGAGTAGAGTCAGCACTGATGTTAACTCCAGGGGGAAAATCCTCTCGGACGGGAATCGAACCTGGGTCGTCAGATTGCAGCGCAATGTTCTGACCACTAGGCACATCTTCGTGCCTCAGATGTCAAATCAGTAGTCCTTAGGTGCATGGGACAGCAACCCCCCACCCCCACCCCTCTTTTAAAAAAAACAACTTTCCTTCCACAGTGTTTGTAATAACTAAATCTTTTGCTTGCTCCCTCTTTTCTATCCCTCTCTGTTTCCCCCTTGTTCCCCTTCTTCCTGTCAACTCCTTCTTTCTATTTTCTGCCTTTTGGGCTGTTCTCCAGCCTCCTCCTCCTCCCCCTCCCCTCCCCCAAGATATGAAATGACAATTTTCTCTTATGCCGGAGTTGGATAGGCTACACTGGGCCTGACTTGTCAGGCACTTAACAGCAGCACAGTGCCTTTTCGCTCATAGTTATGGCAAACAACAATAATTGCTGTCTGAGTGGTCGACAAAGAAGAAGTATGCTTCCCAGAAGGTAGCAAGTGTATATATTATATCCTCTATCACTTCTTGAGCCGTGGCCGAAAGGTCCAATGCCACACTCGGTGTCTTTTTCTTCATCTACCTGTGTGCTGTTGAAGTCTCCCTGATTATGTAGATTTCCCTGCCAGCTATTCTGTTTTGGGCTGTTTGTAGGGTTGTTATGAAACAGTTCTATTCTATTTTATATTTTGTACCACTGTGAGTCACGGCAGATTTCACTGTCTGAAATTCAGGCTGCTCTCCCCGGGAGAGTGCATCACCACAAGAGCAGCTCCACCCATTATTATTTTTCTTTTTCCTGTCAACAACTGTCTTTGTTTCCCTACCAATGCCTGTAGCTGCTCTTGTGGTTATGGGACACCTTTACCTTACCCTTTTACTTTATATGTACATGCAGATCAAAATTGAAATTTTACTAATTGGAGATTTAGTAATTCACATCAGCGCTCAGTGGGTTATGGAAACATAAACACACCCAGTATGTAATCTGTATAAATGAAACAGCTGCTCTGAAGTTGGAATGTGTCTGCTGAGGCCAGCGGGCAGACCTCCTGCAGAGTTGCAAGCACGGGAGAAGACCTAACACTATGCATCCTACCTCAACACTTTGCATCCTACCTCGTAAAGGAAGGCACTGTTTGTCCAGTTATCTGTTCCTGTCAGATACTCAGGGAATGTTATCTCTATTTTCAGTTTTAAAAACTGAACATTATGGTAATGTCATTGGTTTGAACATACTGGTTTGGGTTGGTGTGTATGTGTGTTTTTTTTTCTTTTTGAAGCATACTTTTTTATAAATTAAATTTTTCATTGTGTACAGATGTGCATTGTTTGACAGAGAGTACTATGAAATACGTTTTTTTTTTGCAAAATAATTTTTTGTTCTGTGAAAGTTTGCATGGTGAATGTATTGATGTTAGGTGATGTCCAGTGGTTGTGTTGGTGTATGAATACACAGAAACTATTGGTGTTCAAGCAAGGGTAAGCATAGCTAATGTTACTTTGATGCACCATGGATTTTGATTTTGTGATGAATGTCACCAAATCACTTTTGAAGAAGAGGCGTGAAAGGATCTCTTTACAGACTCCTTAAGTCACCATGTTAAGTCTCAAGGCAGCTGGATGGATAAAGGATGGAGATTGTTATGATCTCAAAGGTCAGTTATGTGCAGTACCTGCTGGTGCCTGTATCCCTATGAGTACATACGTGAAGAGCAGAAATGGAGCAGAAGGCAGAATGGGTTTTTAATGTGTGTGCAAGGTGTTCTGCTTGCATTGGCACATGGGGCTTTGATTTATAGTCTCATCCAAAGGACTTTGACATTCAGTATAATTTTCTCGTCAAACTGGGAAGAAAGGGCAAGGCTGGGAATTGAACCAGAACCTCAGGATTTACTTGTTAGGCAGGTGAATATCTTAACCATCCTGCCAAACCTTCCTTCTTGTTTGAACCAGATGAACAAACTTTATTTCAAATACACATTTTGTGGAGTGAATTGTTTAATTTATTATTTTTTAATTAAAATTTTTTTCTTTATAGCTACATACAATAGAATTTCATATTTTAAGCAGAAAAAAGCTAAAAAAATACAACAAGACAAGAAAAAAAAACTCAGAAGAGTCAAAGATCTGAACCATTCACACATGGTACCAAAAACACCAATAAAAGTAATTTGTTAAGTTTTATTGTTTGACGTCAATAAATATATATTTATATAGATATCTTTTTGTATGTATACACCAATCAAATGGCATGGTCACAGACCAACAACAGAAAGAGAGAGAGAGAGAGAGGGATTACAGCTGAAACATGCTCTGTTGTGTGTGCAACATGAAGTGAACTACTAACCACAATGAACACACAGTAACCATCTACATCACTACCAAACAGTCAGGCAAAAAACCCGAAAAAACCCACAAACCCACCAACATTTACAATAAACTTTTGCTTCAGATCATTCCTGTATTCAGATTCCCTGTCAAGTCATGATGCAAGAAAAAAAAAAAAGAGAGAAAAAACCCAAACCCTGATGACTACTTCAGAGTTGGGTCATAAAATCTGTCATGGATAAGTATAACGCAGGAATGAGATATAATAACAGAATCATCTTCAAATCTGTATAACATGGTCTGGTTCAGAATAAAATGAATGAAAAAGAAGAATACGGCTCTGGTTTTGTGGTTGTTGTTCCTCGGCTAGAGCTTCAAGGTTTTCCAATAGTGAGATTTTGCATATCTGACTGTTTTTGTCCACCATGAAGTAGCTGCATTCCAACTTCGGGATTGTATGCTGTGCATTTTCAAGTTTCTGTTACCCACTGAATGCTGACATGAGATATGGGATCTTTAACATGCATATTTCATCTTCTGCATGTGTATATATATACACGAAGGGAAATAAGGCACTGGAAGGTCTGCACTGAAATTGACCGAGATCGTAAAAAATGCCCACCCTTAATTCACCAGATGCTGCTGAGATTCAAACCCATGACTTCATGGCCCATGAGATTGAAGTTGAAAGGTCTTATCCACTGAGCTATGGCATCATATTCTTTTTGGTTTGATTTCTGAGGTTAAAAAAAAAAAAGTTATATTTTTTTATGTTTCTGGCCAAGAGGATTATTTGTTAAAGGTGACAGTGGGTCATAATTTTTTTGAAACAAGATTGTAGGAAAAACATTTTCCTGGTAGTTTTTTTTTTTTTTTTCATGGCAGTTGCAAACACCAACAAAACCAACCTACATAAAACAACATACAGTGAAAAGTTACAGGCAAACTGCTTTACACATGACAAGAAAGATTTGGCAATTTGAGAGAGTTTTTAGGGAAGAAAATGAATTCTAGGGTTTTAAGATCAGACGCTGACACAGTTATTAAAGATATGTATCAGAAAGTAAACTCATGCATACAAATAAGCAATCAATGATAAGTTTTTTTTTTTTTTTTTTTTTAAAGTGGTACACAAGAGTTCAGCATGGTGAGAGCCTGTCCAGCAATAACTACGCAATGATGTAAACACACAAACAAAAACCTTTTCTTTTCATCACACCTGAGCAGTTGAACTATGGCATCCATGTTTCTTGGATATTTACAAAACCAAACATTGCTCAAACAAAATGAACAGGAGATCTTCCAGAGAAAAAAAAAAATCTAATGATATAATAAAATGCTGATGGTTTTTAAGTGCTTGGTCTTTTCACACACCAGTTACCACTCTGCACTCTTTTCCATTGCTGACATGTTTCCTAAGAGCTCAAGTCACATAGCTACATGAGAGCGGGGTTTACCTCAAGATCTGTGGACACTAAGTAGATCACGATATTTCTCAACAACAATACCACAAGGTCAATAATACCACAAATGATTATAGACACTGTAAAGATTCATAGACAATAATTTCACAAAATAACGAATAAAAAAGATATTTAAGAATATAAAGATTCATGAACAAGAGTTTCACAACATTATCAAGAGATGACCCCCCCCCCCCCCTCCCCCCAAAAAAAAAAAAAAAATCATTCAAGTATCACTTTCATATCCTCAAATTTTCATCTACAAGTTGATAGTGATGATTACAAAGATAACACTCTTACAAAAGCAATGATGAATCAATCTCACAAAGTGCATGATCTTGAAATACTAACTCTATGGTCTATATTAAGTATATGCCCAGGGCTCCTGATTTTCTTACAGAATTTCTTAGATCTGTAAAAAAAAAAAAAAAAAAAAAAAATGAATGCAGGAAAAAAAAAGAATCAAAAAACAATTTAATGAAAAAGGGGCGAGGGGAGGGGGGGGGGGGGGGGGGGGGGGGGGGGGGGGGGGGGGGGGGGGGGGGGGGGGGG
Organism: Stramonita haemastoma; assembly: GCA_030674155.1. Classification (NCBI taxonomy): domain Eukaryota; kingdom Metazoa; phylum Mollusca; class Gastropoda; order Neogastropoda; family Muricidae; genus Stramonita; species Stramonita haemastoma. The sequence continues at coordinate 17,062,171 of CM060344.1, forward strand.
GAGGAAGGTTGCAGAACTTGTCAAGCTTGGCCATGTTTTCTGCACAATAGCAGATGATTATGACATCATGGCATTCTGTGTAGCAGACAGCAGTCACATCATGGCATTCTGTGTAGCAGACGGCAGTGACATCATGGCATTCTGTGTAGCAGACGGCAGTGACATCATGGCATTCTGTGTAAAATAAACTCACCTCTGTGAGAATGGGCTGTCACCATTTCATCAGCAGGAGAGAAGAAAATAAATTGTCATAATCTTGACATGATACTAGTGTAAGCAATAGTATTTGGTTGTTCTCAAAGATGCAGGGTTTTCAACCTTGTGTGAGCACTAAAATTTCAAATAACTGCTATGAATCCCCCCCCCCCCCCCCCCCCACAAACAATATATATAAACTTAATGTGCTCAAATTTGCATCAGATTGGACAATTTTTAAACATATATTTTCTTTGCTTTTCTTGTAGAATGGGGAGTGAGGGTTCCAGATGTATGACTGCATTTTAAACAGAATTTTTTTTTTAAAAAAGGACATACTCAAAATCAAATCTGTGTCAGATTGAACTATTCTGAATGTAGAGTTTTAGGCTTTTTGTGTTTTTTTTCGTAGATAGGGTGATACCCAAATCTCTCACCCCCATCCACACTTTTAAAAATATAATACAGTTTGTTATTTGGTCCCATGACTTGCCCTGGAATGACCATGTAAAAGTGGCTTCAGCCAGTTTGTTTTTTCACCATTAAACATTGTAGAGTGTAATATCATGTATGTCAATATTTAACTTGTCGACAAAAAAATATCTCATGCAATAATGTATATCAAACCCTTGCAAAAGCTGCTTCAAAGAAACAAGAAGAGAAGGAAAGGAAAAAAAAAATGTGTACAATCACAAAGAAATAGTCACATGCAACAATTATGCATAAAGTAATTGCCGACATTGATAGATCTATATATAATATATATACACAGAATGCTAAGGATTAAAAATAATGAGTCATTTTACACACCTTTCAATGTTAATCTCTCTCTCTTTCACAACATATATGCTCATGAACACACACACACACACACACACACACACACACACACACAACACACACACACACACACACACACACACACAGGTAAAGGAGACATCTGAAACCAACATGCCAACAAAATGTAAGATCTGGAGAAATATGTCAAAAAAAAAAGATACCACTATAACAATTTCAAAACCCATTCTTTTCAATACAGGAGATGACAAAAGTCATTTATAACACAAAAAGATCAGTCAAAATACGTCAGAAAGTCTTGCGTTATGAATATCTAACAAACCCTAGAAATCCACACTGCAAGAAAACCTCAGCGTCATTTTCTGGTGCTACTTAGACAAAACAATCAGAGACAGTAGCATACAAGGAAAAAAGAATAAAAATCTCAACAAAATATGGCTGTGCCAAGTCTCTGGAATCGTTGCACGATCAAGCTCATGTGACCCAAGACATGAGCCTACTTGCAAAGGTGGGATACCCATTTCAGAGTCAATAACAGTTTTGCACAAACGAGGAAACATTTTTTTTTTCTCCAGAATTTCCCTGCTCTGTCTGTTATTGTTTGAACTTTACAAAGGTGAAACACGCTCTTTCACGCATTTTGGAGCAACTTGCACATGCTATACATTTATCGAATATACACAGTCATGATCATACTTCAACACACTTTTTTGCTTTTGTTGCACATTCCCCAGCTTTATACCCTAAGTGTCCTCTGGAATATGACCTCCAGTTCACTTATCCCACCTGGGATCTTTGGCAGATTGTAAGCACAAGCTCGATGAAAAGTTTGCCTGTCAGATACCTTACCATTTAGGTAGCTGTACTCCCACTTCAAAGGTTTATTTTCTGCATTAAAGGAGAGTGCAGGTTGTTATGCCAAGAGCTTGTCATGGCTGAAGACAATCTCAACATTTCAAAAGCCTAACAATACGTTAATGTAGGCCTTGGCACTTAGCTGACACCAATGACTGACAAAGCTTTTGGCCAGGGCCAGAGGACATGTGGGATAGCTCAGTGGTCAGAGCACTCGCTTTCCCCCAGTCAAGTTAAGCAGCATCGAGCGTGGTTACCAGTTGGATGGGTGACCGACCGTTTGCATGCCTTAGCTTCAGTACAGTCCCCCCAGTTCACCCAGCTGTAAATGGGTACCTGCCCTCTTTAGGGTCAGGGAAGGTAAAGCAGTGAGGGAGAGGAGATGGGCACCGCCCTTAATATGCTGGCTCCTAGAGAAGCTGAGGTCTCTGACACCTCTCTCCCCTATGACCGCTTAGGTTATGGGACACCTTTACCTTTTAATGATCACTGCTTAGTGAGGGGATATGAACATGGAACACTGACCAATGTGCAATGATGTGTGTTCTAGCTGATGATGGTGAGGAAATCTTACTGAAGAATGTACTGGACTTAAAGTTCCATTGTGCAAGTCTGTGGTTGAAGATATTGAAGAAAAGACATTTTTTTAAAAATGACATGATTACATCTACTGAGTTTTGTGCATGTCTATATGCAAGCTGATATACTCAACATGCATATCAACAAAGTACATTAAAGCTCGCTCAAAGTGGTGCATGCAGTGGGTATTTCAGCTCTTAACAACAATGGTCAAATTTGTTTTGCAGGAAAAAATTATTTTACAATTTTGTTGTTTTTTATTTTTTTAACACACACAAAAAAGAACAAATTTTATAGAACACAGGTTACATATACAATTTTATGGGGAATAATTTGAAAATTAGAGTGGTATAAATTCTCATGATGAATTTAAACAACATTACGAAACAATCATCATTTATCAACAATAATTATCATTGACTGTGATAATATTTTTCAATTATCATATTACGTACATTCATGTATAAGTAGTTTGAGAGCTGCTAACAGAACTCGGCACAAATCTTTCAGAGAGTACATACAAAAATCAGATATCAAAAAAAGAGAGTAACTCACTGGGATAAAATAAATCAAAAGCTTCTGACCCAGAAAAAAAAAGCTGTACTAAGTACCCACTGAGACATACTGGCAAATTAACCCATGGCACACAGTAACAACACTTTTATCACTATGAGATTCATAAAAAAACCCACCAGAATCAGTCCCATCTCTCCAACCCCCCCCCCCCCCCCTAAAAACAACAAAAAATAACAAACAAATCAAAACCCAAAACAAGATCACCAGGCTGATCGTGAATGAGACATGCACAAAAATCATATTAAGTAACACAATTTCTACTTTTACGCAGATCACCATGACACATAAACATACACAAATATACAGTCGTAACTGCAGAAACTGATTTTCTTCTGCATCATGTTTTCTAACGACAATTTTTTCTTAATAAAAAAGGTTTCTAGAATCCATCAGCATTAGCAGCAACGCCACTGGGAAAATAAAAAGAAACAAATAAATGATCACAAAAAAGGGGAAAAAAGACAATACGACTACAATCAAAAGTGAATCACATCATTGTCATGACACAAATATTGCACAACTGACTGATAGCAATCATTAGACTGTTTATATTTTTGGAATTTCTTTTTTATAAATGATTCTGGGACTAGAGGACATTAATTTGTCATCTGAACAAAGACCATTCAGATATACAAACTACAATTTGTTGGCTCTCTTTCTGAAAAGTTCTAGATATTCTGCAACAACCACCAAGTTAAATTCTGCTGCATAAAAGGAATGGTACATCATTAATCTGGATTTCATAGCCAATTTCTTCTACCATTGATATGCCGGCTTTAACAAAAAACCAAAAACTGACCTGGAATTCTTCACAAAGTTTTACTAGCATCATGCAAGAATGAAAAAGAATTGGAATGGATACATCTTTATCCTGGAATCCATCAAAACACTTTGTAAGCCTTCCTATGCGACACTCAAAAAGAAATGGAATTGATGTATCATCAACCTGGAATTCATTGTAATATTTTGCAAGCATCCATACGTAAGGTTAGTCAAGAAATGGAATGTTATTTCATAAATCTGGAATTCAGACTTAACCCTCTTGCATTCAGATTCTCTGAACACAAATTGCCCCTAGATTTCGAATTCCATCACAAAATCAGGTCAGGCGCACATGCTCGCTTGCCTTTAAGTACATACAAACAGCTATAATTACTTCTAGACCCTCACCACAGGCTCTGTGCCTCTGGCCTGATAGAGCTTCGGCATGTGGTAGTGATCAGTGAAGGTCACTGCATGATGGAAATCTGCTGTGTGTAAATCCCGGCAAATGCCGGGTCGGGATTCAGGGGGAGAATTATTTAATCCCGGCAAAGCCCGGGTTGGGACTAAGAGGGTTAAGCTCATCATCAGACAATTTATAAGACCCCCCAAAAAAAGTTAAAAATGAGATTATTGCCAACAAAACATAAACACTGTCACATAGAAATGATTATCACAATAGAGAATCACCAAGCAAACAGCCAGTCAAGACTGTAAACTGAAAACTGCGACCAGAATAACGGCAACTGATGACAAGAAACCTGACACAATGGATTGGAAAGTAGTGGGGTGATTTTAACAACCGATCCTTATGCACAGCGAAATGAATCGATTATTTTCCGCAACACACTGAAAGCGAGAACCAGAAATCACCAACACTTGAGAACCTGACCCAAATGTTTCAAACCGTGCTGCAGGAGAGAAAACATTTCTGTTGTTCAGATCACAAACTGCTAACATAACAATCCCCACAAAGAGAAAACACTACTGTCATTCAGTTCACAAACTGCTAACATAACAATCCCACACAAAGAACGAGGAGGAAGAAGACAACACTGACTCATGAAGTCCTGTCATGATAAAACTGATAAAGAGTCCAACAAGAATCGCATCACACCTGGTAAGTAACCCTCTAAACAAACAACAAAAAATATAGAGAGAGAGATCATGCCACCACTGATGCATAATAACAAACACTGGTTTGTCCTGATAAAAAAAAAATGAAGAGATGGACTTTGCAGAGTAGGGTTGAGACGAGGTGAGAGACATGTACTCCACTTTAGAAAAAAAGAAGAAGAAAAGTCCATGGAAATTTATGTCTGATGATTATGGATGGATTTGGAAAAAAATAAAACATTAAAAAAAAGAAAAAGATTTCTTATAACTGCAAAATAAGATGTTATCTTTAATTCTCTCCATGATTGGTGGTGTGAGAGTCAGTCTTTTAGGTGAACATGACAGATCATTCTTCATGTACAGCATGAACACATGACAAGATGAAGGCTGTCTATGACTACATTTTAAAGGCATCCTGACTCTGCTCTCTCTCTCTCTCTCACACACACACAGACACACACACACAGACACACACACCCACCAACCACACACACAGACACAGACACACTATGTACACACCCTTAAATGAATCTTTCAGTCTAACAGGATGCCATCTCTGATAGTTAAAACAAGCTAGGTTGAAATCTTGTTTACTTCTCCAAAAATACCTACTAACTCAAACCTTTGCAAATCTGAAACAAATTATTCATCAACAGATTTTCAATCTTTGAAACCAAATAAAAAAAAAGTAAACGGTGGAAAGATGCAAAATGAAAAGTGATGACAAAAAGAATAAACAGTATGATAACATGGCTGGTAATGGAGGTACAGCATTATATATCAACACAAGAACAAAGTTAAGTATCTTTGGCAGTTCACACACACAAACACACACACACACACACACACACACACACACACACACACACACACACATGATTGCACAAAAGACAAGCTCATTATCACCCAAAGCACAATATCGGTTATGTGGTTATAAGTTACAACAACCTTCCTCATGCCAATACCCACACAATACCCAATACTTCCACCTTTCTTTCTTACCGTTGCTGCTGTTGTAAATGCCCCAGGACTGGTCTTTATGACATTCGGCATACTAGATATTCTTTTATATCATCATCATAATTATCATTATTTTTTTCCTACACCAAAGTTGGATGCAGTGGGCCTGACTTGTCAGTTGCTTAATGGCAGTGCAGTGCAGTGCATTTTAACTTGTATGACAGAGAAAAATATTTGCTGTCTGAGTGTTCAATGCAGAAGAAGAAGAAGAAGAAGAAGAAGAAGAAGAAGAAGAAGAAGAAGAAGAAGAAAAAAAAAAGATCATCTTTGTTCTGCTCGACATGACAGAGCAGAAATAATTTTTTGAAATCCATATTTCAACCACCTTTCCTTTTCTAGTAGGCTACCCCTTTCTCACCCCCCTCCCCCAAAAGCACAAAAATCATCTTAATTCATTTCGGGGAACTGGATGTAAAAAAGCACATGAGTGCTTATTCCATTATCAATGATATAAAAGAATAAATAAATAAACAAATAAACAAATAGATAACTTAGTATATCAAAGGGAAGTTTTTATCTTTACTCTCATTGTCTTGTACAGTTTCTCTTCACGGGCAGTTTAAAGGAGAAAAAATGCCTCACATTAAACAAGAATATAAGCAACAGTGACATGATAGGGATGTTCTCCTACCCTGGGTGTCTGTCAATGACTCTCACTGGCCATCACATTTCTCACTCATCACTAGCTAGAGATGGGGAGGAAAGGGGTTGCACTTCAAAACTTGTCTTGACCCAGTTAATTCCCCCTTCCCCCTCCCTTAACCCCCACCCAAACAATCAAAAATGGTACCCACCCCCTTCCCCCAAGCCACTAACCAACTATCCCTTTCCATGCCAGATCATTTCATTTTTTCTGCAGGGGGGGGGTTGGGTGCTGTGCGCACAGATGGTTGAAACAAAAAACAAAAAGAAAAGAAAAAAAAAAGAGAAAAAAAGTCCTCTCTAAGGAAAATAGAATATATTCCCCCCCTCTGCTATCACAAAACACCAGTTCCTAAAGAAAAAAAAGAAAGAATATCCCTCTCTCAATTCAAAGAATAAGATACCTTCCCCACCCTATCATTCCACTCTTATTCACTCAGTCAGTGATCACATCATCATAATTCAAAGCATCCACATTATTCACTTGTGACTTTTTTTTTTATAATCTATCACATCTGCGCACATTACTGATAACACAACAACAACAGCATAACAACATATCCTGAATAACAAACAAACAAACAAAACCACCTTTACATCAATATCATGTTTCTATATTGTTTTTCTGACAGTTTGCCTGTTATCCACACAACATACCCACTCTTTGTGTTGATTCATTCCTTGATGCTGCGTCAAGTATAAACCGTCTGCATCAAGAGAATGTCTGGCATAATAACCATCAGGCCTTGCAAACTATGGCGGCCTCACACATTATGACCTCTCAAGATTCCTCGACAGTCAAGGTCATCCCGGCAGCCATGTTCACTCACTGTCATAATCGTCAAAGTTATCTCCCTGCATGACCTCGGATTGGTGGTAGCGGCCCCTGCTGGCGAAATCCTCGTTGTCTTCGGTGAGCTGGGCGGCCAGGGTTTGAACAGCAGGAGTGCTGGGGGCCACTACGATCTGTTCTTGTTGGGGACCACCACGCCTAGAGGTAGAGGGAAGTATGGTGTTTATATATATATATATATTTTTTTTTTATTATTTTTTTTAATATCATATATATATGTATGTCACTCTCTCTCTTTTTCTCTCACCACACACACACACACACACACACACACACGCACATGCACATGCACACACACACATGCACACACACACACGCACACACACACACACACACACACACACACACACACACACACACACACACACACACACACATATTAGTATAAAGAGAGATGGAGGGAAGTACGGTATGTATTGTATTGATTATGATTTCCCTTTTTATTCTCTGTTGCACAGATGTAGATACACACATACACCAGTCTTTTTTCTTCATACACACACGTATGTCAGCACATGTACAGACACAGAGCAACACAACTTGACATTCTCTCTACTTGTTTCACACACACATACCTAAACACGCACGCACGCATATGCACACACACACAAAGTAACAACATTCTTCTTTTTTATTTTAATTTTCTCTCTCTCTCACACCACACACACACACAGGCAGGCAGGCAGGCAGGCATGCATGCATGCGCACACACACACACACGCATGTACGCATACGCACACACACACACAAAACACACACACACAAAACACACACACACACACACACACACACAGGGGTACACAACCATCACATTTCTGACTACTTACACATAAAAAAAGAGAAACCTTTCTTTCTTCCTATACTGACCTGAAGCAGCGCTGACAGCCATACTTCAGCCAGTCGTACAGGTTGAATTCAGCAATGCCTGCAACATATTTTCTTCTGTGATATTGTTGTTCTAAATCATAGTCGGCAGTATAAAATCTATCTATCTATCTATCTATCTATCTATCTATCTATCTATCTATCTATCTATCTATCTATCTATCTATCTATCTATCTATCTATCTATCTATCTATCTGTCCCTTAGTCTGGCGACCGTGAGGGCACCCTCGAAGACTTGACGACCAGTTCCCTCCATTCCTCGCTCTGTTCTGCCTTTCTCAAAGTTTTGTTGAATTCTAGGCCTGTCCATTCACTGATGTTGCCCTCTCATCTTTTCCTTGGTCTGCCTCTTTTTCTTCCTCCTTGGACAGTGCCTTGCAGTATTGTTTTTGCAAGTCCTTTTGATCTTGTGATATGCACAGATATGAAAACAAAAACCCCAAACCCGAAACAACAACATCAGCAACACATTCTTTGTAAAGTCATGTACAGCAGATGTCACGAAGATGTCAAAGAAACCAACCGCCATGGCACAGTGGTTAGTGTACTGGAATATGGACCGGAAGGTCGTGGGTTCAAATCCCATGAGAGTCATAAGGATCTTTTCGGACTCAAGCCAGCTCCTACCCAGTGTGAGTTTGTGATGGGTTGACTGGGAAGATTGGGACCGCATAGTCAAGATTCATCTACTTTAGGGATGCAATTTTGAGAGAGTTGCTCAAATTACCTGACCATCACTGCAGGTATCTGCATCTCTCAAGCCTGGTTGATGTGACAATATATTATGATAGGGAGTGCAGAGTTCTTGTGGACACTTTGACAGACTGTGGCACCATCAAGACTTATTGTTGCACTGATTTTGTTGGGTGTTCCCCAGCTTAACATCATGGGGGTCACCCAGAGTGTGCACTCTGTCTCTCTCGTCACACCTGGGAATCACTGTGAGACCGTACATACACACCCATGAGAAGTTTGTGTGTATGACTGATTCCAAGTACCTGACCACACAGACAGCCACACTCCCACTTCAGAGCATTTTCTTCTCTTCTTTGAAGAGTGCAGCTATGGTAAGAGCTTGTCATGGCTGAAGATAATCTCCCTCAACATAACATTTCTTTTTTTCTCCCCCTGTTCCTAGGCCTGTGCTCCAAGGTTCAACAATGGTGAGATTTTTGTACATGCAACTGTTTTTTCACCACCATTTAGGTAGCCAAATTTCAACTTCGGGGATGGTGTCTTAATACGACACATGAGTACATGTGTTTTAAAAATTCTGTCACTGATTCCTATCGACACAAAATAGCCTAATCTTCTGAAAGGTGGAACAGGTGTTTAATGTGTGTGCAAGATTTCCTGCATGCATTCACACATGGGGCCTCAAATTTATAGTCTCATCCGAAGAACTTAGACATTCAGTTTGATTTTCTCATCAAACTGGGATGAAAGGGCGAGGCTGGGAATCACAACCCAGAACAACGTAACATTTCAAAGCACTAAACACCAGTTTAACCCTCTTGTATTCGGATTCTCTGAACACAAACTGTCCTTAGATTTTCCATTCCATCACGAAATCAGGTCAGGCACACATGCTCACTTGCCTTTTCCTCATTCTAAGTACATACCAGCAGCTATAATTACTTCCAGACGCTCACTCGTCTGGCCTGATACTGCTTCAGCATGTGTTGGCGATCAGTGAAAGTCACTGCGTGATGGAAAAGTACTGTGTATAAATCCTGGCAAATTCCAGGTCGGGATTCTGAGGGGGGATTCATTCATTCCCAGCAAATCCCCATTCAGGACTAAGAGGGTTACTGCAGGCCTGGACATTTAGCTAATATTAATGCCTGACGAAGCTTTTGGCCTGGGCCAACAACAAGATTTAAGAGCTTTGATTTGTTTTGCAAGATATAGTGCTATATAAATTTAATTTATTATCATTGTTATTTAAAACCAATAACCCATGACTCCAGAAGGACAAGGATTCAGTATTTATCCACCTGGCTGGCAAGGTAAGAGGCTACCAGGTGTCACTTCACCTACCTGGGAAATATCCAGGACTGGCTTTTCCAATGTAAAAATAGATGAGGAAGAAAGCCGTCAGCTCTACCAGCGTGAATATCCATTGTATAGCAAACATGATGATGATGCATATCAACACCTGTAACAACAATGACAACATTGTATATCATACAGTATGTATCGTTGTATAGCAAACATGGTAACGATGCATATAAACACCTGTCAAGAATAAAATACAAGCCTGACATATGTTAAGAATACAATACAAGCCTGACATGTGTCAAGAATAAAATACAAGCCTGAAATGCATCAAGAATAAAATACAAGCCTGAAATGCATCAAGAATAAAATACAAGCCTGAAATGCATCAAGAATAAAATACAAGCCTGAAATGCGTCAAGAATAAAATACAAGCCTGAAATGTGTCAAGAGTACAATACAAGCCTGAAATGCGTCAAGAATAAAATACAAGCCTGAAATGTGTCAAGAATACAATACAAGCCTGAAATGTGTCAAGAATAAAATACAAGCCTGAAATGTGTCAAGAGTAAAATACAACCCTGAAATGTGTCAAGAATACGACGCATTGCAGAACATTACAATAAAGAGGGGGCCTGAAATGTGTCAACAGTACAGCACAAGACAAGACAAGGCACAGGACAAGACAAAGCAGGACAGGAAAAGACAAGGCAAGACAAGGCAGCACAGGACAATACAAGGCAGGACAAGACAGAAAAAGACAAGGCACGAAAAGACAATACAAGACAGGACAAGACCAGGCAGGACAGGAAAAGACAAGGCAAGACAAGACAGGAAAAGACAAGGCAGGAAAAGACAAGGCAAGGCAAGACAAGACAGGAAAAGACAAGGCAGGAAAAGACAAGACAAGACAAGACACAGGACAAGACAAGGCAAGACATGACAAGACACAGGACAAGACAAGAAAAGACAAGGCAGGACGAAACACAGGACAAGACAAGACAGGAAAGACAAGACAAGACACAGGACAAGACAAGAAAAGACAAGGCATGACAAGACACAGGACAAGACAAGAAAAGACAAGGCAGGACGAAACACAGGACAAGACAAGACAGGAAAGACAAGACAAGGCAAGGCAAGGCAGGACAGGAAAAGACAAAGCAAGGCAAGGCAGGACAGGACAGGACAAGACAATATCACACCGGGTCAGCCACTTACCCCAAACAGGGACAGCCACCGGTTACAGAGAACCGAATACCACGACCGGGGCTGTTTGGTGATTTCTGTGTTAGGGGCCTTCTTCCCTCCTGAAACAGAAACAACACCAACTAATGATGATCAATACATATTGTAATACATATAAAATACCATTCAACTCACAGTTGTAATCACACACACACACATGCTTAGATGATCTAGGCTGTTTGGTGATTTCTGTGTTAGGGGTCTTCTTCCCCCATGAAATAACAACACCACCAACTAATGATGATCAATACATATTGTAATAGTCTAATACATATATAATAAAACCCATTAAATTCACAGTTAAAATCACACACACACACGCACGCACGCACAGAGCCACACACACACACAAACAAACCCACCCACCCCCACCCACACAAACACACACATACAAAAAAACAACCCCCCCCCCCCACACACAATCACCACTCCCCCCCCCCACCCCACACAAACCCCCCCCTCCTACCCTCCCCACACAAACGCCCCCCACCCCCCCACAAACAACCCCCCCCCCCCTCCTCCCCCCCCCCCCCCACCACATACAAACACTCCACACTACACACCCACACCAAAACCCAAACCTAAAAGCTGTGAGGTGTCAGTCATGTCGGTGGAGGCCTCGGCAGCACACACACACACACCACACCACATACCCTCCTCTTCACCCCCCCCCCCCCCCCCCAACACACAAACACACACTCCAACACTCACAAACACCTATCCTCCTCACCCACACTACACACACCCCCCCAAAAAAAAAAAACAGACCTAAAAGCTGCGAGGTGTCAGTCATGTCGGTGGAGGCCTCGGCACCAGACAGACGTCGCTTGGTGGCGTCAAAGTCGGCCTCTGGCGTGGTGGCGTTGCTGTTGTGGAGGTTCTGCCTCACCAGGTGGTGCTGCCCGCGCTGGGTCAGACGCTCCGGAAACAGCTTGTCCAGGTCCACCGCTAGCTTCTCAAAGGAATCCTGCAGGAGCAGCAGGAGGAGGAGGAGGAGAAAAGTGTTCGGATTAAAACATTTTTTATGTACTTTTTTTTTTACATACAGAGAGAGAGGGGGGAGGGAGAGAGAGAGAGGGAGAGGAAGAGAGAGGGGGGGGGGGAAGAGAGGGAGGGAGAGAGAGAGAGAGAGGGGGGGGGGAAAGAGGGAGGGAGAGAGGGAGGGGGGGGGGGAGAGAGGGAGAGAGAGAGAGAGAGAGAGAGAGAGAGAGACAGACAGACAGACAGACAGACACACACAGAGAAGAGAGAAGAGAGAGAGAGAGAGAGAGGAGAGAGAGAGAGAGAGAGAGAGAGAGAGAGAGAGAGAGAGAGAGAGAGTGTGTGTGTGTGTGTGTGTGTGTGTGTGTGTGTGTGTGCGTGTGCATGCGTGCGTGTGTGTGCGGATGCATTTATTCATTTATTTGTTAGTTGGGTTAAGCATCCTAGGATATCACACATTCTTAACACAGCCGTCAATTTTCCTCACTTTCAACTCCTCTCAGCTGCTAATTGATCCATCCCATCCCAGCTGGTGCTAGTTATAGCAGGAACTGACCACACTTGGACTTGGTAAAATGAAGGGGCTAATTTTAGCCCTATGCCTGGGACCCTTGACTGAGTTATGCTGGATTTTCATGCTGTGTCTTACTTGTCACATGGGGCCCAGGCCTAAAAGTGTTGTAATCTATGATTTATTTTAAGGTAAAGGTAAAAGTGTCCCATAACCTATGTGGTTGTAGGGGAGCGAGGCATCAGAGACCTCAGCTTCTCTAGGGGCCAGCATATTGAGGTGGTGCCCATCTCCTCTCCTTTGCTGCTTTACCTTCCCTGACCCTGAAGAGGGCAGGTACCCACTTACAGCTGGGTGAACTGGGGGGACTGTACTGAAGCCAAGGCGCGCAAACAGTCACCCATTCAACTGGTAACCACGCTTGACGCTGCTTAACTTGACAGGGGGGAAGCGAGCGTTCTGACCACTTAGCTACCCCGCCCCCATTTACTTTATCTTATTTTATTCATTTATTTATTTACATTTTGAGGATAATGGAATAAGCACTCATATTTTTTTTAAATTTTTTTACATCCAGTGTGTGTGTGTGTGTGTGTGTGTGTGTGTGTGTGTGTGTGTGTGTGTGTGTGTGTGTGTAGATACATTTATTCATTTATTTGTTTATCTATTCATTTGTTCTTTTATATTGAGGATAATGGAATAAACACTCATATGCTTTTTTTTTTTTACATCCAGTCTCTGTGTGTATGCAGTTTTGTCAATGTTGTCATTCGTTTCCTATCATTCTCTTCCTACCAGCACACAATGGCCTACTCTTCCAAAAAGCGGATCAGATTTGAACATGTTTTTTATTTTATTTTATTGATTTATGTCAGCTAACTGGGTCAGAAGACGGTCATACACACAAAATCTTACCACTGGTACACCTAGTAGCTCTAGCCAAGAAACAAACAAACAAAAAAGACAGACAGACAGGCAGAAAGACAGATTTAAGGGACAGGCAGAGAAATATCCACAGCA
>CM060344.1:17081207-17111207 GCA_030674155.1 Stramonita haemastoma
TTAATAGTGGGAAAAAAATGTTAAGTTAAAGTTAAAGTCTGTCCCAAGCCTAAGGCTCATCAGGCCAGTGCTTATCCCAGTTTCTGTGGCGTTAAGCGACTAAGAGTCATAGACTCCCCCCTGGATAGGACGCCAGTCTATCGCAGAGTTAACCCCCAACACAAGGTTGGTACCCCCTTTTACACCTGGGTGGGGTGAGAAAATAGCCGTAAAGTGCCTTTCCAAGGGCACAACGCCATAGCCGAAAGCTGGGATTAAACCCGCAACCTTTAGATTACGAGTCCAACGCCCTAACCACTAGACTACAGCGCGGGGGGAAAAAAATGATTGATAACATAAAATTCTCACGATTGGTAAACCTCAAAGCTCTAGCTGAGGAATAACAACAACAACAAAACTCCGAAAGACTAGCACCCAGTCCACCACTCACAGGGTCTAGAGGATAGGGGGGTACGTTCAAGCTCAGACAGAGATTGAACCCACACTCCTTGGTTTATTTATTTATTTATTTTATTTATTCTTTTATATTGAAAATAATGGAATAAGCACTCATGTGCTTTTTTTTTTACATCCAGTCCTCATGTGTATGCAGTTTTGTAAATGTCATCTGTTTCCACCGGCACACTATGGCCTACTCTTACGAAAAGCGGTTTCCACACAGGAGCATTACCTCTAGACCACAGATCCAACATAAGACACCCACAATCCCTGTAGGGACACTACTCACCCCACTCCCAAGGCAGCCAGGGTACCCCGGGGTATATTGTGGAAGGGATCCCGAAGATCCCCGGACATGTTAATCCCCGCCAGGATCCCTGTCACCGTGGCGAAGAAGAGACCGAAGATGGAGAAGAATCCCTCCCCCTCGGCAAAGTCTGGTCCCTGAGTTGTTGACAAAGTTGATTTCGCGGTACCCTGTTACCCCTTCCTCTGTTGGGGAAAAAATAAAAGATTGGTAAAAAAAGCATGTTGGAAAATCAACTGTAGGGTTGTCTCATTTTTCCATATTGAACTGGAAAAATATGTCAGAAAATCAACTGTAGGCTTGTCTCATTTTTCCTAATTGAACTGGAAAAATATGTCAGAAAATCAACTGTAGGTTGTCTCATTTTTCCTAATTGAACTGGAAAAATATGTCAGAAAATCAACTGTAGGTTGTCTCATTTTTCCAAATTGAATTGAAAAAATATGTCAGAAAATCAACTGTAGGCTTGTCTCATTTTTTCCTAATTGAACTGGAAAAAATGTCAGAAAATCAACTGTAGGGTTGTCTCATTTTTCCTAATTGAATTGGTATCAATAGTTCAAAAATCAACTGTAGCTGTCCTCTTTTCCATATTATTGAAAATTGTCAGAAAATCAACTTAGTTTCTCATTTTTTCAAATTGAATTTTTGTTTTCATTTTCAGACTTTCCAAAAACTGACACCTTCCTGCCACTCATTTCTCTCTCTCTTTCTCTCTCTCTCTCTACTGACATAATTTCTTTTCCTTACTTTGATAGTAATAGCATTTTGCCTTTTCTTTTATTCTTTTGATACAGACACACATTCTGGCATCAATTTCCTTGCAATAATTTAGGATCTTTGCCTCCATAAAAAGCTAGGCTGCGAAAAAATAAAGCCCTTAGTCCAGCTCTCCCTTTATCCACTGCTCTATTCCCCCCCCCCTTCCTAAACAAAACACATCATATTTCTCCATGAGCAAAAGAAGAAGGGTGGCAGGACAGTTAAGACGTTCACTTGCCAACAAGTAAACAGTGGGGTTCTGGGTTTGATTCCCAGTTTGGCGAAAAATCGAACTGAATGTCAAAGTCCATTCAGATAAGACTATAAACCCAGACTCCATGTGCGAACTGCATGCAGAACATCTTGCAAACACATTAAAAACCCGTTCCACCTTTCAGAGAAGTAGGCCATTGTGTACCGGTAGGAACGGATGACAGGACAAAAAACCCCAGAATGCACACCACGTGTCATGCTTAGGCAACATCCTTGAAGTTGGAATGCAGCTACCTAAATGTTGGGGGAGAAAAAACAAACTGGTCACATACGCAAAAATCTCACCACTGGTGAACTTTGGAGCTCTAGCCGAGGAATGAAAAAAAGAGGGAAAAAAAAAGATCAGATCCATGAGGGGAGTGACGCACCAGGATCTGTGTGGACGAAGGATCCCACCAGGAGATCCATGGCCGACATGAAGAGAACCAGCAGCAGGATCAGCTGTAGCCGGATCACCCACTTCACCCCTGCCACGTTGATACCTGTCACATAATGCAGTATTGTTATAGCATTGTTGTTGTCATTATTGTCTCACCCACTTCACCCTGCCACTTGATACCGTCACATACATTTGTTATACATTGTTTTGTCATTTGTCATCACCACTCACCCCTCACTGATACCTTCACATAATGCAGTACTTGTAAGCATTTGTTGTCATATTGCATCACCCACTTCACCTGTCACGTTGATACTGTCACATAATGCAGTATTGTATAGCTGTTTGTCATTATTTCACACCCACTTCACCCCTGCCACGTTGATACCTGTCACAGGTACAGTATTGTTATAGCATTATTGTTGTCATTATTGTCACACCCATTCACCTGCCACATTGATACCTTCACATGGTACATATTGTTATAGCATATTGTTGTCATTATGTTGTCATATTATGTCATTACGTTGTCTATTGTCATTATTGTTGTCATTACTGTTCTCATTACTGTTGTCATTATTGTCATCATCCACTTCACCCCCGCCATGCAACTACAAGAAAATCTTATTTCTATGTACACACACACATACTACATACACACACACACAACCCCCCCCCCCCCCCCCCCCCCCCCCCCCCCCCTACAAACACACTTACCCAAAAGCAGCACCACCACACCAAAAGCGATGCCCCGGGCAATCCAGGGTTGTCCTGACCCAGCAGACTCATGATGGACTCCCCGAAACCCATCACGCTGAGAGAGCAGCTCACACTCTGTCAACAGGTCAACAGGGGGACGGGATGAAAAATTTTTTAAATTTATTTTATACCACTTTATGTCACAGCAGATTTCTCTGCGTGAAATTCAGGTTGCTCTCCCTGGGGAGAGCGCATCGCCACAAGTGTAGCGCCTACCCATTATTTTAAATATATATATATGTAGAGCCCCGAGCCACCTTGGGGATTCCAACTCCCCGATTTTTCCTCAGGGATGGTGTCTAAACACGACCCCAGTGTGCATGCTGGGTTTTTAAAAATAATTTTGCTATATGGCCTGCTTTTCCGAAAGGCAGAACATGGTTTTGACGTGTGCGCAAGGTGTTCTGCCTGCATTCGCACATGGGGCCTTGGTTTATAGTCTCATCCAAATGACGATGGATAGCCTAGTGGTCAGAATATTGCACTCGCAATCTGTCGACCCGGGTTTGATTCCTGTTCAAGAGGATTTTTCCCCCTGGAGGTAACATCTGTGCTGACTCCACTTTCCTCAAAAGCCCGAATGAGACTATAAACCGAGACCCTGTATGTGAACGACGCAGCATCTTGCATGCATGTTAAATCCTGTTCCGCTTTTTGTAAGAGTAGGCCATTGTGTGGCGGTAGGAACAGATGACAAGATTTACAAAAATGCATACACATGGGGACTGGATGTAAAAAAGCACATGAGTGCTTATTCCATTATTCTCGATATAAAAGAATAAAAAAATAAATAAAAAAATAAACAGACACACACATCTTATAAAAGGAAGGTGGCAGGACGGTCAAGACATTTACCTGCCTAGCAAGTAAACCCTGAAGTTCTGGGTTTGTTCCAGCCTTGCCCTTTTCTTCCCAGTTTCACAAAGAAAATCCAACTGGAGCTAAATGTGGGTGCGTGTGTACATGCTGTGTGTTTGTAACAGAGGTAAACCAGTATACATACCCTTACACATGCATGCGAGAGCACGTGCCCACACACACACACACAAGCACATGCATGCATGTACACATGCACACACACACACTCACATACCTACCCTGCCCACACACACACCCTGCCCACACCAAACATAACCCACTCCACCATACACATACCCCTTCCTCTCTCCCTCACACACACACAGACACACACACACACATACACAAACACATACACAAACACACACACAAACACACACACACACACCACACACACACACACACACACACACACACACACACACACACACACACACACACACACACACCACACACCACCACCACCACCACCCCACCCCCACACCACCACCCACCACACCACCCCACCACCACCAAAAATTCACCCCCTACTCTCTCTCTCTCTCTCACCTGAGCGAAGCAGTAAATGACTCCCACGCTGCCTCCGATACGACTGCCGAGGATGTGGGCGATGAGGAAATAGACGCCGCCACTCTCCACCCGACATCGCTCACACACCCCCACAGCGCTGAGAGCCACGATGAGAACGATGGACACCGACATGAACACCGTCAGTATGGACAGACCGATACCGGCATTGCCCTGAATGGACAAAAAGAGGAATCAAGTACAGAATGATAAGTTTCTTATGGTATACCAGGTGTGCATGCCTGAGTGGTACACACACAGTAGCACACAACAGCATGCATATTCATGAACACACATGCATGCACGTACATGAGCGTGCGCGTGGATGCATGCACACACACACACACACACACTTGTATGTCTTCGGCCCGGTTGATAATGGGATATTTTATAATAGGAAGAAAGCAGAGTACAGCCCTGTCAAGAAGTCTCAAAGCGCATGCAATATTTATATTAAGAAGGACAGGGTGGATGCTAAAGGAGTATAGCTGAGCAGTTAACACCATTTGACTTCAATCTCATGGGTCCTTGAAGTCGTGGGTTCAAATCTCGATGTCCTGGTCTGTTGAATTATGGGTGGGGATTTTTATAATCTCCCAGGTCAACTTCAAGTGCAGACCTGCCAGTACCCTTAATTCCTTTCATGAGAGAGAGAGAGAGAGAGAGAGAGAGAGAGAGAGAGAGAGAGAGAGAGAGAGAGAGAGAGAGAGAACTTTGAACTCTAAAACTTGTTTAATGCACATCAACCTTTGGCTACAATACATTTCAAGGTACAAGAGTAAAAAATGAAGGGAACTTCACCCCTCCAACAATTAAACACAGACAGAGAGAAAAAGAGACCAGGAAAAGACACCCCCCCTAAAAAATCTAGGTACAAACTAACCACAATCCAGCCCATACGGAGGAAGATGACGACGCTGAGGATGTTGATGAGGCAGGAGGTGAACACACCATCCCAGGTGCCAAACAGCACAGGCTGGGAGATGAAGAAGTTGGCCTTCCACCACGGCCCTTGCTGTAACGTCTGCACAATACACACACATATATATATATATATACACACACATACATATACACACACACACAAGCACACACACACACACATACACACATATATATACACACACACACATTACAATACTGCATACACACGGGGGATTGGACGTAAAAAAAAGCACATAACTGCTTATTCCATTATCCTCAAAATAAAAGAATACTAAACACACACACACACACACACACATGTTACAATACTGCATACACACAGGGACTGGATGTAAAAAAAGCACATAACCGCTTATTCCATTATCCTCGAAATAAAAGAATATTTAACATGTGTGCACACCCCCCCCCCCACACACACACAGAGCAAATCAATGCTTATTAAATGTTAAAAAGTTAAGCTAAAGTCTGTCCCGAGCCTAAGGCTCATCAGGCCGGTGCTTATCCCAGTTTCTGTGGCGTTAAGCGACTGAGAGTCATAGACTCCCCCCTGGATAGGACGCCAGTCTATCGCAGGGTTAACCCCAACACTAAGTTGGTACCCTTTTACACCTGGGTGGGGTGAGAAATAGCTGTAAAGTGCCTTTTCCAAGGGCACAACGCCATAGCCGAAAGCTGGGATCGAACCAGCAACCTTTAGATAACGACCCAATGCCCTAACCACTAGACTACAGCGGCGGCTTATTCAAGTACAATCTGGAATAAAAATTTGACTTGACTTGACTTGATCTCACACACACACACATACACACACCCCCTCCCCACCACACACCTTTCCCCCCTCCAATCCCCCCCCAACATACACACATGTTTTACCTGTTCCTCCCGGTACAGTTCATTCTGCTGCCCCACATCCCCAGAATCGGCAGTGGCCTCATAGTAATGCTGCGAAGATGCCTGCTGCTCTCGGCTCAGGCCAAATCGACTCCAGTCCGGGCTTTTCTTGGACTTGCCCCCTCCCTCCCCTCCCCCATCAATCAAGGCGCCGCGCTCTGCTGCCGAATCTGTTGTCGGTTCAGACATGGTGGTGTAGCTGCAGCAGCGGTGGTGGTGGGGGCTGAAATGTCGAGTTTGGAGATGATTAATCATGTTAGGCGTGGAGAGGCATGTTTATTTTTATTTATTTCTTTTCTTTTATTTATTTATTCTTTTAAATCGAGGATAATGGAATAAGCACTCATGTGCTTTTTTTACATCCAGTCCCCGTGTATATGCAGTTTTGTAAATCTTCTCATCTATTCCCACTGGCACACAATGGCCTCCTCTTACAAAAAGCAGAACGGGATTTAACATGTGAGCAAGATGTTCTGCATGCATTCGCACACAGGGCCTCGGTTTATAGTCTCATTTGAAGGACTTGTGATGACAGTGGAGTCAGCACTGATGTTAACTCCAGGGGAAAAATCCCTTTAAACGGGAATTGAACCCGGGTTGTCAGATTGTGAGTGCAATGTTCTGATCACCAGGCTATCCCGTCCCTGCATGTTGAAAAATGAGCATGGTTTGTATGTTGTGTGTTTATGTCGGTGTGGTAATATATGTATCTTAAAATCAATTCAGTTTTATTTCAAGGATAATGAATTTAAGCACTTTTAACATTCAGTGCCTGCATGAATGCATTTTGTGGATTTTGCCATCCATTGCCACTTGCACACAATGGCCTACTCATCCAAAAGGAGATTTGTTTTAATATAAGATGTATTAATATGTGTAGGTGTGCATGTATATCATATTATACAGACACACACATGCATGTGCTCATACACATGATACATTATACATGCACATCATGTGCACATGCACACATATACAAATGGACATGCCCTTAATATAAGGGCAAGCCACACACACACACACACACACACACACACACACACACACACACACACACACACACACACACACACACACACACACACACACACACACACACAAACACAGACACAGACACACCACACACTCACACACATACACTCACACACACACACAGAGACACACACAGAGACACACCCACACACACAATCAAAAGTCTTTCAGGCTGTGGCAATACAGGTTATTAGCGTTCACAAAGCACATTGATGATTTATAGGATCATACAAAAGGATTACAATCTATATGTGTGTGCCTAGACACACCAACAAACGACAATAAAAAGACTCAACCAGATCCACAAAGAAGCTGACCTGGACATAAAAAAGAAGAACAGGTTTGGACTTCATCCACCATCTGCCACCGAGAATTGATCCATCAACTTCACAGACCATCTTCCTCTTGCTTTGAAGCCTGATGTTTCCACCACTTTGGAGAAGATCTTTACAAACACGACACTGCTGTGTTTGTGTTTTAAAGTTTTGTCATCACTTTCCTACTGGCATACAATGGTGGAAATGGGCTTTGACATATACACCCAGGTGTTCTGTATGCGTTTGCACACAAGGCCTTGATTGATTTATAGTGTCATCTGACGGACGCTGGGGGGGGGGGGGGGGAGTGGAGTGGTTGGTGCTGATGTTAACTCCGGGGGGAAAATTCCCTTAAGTAGGCACACTGGTGGTGGCTAGATCCCGGGCCTTGAGTTTACAAGAGTGACACTCTAACCACAAAGCCATCCTGACCCCTCCTCCCCATCATCGTGAAAAAGCCAATATCACTCAGTCAAGAGTACTAAATTTAGCACATCTTTCCTTTTACCTAGTCCAAGTGTGGTCAGTGCCTGCTATAAATAGCACCAGCTGGCCCCGTCTGGGCTGGGCTGGGATGGGTTAATTAGCAGCTGAGAGGAGTTTAAAGTGGGGGAAACTGACAGCAATGCCATCTCAATCATGGATGATATTCAATACTCTGCTTTATCAAAGTAATATCCTAAAGACTAAAAAATCACTGCACATTTTCTTTTTCCATCATGGTTACTATGTGTTCTACAATGTCTTCTACCAAAAAAGTGTCTCACATGAGCTTTCAGTTCATTGTTGCTCTGATGGTTCTACTTCTAGTATTAGTTAAAGTTAAGTTAAAGTCTGTCCCGAGCCTAAGGCTCATCAGGCCGGTGCTTAACCCGGTTTTGTGGCGTTAAGCGACTGAGAGTCATAGACTCCCCCCTGGATAGGACGCCAGTCTATCGCAGGGTTAACCCCCAACACAAGGTTGGTACCCCTTTTCCACCTGGGTGGGGTGAGAAAATAGCCTAAAGTGCCTTTTCCAAGGGCACAACGCCATAGCCGAAAGCTGGGATTGAACCCGCAACCTTTAGATTACGAGTCCAAGCCCTAACCACTAGACTACCGCGGCGGCACTTCTAGTATTGTTTCTCACTAATGCTGTGCCAGCTATACTATATATTTGAATAAGTAAAAATAATTTTATATATAATATATATATTCAAAGTGGGGGTTGGGATAGCCTAGTGGTTAGAGTGAAGCTCTCCTGATCTGATGACTTGGAACTCTAAACCACCATAGGGGCACACGTTTAAAGAACTTTTCTCCTGAAGTCAGGGTGTGGCTGCCTCATTAAAAGTTAAAGTCTGTCCCGAGCCTAAGGCTCATCAGGCCGGTGCTTATCCGGTTTCTGTGGCGTTAAATGATTGAGAGTCATAGACCCCCCCCCTGGATAGGACGCCAGTCTATCGCAGGGTTAACCCCCAACACAAGGTTGGTACCCCCTTTTACACCTGGGTGGGGTGAGAAAATAGCCCTAAAGTGCCTTTTCCAAGGGCACAATGCCATAGCCGAAAGCTGGGATCGAACCCGCAACCTTTAGATTACGAGTCCAATGCCCTAACCACTAGACTACGGCAGCGGCCTGGCTGCCTTATTAGTGGGTAAAAAGAAATCTCACCATCGGTAAACCTTGAAGTTCTAGCCAAAGAATGAAAAAAAGTATTTAAAGCAAAACTCTTAAAATTAGAGAATGAAATGAACACTTTGGTGTGGCCAGTAATTGAAAAAAAAATCTAATTATTTACTTTCGTGTGTGTGAGAGAGCATGTGTGCATGCATATGCATGCATGATGTACTTTTTGCTGTATGTATTTTTTTTTCAATATATTAATTTCACTATAAAAAGCTAAGACAAATAGCACTTAATATGTATCGCCCACTGTGTAACATCTGGGTGAAGATTGATTCTTCTCACTGTTTTTCATTCTGTGTACACATACTGTAGCTGTGTACTGCAGCATAGTGTGTGTGTGTGTGTGTGTGTGTGTGTGTGTGTGTGTGTGTGTGTGTGTGTGTGTGTGTGTTGGTGTGAGTGTGTGTGTGTGTGTGTGTGTCACTGTGTGTGTGTGTGTGTGTGTGTGTGTGTGTGTGTGTTATGGTGGTTGAGTGTGTGTGTGTGGTGTGTGTGTGTGTATGGTGTGTTAATGTGTGTGTGTGAGTGTGGTGTGTGTGTGTGACGTGGTGTGTGGTGCATGGGTGTTAAGTGTGTGTGTATAATGGTGTGTGCATGTGGCGTGTAGTGAGTAGTGGTGGTATGTGGTGCATGTGGGTGTGAGTGAGTGAGTGAGTGAGTGAGTGAGTGATGTGTGTGTGCTGCGTGCGTGCGTTCATGTGTGTGTGCACACCGTGCATGCATATCTGCGTGCGTGTGTGTGCATGAGAAACGTCAAGGAAGTAGGAAAGTGATTTATGATCAAGCTCCAATGACTGAGAAACGTGTCACAATATAAAATTTAAAAACTTGGAAGATATCAAAAAAGCTGATGAACTGAATTCTACACAACAGTTTAATAATGATATATCATTACAGACTACACAGGTCCCATCCTTTTTCTTTTTTCTTCCCTTGTAAAAAACTTTGACATAATTTTATACTGTATGTAGGGTTTAATAGAATAGCTACTGTACACATATGGCACACACACACTCACACACACACACACACACAAAAAGTGTACATATAATGATAATTATACACATAGTAACATACACTCTCCACACAAACACACACGACACACACACACACACACACACACAACACACACACACACACACACACACACCTCACTACACACACACACACACACACACACACACACACACACACACAACACACACACACACACACACACACACAACACACACACACAACAACACACACACACACACACACAACACACACACACACACACACACCACACACTACTACACACACACCACACACACACACACACCACACACACACACAGCAGAAACAATGGCTGCATGACTTCCTCCTTCCAATCTGTTCCTCAGGTAAATCATTTTGTTGACTGCTGCTCCCTACTTCAATTAAGATGTGAACACTGATATTTTTTGTTTCTGATTTGTGTCTAATTTACAAATTGTTGAATTCACATAAAACACACACACACACACACCACACACACACCCCACATAACACACACACACACCACACACACACACACATACACACACACACACACACAACACCACAACACCAAAACACACACACACACACACACACACACACACACACACAACAACACACACACAAGGAAAGGCCTTACACCTCCCTCCTTTCAACTCTATCCTCAGGGTAAACTTGTTCACTGCTCCCAACTTCAGTTAAGATATAGGGCGATGGAAAGTCAAGCGGTTAGAGCACTGTGCTCATGATCTGACAGCCCAGGTTTGAGCCACCACCAAGGCGTCCATTCAAGGAAATTTTCCCCCTGAAGTTTATTTAATATTCAATGGACTACTCTTACAAAAGCGGAATAGGATTTAAAGTGTACGCACGATGTTCTCCATGCATTTGCACATGGGCCTTCGGTTTATAGTCTCATCCTAAGGCTTTTGGGAGAGTGGAGTCAGCACTGATGTTAACTCCCAGGGGAAAATCCCCTCAAACAGAAATCGAACCCGGTCGTCAAATTGCGAGACAATGTTCTGACCACAAGGCTATCCTGTCCCCCTAAGTTAACATCAGTACCGACTCTACTCCCTCAAAAGTCCATCAGATGAGACCGTAAGCATAAACTGAAGTTCTGTGTATTAACGCATGCAGAACTAAAAACATCTAGCGCACACATTAAAGACCTGTTACTGCATTCAGGAAGATGAAGCCATTCTGTGCTGGTTGGGATGGATGACATTTTTTGTTAACCCACTCCTTTCCCCCCCCCCAAAACCCCGCATGCATACTAAATACTAGTGTATATTTAGACACATCCCTGAAGTCTGAAGCTCGCGACCATAATATGGGTAAATGGTCACATACCCAAAAATCAGGTCATGTATCCCACACTATAAACCACTACAGAATTCTCCACACCACCACCCATACTGCAAAAGCATGACCAGTAAAAGCGAAGAATAATGGTAACACTGACAACCATAATCAACAGCACAGTGTGGATATATATATATACATGTATACATGTCTGTCTATTCAATAGTGACCTTTCCTCAAACAACACACAACAGCAATGACAATATCTGTAATTGTTGTCTCCATGTTGCAGCACTCGTTGTGTAAAACTACAGACTCGTCTTTTGTTAAGTTATTGACTGCATGAGAAGGAAACGGCCAAAAGGAAGCATACACTCCAACAACACATGCAATGATGGACAGACACACTCACACACACAGAGGCATGTGCCTGTTTATATATTACTAATATAGTGTAATTTATATGCACACAAACACACACACACACCTCTCACACACAGTGTTCAAAACACACACACACACACACACACACACACACACACACACACACACACACACACACACACACACACTCTCTCTCTCTCTCTCTCTCTCTCTCTCTCTCTCTTGTTTCTGTCTTCTCTCTCTCAACATTACACAACTATCACATTGAATTGATGACAGCAGTTATCTCAGACTCACCAAACAGAAGTGCTCAGTCAGTGCACACTACAGCAACCCACCGCATCAAAATGCACAACACTCGACCCACACACACTGTGTCTGGTAACCCACATAGATAGAGATGACTCACTGAGCTATATCTGCATTGTAAGTGTAAACACTACACCACTACTATTCCTGCACACATTCCAAAAAGCTTTCAAATTACCACCAACAACAACAAAATTTCGTGTCACACTTTAAAAAAGAAAAAAAATAGTTCTTATCATTGTAGAGATTTTTTTTTAAAAAGGGTTTAAAAAAAAATTCATTCTGTGAACTATTTGATTAATCCTGGTTCAGTTGCAATTTGCTCTACTACATGTTGTACATCTTGAAATTACAGTTCATACACAAACTCTACACATCCCACCACAATAAAAACTTGCACACACTTCACCCTGAACATATAGGTCACAAACATAGAAATCTTTAGATCATTAATTTACACTCTGTCAAATTTACAAAAACAACACACAGCATTCATGAACCAAATATCGGCATGTTTTGCAGAGCACACTGCATCACAACAGTGAAATGACGTTAAAATGAAACTACACACACAACACACACACACACACACACACACACACACACACACACAACACACACAGAAGCATACATTCAAATGTGAAAAATTTCTGCAGACCATACAGATCTACTGAGTAATTAGAGTTTGTTTTCAGAGACAGAACATACATCTATGTGAAACACTATAATTCAGCACATTCTTTTCATGAGCAAATTACAAGCTTTAAGAGCTTTTAACGTAACCACTTTCACACATGACATGCTGGTATCTTTAAAAAAAAAAAAAACACACACACACACACACACAAATAATTATATGCATACGCATCCACACAAAACACAGAAAAATAAAACAAACAACAAAACCACAAGAGCAAACAACAACACAACAAAAGCAGATGAACAAAAAAGAAAAGTTTTAACAACAACAACAACAACAAAATGAAAGACATTACCTTCACTTCAAAACTTCAACTGACAAACTCCACCCTACTCATCTTAACCCTTTTAGTCCCAAACTGGGATTTGCCAGGATTAATTATTCCCTCCCCCGAATCCCAAACCAGGATTTGCCGGGATTTACACACAGTAGTTTTCCATCATGCAGTGACCTTCAACATCGCCACCACATGCCGAAGCTCAATCAAGCCAGAGGTACAGATCCTGCTGTGAGTCTGGAAGTAATTATAGCTGCTGGTTATGTACTTAGAAGGAGGAAAAGGCGAGCCAGCATGTGTGCCTGACCTGATTTCGTGATGGAATATGAAATCTAGAGGCAATTTGTGTTCAGAAAATCCAAATGCAAGAGGGTTAATACATTCTACAACTATCATCTAATTTAAACAACAACCGACACCAATAAAACAGATTTTCCACAACCCAACATACAAAACTCATTTTCAGTTACAGAAGAAAGAAAGATAATGAAATTTCACCCTCACCTTTTTTTTCTTTACGTGCGACGACACACTTCGACACTGAAAGAATCAGCTAAATCCCCGAAGGCCTCACGACTGGCACGACAAGCTTGTCACTTGCAGGTTTCTCTCCATCAGTCAAGAAGCTGTGCAAGTTGTAATTCTACTTTGCCACCACCGTCGTGTCTGTATCAGTTTTCCCTCCTCTGTTGCTGATACTAGCTGTCAGATGCTTCAGGAAAAAAACCAAAAAAACAAAAAGATTGGGGAAAACAGGCTGGGTTGTGAAGAAGTGTGTGTGTGTGAGTGAGGTGATGTTCACTTTTACCACTGTACTGTAGATATTGCAAAACAGCTGCCTATGAATTAAGTTTTCTCTTATTTTCCACAAAAGTGTAAAGTCAGCCTTGGTGAGATGATGGTGGGGGTGGTGTGGTGACTAGTGATGACGGTAGTGGTATGGTGACGGTGGTGATGATGAACGGTGGCAGTGGTTCTGGTGGTGATTATACTGGCAGTAGTGGTGACAGTGGTGACGATGGTGAGTGAGATGATGATAGGTGGGGGGTTAGTGGCAGTCTCTTACTAATGGTGCCGATTCAGAAGCTTGCCATCATGATCTGTAAACACAAAAATATGCACAGAATCAATGTCTTGCCCTTTTTTTTACCCCCTTTTACAAACCATACCAATTTGCTGAAAAAAACTGTTGAGTTGTAATGACATTTATAAATCAACGCAGCAGCTGTTAAAAAAAACAGATCTTGAGTCCTTATCAAATTCTATTCAGTCATTTCACTGATGTAACTATCTGGGTAATACATGTAACTATCTGGGTAATACACAACACATCACAGCTGAATGTTTGAGAAAAACAATGATGTGTCACTCATTGAGTTTCACCTTCTCCAGACTTTCTTATCATCGCTGCTTTTGCTCAGAGTGACGTCGCATCAAGAACACTTCACAGCCTGCAAGATATCACAGGCATAGTTTTAAACGACATGCACATGCACAGTCTAAAGACGAAGGTGGCAGAATGGTTAAGGCATTCACCTGCTAAAAAAGTAAACAGTGAGATCCTGGTTTCAATTCCCACCCTTGCCCTTTCTTCCCAGTTTGACCAAAAAAAAATCCTGAATGTCAAAGTCCTTCGGGTGAGACTTAAAACCAAGGCCACTTGTGCAAAATGCACACAGAACATCTTGGTTATGGGCATGGTAAAAACCTGTTCCACATTTCGGAAAAGTAGGCCATCATGTGCCAGTTTGAACGGATGACAAAATTAAGATAGAAAAAAAACCCATCATGCACACAGGTATTGTGTTAAGACACACCATCCTTGAAGAAGTCAGAATGTGGCTACCTACATGGTTGGGGGGAGGGGGAGGAGCCATTGCACATGCAAAAATCTCATCATTGGTGAACCTTATAGCTCTAGCCAAGCAAAAAACAAAACAAAACATACATACACACAAAAACAAAACAAAACATACATACACACAAAAAACAAAACAAAACATACATACACACAAAACAAAACAAAACATACTACACACAAAAAACAAAACAAAACACAAACACAGACACACAGAGACAAAAACCCATGCACAGTCAGATATTTTCTGGAGAGCGTGGGCAGACGACCAATCAGAAAGCCTAATTAAATAGGCACTGTGAACACGTTCATTGACTAAAAACAAAAAATCTGTTCGATGATGAAATCTGATGGAAAACGTGTACATTATACAACATTTAAAATCATTCATGCACACCACAAAAAATATCACCAAAGCATCACTAGCCTGCTTCCATATAGACTTAATCAACAATCTATGCCTGGAACTATCATAACCTCCATCACAATTATGCCTGGGTGACACGTTAAAAATGTTCCCCATTCAGATCTGTCCCTCCCTGAAATGCATTTTATTCATTCACGTTGTCTATTCAAATTACTGCCCTGGTGACCACATAAGTTAGGAATGGCAACACACACACACCACACACACAACACACACAAACATCAACACACACAGAGAATTACAAACATAAGGGAAAAAAAGAACCTAGATTATTCATGAATATCTAGAGTAAGTAAGGAAGCATGTAAGACCCCCCCCCCCCCCCCCTCTAAAAAAACAATGATTTATGCACAAGATCTCTGTGTGTGTAAGTAAGCATATAAGCATGGCAGCACAAATATGCCTGCCTATTGCCTGAATGGACACGTGCATGCATGCATGACAATGTATGTACCACTGTGTGACTTCCTGATGCACTGTGAACTTTCAACACTGTGTTCTACCTTTCCCAGGTGTGTAACAGTGCATGCTTGTGTTTCTTCATGCATAAAGGAAGATGCATACTTAGAATGCATGTTTTTAAAGTGTATCCAGGGTAGGGGACGGGATAGCTCAGTGGTCAGAGTGCTGCTTTCCCCTAGTCAAGTTAAGTAGCGTAGAGCGTGGTTACCAATTGGATGGGTGACCGTATACGCGCCTAGGCTTTAGTACGGTCCCCCCAGCTGTAAATGGGTACCTGCCCTCTTTAGGGTCAGGGAAGGTAAAGCAGCAAGGGAGAGGAGATGGGCGCTGCCCTCAATATGCTGGCCCTTAGAGAAGCTGAGGTCTCTGACGCCTAATTCCCCTATGACCACCTAAGTTATGGGACACCTTTACCTTTATACCTATCCAGGGTAGCCTAGTGGTTAGAGTGTTTAGCTTGCGACTTCACAGCCCAGGATCAAGCCTGGGTTCTAACCACCACCAAGATGATCATTCAAGGAAATTTTCCCCCTTGAATTAACATCAGTACTGACTCCACTCCCCTGTAAGTCCTTCAGACGAGACCATAAACTGAGGCCCCATGTGGGAACAAATGCAGAACATCTTGCACACACTTTAAAACCCATTTTGCCTTTTGGAAGAGTAGGCCATATATGCCAGTAAGAATGGATAACAAAAATGATATAAAAAATATACTTGCACCCTGCTGTTATGTTTAGACACCATCCCCCAAATTGGAATGCGGCTAGCTACTTAATGGTGGGCAAAACAGTCGCATACACAAATATCTCACCATTGGTAAACCTAGGAGCTCTGGTCAAGGAACAAAACAAAACCAAAAAAAAAAGTGTACTATTCTTCCAAGGGCCATTCACCTACTATCCTTACCATCCCTTCACTTCATACAGGTGCCATATAATTCAGAACATGAAACTCCACACAGGCTACACAGAGCAGCGTTCAGAACATGAAACTCCACATAGGCTACACAGAGCAGCGCACCAGCAAGACTGGCACCCAGACAACAGAACATGTGCTGCAATCCTGCCCGCTACCGGAGTCAACCTGAAAGAGGATCTGGCCTGACCCTGCCGTGTACTGCTGCCTTAATCCTGTTCTGCTTTTCGTAAGAGTAGGCCTTTGTGTGCTGGTGGGAACAGATGACAAGATTTACAAAACTGAATACACACAGGGACTGGATGTAAAAAAAAAGCACATGAGTGCTTGTTCCATTATCCTCGATATAGAAGAGTAAATAAATAAACTAAATCACAGTGATCGAGCTGTCCACGTGACATTTGTAACAGAAAAATATGGGAACGGAATAGCAAAAAAAAAAACCCATCCCAAAACAACCCCTCCCTCCCCCTTAAAAAGCCAGAGCCCCCAACCCCCCCCAAAAAAAAAGCCAGAGACAAATTTCATATGGGTGCAAAAAAAAAATCTCTATGACAAATGGCCAGTAGTGAGTGACATTTCACGATGTACTAATTGTCAACACAAAGGCTAATTAATTCAACGTTAATTGCTGCTGCAAAACGTTCTGCTCAGTACTTGTGCTGGATATAAGTCAGCACTATTAATCATGATGTGTGGAGGATTGACTGACTACAGTTTTTGTGTGTGTGTGTGTGTGTGTGTGTGTGTGTGTGTGTGTGTGTGTGTGTGTGTGTGTGTGTGTCGCGTGTGTGTGGGTGTGTGTGTGTGTGTGCGTGCATGTGTGTCTGTGTCTGTGTGTCTGTGTGAGTGTCTGTGTGTGGTTTCTGTGCATGCATGAATTTATGTGTGAGTGTGTA
Source organism: Stramonita haemastoma (assembly GCA_030674155.1). Lineage (NCBI taxonomy): Eukaryota > Metazoa > Mollusca > Gastropoda > Neogastropoda > Muricidae > Stramonita > Stramonita haemastoma. The sequence continues at coordinate 17,098,961 of CM060344.1, forward strand.
TGCGTATGTATGTCTGTGCTTCCAAGTGTGATGCATAATAATTTACATGCAAGCTTCTGCTCATAAGTTTATAGCTCTTACCTTTTATTCCCCCCCCTCTTCCCCCCCCCCCCCCCCCCCATTCCCACCAACAGCTTTTCAATCTCCTTCTTCCCCAGCACTGCAATCACATCTATAAGTGTGGAGATTTGTAAGCCCTCTATAAATCATGCATTCATACTTCATTGAACACTCATACAGCAACTACTGTTGTCTTGTCATTTGAGCAAAAATGCGTTGCGCTGCTGTTAAGCACCTGACAAGTCAGGCCCAGCGCATCCAACTTCAGCATGGGAGAGAATTGTTATCTTTTAAATCTTTCTGTAAAAAAAAAAAGGCAAGATGATGGACCAAGCAGGCAGAAAAAGACAAAAGGAGTGACAAGAAGAAAAAGAACAAGGCAAGTACAAAGAAAGAAGAGAGAGAGAGAGAGAGAGAGAGAGAGAGAGAGAGAGAGAGAGAGAGAGAGAGAGAGAGAGAGAGAGAGAGAGAGAGAAGAGACAGACAGAGAAGAAGAGAGACAGACAGACAGAGAGAGACAGACAGAAAAGAGAGAGAAGAGAGAGAGAGAGAGAGAGAGAGAGAAGAGAGAGAGAGAGAAGAGAGAGCAGAGAGACAGAGAGACAGAGACAGAGACAGAGAAGACGAGAGCAGACAGACAGACAGAACAACACAACAGACAGACAGAAGAAGAGCAGAAGAGAAGAGAGAAGAGAGAGAGAGCCAGACAAAAATCAGAAGGAGAGGAGAGAAAGACTGACAGACACCACACATCACCACAACAGACACACAGACAACACGACATACAGAGTAAAGAGGAGTTCCTACACAAAAATTTCAGAAGGGGGGATTGCATTATACTGACGACCACCAGGCATTCCCACTGGAACAGATACTCAGATCTACACTCATCTATGTTATTGCGTGTCATTATCACACAGACAGTGATCACTACCACCTGCTGTCGACACCACGATTACATAGTCCTCCCCACTACAAACTGATCTCAGTACTTATAATGATTGCTGTAAACTCACACACAACACAACACACACAGAGTCACACAACACACACACCACACACACACACACACACAACACACACACACACACCACACACACACACACACACACACACACACACACACACAATACCGTCTTGTCAAGCTTTAATTGAAATGATTATGCAGAAAATGCTGATGTTGTTGAAGATGTGCACTTGAGTTCAGAAATCCAATGATGGTCTGGACATGGCACAAGTATGCAAGCATAATTATTCTCCAAAGAAAATTAACATGAGAAAAACAACCAGAAAAAACACTGTAACTTATACGAACACTGATTTTGGATTCAGACTCTGTCTGTCTGTCTGTCTGTCTTTCTCCTCCCCCCCCCTCTCTCTCCCTTATCTTTCCCCTCCCTCTCTCTCACTCTCTCTCTAACTCAAGTCTTAAAAGTCTTTTAAAAAAAAAAAGAGAAGAAAAAAGATAACAATCTTGAAGTTCTAGAAAAAATCCACAATCTTGAAAAACAGTATCAAAAAAAGACAAATCTTTATAAAAAAATTTAAAAAAACAGTATAAAAAACCTCAAAAACAAAAAAAACTCAACAAACAACACACACACACACAAATCCTTAAAAAAAAAACACCCAAACTCAAACCCCAAACAACACACACACATACACAAATCTTGAACAAACAACAACAACAGAAAAAAATCTTAAACAAACAGTCTCTGAAAAAAATCACAACCGGATCCTTCAATCCAAAATCTCCCCTCTTTCTCCACAGCTTCTTCACAGTACAATCTTCCTCTCCCACCACACCCGGGTTCGAATCTGGTCGAGGAGATTTTTCTTCTGGAGTTAACATCAGTGCTGATTCCACTCTCCCCACAAGTCCTTCGGATGAGACTTTAAACCGAGGCCCCGTGTGCGAACGCACGCAGAACATCTTGCGCACACGTTAAATCCTGTTCCGCTTTTCGTAAGAGTAGGCCATCGTGTGCCGGTGGGAACAGATGACATTTACAAAACTGCATACACACGGGGACTGGATGTAAAAAAGCACAAGAGTGCTTATCCCATTATCCTCGATATAAAAGAATAAATCAAATCAAATCAAATCAATATTCATATCATATACAATATGTTCCACTTTTTGCAAGAGTAGGCCATTATGTGCTGGTGGGAACAGATGACAAGATTTACAAAACTGCATACACACGGGGACTGGGTGTGAAAAAAAAAGCACACGAGTGCTTATTCCATTATCCTCGATATAAAAGAATAAAATAAAATTTTTTAAAAAAAACAACACACACACACACACACAAATCTTAAACAAACAGTCTATGACCAAAAAAAATCACAACCGGATTTTTCAATCCAAAATCTCAACTCTTTCTCTACACCCTCATCACAGTACAATCTTCCTCTCCCATCCACGTGCATCCAGCACACCCACCCACAGCACACACAGGCCGGCAGAGTCATTGCACTCCGGACTGGTATGCTGTAAAGCCGGACAGATGCTGACAAAGACAGACGTGACCACACTCTGCCGACGACGGAGACAGATGTTTTGCTGATCCTGTGAAGAAATGCTAGTAGTCGATTCACAAGCTGTTGCATGCCCCGTGGTAAGGAGGCTGAGAAAGAGATAGGGGCAGACTCACATCATAGATCACTGTTTTTCTATGTGTACAGCTATTGCTAGCATGGGGATGTTTATAGACACAGAGAGAGAGAGAGAGGAGAGGGAGAGAGAATGTTCATGAATTCATAAATAAGCTTAAAGAGGTTGTAAGTAAGTGTGAGTGTGTGTGTGTGTGTGTGTGTGTGTGTGTGTGTGTGTGTGTGTGTGTGTGTGTGTGTGTGTGTGTGTGTGTGTGTGTGTGGTGTTGTGTGTGTGTGTGTGTGTGTGTGGTGTGTGTGTGTGTGTGTGTGTGTGTGTGTGTGTGTGTTTTGTTGTGTGTATGTGTGTGTACATACAAGTAAAAAATTAATCCATGTATGTATATATACAATCTTGTGCACATGGGCACACACATGCCACACACACACACACCATCCTATCTCTCTCTCACACACACACACGGGGACTGGATGTAAAAAAGCACACAGGTGCTTATTCCATTATCCTTGATATAAAAGAATAGATAAATTTATGATAAACAAGCAAACACACCACACACACACACACACACACACCACTTTCAAAAAGGCCACAAAGATTTTTTTTCTCCTGCATTCACTCCCACACTAACACCAACAACCAAAAAAAGTCACCACCACTGGAATCTGCCAGAGAGACTGACATTTTCCCTTCTAAAAGTTAATAGACTAAAATATCGTGACAGTAAGTCTGTAGGCAGCCTTGAATATCCCTTATCATTCCCTCAAGACTAAGTTGCTCAGCTCCCCCCCCCCCCCCACTCTTTCACCCCTCCCCTCTTTCCCCCTCTCTCCCTGCCACAGGCTTGGAGTCAGTATTCATTTCCTTGGTGTGTGTGTGTGTGTGTGCCAACAGATCAATAACTAGACAGGAGATTTCTTTTTACATGTATAGTTTCTCCAAGACCTGATCTGGCTCCTGTTTTCTGTTTTTTTGTACTAGGTCAGCATGCCTGTGTTGATTTTGTTTTCCTTTTGTTTGGTGTGTGTGGAACAGTATGTCGTCGGGCATTTCTGAGCGTGACACACTAGGGATCTTGAACATGTAGGTCTATATAGTATAACTGTTGATTTGTCTGTGTCTGTACTTTTTTTTAAAGTGTGTGGTGTGTGTGTGTGTGTGTGTGGTGTGTGTGTGTGTGTGTGTGTGTGTGTGTGTGTGGTGTGTGTGTGTGTGTGTGGTGTGTGTGTGTGGTGTGTGTGTGTGTGGCGGCGCGCATGCGTGCGAGCGTGCATGTGTGTGTGCATGTGTGTGTGCATGCCTTTGTGCGTGTGTGTAAAATGATAAAGACTAACCCCACATTCACAGTATGCTATCTGCAAGTTCATTTATCACCTAAGGATGACAGGGCTACAAGTAATTATAGCACTGACTCTCCAAAGTTGGTTTTAACATGATCAGACCAGACTGTCTGGTGAATGTCTTTTTTTCGTTTGTTTATTTTGTTTCCTAGCTAGAGTTCCAAGGTTCGCCAATGGTGAGATTTATCGTACGCAACCATTTTCCCCCTACCATTTAGGTAGCCACATTTGGACTTAAATGACACCTGTGTGCAAGCATGCTGGTGTTGATGTTTTTTGTCATCTGTTCCTACTGGCACACAATGGCCTACTAACTCTTCTGAAAGGTAGAACAGATTTTTAATGCGTGTGTATGCAAGATTTCTGCCAGGGTTCACACATGGGACCTTGGTTTATAATCTTATGTGAAGGATTTTGACATTCAGTTTGACTTTTTTTGTCAAACTGGGAAAAAAGGGCAAGGCTGGGAATCAAACCAAAAACCTCATGGTTTACTTGTTGGCAGGCAAATGCCTTAACCATCCTGCTACCCTCCTTGAATCTTAATTTAAGGAGTGATTATTCACGAATAGTACCTTGATATGGCCTTGATGTAGGACTTTCCCCACCTGTAATGAGCTCCCTGCCCTCTTTAGAAAAGGCAACATCATTAGGTAGTGAAGGAGAATGAATAGGAACCATCCACATGCGCATAAATCTCTCGCTATTCATATGCAGCATAGAACACATGCGCATTACACACACACTTTCACATTCAGATTTGGAGAACATTCTTTGTACTCAGTACAGTTATCGAAAATCTTCTACCAGAAAAATTTGTTTCTCTAATCCACAGATTGAAACTAAATGCCTTTCGAGGAAAAATTTGCAAAAAATTACAATGTATATGTGCTGAAAAACTTTCAAATATTCATGTTTTGTATCACTGTCCAGGTTTAAAAAAAGTTCCTACCATCATTTCAAAATAAGTCCATACTCGAGGTTCTTACGAATCCAAAGTTATTGCACGAGACAGCATTATTTCTCATGCGATCCCCAGTAGCTTAATTTTTGTAAAATATGACAATGCGTCTGTCACAATATTTATATCAAATGATTCACAAATGTTCAGGTTCTGTGTGCGTGCATGCGTGTGTGCACGCGCACAGGAACTTGTACTCACATATTTTGATAAAGGTTCATGACACCACACACACACACACACACACACACACACACACACACACACACACACACACACACATTTAGCTCAGTTCAAAGAACACCACCTTACCCCCTCCCTCCCTTACAACAAAACACCAACACCCTATTGATCCAATCAACAACACAAAAAAGGCTGACCATGTATCCTCCGCCTAAGTAACAGTGAAGTCACTACTATCCTGATAAATCTCTTACGACAGAGGGATCAATGGTGAGGTTAATCAGTGTTCTGACCCCATAGCTCTGCAGTCAGTCACCCTGCAAGCCCTCTGCTGAGGACAAGGAGAGAGAGCTTAGTTACGCAAAACTGAATCTATCTATCTATCTATCTAATCTATCTATCTATCTATCTATCTATCTATCTATCTATCTATCTATCTCTATCTATCTATCTATCTATCTATCTATCTATCTATCTATCTATACATATATATACATAATATATATATATATATAGCCGCCGCTGTAGTCTAGTGGTCAGGGCGTTGGACTCGTAATCTAAAGGTTGCGGGTTCGATCCCAGCTTTCGGCTATGGCGTTGTGCCCTTGGAAAAGGCACTTTACGGCTATTTTCTCACCCCACCCAGGTGTAAAAGGGTACCAACCTTGGGTTGGGGGTTAACCCTGCGATAGACTGGCGTCCTATCCAGGGGGGAGTCTATGACTCTCAGTCGCTTAACGCCACAGAAACCGGGATAAGCACCGGCCTGATGAGCCTTAGGCTCTGGACAGACTTTAACTTTATATATATATATATATATATATATATATATATATAATAAACAAAGTTAAAGTCTGTCACGAGCCTAAGGCTCATCAGGCCGGTGCTTATCCGGTTTCTGTTGGCGTAAGGACTGAGGAGTATAGATCCCCTGGATAGGACGCCAGTTTGCAGGGTTACCCCACACAGGTTGGTCCCTTTTACACCTGGGTGGGGGTGAGAAAATATGCCTGTAAGTGCTTTTCCAAGGGAACAACGCATAGCCGACTAGATGGGATCGAACCCGCACCTTTAGATCTACAGTCCAACGCCACAGAACACTCGACTAAGCACCGGCCTATGACTTAGATACGACAGATATTAACTTTTATATAATATATATATATATATATAATATATTATATACATACACACACACACACACACACACACAACACATATATATAATATATGTATGCAATGTATGTGATGTTGTGTGTGTGTGTGTGTGTGTGTGTGTGTGTGTGTGTGTGTGTGTGTGTGTGTGTGTGTGTGTGTGTGTGTGTGTGTGTGTGTGTGTGTGTGTGTGAATTATATCATATTCTCTGGAGTTCGATTTTTAAAATCTGTAAAATATTTTTTTAAGAGATCTTTGAGGATGTGGTGGGCACACATGCAACATACACAGACATACAGCCATGGACAGACAGACAGACAGATGACATAGAGACATGGACAGACAGACAGACAGATGACATACAGCCATGGACAGACAGACATGACAGATGACATAGAGAAAAGTGACATGGGCTAGACAGACACACACACACACACAAAAAAGGACTGAGAAAAAGGAAGAAAATGAATGTGATTGTTTTACTTTCTGCTTCGAATCCATTTGTTCTGTTATGTATTGTTTTTCTTTGTATGCACTGTACTTGTTTTGGAGGAGGAATTGATATAGGTTTGTATGTGTGTGTGTTAAACGATTTTTAAGGAAACCATGGATTATTTTCCATTGTATGAGTGAATATATATATATATATATATATATATATATATATATATATATATATATATTTTATTGTATGTGTGTGTGTTTTTGTGTGTGTGTGTGTGTAGTTTCTTCTTTTGGTGTGGGTATTTTTCAATTTCATTTTCAACCTTTTTTTATTTGTATGACATATCTTCTTAAGGTTTTTCCTTTTTCAAATATGCATATATATATAGATAGATTTTCTTCTTTTTTTTTCTTAGATGGATGGCTTGATAAAAAAAAAAAAAAAAAGCAATTGCACTGCTTATGCAATGTACCATCTGGAAATAAAAGTTTGACTTTGACTTTTACAAACACACACATACAGAGGGAGGGAGGGAGGAGAGGGAGAAAGACACAGAGAGAGACAGAAAGAGAGAGACACAGAGAGAGAGAGAGACAGAGACAGACAGACAGAGAGACAGACAGACAGAATAATATAGCTATGGTCAACACAGCAGTATGGAAAACAGCCCACACATGTGAGGACACTGCTAAAACGATTTCTTCATTGACCTGGGTAATGGCACACCTGTCTTTTATATCATGGCATACATGCTGATATTGATTCACACACACAAACACAGACACGGACACAGATACACACACACATGTACACACACACACACACACACACACACACACACACACACACACACAACACACACACACACACACACACACACACACACACACACACACACACACACACACACACACACACACACACAACACAACACAACACAACACAACACAACACACACACACACACTTTCCTTCTTTCTTAACCCTATATATCCACTTCTATCTGCCTCCTTCTCTCTCTGTCTCTCTCTATGTTTGTCTGTCTGTCTGTCTGTCTGTCTGTCTGTCTGTCTGTCTGTCTGCTTCTGTCTGTCTCTCCCTCTGTTTGTCTGTCTGTCTCCCTTTCATAATAATAATAGTGATTAAGTATTGTTTGAGGTGTTTTTTTTTCACATTGTCATTAAGAGTCCTGCACCCTCTCTCCAGATGTTGTTAGTTTCCAACAGTGCCAATTTATGTTTTGTTTGGCTTGGCATTTTGTTTGTCACAGCTGTACTTTATCACGCATTCTTCTCATTAATCATCAATTTGATCAGCAGCCCCCTTTATGTATGGGCGAATGGTCTCATTAGGAATAAATCTTTGCAGAGTTTAAAGATCAGTTCTCTCTCTCTCTCTCTCTGTCTCTCTCTGTCTCTCTCTCTCTGTCTCTATGTCTGTCTCTCCCCCCCCCCCCAACCTTATCTCTATGCAAATCTACTTCCTTCTTTATCTCTCCATCTCTCTCCCCAGTTGTTGTCTCTGTATAGTGTGTGTGTGTGTGTGTGTGTGTGTGTGTGTGTGTGTGCGTGCGTGCGTGCGTGCGTGCGTGCGTGCGTGCGTGCGTGCGTGCGTGCGTGCGTGCGTGCGTGTGTTTGTGCGAGCACGTCAATTCACTTTTATAAAGTGTCTTTCCCACTGACAAGTCAAGTGATATCAGAAAGAAACAGAAAGTGTATGGATGTATGCCTGTGTGAGTGTGAGTGTGAGTGTGTGTGTGTGTGTGTGTGTGTGTGTGTGTGTGTTGGTGTGTGTCTATGTGTGTGCATGTGTGTGTGTGTTCATATGCATGTGCATGAGTGTTCATATGCATGTGTGCACATGTGTGTATGTGTTTGTATGTGTGCATGCACTTCCATGCTTGCTTGTATGCACATATATCTATGAGCATGTGTGAGTGGAGATGTGCATGTACAGGTGCCTGGCAAAAATCAGTCCAACTGCTATCACACGTATGGATTTTTCTGTGCTCTATAAATTGTGCATCTCACTGACTTGACATTAGCAGCCTGTGAACATATAAGTATTCAGCCAGACTGTGTGAATATGAAATGATATAAGAAATGAAATTAAATGCTAATAAAGATATAAATGAATGAAAAGGAAAAACAGAAACTAAAATTTCCACAGCAGCAAAAACAATAACTGTAAATTTAAAACAACAAACCATATCTTGCTAGTAAAACTCAGTGGCGCTGTTTCTACGAAAAATATGCTGATTCTTTACAGCTTCATATAAGCTATTTAAAAATGTGTCATGAATGAATATGACACCCATAACTAGAGCAAGAAACTAAACAGAAGGACAACATTCAAATACAGTACAGTTGAAATACTCTGCTACTACCTGCAACTCCACCAATTCAGTATATAGGTCACCTTGAACCAAGAAAACAATACACCAACATATGCTAAAACTTTAAGGCACCCAAGACTTAAAGAATGCAAAACGAAGCACAGACACTGATCAGAATAACAGCCAAGAATAAACACCACCACCACCACCACCAACAACAACCCCCAGACAGATCAAACATAATGTACATACTGCAGCACGAGAACAATAACAGCCAACATGACAAGAACAGTTCCAGATGTTGCCAACCTACACTCTGGCACTGCAGGCTCTCTCTCGCACCAGAAAACAGAACCTCCCTCCCGACTCTGTCCCAAGCACTCACCAGTGTAAGGCAACGCAAGGCAGCAGCCCTGGCTGTGTGCAAGGGATGTGCTAAGTTGCTTGAAGCACTGTGCAGACTCTGCAGAGTGCCGGACAAACAAGCATCAGAAATGGCCAGAGCACCGGACACAGGGGATCAGCATAATAATGGTCATCACACAGCCTCCAGCGTGACTGCCTAGGCCTACTGCCACTGCTGCTGCTGCTGCTGATGCTGCTTACTGCAGCCACCCACACACAACACCACGCTTCTTCACAGCTTTGCACAACCTCCTTCTGTCCAAGCCAGAGTTTCTACCCGTATATCCCCCTCTCTCTCTCTCTTTCACTGCACACACACACACACACACACAGAGTCTGTCTCTGTTGGCCTCTCCTCTCTATGAACAAGCTGTATAAAGGCAAGTTCCAAGGCAGATCAATTTTTTCCTCTCTCTCCTTTACATTTGCATATGTGATGAGCCCCTGGCCGTCTGTTCTGATCAATTCTATTGGCCGGGCGTCTTGTGAGGGGGTTGGGTATTGGCTGGTGTCAATGCGTGTGTATTGATTTTCTGCTCTGTCGAACTGTATCAGTGTAAACTGGCCCTGTGGTACATGCATGCACTTTCTCTCTCTCTCTCTCTCTCTCTCTCTCTCTCTCTCTCTCTCCCCTTCTCTCTCTCTCTCACCTTTATGTTTCTTCTCCCTCATCTCATCTATCCCTCTCTCACTCTCTTCTTTAGTCTGTCCCTGGGTCTCATGTATACACATACAGGTGTATCTATACAAACATGCACACCCATTCCATGAGACTTAAAAATACACACACACGCATATGTGCATCCCCCCCCCCCCCCCCCCCACACACACAGTGGAAAAAAACACACAAAAAAACATGAAAAATGAGACAAAGAGTATCATTTTTCTATTCTGTTTTCACCAAACTAGATCATTCCTTTGAAAGACAGATATATACATCAAAGGATCTTTACACCTTGTCTGCATCTGGATCTAACCTGAAAGGGAGTACATTTCTCTCAGAGGCATAAATATTTCTATGTCTACAAAATGACTGACACACATCTATATTATATGCATGCTGATACATCTGCTTGATAATACTGACACAGGCACAGTCACAAAACTAGTCTATCTTTCTGGAATGAACAAACACCGAGAACTATAAAATCACACACATAAGTTCAATCAGATTCATATGGAAAAAAAAAACAACGCACACAGGCACACAAACACAGCATAAGCACACAAACATAATAAATATAACACTCTTCAAAGCAAGTGTACACATGTACATATATATACACAAAGACATACAAACACACAAACATACACCACCTCCCCCCTACACATGTGCACACATATAAACACAGAGACAAGACAACAAGACACAAGATACACACACACACACACACACACACACACACACACACACACACACACACACACACACACACACACAAAACAATACTCATCACACAGAACACACACACTTACTTGCCCACCCACCAGCACAAACACACACACACACACACACACACACACCACAACCCCACCCACCCACAACCACCATAACCCCCCCCCCCCCCACACACATGCATGCATACACACACACATGCACACACACACATGCACACACACACACACATGCACACACACACACACACAAACTCAACCACCACAACACACACACACACACACACACACACACACACACACACACACAAACACACACACTCAACCACCATAAGCACACACACACACACACACACATGCGCGCGCACCACACACACACACTCAACCACCATAACACAGCACGCACACACACACACACACACACACACTCAACCACCATAACAAACATGCACACACACACACAGATACACACACACACACTCAACCACCATAACACACATGCGCACACACACACACACACACACACACACACACACACCACACACACACACACACACACACACACACATACCTCTTCAGCAAAAAAAAGCAGCACCTAAATCCTGTCACACGTAAAAAAACAGCCAACAAGGCTTTAAAAGTTAAGCGCAAACATGTGACTGGGGGGGGGAGATTGCGAAAGTTTTCTTTCTTTTTTTGGTCACCACGTCTCCAGGTGAAGAGAAGTGTGAGAGACATCTGGGCCCACTGCAGTGTAAATGTATTGACTCTCTGTCTCTGTCTGTCTGTTTGTCTGTCTGTCTCTCTCTAAGGGCCGGATGAAAAAAAGTATGTAATGCTTACTCTGTAACCCTTGAAAAATAAAGATTATTCATTCATTCTCTCTCTCTCTGTCTCTCTCTCTCCACCCTTGTCCCTCCTTCCTACCCTTCCTTCCTTCCTTCAAAAAAAAAAAAAAAAAAAAAAAAGAGACCCCCCCCCCCCCCCCAAAACAACTAAGCTTATGGGTTTGAGTAAGGACTCAGAATGACCTGACCTCAACCTCACATATGTTTTCAAACGCTTAGGCTACCCCTGACCAGCAACACCCCACACTGCCCCCCTCCACCCCCTCTATTTTTCCTCAGGTTTTTCCCCCCCCCCCCCCCCCATATTTTAGGTGCTTTTCCCCTCTCCCCTTTTTCTTCATTCTGGTTAGTTTGGGATTTTTTTTTTTACCATGTTCTTCAGCTAAAGTTCAGTTTGTACATGTTTTCAACAAACTCTTAAATCGTCTGTATCTCTCTTCCGTTTTTCTTTCCCACTCCTCCACCACTCACTTGCTCCCTCCAACTCTCTCTCCCTCCCTCCC
>CM060344.1:17116207-17153707 GCA_030674155.1 Stramonita haemastoma
TTCTGCAAGAGTAATCAAGAATAACTCACGATGTGCCTACCGAAATCCATGGTGTCGTCTGCTGCTCGGGTATGCCGCCATGTCGTGATTTGAGGTCCAATAGAGTTATCGATCCTTTCTACCAACCCTTGTGGTTGCGTCCCTTTTTCTTCTTCTTCTTTTCTGCCCCCCCCCCCCCCCCCCCCCCCCCCCCCTCCTCTCTCTCTCTCTTGATGGGAAAAAAACAACAAACAAACAAACAAAAAACCGGTTATCATTGCGTACAACATCTGTGTTTGTTGAAGCTGTTGCATACAGAACCCATGCCATGATGATTATCTGGGCTGTTGTGAAACTGTTTTTTGCTCTTTACTAGATTAAATTTGTTTTGTCACCAACCCTCTTCCCACTGTTCTCTTGTGAATGGGCTTAAAAGATTACAACAATAACCTATCGTCATTGACGTTGTCATTTTTGTTGTCATTCTCTTAGGACAGTCGGGAGATAGCCTACCTCCCTGCTCTTTCCGATTTTCAACTGTCCAGGGCTCTTTTGACGTACACAAGTCTGCAAGTACACGGGTCCGACTAGTTTAGAATTTCTCCCGAAAGAATTTACTTCAGCTCGATTTTTCTGTCAAACTGGAAGAAGGGTAAGACTTGGAACCAACCCAGAACCTCAGCACGTTTATTGTCAGGCGGTGAACGTTTCAACCGTCCTGCCATCTTTTTTTTCTCTGTCATTTGAATGTCCATTTACTTCGAGGTGATTTAGACTCTTATTTCCAAGCTATGTTTTAATTTTTTTAATGGTCTCATGATGTATGTGTTGGTGGTGGTGGTGGTGGTGATGATGTGATATGATAATGATGATAAAAGGGTGCAAAGTAGGGTTGGGAAAGGACAGTTTCAGTGTCCAAGGGTACAGTATTAACCCTTTCTCGATAGGGAAAACACGAATGATCAGCAAATGAAACATAATAGTTTTCTAGCCATGGGCTCAGAAATTGCATTTCCAACTGATATTATCAGAGGTTTAAGCCATGAAGGTAGCACATTATTAACGTTAGGTTACTGTGTTTTGCATTTATTTTTGATCCTTTGCTCTGTAAGCAGGAGGGAGGTGTGGGGGGGGTATTTATAAAACCAGAAGAGTCATACTGATATTACACACACACCGCGCACGCGCGCACGCACACACACACACACGCATGCACGGACGCACACACACACGCACGCACGCACACACCTACACACAAATGCGCGCGTGCGTGCGCATGCACGCACACACATTTACACACATACACACATCGCGCAATACACACACACCACGCACGCGCGCGCACGCGCGCGCGCGCCACGCACACACACACACACACACAACACATCAACACACACATCACACACACATATCATAAAATTCACACATACTGATCTATATACCATACTAGTGGTTTCACTCTCTAGATTTATGCTTCCTGCCAGCCTCTACCCCCCCTCCCCCCCCCTCCCCCAATCCCTCATCCCCCCCCCTTCTTTTTTGTTCCTCAGCTAGACCTCCAAGGTTCACCAACGGTAAGCTTTTGTAGATGCAACTATTTTTACCCACCATTAAGGCAGCTGCATTACGACTTCGGGAATTGTTTTTAAACAGGACACATATGTGCATGTGGTATTTTTGTTTGTTTCTATTTAATTTTTCTTCAGTTCCTACCAGTACGTAGGCTATTGCCTATTCTTCCGTAAAGTGGAACGGGGTTTTTAACTTGTGCCTGTTGGGGGGCGTGGAATCAATACTCGAGAAAATCCCCGAAAAATGGCACTTTTATTGTGTCTGAATCCCAGACCATATTAGCAACACCAGTCATGTTTGTGACATTATTACTCTTTTTCCTTATCACACACACACACACACACACACACACACACACACACACACACACACACACACACACAACACACACACACACACACATGCTGCACACACACACACATGGAGGGCGCGCTCCAGCCCAGCGCGCGCGTGCACACACACACACACCCCACACCCCACACACACACACACACACACACACACACACACACACACACACACACACACACAACAAGCTAGCCAGCCAGCCATTCTCCAATCTAAGATAATTTTTCATTTTGTTTTCATGTTTTAAAATTATATTTGTAATTGAACCCTGTCTCAGAAGGACAGGGAGGTCAGAATCATCGTTTTTGCAGCACAGAAAAAGAAAGGCACACCATAGAGGAAAGGCTGAACAAAAAAAAGTAGCAACCAACCAACAAACAAATACAAGTAACACAGCAGCAAGCAAAAAACAAACAAGAATCTCAAACAAACAAAACTTCTTACCAGATGCAATAAAATTAACTAAAAATACAACAACAAACAAACAAACTAAAATTAAAAAAAACAAAACAGACAAACAGACAATAACAGATTGAGAAAAAAAAGAGAGAAAAAACAACACCCAAAGCATCAAATAAAAAGTGATTAAAAAAAAACTTAAAAAAAAACCCAGCACAACAAAATAGGGTACTAAAACCAAAAAACAAACCAAAAAAAAAAAAAAAGAAAAGAAAAGAAAAAAGGTGAGTGTCAGATTAGACACAGGGGAGTCCCCAGGATGGCCAGTTTTTGGGTCCACCCTTTGAATGGAGACATAGTCTAGCTGCTTCAGGCTCAGATAGTGTTCCCCTGTGCCAGTGGCTCACCCTGTGAATGACAGCTGCTGTGGGGCTTAAGAACTTGATCAGCTGTGGTGCAATACCTCATCCATGGGACAAATGCTTCCTATTCTCTGGATATTAGCAGCAGCAGTTATGTCCCATGACAGTCTTAACTCCTTTTTTCCTATTTCTTACTTACTTACACTTACTTAAACATACTACTTACTTACTACTTACTACACACACACACACACACACACACACACACACACCACACACACACACACACACACACACACACACCACACACCACACACACCACACACCACATAGATTTACCAACTTAAAACAGAAAAATCATACATTGTTCAATATTTACAGCTGAAGTTATTGCAATTATTATGGCTCGTAATTAATTCTTGATTTGCCATGTTCATCTTTCAGAGCCTTCTTTGTGTAGACTCTAAATCGTATTGAAATAATCACCACTGCCAAGAAAGTATCCACAGTCAATTGGAAATTAGATACCTCAACCACCTTTAAGTTCAAGAGGTATTTCTGTTACTTTTTGTGGTACCTTCACACATGAGAAAATTTTTGAATGAATTGGCTGACAGAGTGCAAAAGGGCAAAACTATAATACACATCCAATAGAGCTACATGTCCCTTACCATACATGAGGGTATCATTTATGGAACAAGCATGAATCAGATTCAATGCATGATTTCCAAGAGTGCCAACTAATGCCCAAGTACATCATACATGTTGACAAATGATCCCTAAAAACAGATATCAGATTTCCTAACTGCAAGAAGGGTTATTACATATATTTTAAGAATTAAATGAATGCATTCCTTACAAAAATTTTGCAAAAATGTCGTGTAATGTGGAGAACATATTCCCAATACCATATCATATTTGGTCTGTGTAAAACCTTTCTACCTGCATTTCTGAGCAGTCTCTGAAGATGTCGAAAATTCAAGTAGCCTTGACATTGCAAATGTTCTTGTACAGTCCTTGAATACTGTGTATTGAACTATTTGTTTCAGTTAACTTTTATTAGTTTGATTTTTTACCTCAGTTCAAATTTTTTCCTTTCTTTCTTTAAATGCTCCTAGATACCAACACACATGCCATTTTCACACTCATCTTTCTGCCCCACACCCTCTTCCTTCCTTAATCTTCCATAACATTTTCTTTTTAATATCACTGATAGTGAACAGACATAAATGAAAACACCACACCACCACCACCACACACACACACACACACACACACACACACACACAACACACACACACACACACACACACACACACACACACACACACACACACACACACACACACACACACAGCCATACTCCAACCTATGAGAATATTTCATTTCATTTTCATGTTTTAAAATTACATTCATAATTGAACCCTGTCTTAGAAAGACAGAGAGGTCAGAATCATTGTTTTTGCAGCACAGAAAAAGAAAGGTACATCATAGAGAAAAGACTGAACAAAAAAACCCCAACCAACGAAAAACAACACAGCAGGCAGAAAACAAACAAGACTCCCAAACAAACAAAAATTCTTACCAGAAGCAACAAAATAAACACAAAAAACAAACTAAATTAAAAAAACTAAACAGACAATCAGACAATAACAGTTTGAAAAAGAAAGAACCCCCTCCCCCCCCCAAGCATCTAAGAAAGACTTATAATTTAAAGAAACAAAAAACAAACAAACAAGAACAGCACAACAAAACAGGGTACTAAAAACAAAACCAAAAAAGAGAAGAAAAAAAAAAGAGAGAGAAATCCAAAGTATCTAAGAAAGAATAATACTAAAAACCACAAAAAATAGATCACAACAGGGTACTAAAAACAAAACAAAAAAACAAAAAAAGAGAAAAAGGTGAGTGTCAGATTAGACACAGGGGAGTCCCCAGGATGGCCAGTTTTGGTCCACCCCTTGAATGGAGACATAGTCTAGCTGCTTCAGGCTCAGATAGTGTTCCCCTGTGCCAGTGGCTCACCCTGTGAATGACAGCTGCTGTGGGGCTTAAGAACTTAATCAGCTGTGGTGCAATACCTCATCCATGGGACATGATGCTTCCTGCTTTCTGGATATTAGCAACACCAGTCATGTAGTGAGACATTATTACTGTTTTGTCTTATTACACACACACACACACACACACACCACACACACACACACACACACACACACACACACACACACACACACGTGCGCACGCGCACACACACAACACACACACACACACACACACACACACACACACACACACACACAACACTCACACACACACACACACACACACACAGAGGCACAGCCAGCCAGCAATCTTTATTTATTTATTTATTTATTCTTTTATATCGAGGATAACAGAATAAGCAATCATGTGCTTTTTTTCATCCGGTCCCCGTGTGTATGCAGTTTTTGTAAATATTGTCATCTGTTCCCACCGGCACACGATGGCCTACTCTTACGAAAAGCGGAACAGGATTTAACGTGTGCGCAAGATGTTCTGCGTGTGTTCGCACATGGGGCCTCGATTTAAAGTCTCATCCGAAGGACTTTTGGGAGAGTGGAGTCGGCACTGATGTTAACTCCAGGAGAAAAATTTCCTCAACCGGACTCGAACCCAGGTCGTCAAATTGCCAGCGCAATGTTCTGACCACTAGGCTATCTGTCCGGCAATCCAGAAATCCAGCAAGCCAGCCAGCCATTCTCCAACCTAAGAGAATATTTCATTTCATTTTCATGTTTTAAATTTGTATTTGTAATTGAACCCTGTCTCATAAGGACAGGGAGGTCAGAATCATTGTTTTTTGTAGCACAGAAAAAGAAAGGCACATCATAGAGGAAAAACTGAACAAAAAAAAGTAGCAACCAACAAACAAACAAATACAAGTAACACAGCAGCAAGCAGAAAACAAACAAGAATCTCAAACAAACAAAACTTCTTACCAGAAGCAGCAAGATTAACTAAAAAAAAAAAAAAAAAACCGAAATAAAATTAAAAAACCAAAATGAACAATAACAGATTGAGAGAAAAAAAACACACACACCTAAAGCATCAAATAAAAAATTATTTTAAAAAACACCAAAAAACCACAAAAAAACCAAGAACAACAAAACAAAGTTATAAAAAAAAAGAAAAAAAAAAGAGAAAAAGAAAAAAAAGGTGAGTGTCAGATTAGACACAGGAGAGTCCCCAGGATGGACTGTTTTGGTCCACCCCTTGAATGGAGACATAGTCTAGCTGCTTCAGGCTCAGATAGTGTTCCCCTGTGCCAGTGGCTCACCCTGTGAATGACAGCTGCTGTGGGGCTTAAGAACTTAATCAGCTGTGGTGCAATACCTTATCCATGGGAGGTAATGCCTCCTGCTTTCTGGATATTAGCAGCACCAGTTATGTCCCATGACAGTCTTACTATCTTTTTGTTATTTTACACACACACACACACACACACACACACACACACACACACACACACACACACTCACACTCACACTCACACATATCTGTGTCAAAATATGTGGGTTTGGTGTATGGCTGTTTTCAAGACTTGCAAGGGATGGAGCCATTCCCAAACCTTAGAGGATTTTTCATTTTATTTTCATGTTTTAAAACTGTATTCATCATCCAAACTGGTCTTAGAAGGAAAGAGGGTTAAAAGCCATAATTTTGTAGCATATACTAAAAAAAGCACATAGAAGAGGAAAGGCTTAAAGGGAGACAAAAACCAACCAAACAACCAAACAAAAACAACAAGTAACACAGCAGCAAGCAGCAAACAAACAAGAATCCCAAACAAACAAAACTTCTTACCAGTAGAAACAAAATAAAGCTGAAAAAATAAACTAAAATTGAAAAAAACGCAAACAGACAATAACAGATTGAGAAAGAAAGAAAAAAACCCAAAACATCAAAGAAAAGAATGATCAAAGAAAGAGAACAGCACAAGAAAACAGAGTTATAAAAACAAAGCACCCCCCCCCCTCCTCAAAAACTATAAAAAAAGAAAAAGGTGAGTGTCAGATTAGACACAGGGGAGTCCCCAGGATGGCCTGGTGAGGTCCACCCCTTGAATGGAGACATAGTCTAGCTGCTTCAGGCTCAGATAGTGTTCCCCTGTGCCAGTGGCTCACCCTGTGAATGACAGCTGCTGTGGGGCTTAAGAACTTAATCAGCTGTGGTGCAATGCCTCATCCATGGGACAGATGCTTCCTGCTTTCTGGATATTAGCAGCACCAGTTATGTCCCATGACAGTCTTACTATCTTTTTGTTATTTTACACACACACACACACACACACACACACACACACACACACACACACACACACACACACACACACACACACACACACATACACACACATACACACACACACATACACACACATACACACACACAGACTCACTTATCTGTGTCAAAATATGTTGGCTTGGTGTATGGCTGTTTTCAAGATTTGTCAAGGGATGGAGCCATTCCCAAACCTTAGAGGATTTTTTCATTTTATTTTCATGTTTAAAAACTGTATTCATCATCCAAACTGGTCTTAGATGGAAAGGGGGTTAGAGGCCATAATTTTGTAGCATATACTAAGAAAGGCACTTAGAAGAGGAAAGGCTAAAAGGGAGACAAAAACCAACCAAACAACCAAACAAAAACAACAAGTAACACAGCAGCAAGCAGCAAACAAACAAGAATCCCAAACAAACAAAACTTCTTTCCAGAAGCAACAAAATAAAGGTACAAAAATAAACTAAAATTGAAAAACTCAAACAGACAATAACAGATTGAGAAAGAAGGAAAAAACCCAAAACATCAAAGAAAAGAATGATAAAAGAAAGAGAACAGGACAACAAAACAGAATTATGAAAACAAAGCACCCCCCCCCCCTCCTCAAAAAAAAAAGAAAAAAAGAAAAAGGTGAGTGTCAGATTAGACACTGGGGAGTAGCTGTGGTTTTGCAGCATAAAATAAGATGGGCACATCAAAGAGAAAAGACTGAAAGAAAAAACAACAACCAGCCAATGAGACAAAAACAAGTAACACAGCAGCAAGCAGAAAACAAACAAGAATCCCAAACAAACAAAACTTCTTTCCAGAAGCAACAAAATTACCTAAAAACAAACAAACAAACAAAGGAAAATTTAAAAAACCCAAAACAGACAAACAGACAATAACAGATTGAGAAAAAAAAGAGAAAAAAAACACACCCAAAGCATCAAATAAAAAGTGATTAAAAAAAACAAAAACAACCCCCCCCCCCCCCCCCCCAGCACAACAAAATAGGGTACTAAAACTAAAAAACAAAACCAAAAAAAAAAAAGAAGAAAAGAAAAGAAAAAGGTGAGTGTCAGATTAGACACAGGGGAGTCCCCAGGATGGCCAGTTTGGGTCCACCCCTTGAATGGAGACATAGTCTAGCTGCTTCAGGCTCAGATAGTGTTCCCCTGTGCCAGTGGCTCACCCTGTGAATGACAGCTGCTGTGGGGCTTAAGAACTTGATTAGCTGTGGTACAATACCTCATCCATGGGACACAATGCTTCCTATTCTCTGGATATTAGCAGCACCAGTTATGTCCCATGACAGTCTTACTCCCTTTTTCTTATTTCTTACTTACTTACTTACTTACTTACTTACTTACTTACTTACTTACTTACACACACACACACACACACACACACACCACACACACACACACACACACACACACACACACACACACACACACACACACATACAAACACACATTTGTTATACCAGCACTTAAAACAGAAAAATCATACATTGTTCAATATTTACAGCTGAAGTTATTGCAATTATTATGGCTCGTAATTATATTCTTGATTTGCCATGTTCCATCTTTCAGAGCCTTCTTTGTGTAGACTCTAAATCGGTATTATAGGCTTTATAATTGCCAACTGCCAAGAAAGTATCCACAGTCATTTTGGAAATTAGATACCTCATCCACCTTTTAAGTTCAAGAGGTATTTCTGTTACTTTTTGTTGGGTACCTTCACACATGAGAAATTTTTGTGAATGAATTATTTGGCTGACAGAGGTGCAAAAAGGGTGCAAAACATAATACACATCTAATAGAGCTGCATGTTCCCTTATCCATACATGAGGGGTATCATTTATTGGAACAAGCTGGGTCAGTTCAATGCATGATTTTCCAAGAGTGCCAACTAATGCCCAGAGTACATGTTGCATGATCCCTAAAACAGATATCAGTTTCTTAACTGCAAGAAGGGTTATTACATTATATTTAGAATTAAATTGAATGCATTCCTTACAAAATTTTGCAAAAATGTCAGGTGTATATGTGGAGAACATATTTCCAATACTCATAGCATATTTGAGTGCTCTGTTGTAAAACCTTTTCTACCTGCATTTTCTGAGCAGTCTCTTGAAAATGTATTCGAAAATTCAAAGTTAACCTTTGACATTGCTAAATGTTTCTTGTACAGTCCATTGGAATACTTGTTGTAGTTGAACTATTATTGTTTGATGTTAACTTTTTATTAGTTTGATTTTTCTCATGTTCAAGATTTTTTCCCCTTTCTTTCTTTAAATGCTCCTAGATACCAACACACATGCCATTTTCACACTCATCTTTTCTTGCACCCCCACACCCTCTTCATTCCTTTAACTTCCATGACAGTTTCCTTGTTTAATATCACTGATAGTGAACAGACATTAAATTGAAAACAACAACAACAACAACAACAAAAACAACAAGAACACACACACACACACACACAACACACACACACACACACACACACACACACACACACACACAACACACACACACACACAACACACACACCACAACACACACCCACAACCCTATACCGACTAGAGAATATTTCATTTCATTTTCATGTTTTAAAATTGCATTCATAATTGAACCCTGTCTTAGAAAGACAGAGAGGTCAGAATCATTGTTTTTGCAGCACAGAAAAAGAAAGGTACATCATAGAGAAAAGACTGAACAAAAAAAAACCCAACCAATGAAAAAAACAAAAACCAACAGGCAGCAGCAGAAAACAAACAAGAATCCCAAACAAACAAAAATTCTTACCAGAAGCTACAAAATAAACACAAAAAACAAACTAAATTAAAAAACTAAACAGACAATCAGACAATAACAGTTTGAAAAAGAAAGAACCCCCTCCCCCCCCCCCCCAAGCATCTAAGAAAGACATAATTAAAAAAAACAAAAAACAAACAAACAAGAACAGCACAACAAAACAGGGTACTAAAAACAAAACCAAAAAAAAAAAAAAAAGAGAGAGAAAAATCCAAAGTATCTCAGAAAGAATAATACTAAAAACCACAAAAAATAGATCACAACAGGGTACTAAAAACAAAACAAAAAAACAAAAAAAGAAAAAGGTGAGTGTCAGATTAGACACAGGGGAGTCCCCAGGATGGCCAGTTTTGGGTCCACCCCTTGAATGGAGACATAGTCTAGCTGCTTCAGGCTCAGATAGTGTTCCCCTGTGCCAGTGGCTCACCCTGTGAATGACAGCTGCTGTGGGGCTTAAGAACTTGGTTAGCTGTGGTGCAATACCTTGGCCATGGAAGTAATGCTTCCTACTTTCTGGATATTAGCAACACCAGTCATGTGCTGAGACATTATTACTGTTTTTTCTTATTACACACACACACACACACACACACACACACACACACACACACACACACACACACACACACACACACACACACACACACACACACACACACACACACACACACACACACACACACACACACAGGCACAGCCAGCCAGCAATCCAGGAATCCAGCCAGCCAGCCAGCCATTCTCCAACCTAAGAGAATATTTCATTTCATTTTCATGTTTTAAAATTGTATTTGTGATTGAACCCTGTCTAATAAGGACAGGGAGGTCAGAATCATTGTTTTTTGTAGCACAGAAAAAGAAAGGCACATCATAGAGGAAAGACTGAACAAAAAAAGTAGCAACCAACAAACAAACAAATACAAGTAACACAGCAGCAAGCAAAAAACAAACAAGAATCTCAAACAAACAAAACTTCTTACCAGAAGCAGCAAGATTAACTAAAAAAAAACACCAAAATAAAATTAAACAACCAAAATGAACAATAACAGATTAAGAAAAAAAAAAACACACCCAAAGCATCAAATAAAAAATGATAAAAAAAAACACACCAAAAAACCACACAAAAACAAGCACAGCAAAACAGGGTACTAAAAACAAACCAAAACAAAAAAGAAAAAAAGAAAAAAGGTGAGTGTCAGATTAGACACAGGGGAGTCCCCAGGATGGCTAGTTTGGGTCCACCCCTTGAATGGAGACATAGTCTAGCTGCTTCAGGCTCAGATAGTGTTCCCCTGTGCCAGTGGCTCACCCTGTGAATGACAGCTGCTGTGGGGCTTAAGAATTTAATCAGCTGTGGTGCAATACCTCATCCATGGGACATGATGCTTCCTGCTTTCTGGATATTAGCAGCACCAGTTATTATCCCATGACAGTCTTACTCTATCTTTTTGTTATTTTATACACACACACAACACACACACACACACACACACACACACACACACACACACACACACACACCACACACACACACACACACACACACACACACACTTATCTGTGTCAAAATATGTGGGTTTGGTGTGTGGCTGTTTTCAAGACTTGCAAGCCATTCCCAAACCTTAGAGGATTTTTCATTTTATTTTCATGTTTACAAACTGTATTCATCATCCAAACTGGTCTTAGAAGGAAAAGGGGTTAGAAGCCATCATTTTGTAGCATATACTAAGAAAGGCACAAAGAAGAGGAAAGGCTAAAAGGGAGACAGAAACCAACCAAACAATTCAGCAGAAAGCAGAAAACAAACAAGAAACAAAAACAAGCAAAACTTCTTACCAGAAACAATAAAATAAGCACAAAATACAAACTAAATTTAAAAAAACAGACAATCAGACAATAACAGATTGAGAAATAAAGAAAAACAACTCCAAAGCATCAAAGAAAGAATGAAAAAAAATATATCAAGAACAGCACAATAAAACAGAGTAATAAAACAAAGCCCCCCCCCCCCCAAAAAAAAAAAAAAAAAAAAAAAAAGAAGAAGAAAAAGGTGAGTGTCAGATTAGACACAGGGGAGTCCCCAGGATGGCCAGTTTTGGTCCACCCCATGAATGGAGACATAGTCTAGCTGCTTCAGGCTCAGATAGTGTTCCCCTGTGCCAGTGGCTCACCCTGTGAATGACAGCTGCTGTGGGGCTTAAGAACTTAATCAGCTGTGGTGCAATACCTCATCCATGGGACATGATGCTTCCTGCTTTCTGGATATTAGCAGCACCAGTTATGTCCCATGACAGTCTTACTATCTTTTTGTTATTTTACACACACACACACACACACACACACACACACACACACACACACACACACACACACACACACACACACACACACACACACACACACACACTCACACTTATCTGTGTCAAAATATGTGGTTTGGTGTATGGCTGTTTTCAAGACTTGCAAGGGATGGAGCCATTCCCAAACCTTAGAGGATTTTTCCTTTTATTTTCATGTTTTAAAACTGTATTCATCATCCAAACTGGTCTTAGAAGGAAAGGGGGTTAGAAGCCATAATTTTGTAGCATATACTAAGAAAGGCACATAGAAGAGGAAAGGCTAAAAGGGAGACAAAAAACAACCAAACAACCAAACAAAAACAACAAGTAACACAGCAGCAAGCAGCAAACAAACAAGAATCCCAAACAAACAAAACTTCTTACCAGAAGCAACAAAATAAAGCTGAAAAAATAAACTAAAATTGAAAAAAACCAAAGAGACAATAACAGATTGAGAAAGAAGAAAAAACCCAAAACATCACAGAAAAAAATGATAGAATAAGGAGAACAGCACAACAAAACAGAGTTATAAAAACAAAGCACACCCCCCCCTCCTCAAAAAAAAGAAAAAAAGAAAAAGGTGAGTGTCAGATTAGACACAGGGGAGTAGCTGTGGTTTTGCAGCATAAAATAAGATGGGCACATCAAAGAGAAAAGACTGAAAGAAAAAACAACAACCAGCCAATGAGACAAAAAACAAGTAACACAGCAGCAAGCAGAAAGCAAACAAAAATCCGAAACAAACAAAACTTCTTACCAGAAGCAACAAAATTAACTAAAAACAAACAAACTAAAATTTTAAAAACAAATCAGACAAACAGACAGTAACATTGAGAAAAAAAAGGAAAAAACACACCCAAAGCATCAAATAAAAAGTGATTTCAAAAAACAAAACAAAAAAAAACCAGCAACAACAAAACAGGGTGCTAAAAACAAAAAACAAAAAAACAAAAAAAAGCAAAAAGAAAAGAAAAGGGTGAGTGTCAGATTAGACACAGGGAGTCCCCAGGATGGCCAGTTTTGGTCCACCCTTGAATGGAGACATAAATCTAGCTGCTTCAGGCTCAGATAGTGTTCCCCTGTGCCAGTGGCTCACCCTGTGAATGACAGCTGCGTGGGGCTTAAAGAACTTGGTCAGCTGGGGTGCGATACCTCGCCATGGACATAATGCTTCCTGCTTTCTGGATATTAGCAGCACCAGTTATGTCCCATGACAGTCTATACTATCTTTTTATTATTTTATAACACACACACACACACACACACACACACCACACACACACACACACACACACACACACAACGACAAGCACACACACACACACACACACAACACACAACACACACACACACACACACACACACACACACTCACACACACACATTATCTGTGTCAAAATATGTGGGTTTGGTGTATGGCTGTTTTCAAGACTTGCAAGGGATGGAGCCATTCCCAAACCTTAGAGGATTTTTCATTTTATTTTCATGTTTTAAAACTGTAATTCATTATCCAAACTGGTCTTAGAAGGAAAGGGGGTTAGAAGCCATAATTTTGTAGCATATACTAAAGAAAGGCACATAGAAGAGGACAGGCTAAAAGGAAGACAAAAACCAACCAAACAATATCAGCAGCAAGCAGAAAACAAACAAGAAACAAAAACAAGCAAAACTTCTTACCAGAAACAACAAAATAACACAAAAAAACAAACTAAATTAAAAAAACAGACAATCAGACAAAACAGAATTGAGAAAAAAAGAAAAAACAACTCCAAAGCATCAAAGAAAGAATGATAAAAAAAAAATCAAGAACAGCACAATAAAAAAGAGTAATAAAACAAAGCACCCCCACCAAAAAAAAAAAAAAAAAAGAGAAAAAGGTGAGTGTCAGATTAGACACAGGGAGTCCCCAGGATGGCCAGTTTTGGTCCACCCCTTGAATGGAGACATAGTCTAGCTGCTTCAGGCTCAGATAGTGTTCCCCTGTGCCAGTGGCTCACCCTGTGAATGACAACTGCTGTGGGGCTTAAGAACTTAATCAGCTGTGGTGCAATACCTCGGCCATGGGACATGATGCTTCCTGCTTTCTGGATATTAGCAGCACCAGTTATATCCCTTGACAGTCTTACTATCTTTTTGTCTTATTACACACAACACACACAACCACACACGCACGCACGCACGCACGCACGCACGCACACGCACGCCACGCACGCACGCACGCACACACACACACACACACACTTATCTGTGTCAAAATATGTGGGTTTGGTGTATGGCTGTTTTCAAGACTTGCAAGGGATGGAGCCATTCCCAAACCTCAGAGGATTTTTCCTTTTATTTTCATGTTTTAAAACTGTATTCATTATCCAAACTGGTCTTAGAAGGAAAGGGGGTTAGAAGCCATAATTTTGTAGCATACACTAAGAAAAGCACATAGAAGAGGAAAGGCTAAAAGGGAGACAAAAAACAACCAAACAACCAAACAAAAACAACAAGTAACACAGCAGCAAACAGCAAACAAACAAGAATCCCAAACAAAGAAAACTTCTTTCCAGAAGCAACAAAATAAAGCTACAAAAATAAACTAAAATTGAAAAAACCCAAACAGACAATAACAGATTGAGAAAGAAGGAAAAAACCCAAAACATCACAGAAAAGAATGATAAAATAAAGAGAACAGCACAACAAAACAGAGTTGTAAAAACAAAGCACCTCCCCCCCCCCTCCTCAAAAAATATAAAAGAGAAAAAGGTGAGTGTCAGATTAGACACTGTGGAGTAGCTGTGGTTTTGCAGCATAAAATAAGATGGGCACATCAAAGAGAAAAGACTGAAAGAAAAAACAACAACCAGCCAATGAGACAAAAGCAAGTAACACAGCAGCAAGCAGAAAACAAACAAGAATCCCAAACAAACAAAACTTCTTTCCAGAAGCAACAAAATTAACTAAAAACAAACAAACAAAGGAAAATTTAAAAAACCCAAAACAGACAAACAGACAATAACTGATTGAGAAAAAAAAAAGAGAAAAAAACACACCCAAAGCACCAAATAAAAAGTGATTTAAAAAAAAAACAACATCCCCCCCCCCCCCCCCCCCCCACAACAAAATAGGGTACTAAAACTAAAAAACAAAACCAAAAAAGAAAAAAAAAAGAAAAGAAAAGAAAAAGGTGAGTGTCAGATTAGACACAGGGGAGTCCCCAGGATGGCCAGTTTTGGTCCACCCCTTGAATGGAGACATAGTCTAGCTGCTTCAGGCTCAGATAGTGTTCCCCTGTGCCAGTGGCTCACCCTGTGAATGACAGCTGCTGTGGGGCTTAAGAACTTAATCAGCTGTGGTGCAATACCTTATTCATGGGACATGATGCTTCCTGCTTTCTGGATATTTATTTATTTATTTATTTATTTATTTATTTATTTATTCTTTTATATCAAGGATAACAGAATAAGCAACATGTGCTTTTTTTCATCCGGTCCCTGTGTGTATGCAGTTTTTGTAAATATTGTCATCTGTTCCCACCGGCACACGATGGCCTACTCTTACGAAAAGCGGAACAGGATTCAATGTGTGTGCAAGATGTTCTGCGTGTGTTCGCACACGGGCCTCGGTTTAAAGTCTCATCCGAAGGACTTTTGGGGAGAGTGGAGTCAGCACTGATGTTAACTCCAGGAAGAAAATTTCCTCGACCGGATTCGAACCCAGGTCTTCAAATTGTCAGCACAATGTTCTGACCACTATTATTATTACTGGATATCAGCAGCACCAGTTATGTCCCATGACAGTCTTACTATCTTTTTGTTATTTTACACACACACACACACACACACACACACACACACACACACACACACACACACACACACAACACACACACACACACACACACACACTTATCTGTGTCAAAATGTGTGGGTTTGGTGTATGGCTGTTTTCAAGACTTCCAAGGGATGGAGCCATTCCCAAACCTTAGAGGATTTTTCATTTTCCTTTCATGTTTTCAAACTGTATTCATCATCCAAACTGGTCTTAGATGGAAAGGGGGTTAGAGGCCATAATTTTGTAGCATATACTAAGAAAGGCACTTAGAAGAGGAAAGGCTAAAAGGGAGACAAAAACCAACCAAACAACCAAACAAAACAACAAGTAACACAGCAGCAAGCAGCAAACAAACAAGAATCCCAAACAAACAAAACTTCTTTCCAGAAGCAACAAAATAAAGCTACAAAAATAAACTAAAATTGAAAAAACCCAAAGAGACAATACCAGATTGAGAAAGAAGGAAAAAACCCAAAACATCAAAGAAAAGAATGATGAAATAAAGAGAACAGCACTACAAAACAGGGTTATGAAAACAAAGCACCTCCCCCCCCCCCTCCTCTAAAAATATAAAAAAGAAAAAGGTGAGTGTCAGATTAGACACTGGGGAGTAGCTGTGGTTTTGCAGCATAAAATAAGATGGGCACATCAAAGAGAAAAGGCTGAAAGGTGAGTGTCAGATTAGACACTAGGGAGTAGCTGTGGTTTTGCAGCATAAAATAAGATGAGCACATCAAAGAGAAAAGACTGAAAGAAAAAACAACAACCAGCCAATGAGACAAAAACAAGTAACACAGCAGCAAGCAGAAAGCAAACAAGAATCCCAAACAAACAAAACTTCTTTCCAGAAGCAACAAACTTAACTAAAAATACAACAACAAACAAACAAACTAAAATTTAAAAAAAAAATCAAAGAAACAGACAGTAACATTGAGGAAAAAAAAGGAAAAAAACACATCCAAAGCATCAAATAAAAGTGATTTTAAAAACCCAAAAAACCCCAGCACAACAAAACAGGGTACTAAAAACAAAAAAACAAAAACAAAAAAAAAAAGAAAAGAAAAGAAAAAGGTGAGTGTCAGATTAGACACAGGGGAGTCCCCAGGATGGCCAGTTGTGGTCCACCCCTTGAATGGAGACATAGTCTAGCTGCTTCAGGCTCAGATAGTGTTCCCCTGTGCCAGTGGCTCACCCTGTGAATGACAGCTGCTGTGGGGCTTAAGAGCTTAATCAGCTGTGGTGCAATACCTCGGCCATGGGACATGATGCTTCCTGCTTTCTGGATATTAGCAGCACCAGTTATTATCCCATGACAGTCTTACTATCTTTTTGTTATTTTACACACACACACACACACACACACACACACACACACACACACACACACACACACACACACACACACACACACAACACACATATACACACACAGACTCACTTATCTGTGTCAAAATATGTGGGTTTGGTGTATGGCTGTTTTCAAGACTTGTTAAGGGACGGAGTAATTCCAAAACCTTAGAGGATTTTTCATTTTATTTTCATGTTTTAAAACTGTATTCATCATCCAAACTGGTCTTAGAAGGAAAGGGGGTTAGAAGCCATCATTTTGTAGCATATACTAAGAAAAGCACATAGAAGAGGAAAGGTTAAAAGGGAGACAAAAACCAACCAAACAACCAAACAAAAACAACAAGTAACACAGCAGCAAGCAGCAAACAAACAAGAACTCAAACAAACAAAACTTCGTTCCATAAGCAACAAAGTAAAGCTAAAAAAAATAACTAAAATTGAAAAAACCCAAACAGACAATAACAGATTGAGAAAGAAGGAAAAAACCCAAAACATCAAAGAAAAGAATGATGAAATGAAGAGAACAGCACAACAAACCAGAGTTATAAAAACAACCACCCCCCCTCCTCAAAAAATATAAAAAAGAAAAAGAAAAAGGTGAGTGTCAGATTAGACACAGGGGAGTCCCCAGGATGGCCAGTTTTGGTCCACCCCTTGAATGGAGACATAGTCTAGCTGCTTCAGGCTCAGATAGTGTTCCCCTGTGCCAGTGGCTCACCCTGTGAATGACAGCTGCTGTGGGGCTTAAGAACTTAATTAGCTGTGGTGCAATACCTCATCCATGGGACAGATGCTTCCTGCTTTCTGGATATTAGCAGCACCAGTTATGTCCCATGACAGTTTTACTATCTTTTTGTTATTTTACACACACACACACACACACACACACACACACACACACACACACACACACACACACACACACACACACACACACACACACAAACACACACAAACACACACAACACTACAACACACACACACACACACCACAAACATCACACACACACATCACACACAACACACAGATCACACACAACACACACACACACACACACACACACTTATTTGTGTCAAATATGTGGGTTTGGTGTAAGCTTTTTTAAGACTGCAAGGGATGGAGTAATTCCAAAACCTAGAGGATTTTCATTTTATTTCATGTTTAAAAACTGTGTTCATCACCAAACTGGTCTTAGAAGAAAGGGGTTAGAACCATAATTTTGTAGCATATCTAAGAAAAGCACTTAGAAGAGAAAGGTTAAAAGGGAACAAAAACAATCAAACAACCAAACAAAAACAACAAGTAACACAGCAGCAAACAGCAAACAAACAAGAATCCAAAAAACAAAACTTCTTACGGAACAACAAAATATAGCTACAAAAATAAACTAAAATTGAAAAAACCCAAACAGACAATACCAGATTAAGAAAGAAGGAAAAAACCCAAAACATCAAAGAAAAGAATGATAAAAGAAAGAGAACAGCACAACAAAACAGAGTTATAAAAACAAACCACCCCCCCCTCCTCAAAAAATATATAAAAGAAAAAGAAAAAGGTGAGTGTCAGATTAGACACAGGGGAGTCCCCAGGATGGCCAGTTGTGGTCCACCCCTTGAATGGAGACATAGTCTAGCTGCTTCAGGCTCAGATAGTGTTCCCCTGTGCCAGTGGCTCACCCTGTGAATGACAGCTGCTGTGGGGCTTAAGAACTTAATCAGCTGTGGTGCAATACCTCATCCATGGGACATGATGCTTCCTGCTTTCTGGATATTAGCAGCACCAGTTATGTCCCATGACAGTCTTACTATCTTTTTGTTATTTTACACACACACATGCATACACACACACACACACACACACACACACACACACACACACACACACACACACACACACACACACACACACACATACACACACACACTTATCTGTGTCAAAATGTGTGGGTTTGGTGTATGGCTGTTTTCAAGACTTCCAAGGGATGGAGCCATTCCAAAACCTTAGAGGATTTTTCATTTTCCTTTCATGTTTTCAAACTGTATTCATCATCCAAACTGGTCTTAGATGGAAAGGGGGTTAGAGCCATAATTTTGTAGCATATACTAAGAAAGGCACTTAGAAGAGGAAAGGTTAAAAGGGAGACAAAAACCAACCAAACAACCAAACAAGAACAACAAGTAACACAGCAGCAAACAGCAAACAAACAAGAAACAAAAACAAGCAAAACTTCTTACCAGAAGCAACAAAATAAAGCTAAAAAAAAAGTAAACTAAAATTGAAAAAACCCAAACAGACAATAACAGATTGAGAAAGAAGGAAAAAAACCAAAAACATCAAAGAAAAGAATGATAAAAAAAAGAGAACAGCACAACAAAACAGAGTTATGAGATCAAAGCACCACCCCCTCCTCAAAAAAAAGAAAAAAAGAAAAAGGTGAGTGTCAGATTAGACACAGGGGAGTCCCCAGGATGGCCAGTTTGGGTCCACCCCTTGAATGGAGACATAGTCTAGCTGCTTCAGGCTCAGATAGTGTTCCCCTGTGCCAGTGGCTCACCCTGTGAATGACAGCTGCTGTGGGGCTTAAGAACTTAATCAGCTGTGGTGCAATATCTCGGCCATGGGACACAATTCTTCCTGCTTTCTGGATATTAGCAGCACCAGTTATATCCCATGACAGTCTTACTATCTTTTTGTTATTTTAACACACACACACACACACACACACACACACACACACACACACACACACACACACACACACACACACACACACACACACACACACACACACACACACTTATCTGTGTCAAAATATGTTGGCTTGGTGTATGGCTGTTTTCAAGACTTGCAAGAGATAGAGCCATTCCCAAACCTTAGAGGATTTTTCATTTTATTTTTATGTTTAAAAACTGTATTCATCATCCAAACTGGTCTTAGAAGGAAAGGGGGTTAGAAGCCATCATTTTGTAGCATATACTAAGAAAAGCACATAGAAGAGGAAAGGTTAAAAGAGAGACAAAAACCAAACAATACAGCAGCAAGCAGAAAACAAACAAGAAACAAAAACAAGCATACCTTCTTACCAGAAGCAACAAAATAAGCACAAAAAACAAACTAAAATTAAAAAAACAAACAGACAATCAGACAATAACAGATTGAGAAATAAAGAAAAACAACCCCAAAACATCAAAGAAAGAATGATTTTTAAAAAAAATCAAGAACAGCATAATAGAACAGAGTAATAGAACAAAGCAATCCCCCCCAAAAAAAAAATAAAAAGAAAAAAAAGAGAAAAAGGTGAGTGTCAGATTAGACACAGGGGAGTCCCCAGGATGGCCAGTTTTGGTCCACCCCTTGAATGGAGACATAGTCTAGCTGCTTCAGGCTCAGATAGTGTTCCCCTGTGCCAGTGGCTCACCCTGTGAATGACAGCTGCTGTGGGGCTTAAGAACTTAATCAGCTGTGGTGCAATACCTCATCCATGGGACAGATGCTTCCTGCTTTCTGGATATTAGCAGCACCAGTTATTATCCCATGACAGTCTTATTATCGTTTTGTTATTTCACACACACACACACACACACACACACACACACACACACACACACACACACACACACACACACACACCACACACACACACACACACACACACACACACACACACACACACACACACACACACACACACACACAGCCATTCTCCAACCTAAGAGAATTTTTCATTTCATTTTCATGTTTTAAAGTTGTATTCATTATCAAACACTATCTTAACTATCAAACACTATCAAACATTATGACAAGGAGGTCAGAATAATTCATTTTGCAGCATAGAAAAAGACAACATATCAAGGAGGAAAAACTGAAAGAAAAAGAAAAACCAACCAAGAAACAAAAATAACAAGTAGCCTAACACAGCAGCAAGCAGAAAGCAAACAAAAACCAGCCCCCCAAAACAACAACAAAAACAACAACAACAACAACAAAAAGAACAACTTCTTACCAGAAGCAATAAAATAAACACACACAAAAAAACTAAAATTAAAAACCAAACAGACAATAACAGATTGAAAAAACCCCAAAAAACCCAAAAGCATCTTTCCAAAAAATGATGAAAAAAAAAAGAGGGCAACATAACAGAGTAATAAAAACAAAAGAAAAAAAAGAAAGAAAAAAAGAAAAAGGTGAGTGTCAGATTAGACACAGGGGAGTCCCCAGGATGGCCAGTTTTGGTCCACCCCTTGAATGGAGACATAGTCTAGCTGCTTCAGGCTCAGATAGTGTTCCCCTGTGCCAGTGGCTCACCCTGTGAATGACAGCTGCTGTGGGGCTTAAGAACTGAATCAGCTGTGGTGCAATATCTCGGCCATGGGACATGATGCTTCCTGCTTTCAGGATATTAGCAGCACCAGTTATGCCCTTTTTCTTATTACACACACACACACACACACACACACACACACACACACACACACACACACACACACACACACACACACACACACACATACACACACACACACACACACACACACACACACACACACACACACACACACACACACACACACACACACACACACACACACACACTAACCACTGTACTTAATCTACAACCCTCAGAAAATAAAACTTTCATTCTTTTCATTCCTCTTGTTCTCTCCATTATTAAGAACATGACCTTTGCTTCACTGGAGCTACCTTCACTCTGGGCCAATATTTTCACAGCCTCTTAACACTGGAGAGAGAAAGGAACAGTGCAGCAGGCACCAGGTCTTGGCTGTGTATTAAGTTTTCAAGGACAGGGAAGCACTATGCAGTACAAGTGCTGTTTTTAATTGCCAGGAGACTGAAAGCCTTGCTGTGGTGTTTGCTTCATAGCTTAATGGATTAGAAGGTAAACACAGAAAATTGAAGAGAGAGAGAGAGAGAGAGAGAGAGAGAGAGAGAGAAGAGAGAGAGAGAGAGAGAGAGAGAGAGAGAGAGAGAGAGAGAGAGAGAGAGAGAGAGAGAGAGAGAGAGAGAGAGAGAGAGAGAGAAGACAAGGCAAGGCAAGGGAAAGTCTTTTATTCGAGGATAATAGATAAGCACTCGTGTGCTTTTTTACATCCAGTCCCCGCCCTTTTCAGGGATACATCAAGTTGAAAATATACTAAACAATAAGACTTTATGCAGTACCAAACAACACACAAGAATAAAGGACACTATATATGATAAGGTAATAAAATGCACTCTTTCAGAAGACAAAAGCAAACAGAGAGAGAGAGAGAGAGAGAGAGAGAGAGAGAGAGAGAGAGAGAGAGAGAGAGAGGGGGGGGGGGGATCAAAAGAAAGGGGGGGGGGACAGACAGACAAACACAGAGAGAGAGAGAGAGAGAGAGAGAGAGAGAGAGAGAGAGAGAGAGAGAGAGAGAGAGAGAGACAGACAGACAGACAGACAGACAGACAGACAGACAGACAGACAGACAGACAGGCAGGCAGGCAGACAGACAGAAACAGAAACAAAGTCAGAGTCAGAGAGACACAGGGAGAAAGAGACAGAGGCAGAGACTCAGTGGGACATAGAAAGACAGAGAGAGAGGGACAGAGAGAGAAACAGAGACAGCGAGACAGAGAGACAAGGAGACAGAGACAGAGACGCAGAGAGAAAGAGATAGAGACAAAAACAGAAAGAGAGACAGAGAGTCAGACAGACAGACAGGCAGACAGGCAGGCAGGCTGGCAGGCAGGCAAAAGAAGACAGAAAAGGACACACTGGGATAGAGATAGAGACAGAGAAAAAGACAACACACATACAGACAGATAGACAGACAGACAGAAGCACTGAGAAGAGAATGGGGTAGAGAAGAACGTGAAATAAAGCACAGACAATGAAGAGATTGGTGCATACTTAAAAATACAGCCCTTGGTGTGCAGATGCCTACTAGGAGTGAATAGAGATATATAATTATATATTCTGAATAAGTAAAAGTTTGACATGAAGGTTCACCATACCATATAACTAGCACCACTGGTCAAGCTCACCTGAGGGGGAGTGCTGCATACTATACAGACAATGAGGTCAGAAATACTACAAGTACCACTCTGCTTATTAGAGATGTGGGCAAATGTGACTCTCCTGCCAACACCTCCCACTCAGTCATCTTACACACAACACACAACACACACAACACACACAACACACACACACACACACACACACACACACACACACCCGCGCGTGCAGGCACAGATACACACAAAACACATGACGTGCGCCCTGCCCCATCATGCATGCATGGACCACCCACAGACACACACACCACACCCCACATCCCCACCACCCCCCCCCCACCATGTCCGCTAAGCTGCTGCCCCACCCCCCCCCCCCCACCACACACACACACACACATGTCGAGAGACCCCTATTGGAGGTCGATGTGGCCAACGCTGTAGAACATTACAATTAAAACTGCTGTGAGGTCTCCTGTGTGTCGGAATGTCAATACAAAACTGTGATACACACAATTGGATGAAAAAAAAAACTTATTTAAATAAGCACTTTGAGTGCGTTATTGACAAATTTCAAAACTGAAAAAAGGACGATAGTAAAAAAAATCAAATCTTAATACATACCTCAAATAAATAAAAAATATAGAAATAAAAAAAAACCACAAACCACCACCACCCAACCCATTACCATCACCACCACCCCACCACCATCACCAACAACAACAGCAAAGCCCCAAACTCAGCAATAATGGAATCACATGAAACAACAAAAAACTCAGTGACGTGACAATCACTAATGCAAAATAAGATGAAATTGCCCATAATTCGCCACAAGCAACAACAACAAAACACCATACTCAGTAATAATGGAATCATATGAGACAACATAATGGTAAAACAATATGAAAATTAATCGCCCATTACTGGCAAACCAGCTTTTAGAAATAAAATTGTTCCAACTAAATACTGTAGCAAAATGTAATGAACCCGCGTTATACTACAGAACAGACCAGTAGTCTAATGCTTCAAAACAGAGACGGTCTTACTGCAATAAACTGTGATAGCTTTAACTGTTTGTTTTTGGATGTGCTATGTGGACAAATTTGTAGGTATGTCATTTGATAACTTTCGTGATGGTGAAAATAATTTGGCAATACTGATTTTTAATTGTTTCTGTCATGATGGATTAGAAACAATTAATAAAGAATAACAAAAAGTTCACTGAATCTGTGTTTGTCACATTTTAGACAAGCTTTCTCCTTTTCGAAGAAATGTTGATATTAATATGAACATGCAGTTATTACATCATGGTTTGAACTAAGACAACAAATATTTCACCAAACAGATGAAGCCATTTTTAACAATAGTATAGTCTTCAAAGTTAAGCCCATCTTTCTCATTTTATTTGAAACGCACACCGATTTTGATGCCATTTTCTGCAGACTTGATTGTTTTATCTTTATTTGGTAACTTTTGAAATGTTCGATGAGACTGTTACGGTTTAAAAAAAAAACTGTTCAGCCAAATAAAGGACAAGCCTAATTCATTGTAAAATGAATAAACATTCTTTAAACTCCTAAATTTTAAAGTTTTTTTTTCATACAGGTTTTAAGATAGCTGCTATACAAATGAAAATAATGTTTTAAAGAGCCAATATATGTATTTGACTCAATATTTTATACTAAAAACAAAGTTTGCATTGCAAAGTTTGCTTAAGAGAAGCGGGAAGAACATGGAATTTTCAAAAACCGTGGTGATAGTAGTATATCAAATCAATTTCAATAATATTTTCAAGGATTTATTACTTGTAACCTTTTATATAATCGCAAAAAATAGGAGACCACACTTCACCACCTTACAATCAATTAAATAAAAACACTTTTCAATCAAATCTACTAGGAGATCAACTAATTAGTTGATCTAGTTAGTCTAGATATATTTACCTAAGATATTTGTATTTTTGTGCTTTTCACTCATTTAAAAAAAAATCCAGACCACTCCATGGTATCAATACTCAGAGGTAACATCCACCTTTTGTTCCCCATCATACTCAGATGTATGTAGTATTCTAACCAAATTTGACTCAGAAAGACAATCGAAGTCTTATAAGTGTGGGTTTTAATTTAGAAATATCACAATACTGACTCTGATCATGGCCTCTAGCACATTTTCCGCATCCTCGACATTTTCACATTATACAGCTGTATAATTAACATAGGTGTATAAAAGTAAATGAATACAATATTCAACATCTGATTTAGATGAACATAAAAAAGGAAATTCTGCGTTGTGTACGCAACTCTGTGATTAGAGAACGAAGTTGGATCATAAGAAATGCTGAAAAGAAAACAGGGGGCAGGTTTGCACCTTGCCAGACACCAATATCACAACTGAAATTTAGTTTAAACCCAGCTTTTGACATTTTCACACAGGATTTAGCCTTGAAATTCGTATCCCTAATCATTGATTAAACTTTTATTATTTTCTCCAAGTGCTTATTGTTTATCATACAAAACATTTTCAGGTTGGAATTGAATGCCCTTTTCCCATAATCAATAAAGGTATAGGCCTATAGGCCTAATAGGTTTTTCTTCTGTCGTAAAGGTCAGTAATATAGTGTTGTGGAAAAAAACATCATCAATCATGAAACGAAAGTTCTATCTTCAACCCACTTACTCCTGGCCTAAAAAAAGAAAAGAAAAGAAAGAATTACAAAAGATTACTGTAATTAAATACACAAAACAGCAACCAACCAATCTAAAGTTAAGCATTTTCACTTCCAAAATAACCTTTTGCACGTAAGCTGGCAAAGTGTGCAGGGAATGTGCCGCGCTACTGACTTGCTCCATATGTGACAGTGGCTTTAGGTATATTAAGCCGAACTGCCCGCCTGCCTTTCCTTAAGTGGTCAGCGGCTTCTACTTACCAACCTCTCATGTCAGTGCCATGCTTACTGAGCCGTTATGGTCGTCAGTGGAGGGTAGATCTATACAGCTCTCCGTGCCTGCCTCTGTGTTTGCCTGTTTGTAGCTAGAACTTTGCATTGTGTTGACTGTGTTTGTGTGAGTGGCTGTGCATATTCTTCGGGGATTTACATAAAAAATTTAATATTTAAACATGGTAAGTTATGTAGATAGTTGATGGTGGGGTATGCCGAAAAAAGTTATAGTCATAGTAGCAGAAGTGAGGAGTGGTAGCAGTTGTAGCTGTGTGTGTGTGTGTGTGTGTGTGTGTGTGTGTGTGTGTGTGTGTGTGTGTGTGTGTGTGTGTGAAATTTATATCTTTATTTTTTGTTTCCTGATTGTACATTGAGTATGCAAATCAAATTTCATGCTTTTTTTTTTTATCACGCTATCCAGAGAGGAAAAAATTGGTAGGCCTAAACATGAACCAGAAACACAAGTTAAGATTATGATCACACACCACACACACACACACACACACACACACACACACACACACACACACAAAACACACACACACACTACACACACACACACACACACACACACACACACACACACAACACACACACACACACAGAGTTGTAAAGTAGTTCGAGTATAAAAAAAATATTCGTCTCACTATTTGTCCATTAGTTTTTTTTTCAGAAGTTTTTTTTAAGCGTTTGTTTTGAAAGTGGTTATTTTAAAATGGAAGGTAGCCTAAATTTTTCCCCAATGTTCTTATTGAATATGCAAGGCTTGACTTTTAGAGATTATTACAGGACAGGGTATGAACAGTCTATGTCTGTTTTTATTGACAGCAACATTTTTCACAATTTTCTTCGGGGCTTTTTGTTTAATATAATTGTACATACATAGACACTTGTTGAAGTGTAGTCTGTCTTTGAGCAGAATATCTCGATATTTTGTAGTTGGTCTTGGTCAGTGTGTTAATTAGGATTCAATCTGATAAGTTTGAGAGCTTTTTATGTAGGCTACGCGGCTTAAATGCTTTAGGTTTGTTTCACTGGCACTATCTCGTAAGTTAGAAACATAATTTATAAGCAGATAGAATATGTGCGTGAAGGAATGGTTTTAGTGACTGCAGATCTATAAAAATCCAAGTGTTGATCCCAGGGTACTGCCATACCTAACTGATCTCAGAGTTGATCTTTGATTGTCAAAACATTGTCTTTCTGTCAGAAAGAAATGATTATACAAGATTTAAGAAATCTGGAGTAGGCTTACACAATTCTAATCTATGCAAGAACAGATAGTTATTTATTACATCATAGGCTTGTCCTAAGTATACAAAAACTCTGTGTGTGCGTGTGTGTGTATGTGCATGTGTGTGTGCGCCACGCATGTATGCATGTGTATACGCGTGGTGAGTGGTGTGTGTGTGTGTGTGTGAGAGAGAGAGAGAGAGAGAGAGAGAGAGAGAGAGAGAGAGAGAGAGAGAGAGAGAGAGAGAGAGAGAGAGAGAGAGAGAGAGAGAGAGAGAGAGAGAGAGCTCTGTAACTCGAACATTTTATTTGTATTTCGGCCTTGGGCCACATTACAAGTGAAAGGGACACAGGGAAAATGTGTGTGTGTGTGGTGTGTGTGTGTGTGTGTGTGTGTGTGTGTGTGTGTGTGTGTGTGTGTTGTGTGTGGAGAGAGGAGAGAGAGGAGGAGAGAGAGAGAGAGAGAGAGAGAGAGAGAGAGAGGAGAGAGAGAGAGAGACAGAGACAGAGAGAGACAGAGAGACAGAGAGACAGACAGACAGACAGAGACAACACACACACACACACACACACACACACACACACACACACACACACACACACACACACACACACACACACACAACACACAATAGAGACAGAAGCATAGACAGACAGAGAGAGAGAGAGACAGACAGACAGAATGTTTTTTTAATGGCTGGATTATTTTTTCCAGACAGAACCGACGATCAGCGATGAGCAGTTACGCCGTAAGAGAAGTCTTTTTTTTGTTTGTTTGTCGTTGTCACCATTGTTGTTATCCGTTAATGTTGTTGTTGTAATGGTGGTGTGTGAGTAGTGATGATAGCACTGAAAAACAATAGCAGCAGTAGTAACAGAAAGATAGCTGCAGCACCAAAACAGCAGCCAGTAGTAGTAGTAGATATAGTAGTATAGGTGCAGCAGCAGCAGAGCAGCAGCAGCAAGCAAGCAGCAGCATCAGCGACAGCAGCAGCAGCAGTATTAGATAGTAGTATAGTAGTAGTAGTATAGTAGTAGTAGTAGTAAGTATAGTAGTAGTAGTAGTAGTAGTAGTAGTAGATAGTAGTAGTAGTAGAAAGTAGTAGTAGTAGTAGTAGTACTAGAAGTAGCCTAGTAGTAGTAGTAGTAGTAGTAGTAGTAGTAGTAGTAGTAGTAGTAGTAGTAGTAGTAGCTAGAGTAGCCTAGTAGTAGTAGTAGCAGTAGTAGTAGTAGTAGTAGTTAGTAGTAGTAGTAGTAGTAGCTAGAGTAGTAGTAGTAGTAGTAGTAGCCAGATAGTAGTAGTAGTGTTAGTATAGTAGTGCTCAGAAGTGGTGGTGGTGATGGGGGTGGGGGTGGGGCGCGAATACTTGTGAACATTAGCATCAACACGAGTTGGGAGCACACCAAGCATAGGCTTATGTCGTTGTTGTTGGGCATTCCTCAGCTTAACACCCTAGGGATCAACCAGGGTTTTATGTAATCTGTCTCACTCATCCCACCGGGGAAGCTCTTTGAAGATACCTGTATATTTTGTATTTTGTACCACTTTATGTCACAGCAGATTTCTCTGCGAGAAATTCGGGCTGCTCTCCCCGGGAGAGCGCGTCGCCACAGAATGCAGCGCCTACCCATTTTTTTTTCTTTTTCCTGCATGCAACTGTATTTGTTTCCCAATGAGAGTGGCTTTTTTCTACACAATTTTGCCAGGGTCAACCCCCTTGTTGCCATGGGTTCTTTTACGTGCGCTAAATAGTGATGTGTAACACACGGGACCTCGGTTTATCGTCTCATCCGAAAGACTAGCGCCCAGACCACCACTCAGGGTCTAATGGATGGGGAAAAAATTTTGGGCCCAAACGGGGTACGAACACCACGCACACTCCGACCCGGACTTTTTGCTTTCTAGGCAAGGCGGTTACTACAATCCACCGATCCACACTCTGAATGAGAAATTTGCTGTAGGCATATGGCGGTTTTCAAGTATCTCGCCAAATATTGGCAGCCATACTTCATTTTCGGAAATTTTTCCCCCCCTCTCCTTTAAATGGATTGGGCGAGTGATTATGCTGAAGGTTTTCATGGACGAAGACAATTTCAATATGATATTTCAAAGCATAGCAAAAGTTTACTGTTTTGACATCGAAAATAACAATTGATTATTTGTACTTTGTGTAGCAATTATTCTTGTTACCTTGTCAAATGGAAATGATGAAATGTTATCTGGACAAAAAGTCCAAAAGTCTTTTTTCTTTTGTAATAATAAATATGTGTGCCAATTAAAAAAAAAAAAGATTTAAAAAAAGTTTACTGCAGGTTTAGGTAATTTCATTTCATTCATAAGTGACAAAGGTTTTGGCCTGGACCTCATAAGCTATTAACACGTGCAGAAGGACGTTATGGCTGAGAGGTTAATGCCACTCGACTTCAACCACATGGGTTCATTAAGTCGTGGGTTCGAATTTCGGCGACGTCGGTGAATTAAGGGTGGGAGTTTCTGCGATCTTCCAGGTCAACTTCATGTTGGAAGGAAAAAATTCTGCACGTTAAAGATCCCGTAATTCATGTCAACGAACATATCTGCATACATTTTCGAAGGTCTGTCTGTCAACGAATGAGTAGCTACATGTGTGCGTGTATAGCCTACATGCATATATATGTGGGTGTACCTCGCCTGCCTCGACATGTCCTGCCTCAATTTCACTTTTCTCGACTGGTCTTGTCTCATCTCGTTCTAACTTATCCTATTCCTATTTTGTATTGCGTTGTATACGCTATTGTGTAAAGTATCGCTATTGTTTTGTATTGTGTGTTGTTGTATTGTGTTGGTCGTGTGCGGTGTGTTGACGTTGTGTTGTATTGTATTGCATGGTATTGTGTTTTGTGTTGTGTTGCGTGGTATTGTGTTGAATTGTGTTGCAATTGTAGCGTGTCAAATTCATCCAGCTCTTCTCATCCCATTAGCCTGCTGCTGCCTTCTTCTTGCCTGTTTTGCCTTGCCTTGCCTTGCCTTGCCTTGCCTTGGCCTTGCCTTGCCTGTTTTGCCTGCCGTTTTCCTTGCCTTGCCTTGCCTGGCGCCTTGCTGCCTTGTTTGCCTTGCCTGCTGCTGCTGTTTTGTTGCTTGTGCTTTCTTGTTTTCCTTGCTGCCTGGCTGGCTTGTGTTTGTTTTGCCTCCTGTCGGTTGATGTGTTGTGTGTGTGTGTGTGTGTGTGTAGTGTGTGTTGGGGTGTGTGTTGTGTGTTGTGTGTGTGTGTGTGTGTGTGTGTGTGTTGTGTGGGCGTGTGCGTGTGTGTGTGTGCATGTGCGCGGTGTGCGTGCGAGCGTGTACGTGCGCGCGCGCACGCGCGTGGTGTATAATGTGTGTGTATGCGCGCGTGTATGTGTGTCCGTGCGTGCGTGCACGTCGGTCCAGAAATCAAGAAGTCCTTCGAAATGATCGACATCAACAAGGATGGTCGTCTCTCCGTTCGAGAGCTGATGAAAGCTCAGCAAGCCCTGGGTTTAAACCCCACCAAGAAGGAGACGGAGCAGATGATCAGGGAAGTGGATGAAGACAGTGAGTTTGATGTTGGTCGTTCCTCTGGTTTGTAGCCTGACTGGCTGAGTGGTGGGTGGGTGGGTGGGTGGATGTGGTTGGTTGGTTGGTTGCTTGTGAGTGGTGGTGGGTTGATGGTGAGTGGGTGGTTGTTTGGTGAGTAGGTGGATGGTGGTGGGTTGGTTGATTAGTGGGTGGTGGTTGTTGATGGGTGGTGGGGATGGGTTGGTTGGTTGGTTGGTTGGTGGTGGGTGGGTTGGATGGGTGGGTGGATGGGTTGGTTGATTGGTGGGTGGATGGATGGTTTGATTGGTTGGTTGGAGAGTGCCTGGGTTGGTTGGTTGGTTAGTGGTGGTGATGGTTGGTTGTTGGTGATGTGTGGGATAGGCGAATGACAAACTTTACAAAAATGCATACACATGGGGACTGAATGTAAAAAAGCACACGAGTGCTTATTCCATTACACACACACACACACACACACACACACACACACACACACACCACACAATGATGTGGATTATCAATATGTATATAATATAGTAATTTTAGCGCGACAGGTTGTTACCATAAGGAGTACGAGAATTGTAAAGAGTTGTTGCCCTTTAATAGGTTTCCTTGATGTGACCAACTTGAAAATATAGAGGCATTTTTTCAGGTTATAATTTAGGGGAAAAGGTACGAAAAACAAACCAACAGGCAAACAAACAAAAAGAAACTCAAACATCCTACAATAATGACATAAATACAAACAAGTGATTGAATAATTATCATGAATTATGAAATAATGAATGAATAAATAGAACATATGATATAAATGGAAATAGGTAAACAACACGAGCATCTATAAAATAAATGATACTGACTTGCTTCTACACTGACTTTAAATTGGTTGTGGATTTGAATTTTACTTTTGAGTTTTTTTTATATCTTTTTTTTCCTGTAAACTTGATTGCTCTTTCTTTTCTTTCTTTTCTTTTCTTTCTTTTTAATCGGAAATGGTCAGAACTTTTCCTTTAATATCATCGTTCTTTATTTCATTAGGCCCATCCATCTACATTATTTTCTCTGGTGAACAGACCGTGAGATTGTAAACATTCTGGGGAGGAGGAGTGAGGGAGATGTATTTAGATCTAGATTTTCTTCTGGGTGTGTGTGTGTGGGGGTGGGGTGGTGGGGGGTGGGGGGGGGAGGGGGGGGGGGCTATGAAGGATCTTCTCTTCTGTGTTCCATGGCCTTGGCATGGCTATAGTGGGTGGGGGTGTACTG
The DNA here is from genome assembly GCA_030674155.1 of Stramonita haemastoma. Taxonomy (NCBI): domain Eukaryota; kingdom Metazoa; phylum Mollusca; class Gastropoda; order Neogastropoda; family Muricidae; genus Stramonita; species Stramonita haemastoma. Next base: position 17,148,464 of record CM060344.1, read on the forward strand.
TGCCTGGTCTTCTTCCTTAAAAAAATATCTTCATAAAAAACAGCTTTGATGTTAGGTTTACTTAGTTGTTTAGTAACTTGTTTGGTTGTTTTACTTGAATTTTTTTTTTTCTTTTCTGTCTCTGTCTCCCATTCTCTGTTTTCCTTCAATTTTACTTTCTTCTGTTTTTACATTCAGTCTTTCTTTTTTTTTTCTTTTTCGTTCTTTTTTCGGCCGTCTTTCTTTTTTCTTACTACCATCTTTTATTTTTACTTTTAATGTTTTCCTCCTTTTCCTTCTGTCTGTCTGTCTGTCTCTGTCTCTCTCTGTCTCTTCCTACCAGCTCAGTCCTTAGTCCTTTCATTATTCTAGTCTTTCTTCTCTCATTAAAATCCGTTTTTTCTTCTTCATGATTTTCCATCTATTCTTGATTTCGTTTGTTGCTTAGTTTGCGAAAGAAAAATCAACTCCTGATATTGATGCACCCCCCCCCCCCCCTCCCTTCCTTCCTGTAGTGTTAAGATTATCTTGGTTTTGTTGGCTTGATTGCATTATAGTCCCAGCAGAGTCATCTGAATGTAAGGGTTGCACCCTCACCCAGCCATAACCTTTTAGAGTTAAGAAGGTAAGAGCTGACTGGAACGTTTGCTAGGAATCTAAGGAGGATTATTTTCTGAAGAACTTAAAAAAAGTTATCTCTGAAATACTTGCTAGGAATCTAAGGAGGATTCTTCGCTGACAAACTTTTTTTTTTTTTTTAATCTCTTTCTCTAGAGTTTCTTTTGTCCTTCTCGTGAGTGATCGCTTTTGGTTTTTTCGATCTGCATTTCAGACAATGGATATATCGACTTATCTGAGTACATCACCTTGATGACAGAGCGGATGGGAGGTTTGGAATACGAGCAGCAGCAATTGGAGGCCGCTTTCCGCCATTTTGACAAGGATGGAAGTGGTAAGCTGTCACGTGACGAGCTACGTCATTTCCTTGCCTCCAACTTCGGGGACGCTCTGACGGAAGAGGAGTTCAATGACGTCATCAACGACATGGATCAAGATGGAGATGGGCTGGTGGATTTGAAAGGTTAGACAAAGTTAAGGGGTTTTATGCAATTCATTTAGTTGTAAAAGTAAAAACAAAAGGTAAAGGTGTTCCCATAACCTATGTGGTCGTGGGGGAGCAAGGTGCTAAGACATCAGCATCTCTAGGGGTCAGCATCTTGAGGGCGGGGCCCATCTCCTCTCCCTGGCTGCTTTACTTCCCTGACCCTAAAGAGGGCAGGTACTCATTTATAGCTGGGTGACTTGGGGACTGTACTGAAGCAAAGGCGCGCAAACGGTCACCCATCCATTGGTAACCACGCTCAATGCTGCTTAACATTGGCTGGGGGAAAGCAGCGCTCTGACCACTGAGCCATCCCCTATCATTTAGTTGAAGACCAGGTAAAATCAAAGTGCATTATATAGTTCTCTCTCTCTGTCTCTGTCTGTCTCGTCTTCTCTCTCTCTCTCTGCTTATATCTGATGGGATGTCTCTGTCAGTCTGTCTCTTTCTGTCTCTCTCTCACTCTCACTCTGTGCTTATACCTGTTTGGCTGTCTGTGTCTGTCTCTCTCTCTCACTCTGTGCTTATACCTGTCTTGTCTGTCTGTCTGTCTCTCTCACTCTGTGCTTATACCTGTCTGTCTGTCTGTCTGTCTGTCTGTCTGTCTGTCTGTCTGTCTGTCTGTTCTGTCTGTCTGTCTGTCTGTCTCTCTCTCTCTCTCTCTCTCTCTCTCTCTCTCTCTCTCTCTCTCTCTCTCTCTCACTCTCTCTCTCTCTCTCTGTGTAGGTGGCTAACCATGTAGGCCTCTGTATATGTTGCAGAATTTAGCTCCAAGTTGTGTCATCAGATTGGCTCGTGACACCCACGTGACATTCGACTGATTTGGGAGAAAACCTCGAATACAAAGACAATTGAACAGCTGCCATGGGTTAAATGAATTTATTTATGATATTATTTGAATTCATAATGGTCTTTACCCCTACTCCTTTTTAAAAGTTCTTATCTGTTTGGCTTTGGTGATATTTTTTTTATATCTAATGGGGTTTTTTGGTGGTCTTTTTATATAGTATCTTTTTTGTTGTTATGTTATCTTCAAAGTTCCATTCTTCCCCTCACACACACACACACACACACACACACACACACACACACACACACACACACACACACACACACACACACACACACACACACTTTTATCTCCATTTTAAGTGATGCTAGACAAGAAGTGTGTGTTTGCTTGGTGTGTGTGTGTGTGTCGTGTGTGTGTGTGTGGTGTGCGCGCGCGCGCGCGCGCGCGCATGGGTATAGCCTACTTCTTTTATTTTGACACTGTTGATGATAAAATACGTCTAGAACACCCAAAATATTTAACTTTCTCTCTTTGATTCTAGCTGGTAAAAAATACAAACAACACCATAAAACAACAACAACAAACAAACAACAAAAGCCACTACCCCAGGGAGGTAACTGACAGCTTGTAAGAATGGTAACACAAATCTTCGTTCAAACTGATCTTGTCTGATATTATTCAGTATTGTCGGAACTGGGCTATTGTTTTTCTTCCTAACTTGTTTCGCTTTTATATAATCAGTTTCCAGTTCATTCGTTTATTCGTCAGTTTATTTATTCATCTATTTTATTATTTCATTTTTTGTAGTTCTGTTCATCTAGTCATTTATTCATATTTATTCATTTATTCATTCAGAGCATTGAAGACTGTTTGAGTGATTTTTGTTGGTTGTATTATCAACGTCGTCAGAATTAGCTAAATTGTTGTGTATGTATTTGTTTCTTTAAATTTTTATAAGTCTTAGCTATCTCTTTCCACGAATTAGCTAATCTGTTTATCTGTGTAGTTCTTTATTTTCATGTTCATTCATGTTAACTATTTATTTACACGAATTTGCTAGTCTGTTATCTATGTATCTGTTTAGTGTCATGTTTATTCATCTTAACTAAGCCTATCTATCTACAACTTCACGTCATATTGAAAAAAAAAAAAAAAAGATGATATTTCCTTTCTTTTGCCTTATCTGCCATCAGACGCGATTTTCTTTTTCAAACAGCTGATAAAATGTTCTTTTGAATACACACACACACACACGCACGTACGCACGCACGCACGCGCGCGCACAAGCACGCAGCACGTTCGCACGCCCCCCCCCCCCCCCCCCCACCCACACCACACCACAGAGTTTGTCGTAGCCAGTGATGATTAAAACCAGTGTCTGATTTGTCATGTTACTTGTAAAGCGAGTCAAAAAGTCTGTTTTATTGATGGGAGACTGAAAGGTGTGATTGAGTGATCTGCTAGTATTAAGACACTGCATATATGTTGTGTCTTATGTTTTATATATGTTGTGTCTTATGTTTTGTCATCTCTCTCTCTCTCTCTCTCTCTCTCTCTCTCTCCTCCTCTCTCTCTCTCTCTCTCTCTCTCTCTCTCTCTCTCTGGCATTTTGATGTAAAAAAAAACAAAACAAAGAAAACAAACCAAAACCAAAACAGCCCCAAACAAACAAAAACAACAAATAAAGAAACACTTCAGTGCTTATCAACTGTTGTCGAATATATAAAGAAATTTGCCTTCCTCCCTCGATTTCTCTCTTTTTTCTTTTTAATGTTCGTTTTCCTTTTTTCAAAATAAAGATTTGGTGTGAAGAAAATAAAGCCACTGGCGGGCTTAACTAGCAATCCTCGACAAACTGTTCGAATTCTGTTTGTCTCTCTGCCTGCCTGGCCTGCCTGCCCTGCCTGCCTGCCTGCTCTCTCTCTCTCTCTCTCCTCTCTCTCCTCTCTCTCTCTCTCTCATCTCTCTCTTGTCTCCTCTCTGCTCTGTAAAAGAGGCCCTAAACTGCTTTTGCCTTGTATACCCTAAACCCTACTCCTACCTCCACCGTGTATTACCCAAGTAACGCTAATCGGAGATGGCTATTATCACAAGGCAATGGCAAACCACGGATAAAGTTGGGTTTGTTGTTGTTGGTTTGTTTGGGTTTTGTTGTTAGGGGGTGGGGGGGTGGGGGGGGGGGGAGGTGCTGAAAACACAGACTATTGCAATGATATACATAAAAGCCATGAGAAAACCTAGAGCAGAGGAAAACTCGAACATGATTGTATCATGACTGATCCATTGATGAATGTAAACAACATAAAAAAGACCAAAAAAATCGGTGATGTAACAATTATCTGGTGATCCCTGTGCTGAAAATAAATGTTATGTTGTGCATCATTCTATGATGTGGTAACTATGTTATGATGATCGTTGTGTTGCATGACGGACGCTATAGTTCAGTGGTTAAGACCATTCGACTTCAGTCCCATGGGTCCATGAAGTCGTGGGTTTGAATCTCCGCAGCGTCTGGCGAATTTAGTTTAGGCGTTTTTACAATCTCCCAGGTCAACCTCAAGTGCAGACTTGCCAATAACTTACTTTCCTACGTGTATATACACATTCAGAAGATCATTATGTACGTTAAAGATCCCGTAATTCATGTAAACGTTCGGTAGGTTATAGAAACACGAACACACCCACCATAAATTCCGCTACCTTCATGGTTGACAAAAACGGTCGCATACGCAGAATCTCACCATTGGTGAACCTTGGACTCTAGCCCAGGAACGAAAAAAAATGTGTTGCATGTGTTGTTTGAAAGTTTCTGCAATGTTTGCTTCCAGATTGTTCTGTTCCTGACTCTCTGTCCCTATGTGAAAGGGCTTAAAGCCTACCGCGTCAAATACAACTTGTATTGACGTCATTTCAACGTTTTTTAAGATTTTCGCGTCAGAGTTGGTTTTGTACATGACGTAAATTTTAATGACACAGACAAATTTGTAGGTATTAGTGGCTGGTGAGAAGCACTACTGACTTGCTTATAAAGCTTTAACAGAAATACATTTTGTTCAGTGTTCTCTCTCTCAGCTATAAAAAAACAAACAAACCCAGGTATCATAAATTACAATATCTGTGTTTGTTTCGGCTGTTAAACTACGATGTGGAATTCATGCCATAATGATTCTTTGGGCTGTTGTGAATTGTCATTTCTTTTTAATTGTTTCTCTCCCTTGTTAATGGTCTTGAAAGCTTACCACAATACTCTCTCTCTCTCTCTCTCGCTCTCTCTCGGTGATCTCCCTTGGTGATAGGCAGGCGATTTCTTTGCTGCGCTAATTTTTGGTTTAAATTACCAATTAACCAAGCACCATGCCAGTTGTTGGAT
>CM060344.1:17158707-17173707 GCA_030674155.1 Stramonita haemastoma
CTGTGTTAGTGTATTCGAATAGCTGGTGAATTATTTTTAGACGAGATGGTATCAATGTATGATGATCACGATGTCTGTTGTCTTTAGTCTGATTGACAATTGATCACTTGGTGGTATCAACAGTGATAATTTTTCATGATAACAAGGTTTTCCGTGAAAGAAATTTAAGGTTGAACTTGAAGCAGCACAGTCCACCCCTAGAAAAAAACAACAACAGATCCCGGCATACAAGAAAACAAATGTTGTAATAAAATACAGTGATAAACTGAATATATGTGTTTAAAGCCTTTCATTCTGCATTGAGTACCATCAGAATGTAATCACCTGCGTGAGTGAGCAGATCATGTGAATATCATTATGATTATGCCCAATTGATTGGTTTAGCACAAAGCAAGACTATATTTTTGATGAATAAAGAAAAGAAACAAGAAACAAAACCAATAAGAAATGTAGTAGAAAATCTGTTGGTAAGGAGAATTTTCATTCACAGAGCTAATGAAACTAGTGAAAGGATGTTGTAATCCTAAAATAACACTTTAGAAAGGGGGAGTACCTGTCTTAGTTAATAAGTTGTTGTGCTCCCCTCCACTTTGTGTGTGTGTGTGTGTGTGTGTGTGTGTGTGTGTGTGTGTGTGTGTGTGTGTGTGTGTGTGGTGTGACGGGACATAAGAGAGACAGACAGATAGAGACAGAGAGACAGACCTGTTTGGGCATTAAATAAAGAGTGCTAGTTGGGTGTGTATAGAATTCCAATATCAAGAAAAGAAAGTACAGTCATACCAGTTTTATAAAAATAGCGCAATAAATAGTTCAGTAATAGTTGTTATAAATATACCTATTGTTGCATTTTTGGTAATTTCAATTCTTTTAACATTGACTGGGATGGACAGTGGTCTGGTGAAAGGGAGAGCACATTTTTAGACTGTGTCTGAGACAGATTTTTTTTTAGACTGTCTCTGAGACAGATTTTTTAATACAAAAGGTTCAGTGTACAACATGAAATACAACTGGACAAACATCAAATACCCATGAAATAAGCACCTGACAAGTTAGGCCCAGTGCATCCAACTTCAGTGTGGGAGAAAATTGTTATCTTTGAAGTCTTCCCGGAAAATAAACAAGGAGGTGACAGGAATTGAGGAAGAAAAGGAATAAGGCAGAAACAAAGAGAGGGATGGAAAGGAGGTAATTCCAAGCACAGAATTTCCGGTTGTTGTTGTTGTTGTTGTGATTAAATTAACATCCCAGCAGAGATTCCCAAGAATTTCCAGCAGGTGGGGATGGTATTTATACTAACACTAGTAACAGGTCCCTGCAACCCTATGGGGGAAAATGAACATTGTGTTCATTGTCCTTTGGTTTCAATACGAAAGCTGTTGAGATGGAAACAACATAACCAGAATGAGGGTGGTATATGTATGTAAAGTCAATGTGTGGATAGCAATATACTTGCAAGGGAGGGGGTGTGGAGAGAGCAGAGAGAGGAAGATAGAAATGAAGGCAGACACGCACGCACGCACGCACGCACATCTGATATCACTATTTAGTGGAAGGACGTTAAACTGAAGAACTAACCAACACACACACACACACACACACACACACACACACACACACACACACACACACACACACACACACACATCCATGCATTAATGATACAGTTTTTTTTCCTGTCAGTGCTTACCAACAAAAAGAAACTCACACATCCTGTATATAGGATTCACCTATAAACAAATTAAACTCAAAGTTGTTGGAGAGCAGGAAATTCCACGTGCTGCTAAGTAGATGCTTCCTATTATTATAGTATTAATTAAATCACTGTCATGTTGTCAGGTCAATAAGTGTACCGCTAAGCGGCTAACATTCATGAACAAACTGACTCTTTCCTTTAGCTAAGTTAAAGTTAAAGTCTGTCCCAAGCCTAAGGCTCATCAGGCCGGTGCTTATCCCGGTTTCTGTGGCATTAAGCGACTGAGAGTCATAGACTCCCCCCTGGATAGGACGCCAGTCTATCGCAGGGTTAACCCCCAACACAAGGTTGGTACCCCTTTTACACCTGGGTGGGGTGAGAAAATAGCCATAAAGTGCCTTTTCCAAGGGCACAACGCCATAGCCGAAAGCTGGGATTGAACCTGCAACCTTAAGATTACGAGTCCAACGCCCTAACCACTAGACTACAGCGGTGGCTTTCCATTAGCTAAGACCTTAAACAAATTATTTGGGGTGATTGTATCCCTCAAACAATAGATTTTTTAAATATGATGACTGTGTAATGGTTACAGTATATTACCAAGGTTCTCCAGCTTTACTGTAACCATTGTATAATGCAACATGTATTGGCAACAGGACATTTTTCTGTCCATAACCAGTGCATGGTTTGTCTGTAAAAAGTTAATTGAATCATGATCCCCAAAGTCAGAATAGGGCTACCTAAATGGTGGGGATAAAACAGTTGCATCTAGGCAAAAATCTCACTTTTAGTGAGCCTTGGGGTTCTAGCTGACGAAAAAAAGAATTAGATAGATAAATAGTGAGAAAAATGCATGTGTACAGGAAATGTGCCGATAAGTGTTATCAGATCAAACTTTGTCTGCTCGGTGATGCAAATTCTACTGTTGCAGGTGCATGCATACATGCACAGACAAACAGACACACATGCACACACATGCACACATGCACATGCGCGCATGAACACACACGCACATGCGCGCATGAACACACACACACACACACACACACACACACACACACACACACACACACACACACACACACCCACACACATACACATTTATATATTGTCTTAATGCATTACACAGTGTTAGAAACATCTGCCAGGTGAATTGCTTGCAGCTGTCCTGCAGTGTACATAAAGTATTTCACACCAGTGTCACCCATTGCCTTAGATGCTGAACTGAAATTAACTGAGTACTAAAACTAGGAAAACATCTTCAGTATAGAGATATTGCAGCGCTGGACAAGTGAATTGATGAGATGTCAGATCAGGGATTGATGAGTCCTCTGACGTCTGATGTGCTTCGTCTAGTGTGGGTCATTATTCAAGCTCAACCCTTCAAACCTGGACACATTGCTAGATAGTAGAACTATATGAGAGACATATTGCTGATGTTGATTTTTTTTTTTGTGGGGGGACAAGCTTGAAGAAAACTTATGTGAGCACACCATCAGTCATATCAGTAGATCAGGTTTGTGTCGTTTTAAGTTTGCAAAAGAAACTTGTAGTATATTTTTAGTTTTATTTTCAGGCAAATAAATAAATACAATAAATGAATCTAAATAAAAAGAAGTGCAATTTTTAAATGTTCCACATGATTTCAGAATTATTTTGTGATATAACTTGATATTTAGAAAAGTCTTTGTGTTTTTGTTTTTTTTTTACTTCAAAAATTGTTTAACAATGCACACTTTCTTGTGAATTTAAATTTATTCTAATTTTATGAATTGATGCATGTAAGAATAAAAGGCAAACAAGCAAGCAAGCAACAAGCGCACATACAGATGATACAAGGTGTCCCAGTTTAAGTGTTTATGAAAAAAAAAGTGAGAAAAGATCTGGAGAGAGAGAGAGAGAGAGAGAGAGAGAGAGAGAGAGAGAGAGAGAGAGAGAGAGAGAGAGAGAGTGAGTGTAACTGAAGATAGATATTATATAATGCTTTCACTTTTATACAGACTGTTCTCATGTCACGTCCTAACATAATCATTGAACATCTGTACAAATAAATCATACAGCTGAGTTTACAAACACTCATTGCTATAACACTTAACAGTTATTATTATTTCTATGTATCTGTTTGAAGTGTTTCATAAGCACAACTGTAAACTAATTTTATCCACAATAACTAATTGTTTAATGAAGCAGTCCAAATTTCTTAATTTCTTAGAAGCTTGTGTGTGTGTGTGTGTGTGTGTGTGTGTGTGTGTGTGTGTGTGTGTGTGTGTGTGTGTGTGTGTGTGTGTGTGTGTGTGTGTGTGTGAGGGGAAGAATGGAACTTTGAAGATAACATAACAACAAAAAAGCATATATAAAAAGACCACCAAAAAACCCCCTTAGATATAAAACAAAAGTATCACCAAAGTCAAAGCCAAACAGATAAGAACTTAAAAAGGAATAGGAATAAAGACCATTATGAATTCAATCATATTACAAGTAAGTTCATTTAACCCATGGCAGCAGTTCAATTGTGTGTGTGCACATACGCATGTGTGTATGCATGTGTGTGTGTATGCGTGTGTGAGTGTGTGTGTGTGTGTGTGTGTGTGTGTGTGTGTGTGTGTGTGTGTGTGTGTGTGTGTGTGTGTGTGTGTGTTACAATGTATCTAAGTGTGTGTGTGTGTGTTTTGTGTGTGTGTGTGTGTGTGTTGTGTGTGTGTACATCTAAGTGTGTGTGTGTAACTATGTGTGTTCATGTATGCACATATGTGTGTGTGTGTGTATTCACACGCATACGTATGCATATAATACCTATGTGTTTGAACAAATGTATCATGCATGCCAGAGTGCACACACACACACACACACACACACACACACACACACACACACACACACGCATGCATCCAAGCAAGCATGCACTACTGATGATACAGTGTGTCATATCACAACAACAATAACATCATTATCACTATCAGTATATCATCAGCAAGGAAGAAAAACATGACGCGGCGTGTCAGTATGTCAAGATCAGGAAACTGGTAGGAAGAAGAAGCTAAGGACAGTGTCAGTCAGTCAGTGTGGAGAGAGCTCTAACTCGGTCCTTTCTCCAGCCAGAGGACTTGGCGCAGTGTGGTTGGTACATCGTGCCCCACGGATGAGGGTCGCCCTCTCGCTTGGCAAGCCATTTAAATAATTACTGGTATTATTGTGAGGGGTGAGCAGAGTGGGGCCAGTGGGTTCACAGGGATTAGAGCAGGGAAGCCACTGGCTGGCTGGACGGACCAGAGAGCTTTGTGTGGATGAAAAGAGTTGCCGGGGTTCGTTCGTGTGTGTGTATGGGTATACTATAAAGTGAGTGTGGGTTTGTTATTGTTGGGGTTTTTGAGTGTAGAGTGGGAGGCTGGGAGAGAGAGATGGAGGTAGTGGAGGGTGAGAGAGGAGAGAGGAGAGAGAGAGAGAGAGAGAGAGGGAGGAGAGAGAGAGAGAGAGAGAGAGAGAGAGAGTGTGTGTGTTGTGTGTGTGTGTGTGTGTGTGTGTGTGTGTGTGGTGTGTGTGTGCTGTTGTGCTGCGTGCACATGTGTGTGTGTGTGGTGTGTGTGTGTGTGTGTGGTGTGTGTGTGTGTGTGTGTGTCTACGTGCGCATGTATGTGTGTGTATGTTGGTTGGTCTTCAATTTTATGTCTGTTCACATAACAGTGATATTAGACAAACAGTGTGTGTGTGCGTGTGTGTGTGCGTGCATGTGTGTGTGTAACATTGTGTTACCAGGTTTGTAAATACTAGCAAACTTTTGATTATGATTCCTTAATATGGAGTGGGTTTATTTTTATAACTTTGTGCCATATTGCAACTTTCTGAATTTGAGTTTTTATCTGTGTTAATTTTTTTTGTCAGATTTGGGTGAACAAGATGAGTTTGTTTCATGTAATTACCCCAAAAAAAAAATTGCTTGAAAGTTGAAATGTGAACTGGGTGCATTCAGAATGTGCATTTTGAATTTTAGATATAGCAAAGAATTAAAATTGTACATTTTGAAGTTGCAAAGAATTTTAAGAATCGGCTCGAAGTTTGCATGGAGAGAGGAGGAGCGGGTATGGTTGCAAAGTTTCATTGGTGCCCCCATGGTCCAAAGGACTACAGGATAGGTGATGGTGAAGTTATGGGGGATGAAACCTCCACTGGCAGCTAGTTTATGTCCTTTCCAAAATAGCAAAAGCCTGGGTTATTGATATCATTTTGCTAAAAGAAATAATTTGAAGAAATATAAAGAGTTTCTGAGAAAGAATAATAATAATAATAATGATAATGATAATCTGTAATAATGATAATATTAATAATGAAAAAAAAACCAACGCAAAAATCCTGCAAACAGATACAGTGCAACAGAACACAACATGATGCACCAGTAGTGTAAGACATCATAATACAAGACAGCACAGTGCAGCTGATACAGTGCAACAGAACACAACATGATGTACCAGTAGTGTAAGACATCATAATACAAGACAGCACAGTGCAGCTGATACAGTGCAACAGAACACAACATGATGCACCAGTAGTGTAAGACATCATAATACAAGACAGCACAGTGCAGCTGATACAGTGCAACAGAACACAACATGATGCACCAGTAGTGTAAGACATCATAATACAGAACACAAAATAGATAGCAACAACACATGATGTAAGAACATATAAATACAAGGAGCGAACAGTGCAACGCACCAGACGGCAAACTCACGGCAGCCTCATCCACTTTCTTTTTTTTTCATCACACCGTACACACATAACGACTTGGCCTCCAGACTAGTAGGGTAAAGAGCAGAGCAAGACAAAGACAGAATCACGCCATTTATTATATATATCCGGCTGTCAATCAGATGAATCACAGGGCTTAGGAAACCGAAAGGCACAGCAAGCAAGGAAGGAAGCGGAATTTTCATCACCATAATTTTGATAAGTGTGTGGTCTAGCGGTGTATGTGCGTTTGTTAAGAAAGTGTAAGGTTGCTGGTTCAGTTCCTAAAGCCATACTTTCTCCCTCGTCCGTTACGCAATGAGAGATTGTCTGGGAGCTGCCTCTTTTGGCATAAAACAGTAAACTGAGGTCCGTGTGTGTGCAGCATACATTTTAATGCATGTAAAAGAACTTAAGGCAGGGAGAGGGTTACAAGTCTCTTGTGAGGTTCTGTAGCAAAGAAAGCACTCTCTTCTTGGGAGACAAAAAAACTACCTGTCAACAGTTTTTAAAAAAAGGGGGGGGGGGAGTAAAGATATTGGTTAGTGCTGATCTCGCGGTGACACACTGTCTTCAATCAGGGACAGCTGTTTGAATTTCATGTGGAGAAGTCTGTTGTGACCAAAAGTGGTAGACAATACAAAACAATACAATAAATTACATTACAGATTTATAATATGGTAGGTACAATATCTGAATATGATGTAGTTAAGATACAAAACATCACAAAACAATGCGATACAAACCACTTCTGTACAGTGTACAATATAATACAAGACATTGCTACACAATACAAAAATTACAATACATAATACAACACAACACTGTTGAAAGCAATACTACACAACAACAGTATGATACAATAGAATGCAATATATAAAGAATTGTACAATACAGTATGCTACAATGCAATACAGTTCAACACAACACAATACAGTACAATACAAAACAAACAACACAATACAATATCACTTAAGGTTTTTTTTCTTTCTTTATTTTTACCATGCGCACATGTATGAATTTGCCTCCAGACTTGTAACATATGCGACAGAGTAAGAGAAAGACCAGTGTACCTTGTTCATATATATATTATAATCCAACTGTCAATCAGATGAATCACAGGCATAGGAAATAGGGAAGTCAGAATGGAAGGAAGCAGAATTTCCTTTGCTATAATTACAGCCATTACAGAGAAAAGGACACGACAGAATTGGCTGAAGAACGTTGGAATAGGATGTCGCTTCCATCGTACTGTCCTTATAGAATCTTCTTGAATTGTGCTTATTATGTTTATTTTATGTTTAAGATTTTCTAGGAAGGTGTGTGTGTGTGTGTGTGTGTGTGTGTGTGTGTGTGTGTGTGTGTGTGTGTGTGTGTGTGTGTTGTGTGTGTGTTGTGGTGTGTGCTTTTGGAGATAAGATTTTCAGTTTTTCCTTTCAGCAGCTATGGTGTGATAAAAATCACACAGGTAGCCTAGGGAGTATCGAAGTGAGATGATTTCATTTGCTTTCCTACAGCTATTGTGATGGACGCGAGTTATTGAGCACACACGGGATGATTTGATAGATGATTTGTGTTTGTCGTCGTTTTTATGTTTTACTTGTTTATTTTTGTATTTTTGTTTTGTTTCTGAATGTTGTGGTAGCACATACTGTTCAGTACAAACTATGAATCAGATTTTGTTTTCAGTCTTTATTTCTGCGTATGTCTTTGATGAACATTTTACTGTTAATTTTTTAAAAATTTTTAATATCAGTTGAAGGATTGATTGAATATGTTCTAAAGAAAATGATGCACTGAACTGGTGGTCTTCACTCTCCCCTGAAGTCCTTTGGACAGGACTATAAACCAAGGCCCTGTGTGTGAACGCATGCAGAACATCTTGCGCACAGTTAAATCCTGTTACGCTTTTGGTAAGAGTAGGCCCGATTGTGTGCCAGTGGGAACAGATGACAAGATTTACTTTACAAAACTCAAAACTGCATACACATGGGGACTGGATGTAAAAAAGCACATGAGTGCTTATTCCATTATCCTTGACATAAAAGAATAAATAAAAATAAAATAGTACTAACACACACCTGTGTAGTGTTTATTCTGGTATGATGGCAGACATTTCTCATCCACTAGAGTGCGAGTCATGATCTGGGTACTAGTCTTTTTAGAGATGATAAAACATGGTCTTGTGTTGCAGAATACATTCAGTGCATGTAAAAGAACCCACAGCAACAAAACAGTTGTTTCTGATGAAATTCTGTTGAGAAAAAAAAGCCAACCCATTTTTATTGAGAAGCAAAGGGTACATTGAGGGGTGGGGGGAAAGGTGTTTTTGTGGCGACGTGTTCTCCTTAGGGGAGAGCAACCTGAATTTTATGCTGGGATCTGCTGTGAGTGAAAGTAGTATACAGTACAATAGTAATTATATTAGTATACACCATACTACAATAGAATCCAGCACATACATCAATGCAACGCAACATAACGCAGTGCGGTACAGTGCAGTACAATGCACTACAAAACATCATACTACACTACGAACACAACACAACAAAAAAAACCCATAACAACATAGAATATATATATATATATATATATATATATATATATATAAAAAATTAGTTGCATTTTTTTCCCCAAGCATCAATCTAACGCAACCAGAGGAAAAACAATGCGTAACTCGAAACGTCAAGACGAATGAATGAATTCGATAAGACATGCAGGAAAGCTATATCTACAGACAAACACGTTATAACATTGTGCACTGAATCATAGGGCATAGGCTAGCTAGCTGCCTAGAATAGGCAGGAATGAAAAATCAATGGGGTGGGTCAGGGAACGATGGATGAGGGGCGAGGAAGCTGGAAACAGCAATGCACTCTCGTCGTCGTCATCGTCAAAGGAATCCTTCCGAGATCATCATCAATCAATCATGATGTCTGGCCCACTCCCTTCATGATTGCACCGTCATGTTGTCGTCGGTTGTCGGAGGAGAGGGGTGGTGGGGTGGGGTGGGGTGGGGGTGGTGGCAGAAAAGGTTGTCGTAGGCAGAGCGGTAATTACACGGAGTGACATGGACTGTCACTGTGATGAGACTGTTGCAGTCACTCTGGGGAATAGCCAGGGAAAGGGGAATCGCGTTAATGGAAGCCGAGTGTCCGCTAGTAATAGCTCGTGAATTATGAAGGGTTATTCACCAGATGAATATATGAAGGTTTATTCAACAGATGAATAGAGACGGTATCCTTTGTGAAAAAGAATGAAATCATTATTTTAGGAAACTCTCCCCCCCCCCCCCTCTATTCCATAAAAAAATGAAAAACCCCCCCCCCCTTCCTCCCTCTCCCCCAAAACTCATCCAAAACAACAAACCCTTAAAGAAACAATAAAAAAAAAAAAAGTTCCCAGAAAACACCCCCCCACCAGCCACCCCCCCCCCCCAACTAAAAAAACAAAAAAAAACATAATACAGTTGCAGACAGGAAAAAGAAAAAAAAAAATGGGTGGCGTTGCACTTGTGGCGGCCCAATTTCACGCAGAGAAATCTGCTGACATAAAGTGAATAATAAGTAAATAAATAAATAAAAACTAAAACCAACAAGCAAATACTCATTAGACCAAGGGCAAGATGAAAAAAAAAAAGCCAACCAATGCTGGTGCCTATCAGCAACTTTTGGGGGTAGGGTAGCCTGGTGGTTAGAGCGCTGAGCTCATGTCTGACAGTGCAGGTTTGAGCCACCACTGAGACACCCTTCAAAGGGATGTTTCCTCTGGCGTTAACATCAGTACCATCTTCACACCCCTGTAAGTCCTTTGGATGAGACTGTACAACGGGCGTCCTGTGTGTAAATTGCACGCAGAACATCTTGTGCGCATGTTAAAACATGTTCTGCCTTTTGGAAGAGTAGGCTATTGTGCGTTGGTAGGAATGGATGACAACATTTTTAAAAGGTATGCACACTGGTGTTGTGTTTAGACATGGTGCCCTTAGTCGGAATGCAGCAAACTGTTGCGTATGCAAAGTTTTACTTTTGGTAAACCTCTGAGCTCTAGCCGAGGAACAGGAATCTCCCCCTCCCCCCAGCAAACTTTTAAGATTATGAAGATTATTTGAGTTTTTCTGTACCACCCCTCCGCGTGTGTGTGTGTTGTGTGTGTGTGTGTTTGTGTGTGTGGTGTGGTGTGTGGTGTGTAATAGATAGAGAAGATAGATAGATAGATAGAGAGAGAGAGAGAGAGAGAGAGAGAGAGAGAGAGAGAGAGAGAGAGAGAGAGAGAGAGAGAGTTTTGTGTTTGCATGAGCCTCAGTACGTAGTCAAATGCATACATACATACATGCTTGTGTATGACTCTGTGTGTGTGTGTGTGTGTGTGTGTGTGTGTGTGTGTGTGTGTGTGTGTGTGTGTGTGTGTGTGTGTGTGTGTGTGTGTGTGTGCGCCCACGCGTGCATGCGTGCGTGCGTGCGCATGTGTGTTTGGTTTTGTATTGCGCAACACCAAACCAGCATTCAAAAAAGCAAGCAAATATTGGCCTCATGACCTAGTTGGAAGACCTTTTTCTACCATAAGAGATAAGAGGAGATGTTTTAAAATGCGCCATAAATTTGAGTAACCCTTCCACTGTTACTATATTTATATGTTAGGGGTGTTGTGTTGTGTGTGTGTGTGTGGTGTGTGTGTGTGTGTGTGTGTGTGTGTGTGTGTGTGTGTGTTCACGCTGTCCTTACATGGTTGGGTACAGAAAGTTTGACACAATCTGAATTCAAATACAGCACTTTGTTACATAAAATGCTTACTCAGAAAAACGTGACCTGCCTTTCCTTACTGACAATTGTCTAGTATTGTATAGTATAGTATTGTATTGTATTGCATTGTACTGAATTGTATTGTATACCACTTTCAGTCTCTGCAGGATAAGTGCCCTCATGAAATTCAGGATCCTTGCTCTCCCTGTGGAGACATCACAAGAGGAACATAATAATAACATATATCCGTTTCATGGTGCCAAGTGGTTAGAGCACTGGATCTGTGACCTGAGGATTATTGCAGGGCAGGGTTCAAGTCCCTGCTGAGCGATCAGTCCGTTTACAGGGAATGTGTCTCTGGAGTTCAGGTTGGTTCTGACCCCTCTCCCCTGCACGTCCTTCGGGGGAGAGGTTACGATCAGGGTGGCGTGGATGACCCGGACATATCCGTGTGTCACTTGCGATCTGAAGTGGGATAGGCTCTGTTATGTCAGATCAGCCCACCCCTAGCTAGACCTGTAGACACACTGTTGGAAAGGTGTGGGTAGGTAGGTGCTGTAATGACTCCTGAAAGAGTTGAACTGGAAGTCTAAGTGAAGCTGTTACTGTTGTTTCTTTTTGGCTGCCAGGTAGTAAGACTGTTCAAATGTTAGGAATGGGTACAGGGAGGGTGTCTGTTCAGCTGAATGTTTTTTTGCCTATGTGGGTTTTTGGGAATAGTTATTTTTTGCTGATCTGAGTGTGGTGTTTGAGAAGGGTTTTTTTTTTTTTTTTTGGGGGGGGGGGGGGTCTTTTGGGGTTATTTTTTTGGTTTTTGGATGTTTTTGGTTTTGTTTTTTGTCTGCCCCAGTGACGATTTGGCATGAAGAATCTTTTGAAGGGTGTGGTTGTTAGCTGTGTTCGTTAACAGGTTGCTGAAGTGAATTAATCATGAATGCTTTATACAATGTTGTGTTGAGAGTGTCTTCAGTCATGACAAGCTCTTAGCGTAATAGCCTGTGGAGGAGAGGAGGGAAAAAAATCTTCTTATTGTGAAGTATGGTTGTCTATGAAAAGAGCCATGCATACAAATTACTCATTCAGTATGTACTTTCATGGCCATTCCCAGGTGTAAGAGTGCATATTCTGGGTACCCCCAAGGTGTGTTAACCCATTTCAACACAGTTCAAGAGTACACTTTTAACAAGTGGTACACCCTTTCACTACATACTGCATCTATGTTCTCTACAGCCTGTTGAAAAGATAACTTGTAAAATCATCCTTTTTACTTGTGAAGCTTGTAATTATTACTGAAAAGACTAAAAAAAAAGGAATACTCTTGTTCACAATGTAAGAAAGTACTTCTGCCTTTTCTGAGAAAATTTGTTTAAATTAAACAACAACAAAATAAAAGAAGTCAAAATTAGGTTTACTTAGGGCATAGGCAGAGGAGTGACATGATGCATAGAAAGTGTTAAGTTGGGAGTGCCCAACTCATGATTGTTTGGTGAAGAGTGTTGACAGCGATGTGATTGACTTGAGAGTGGACTGATAATCATAATTTACAGGGACAGATTTGAGTTGAAACAACTTGGAATGACTTATAATCTGATCCTCTTGGTACCATTGGGTTTTTGTTTTTTTTTAAGTGGCATCCGCTCTCATTCATTTGACACAGTTATCTTACTGAAGGTGCACATGCATGCATGCTTGTTCACACAGTTTATGCTCACAATCATGTAAGGTGCACATATGCATATCTGTTAGCACGTGCCACACACACACACAAACACACAAAACACACAGACACACAGACAACACACACACACACACACACACACACACACACACACACACACACACACACACACACACACACACACACACACAGAGTCATCTGGCAAGGAATTTGATCCCATTCTCCTATATCAAGCACTCTGCCAGTGTAGCATGTGATTTGCTGACAAAGGATACCTCTCATTTGCTATGTAAACCACTGTCAGCTGACATCAATACAAACAGCAATGTGACAAATGTACTCCCTAAGAGTGACAGAGTGAGAGGACAGAGAGGAGGGAAGGAGGGAGGGAGAGAGAGAGAGAGAGAGAGAGAGAGAGAGAGAGAGAGAGAGAGAGAGAGAGAGAGAGAGAGAGAGAGCACATTGTATCAACTTCACTGTCAAGTCACTCAGGCACACAAGTGAGGATGCACATTCATTTAGTATAGTTTTCCCAAAGTGCATAAGAATAGAAGTGAAGAAGACAGAGCGAAAGAAAGAAGACAAATGAAAATAAAACAAAACAGTAAGAAAAATGGACATACAGAAAAAGAATAAAAAAGAGAGAGAGAGAGAGAGAGAGAGAGAGAGAGAGAGAGAGAGAGAGAGAGAGAGAGAGAGAGAAAGTGTGTGTGTGTGTGTGTGTGTGTGTACATATGTGAGTGTATTTGTGTGTGTGTATGTGTGTGTGTCATGTGTGTGTGTGTGTTGTGTGTGTGTGTCACTGTGTGTGTGTGTCACTGTGTGTGTGTGTCACTGTGTGTGTGTGTATATGTGTTGAGAGTCAGTACCACTACTGATAACTCCCAGGTGAAAAATCCACTGAAACGGACACCTCAAGAGAGATTTTTAAAACCACCGCCTTCGTGTACCCAGATCACGAATTGTCCGCGTTAACCACTAGCCAGCCTAGTATCAGGCAACAGCCACCACAAAGAGAGAAATAGACTTGAGGGATTGTTTACCCTGGAGTTCATACACATGTGGGACCCAGTGTGAATAGGTGAACTCTGAATGACACACAGACCTAGGCCTGTACCATAATCAGCAGTGGAGTGTTGTGTCCCAGTAATTTCGTTCTGCTATACTGACTTCTCCCGGATAATACCTAACTGGCTTTGCTGATCAGATCACCTGGCTGTCAGCTTTGCTCCTTTTTTTCTGTTTTGGGGGTATAACATGTATGTATGTGTGTGTATGTGTGGTGTGTGTTGTTGGTTTGTTGACGACTTGATTATTTTCAGACTTTGGTAGAAAACATATATATATATCGGTGGTGGTTGATTTTCTCAGATACTGAAAGAGAGAAAGTGTGATAGATCATTTTTTGTTTGTGAACAAGGAAAATTCTAAATTTTTCAAATATTGAGTGTAAAAGAATTTTTCTTCAATACAATATTAAATGTATATATATATATATATATTTTATTGTATATAATTATGTATAGTTTTGTTATTTTGGTTCTCAGCTAGAGTTTTGAAGTTTATCAATGGTGAAATTTGTGTATACAGTTGTTTATGTCCACCATTAAGGCAGCTGCTTTCTGACTTTAGAGATGACATATATCTAAACACGACACCAGTGTACATGTGATCTTAAAAAATTTTATCATCCATTCATTCTGGCATGCAATGGCTGACTCTCCAGAAAGGTGAAACAGGATTTAACATGTGTGCATGATGTTTTGCTTGCGTTTGCACATGGAGCCTTGTTGTATAGTCTCGCGCGAAGGACTTTCCAGGGAAATGGAGTTGATACTGATGTTAACTCGAGGGGGAAAATCCCATGGAACAGGCACCTCTGTGGGGCTTGGGCCTGGGATATCAGATCACAAGCACAATGCTCTAAACACCAAGCTACCCCACCCCCATATTTGATTATTCAGAAATATTGAAAGATAAAACACATTTAAACTGATATGAGAGTGAGCGTTTATGTAAGCTGATTTTCAGATATATATTATATATATATATATAATATATATATATATATATATATTAATATTATTAACATACATGTATTCAAGGAGGAAGAAATGTTATTGTAACTTTTGAAATATTGAAAGAAAACGTGGATAACCGATTTT
>CM060344.1:17178707-17183707 GCA_030674155.1 Stramonita haemastoma
GAGGACAGTCCCACATACTTTCTCCATCACATACACAATGAACACACGGACATGCATGCATACATGCACACATGCATGCATGGACATACACACACACACGGACACACATACCCACCCACCCACCCACCCACCCGCACGCACACATGCACGCATGCATGCACTCGCGCGCGCGCACACAACACACACACACACACACACACACACACACACACACACACACACACACACACACACACACACACACACCCTCACTCACTCACTCACTCACTCACTCACTCACTCACTCACTCACTCACTCACTCACTCTCACGTATGTATACACACTCTGTCTGAATCTTCTCTCTCTCTCTCTCTCTCTCTCTCTCTCTCTCTCTCTCTCTCTCTCTCTCTCTCTCTCTCTCTCCCCCACCCCCAGGCACACACACATTCACACATACTCTTAATCTGCCCCCCCCATCTCCCCCCTCCCCCCCCCCTTCTCTCTCTATGATGTTCACCTAATGTAATCAAAATGCATGTATCCATATTATTTGCTGACATACGCTGGTATTTCATTGGTTTGAAAAAAACAGTACCAAGGACAGTGAAAATTGCTTTGTTATTGCATTAAAGATTAAGATCATTTCCATTACTCGGTACAATCAGTCCACAACAAACAGGATGAAATTTAATCAGCATAAGTGTCTATCGTAAGAGACAGGACAAAATTATTCAACGTAGGTAAAGTGAGGGTGCTAACAGACAGGATGAAATCAATCGACATAAGTGTCAATGGTAGCAGTAGTCACATCCGTAACAGCACCACCACCACAGGCAGCAGCAGTGATAGATACTATAGCAGTTGTAAGTGAATTAATGATTATACACCATTGTCAGCATATCACCTATGGTAGTACTAGTACTATGACCGTTATTGGATTCTTGGATCAATGGTCTTGCGGGATGACACGGGTTTAGATGATCTGTAAATCAACAGGTTGTCGGTGCCTCTGCAAGAAAAAGGTACTCTTAGGAAACACTTATATATATAATAGATCCCGAATCATAAGACTTGATAAAAGAGAATGGCATGATTTACATATGATGTGATTACTTTATTCAGTGTGTGTGTCTGTGTGTGTGTCTGTGTCTGTGTTGTGGGTGTGTGTGTGTGTCTGTGTCTGTGTTGTGGGTGTGTGTGAATGTGTGTGTATGCATGCAATTGCATGCAATGATGCATGCTTGCTTGCCTGCATGCCTGCCTACCTGCCTGCCTGCCTGCCTGTGCGTATGTGTACACACATGTATGCATGCATGTGTGTGCCCACGTGTGCACACACATGTATATGTGGGCAGAGGCATGCATATATTTGTGTATGCACATGTATATATATGTGTATGTTTGCAGGCTGAAGATAATTTAAACCCATTCTCTTGTCTTTGTCTTCTCCTGCAGTAATTGTGGCCTTTTGCCCAGGGTCTAATCTGTACTATTTAGCACACACACAGTGTGACAGACTGTTGTTAGTGTTATCAGAGTATCGTCTTTCTGTCAGACTGTTACAATGGCCACAGTCTAACGCGCTTGCTTGTTCAACTTTGGCTTCTTCCCTGATAACCATCTCTGTGCAGTTCTCATGCAGCAATGGTAATTGAGCAATCTTGTGACCGACATGTATATCATACATATTGTGGATATTATATATTTAATATATAATATATATATATATAAGAGAGAGAGAACACAATGCATGCACGCACGCACACACACACACACACACACACACACACACACACACACACACACACACACACACACACACACACACACACACACACACACACACACACACACACACAAAAGAAATAGAGGGACAGACAGACAGACAGACAGAGAGATTAAGGTGTGGAGTGCATGTGTATGAGAGAGAGAGGGGGGGGGAGACACACAGGCAGTATGTATGTATAAATACATTTGATGAATACTATGTGTGAATGTGTGTGTGTGTGTGTGTGTGTGTGTGTGTGTGTGTGTGTGTGTGTGTGTGTGTGTGTGTGTGTGTGTGTGGTGTTTTCATGGCATACACACCTGTGTTCACATACTCGCATGCATGCATGTACACTCTTTTTATACACATGTACACTTTCTACATGGACCAAAACGCGATTCAAAGAGAAGAAGATCTACAGAAAATGCAAAGCTTGCAAGAAGACGACTGTCAACAATTGATGACAAATCGCCTCGCTCTTTACTGATGAATATCTGACCTATGTAGATTCCGCAGAATTTCTCTCTGGTATGAAGTATGAATTACAAGGTAAATCAATGGGTTTTTTTTCCTCATGTCAGCTTGTGACGGAATGTACATGTGTGCAAAGAAAATATCATCAGCTTTGGAATTGTTCACATTTTAAAGTCCTGCCAAATAGTGTGTGAGGCTTGTTTTTGTTGGTGTGGTGGTAGTGGGATTTTTGGTTGCTTTTTTAATTGGTAAAGTAGGAACTTCAAATGTTGATGGTTTTGTTGTTGTTGTTGTTGTTGTTTTTGAACTCTGAATGGGGTGAGAAGGGGTCATTTTGTTGTTGTTACTCTGTGTGTGTGTGTGTATGTGTGTGTGTGTGTGTGTGTGGTGTGTGTGTGTGTGTGTGGTGTGTGTGTTGTGTGTGCGTGTGTGTTTGTGTGCGTGTGTGTGTTTGTGTGTTTGTGTGTGTGCGTGTGTGTTGTGTGTGTGTGTGTGTGTTGGTGGTGGTGTGTGTGGTGTGTGTGTGTGTGTGTGTGTGTGTGTGTGTGTGTGTGTGTGTGTGTGTGTGTGTGTGTGTGTGTGTGTGTGTGTGTGACTGTGTGTGTGATGTTGTGTGTCAGTCGTGTGTGGTTGTATGTGTCAGCATAGCGTGTGTGTATGTGTGGTGATGTGTGTATGTATGCACATGTGAATGCATGTGACTGTTGTACCCACATATGTGTGCAGGTATGCATGCACAGGCTTGCATGATACATACTTCTGTGTATGTGTGTGTGTGTGTGTGTGTGTGTGTGTGTGTGTGTGTGTGTGTGTGTGTGTGTGTGTATGTGTGTGTTTGCATGTATGTGTGATGTATTATGAGTGTGTTGCCATTTTGCAAGTTAGTGTTAGCAGCAGAGGATTGTAGATGATATAATAACTGAAAGGAATGATAATGAAGGGGCAGGGTCACAATGTGGAATAAACTGTTTACGGTATTAAAGCGTTGCATAATCCATGGGGGGAAAAAAACCCTAAAAAAACCCCAAACAGTCAGCAAATAGAATGGAGATAATGTTGAAATGAAACTGAAGAAAGGGAGAGAGAAGGAGAAAGAGAGAGGGCAGGGAGGGGGAGATGGAAAGAGGGGGGGGGAGGGAGAGAGAGTTTATCTGTATATTGAATGTGTGTGTGTGTGTGTGTGTGTGTGTGTGTGGTGTGTGTGTGTGTGTGTGTGTGTGTGTGTGTGCGTGCACATGTGCATATATGCATGTGTGGGTGTGTGTGTGTGTGTGCATGTATGCATGTGCACATACCTGTATGCTTGTGCATGTGTGTTGGAACAGATATTTTCGGAAAGTGTCACCTCACTCCAATGCAGCCTAGTACAACAAAACCACGGACCGAATTAATGGAATGAAGTTAATCAGGGTTTAACCCTGGCATTCATGCAATACATGTGGACCTGATGGGAAACAATGCCCTGGCTATGATTTGCTCCTGGTTAATGACCTGTATATATATATATATAGATGATAGATAGATAGATAGATAGATAGATAGATAGATAGATAGATAGTAGATAATAGATGTAATATAGATAGATATAGATAGATAGATAGATAGATATTATATATATCTTCAAATCAGTTATTTCCAACATGTAATCCCAGCTTAGTCTACTTCTGGCCAGCAGATGAAATTTGCAAAGTCCCATTAAAATTTGCAAGCAAACTTGGTTGTTGGGTTTTGGTTGTTTTTTTTGTTTTTTTGGTTAAATTTTTTTTTTTTTTTTTTTTAGCAAACATGGTTGTTTTGCATGTAGGGATCATAGGTTACACACACAAACACACACACGCACACACGCACACACACACACACACACACACACACACACACACACACACACACACACACACACACACACACACACACACAGAGAGAGAGAGAGAGAGAGAGAGAGAGAGAGAGAGAGAGAGAGAGAGAGAGAGAGAGAGAGAGAGAGAGAGAGAGAACACTGAACACTGAACACTGAAATTGTTTAATTGCACATCAGCCTTAGGCCACAATACAATATAGAAAAGAAAATAGGGAAATATCTTATATAACACCTATCTATATTCTACAACTACTGGTTAATTTAAGCTCATATACACCTCATACCCACTACATTTCAAACCTACAGAATAGTTGTCTAACCATGGTTTACATTTCACTCTTACTGTTGTAATCAGAATCAGGAGAGAGAGAGAGAGTGAGTGTGTGTGTTTCTCACACATACTTTGACATGCATACTGTATGGGAAAATGTCTGTCAAAACAAACCAACAGCAGGAAATAACACACACACACACACACACACACACACACACACACACACACACACACACACACACACACACACTTACACACACACACATACTTACACACACACACACATACACACATGTTTGTATTCACAAAGTATCAACATGTTTATTTCCAATAGCAGCCACTGTTATTATCGTCATTATTATTATCATTCTTATTCCTGGCCCTTTCATAACACCGAAAAACAGCATCCAAAACATTGCACTGTTTTCACACGGCACACAATTTTTCACTCACAATCTGTTTTGAGGTGGGGGGGGGGGGGTGGGGGGTGGGGGGGTGAAAAGAATAAGAAGAGAAGAAAGGGGAAAGTAATGTATGCTTGGAAAGGGGGGGGGGGAGGGGGGGATATTATTAATGACCTTTGCAGGAATTTGCTAAATGTGGAGCAGACTTGGAGAAAAAAAAATCCCCCCCCCCCCCTCCGCCC
>CM060344.1:17193707-17203707 GCA_030674155.1 Stramonita haemastoma
CCTCCTGAAGTGAAGGGTTGAAATGCATGCTGGAAAGGGAATCCTGTGAAGATTTTCTGCTGTCCAGCTGCCCCTACAGTTTTGTTGGGATTTTCCATTGAAAAGAAGCATCCCAAACACTTTTAGGGCAGTCAATAATTTTTCTGCTGAAAAGGACCATCCCAGAGTCTTTTAGGGCAGTCAGTCGGGGGGTTTTCCCCACCCATTTCCATGGATAGTGTCAGAAAAGTGTTTACCTGGACCATCACCAGAGAAGTTCAGATATTCTGATTTAGATATATGTGTCATTTCCTGACCAGACTTCAGTGACTGTCTAGGCTGTAGTGTGTTTGTGCTCTGTGAACACTATGATCACTCACTCTGTGACAACACACTCTTCTAGAGCTATGATGACTGAGTGAATAATGACTGACTCTGTGATGACTGACTCTGAATTGATGGCTTATTATGATGACTGGCTCTATGGTGACTGATTATGGTGACTGATTATGATGACTGGCTCTACGATGACTGATTATGGTGACTGATTATGATGACTGGCTCTATGATGACTGACTATGATGACTGGCTCTACGATGACTGACTATGATGACTGACTATGATGTCTGGCTCTATGATGACTGGCTCTATGATGACTGGCTCTATGATGACTCTCTATGATGACTGACTATAATAACTGGCTATGATGACTGGCTATGAAGAATGTCTATGATGACTGATTATGATGACTAGCTATGATGGCTGACTATGATGAATAATTATGACTGACTATGATGACTGACTATGATAACTGGCTATGAAGAGTGTCTGTGATGACTGATTATGATGACTGACTATGATGACTGATTATGATGACTGGCTCTATGATGACAGAATGTTACATTTTCGCTACATCAGGACCTCTGCTCATAACATAACCTAACAGCGCCGTGTTTGCTGTCTGTGTTCCTTCCTGCAGGGCTGGCAGCAGCAGTGAGGACAGACAGTAGAAGAAGAAGAAGCAGAAGATGGCAGAGTCCTCCCTGCCCAACCACACCCAGGCTGAGGGTGAGGAGGAGGAGGAGGAGATGCGAGCGCTCACTGCCAAGGACCTGGAGAGCCCCGGCACGGTGAGCGAGGGCGGGGTGTCTGTGGGCCTGGTGAGCTGCACCAGTGAGTTCTCCACCTCCAGCGGCCGCCCCCTCCTGCCCCCCACCAACAGCAACACCAACACCGCCACCGCAGCAGACAGGGGGGTGTACATCGACCAGCATGGAGAGCTGGATGAGGAGGAGCACGACTGCCAGATCGGGCGCTTCACCTTCCCCTCCCTGCGGCGGTGTCTGCGCGTCAAGTTCTTCGTCTTCTGCATGTGCGTGCTGCTGGTGGTGTCAACGGCAGTGTCCACCGGCTACCTGAACAGCGTCATCACCACCATCGAGAAGCGCTTCGAGATCGGCAGCTCCGTGTCCGGCATGATCGCGGCCTCCTATGAGCTGGGCTCGCTCATCTCCGTCATCTTCGTCAGCTACCTGGGCAGTAACCGCCACATCCCCAAGTGGATCGGCATCGGGGTCATCGTCATGGGCGGGGGCTCCCTGCTCTTCGCCCTGCCCCACATCATCGCCCCCAAGTACACGCTGCAGTCTGGGATGTCGGTTAACTCCACGGACGAGAACATCTGTGGTCGTGCGTTGAAGAACCAGGGGGAGGGGCTGCGCTGCATTGACGAGCATTCCGGGAACTGGGGCTACGTCTTTCTGTTGATTGCCGCGCAGATTTTGATCGGGGTGGGGGGCACCCCTATCCTCACCCTGGGTATTACTTATGTGGACAACCACGTGGCCAAGGAGAAGTCTCCTGCTTATCTTGGTGAGCTGACTTTCTTGTTCTTCTTGTTCTTGTTGTTGTTCTTCTTCTTCTTGTTCTTCTTCTTCTTCTTCTTCTCTTGTTCGCTTTACACCGTCAGATGTGTCTGGGAAAAATAATGGCAAGTCCTTTCCAGCTCCTCTCATGAGCCATACAGCTTGGTCTGTAGGGTTATCTCCGTCGGCCACACTTTCTTCCTCAGGTCGCTGTATAGTATACACCTTTGAAGGATGTGCTCGTCTGTCTGGTTTGGTAAGCTATCGTTGATATATGTATTGCAGCTACCAATTTTGCCAGGACAATCGGGAGGTACCTCTCTGTTTTTTTTCTGATTTTTAACTGTTGTGTGCGGGTTTGACTTGCACAAATTTCATAAGGACTCGGGTCTGACTGGTTCAGAGTCTCTTCCAAAAGACTTGGGTTTCAGTTTGATTTTCCTGTCAAACTGGAAAGAAAGTGCAAGGCTGGGAATTAAACCTAGAACCACATGGTTTCCTTGTTAGGCAGGTTAACATCTAAACCATCCTGCCACCTTCCTTCTGCATTAAGTGTTTGTGAGATAAGTGATTTTTTTCATGGCATATCTTGTAGATCTGTACACATAACAGTTATCATCGTGTTTTGTATCAGTCTCTGAAAAGTCAGTCACAATGTGAAGACTATTTTCTACAGTTTAAAATTAACTACAGGAATATCGTGCCCTTGAATTCATAAAAGTGAAGAATTCTCTCCTATGATTCTCAGATTTCAAAAGAACGTCAACCCACTTTCAATGATAACAAAAGTTTTGAGAGTGAGATAAGAAAGAGTATGAGGAAGGAAAAATATTTTCCCACCCATAACCAAAAAAAAAAAAAAAAGTTAGCATAGTTAGACAGGAAAATGGACACTATCGGACTTCGATTCAGTTTTTTTTTTTTTTGCTCTTTAAAGTATATCAAAATCTGTGCATGCTAAATCTTGATTTTTTTTAAAAGAGGGGGAAAATGTTTAGACTAGGGATTTATTTTACTTATTTATTTTTTTATATTGAGGATAATGGAATAAGTACTCATGTGCTTTTTTTACATCCAGTCCCTGTGTGTATGCAGTTTTGTAAATGTCATCTGTTCCCACCGGCACACAATGGCCTTCTCACGAAAAGTGGAACAGGATTTAACATGTGCGCAAGATGTTCTGCGTGCATTCGCACCTGGGGCCTTTGCTTATAGTCTCATCTGAAGGACTTTTGGGGAGAGTGGAGTCAGCACTGATGTTAACTCCAGGAGAAAAATCACCTCAAATGGGAATTGAACCTGGGTCATCAAATTGCCAGCGCAGTGTTCTGACCACTAGGCTATCTTGTCTCGGGATGGGGAAAAGAGACTGGGGGAAGACAGACAGGAGAAAGGATGGGGCAGAGGGGCAGTATGGAAGACCAAGCATCCCCCCCCCCCTTCCCAACCCCCAGGCATAAGCAGGTTGTTGTTTCTGGGAGACCAGCAATGTCCTTTTACCCAGTTTCTTATTTAGTGATGGGGGGTGGCATAGCCTAGCGGTTAGAGCATTGACTTTATGATCTGATGGCTTGTGTTTGTGCTGCTACCAAGGTGCCCTTGTAAAGGGAATTCTGACACAATTCACATTAGTACAGAGTTTACTCTCCTGAAAGTTCTTGGGATGAGACTTTAAACCTAGATCCCTTGTGCGAATGCACAAGTTGACATCTTTTCAGAAGAGCAGGCCATTTTATTGTTGGTAGGAGCAGATGACAAAATTGTTTAAAAACCCCCCAGAAAAACCGCATGCACACTGGTGTCATTTTTAGACATCATTCCCGGAGTCAGAATGTTGCTACCTAAATGGTGGGTAAATGATTGCAAGTATGTATACACAAAATCTCACCAATTGGTGAACCTCAGAGTTCTAGCTGAGGGATGAAAAATGTTTTTTTTAAGCGATTACTTTATTTTTATATTCTTTTCTTTTTTCAAGCTGTCCCTATATCTCATCCACACCCGTAACAAAACTTTTTCTCTTGCGTTAAACTCTTTCACTACCTAGTTTGTGACAAAATAACTCTCTCCAGTACCAAATATTTTTCAGCGCTTATACTGATTTCTCTGCATTTAATCTGTGTCAGAATAACATGGCCAATCGGTTCTTCCACTCAAAACTGGGCAGAGGGGTAAAGGACAGTATAATTATCACATGCTGTCACATGCGTAAGTCAACTATATGTGCTAAACCTTGTTCACATTCACCTGTCCTGTAGTCCCGTGGACCGGGGGGCACTACTGAAGATTTTGCAACCAGCTTCCTCCACTCCCCACTGCTCACCACCCTCCGTAGTAGGTTGTTCCACCCAAGGCCTGTCCACTCTCTGATAATTCTTCCCATCGTTTCCTCTGTCTACCTCTTCGTCTCCCTTCCCCTACTGTTCCCTGTAAGACTATCTTGGCCAGTCCAGATGATCGTGTGATGTGCCTGTACAACTTTAGCTTGTGTTTTTTCACTGTAGAAACCTTGTTACCTTATTAAAAAAAAACCCTGTCCTTTTTAAAAACACGGATCAGCATCACCGGCTAAATCTCACCTTAAACTTAACCCTTTTCTCTCTCTCTCTCAAATTCCAGCGTTCATCCACGCCTCGGGGGCTCTAGGCCCGGTGCTGGGCTACGCTCTAGGAGCCCTGCTTCTACAATACTATGTGGACAGCTTCACGCACGAGGTGTCCATCAGCCCCGGCCACCCCCAGTGGATCGGGGCGTGGTGGGGCGGCTTCATCATCTGCGGCCGCTGCTGCTGCTGCTGCTCTCCTTCCCCTTCCTGGGCTTCCCCCGTGTGCTGGTGCTGGAGAAGCGACGTCTGGCCGAGAGCAGGACCAAGCAGCAGCTGAGGGAGGAGGAGGACGACCGACCCCTGGATACGCACTATGGGAAAAATATTAAAGGTTGGTGTGGGGGGTAGGGTGGGGTGGGTGTGTAGGGGATGGGTGGGTTGGGGGTATGGGATGTGTGTGTGTGTGTGTGTGTGTGTGTGAGTGTGTGTGTGTGTGTGAGAGAGGATGAATGGTGGGAGAGGGAAGGTGTGAGCGTTTTTGTGGGAGAGGGAGGGTGTGTGTGTGTGTGTGTGTGTGTGTGTGTGTATGTGTGTGTGTGTGCGTGTGTGTGTGTGAGCGTGTGCGTGTGTATATGTGTGTGTGAGGGAGGGAGGGAGTGTGTGTGTGGTGAATGTGTGTGTGTGTGTGTGTGTGTGTGTGTGTGTGTGTGTGTGTGTGTGTGTGTGAATGAGGGAGAGAGAGAGGGAGTGAGTGTGTGAGTGGTGAACGTGTGTGTGTGTGTGTGTGTGTGTGTGTGTGTGTGTGTGTGTGTGTGTGTGTGTGTGTGAGGAAGAGAAGGAATGAGTGTGTGAGTGTGTGTGTGTGTGTGTGTGTGTGTGTGTGTGTGTGTGTGTGTGTGTGTGTGTGTGTGTGAAGAAATGGTGGGAGAGGGAGTGAGTGAATGAATGTATGAGAGAAGAGGGATTGAGTGAATGAGTGAATAAATGAATGAATGAATGAATGAATGAATGGGAGAGGGGGGGAATTAGTGAGTGAGTAAGTGAGTGAATGGGAGAGGGAGGGAATTAGTGAGTGAGTGAATGAGTGGGAGAGGGAGGGAAGGAGTGAGTGAATGAGTGGGAGAGGGAGGGAAGGAGTGAGTGAATGAGTGGGAGAGGGAGGGAAGGAGTGAGTGAATGAGTGGGAGAGGGAGGGAAGGAGTGAGTGAATGAGTGGGAGAGGGAGGGAAGGAGTGAGTGAATGAGTGGGAGAGGGAGGGAAGGAGTGAGTGGATGAGTGGGAGAGGGAGGGAAGAAGTGAGTGAATGAGTGGGAGAGGGAGGGAAGGAGTGAATGAATGAATGGAAGAGGGAGGGAAGGAGTGAATAATTGAATGGGATAGGGAGGGAATTAATGAGTGAGTAAATGGGAGAGGGAGGGATGGAGTGACCAACTGTTTTAACATAAAGGCTAGTCAGTATTCTACCCTGTGTGCATATTTATTGTTCACCGGGAGGGGGGGGGGGGGGGGAGCAGGAAAGCCTAGTTATTAGCATGTTGTGCTTAGGATTTGACAGCCCAGGATTGAGCCTGGGTTAGAGGGGACTTTCCCCTGGAGTTAACACAGCACTGACTCCATTCACCCAGAAGTCCTTCGGATGAGATTATAAACCAAGGTCCAGTGTGCAAACGCTTGAAAAATGAATTGTGCTGGCATTAAAACCCGTTCTGCCTTATGGAAGAGTAGGCCATTTAAGCCAGTAAGTGCGAACGACAAAAAAAATATATAAAAAATGCATGCACTCTGGTACCATGTTTAAACACCATCCCCGAAATCGGAATGCTGACTGCCATAATGGTGGACAAAATCAGTCATTCATGCTAAAAAGTATGACCGTTGGTGAACCTTGGAGCTCTAGCTAAGGAACAAAAACAAACAAACAAACAAACGAAAACTCACTCACCTTATGATACCTCTGTGTGTGTGTGTGTGTGTGTGTGTGTGTGTGTGTGTGTGTGTGTGTGTGTGTGTGTGTGTGTGTTTATTTATTTATCTATTTTTTATATTGAGGATAATGGAATAAGCTCTCATGTACTTTTTTAACATCCATTCCCCGTGTGTAATGCAGTTTTGTAAATCTTATCATCTGTTCCCACCGGCACACAATGACCTACTCTTATGAAATGCGGAACAGGATTTAACATGTTCCCAAGATGTTCTGCAAGACGTTCTGTGTGTGTGTGTGTGTGTTGGCAGAGATCCCCAAGTCCATCCTGAACCTGCTGAAGAACCCAGTGTACACGCTGCTGCTGCCTGCCATTAGCTGTGAGATCGCCATCGTGTCGGGGTTCGTCGTCTTCCTGCCCAAGTACATAGAGACGCAGTTCGGCACCTCCACTTCCGTGGCCAACCTGTTCACAGGTAGGGCTCACCAATCTTAACCCTCAACTCTCTCCCCACAGTCAGAATGCGGCTACCTAAATGGTGGTGGTTTGATGGGAGGTGGGGGTGAACAAGTTCGCATTTGCAAAAAATCTCACTGTTGGTGAACTTTGTAGCTCTAGCTGAGGAACAACCTTAAACATTTTTGTTTTTTTAATTGTTCACTCTGACTTCTTCATTAACTTCTTGAGGAGTTGGTTTGTGAATTTTTTTTCTGGCTGTGTGTTGTTGGTAGCTTGAACCTGGTGGAGCCCATTCATGTCCAGGTTATATTTTTCCATGCTGGGTGAAACTCAGTGTGTGTGTGTGTGTGTGTGTGTGTGTGTGTGTGTGTGTGTGTGTGTGTGTGTGTGTGTGTGTTGCGTGATATTGTTCAGTAATATTGCATAGTTTCCAAGCCGAAACTTAAGCACTGCTTAGTATATAGAATGATGTATCATGCAAGTAAGGAGCTTTTTATTTTGCTCGTGAGTGCAGGCTGTCAGTTGTGGTTACGGTGCTATTTTTTTTCTTTTGAATTTTACTTGCATTCATTGGTATAAAGATTGTTTTTTCTTTGTGCATTGTCTTGCCTGCTCTTTATTTGTTTTTTATATGTCATCATGATATTCTGCCCTTGTGTATTGTATGTATACTTTTGTTTTTATTGTCTTTCATTGTGGTTCATTCATATTTTTTACACAAACATTTAAATTGCAGTTTTTTGTGTACATGTATCTGAAGTCAGTATGTTTGAAAATCATTGTATCTTCATTGGTTTAAGTACACTTCTGAAACATCTGTGTGATGATTCATTGTAAGTGGCTGTGTTGTTGCAGGGGGCATTGGCATTCCTGGGGCAGTGATCGGCATTCTCATGGGAGGGTATCTGCTGAAACGCTTTCAGCTCAAACCCAAAGGTTTGTCTTTGTCGTCTGTGTTTCATTTCACCCTTAGCTTGCCAGTGATTTTCCACCAAAAGAGATAGTGTTGAATAAAAAGAATTTATATATATATAATCTGTGTGTGTGTGTGTGTGTGTCTGTGTGTCTGTGTGTGTAAAGTGAGTGCCCCATGCTGGAAATTTCCATCATAGATATATATATATACTTTCTTTTCTACATCTGTAAACAAAGGTAGCCCAGTCTATGCAAAAACAGAAATTCAATACAGCAGCTTGTTTGCGGCATAGGTCAAAGTTGTTTGGGGTGCCTGTAGGCCCCCCCCCCCTCCCCCCCTTCTCATCACCCCACAGATTGTACTTGACCTGTGAGAACAGCTCACCGCATCACATGACATCGCTTGCATACTGTGTGTTGAGTGTTTCTCCTTACTAAATGTACCCCCAAGCCAGTTGACAATACTGCTTAAAAATACAGTTGATCTGTTAGATACACATGCCAAACCTCTTGAAATGAATTGCCTATTAAAAAGAACCTATACAGGTTATGCGTACTTTAATACATCCCATTTGTAGTTAGATCTTTTTAAAAAAAATCATTACCCTTCATAGTATGATCACGCTTTGCTCTAAATGGGTTAAAATCAGATGCACTAGAGATAAAAGGCATGCTTTCTTGAAAGGAAAATAGATAATGACAATTGTGTACAAGGATGTTGTATTCTGGTTTCAATACATTCCACAACCCGGTCAAAGAAACCATTCCCAGGGGGGTGAGATATATGGCCACTCTTCCAGAACGATGCACACGACGAACAGGCTAGATAAAATTTCTTGTGTGTCTGCTTTGTGTACTTTAGGGAATGTACTTTCTTTTTTCTGCCTGACTAGATTGCCAGAGTGACAAGTAGAGCAATAAGTAGAGCATTAAAATTTCCTTTATGCTCGTTTCCCAAACAGTGTCTGGTAGTGCTGATTGCAGGTTACATGCCTGTGTGTGACCCTCGGCAGTTATTGACAGTTACCGCAAAGTGCCAAGGCCTACATTAAAATGTCATTTTTTATTCATTTATTCATTTTATTCATTCTTTTATAATGAGGATAATGGAATAAGCACTAATGTGCTTTTTTTCATCCAGTCCCCGTTTGTATACAGTTTTTGTAAATCTTGTCATCTGTTCCCACTGGCACACAATGACCTACTCTTGCCAAAAATGGAACAGGGATTTAATGTGTGCACAAGATGTTCTGTGTGTGTTCGCACACGGGGCCTCGGTTTATAGTCTCATCCAAAGGACATCTGGGGAGAGTGGAGTCAGCACTGATGTTAACTCCAAGGTAAAAATCCCCTTGAACGGGAATTGAATGTTGTGTGGGGATTGTCCTCAGCAATGACAAGCTCCTAACATAACAACCTGTACTCTTCTTTAGAGGAAGGGGAAAAAAAACCCAGCTGAAGTTGGAATATGGCTGCCTGTATTGTGGCGAGGTATTTGAAAACGGCTTTACAGGCAGACTTCTCATCCGGTGGTGTACTCTACAGAGATTCTCAGATGTGATGAGTGAGACTGTGCACAGTCTGGGGTGACTCCCCCCCCCCCTCCCCAGCTGCATATGTATGTCAGTCTGGGGGTGGGATAGCCTAGTGGTTAGAGTGGCCCGCTCGTGATCTGACCACCACTGAGGCATCCATTAACTGAAGGGGATTTTCCTTCTGAAGTTAACTTCACTGCTGACTCCACTCCCCAAAAGTCCTTAAGATAAGACTATAAAATAAAGTCTCATGTTTTGAATACAACATGCACACATGTTTAAGCCCCCTTCTCTCTTTTTGAAGACTAGGCCATTTTGTGCCAGGAGGAAGTGGATGACAAAATAAATTTTAAAATTTTTTTAATGTATGCACACTGGTGTCATGTGTTCAGTATCATCCCGAAATTAGAATGCAGCTACCTAAATGTTATGCAGAAGCGGTCGCATACGCAAAATCTTGCCATAGATGAACCTCAGAGTTCTAGTTGAGGAACAAAAACAAAAGTCTGTTTTTGTTGTTGAATATGAACAGATGTTCTGTCTGTTGGTCTAGTGAAGATCTTTCTTTCGTCCCTTTTTTCCCCCTGTGAGATTGTGTGTGAGGTGTGCTGTGTGATTGTGCTGTGATTTTTGTGTGTGAATGTATTCTGGGTTTTGTTTATTTGTTTTTTTGTTGTTGTGTTTTTATGGTGCCACCTGGCATGTGAGTGATTGGAGTACATGTGCTTTTTTGTTCATTTTTTGTGAGCAAGGTTAAACAATATTTCATGTTTGTC
>CM060344.1:17208707-17241207 GCA_030674155.1 Stramonita haemastoma
TATCCATAGTGCATTTTTTTTTTGGTGGTAACTTTTTTTTTATTTCATTTTTTATTTTAATTTTTATTTATTATTATTTTTATTTTTATTTTTTGGGTGGTAACTTTTGATGGTACTGTGTGTCACTAAAAATGTAAACGTCACTGGTTTTGGTGGGGTTTTTTTCCCTTGTTTCTCGGCTAGAGTTCTGAAGTTCACCAATGGTGAGATTTTTTGTGTATGCGACTGTTGTGGTAGCCGCATTCCAATTTTGGTGATGGTGTCTAAATACGACACCTGTGCATGTTTTTTTAATTTTTAAAATGTCATTTATTCCTACTGATACGAAGTAAAATGTTCATATTAGCATATAATTATGTGAAAGGGAGCGTTTGATTGAATCATTGTGTGTGTGTGCATGTGTGTGTGTGTGTGTGTGTGTGTGTGTGTGTGTGTGTGTGTGTGTATTAGCATGTATGTATGTATGTGTGTATGTGTGAGCACATGCATACTTATGTGTTCTCAAGCAGGCTTAAAAAACGTTGATAGCCGGCCGTTTTTCTCAACGCTTGTTTTAGTAGAATCAATAGAAAATTTGCATTAGTAGAATCAGTTAAACCTGAATCTGAATTTCTTGACAAAAAAACCCACAACCCCAACCCCACAACTGTTGTTGATTTTCATTGTTTTTGTTTGTTTTTCTTTTTTGTCCAGCCTATGTCCCGGCCCCCATCTATTTTGGAAATGTGATCGACTCTGCCTGTCTGCTGTGGAGTCGCCGCTGTGAGAGCCATGGGTCCTGTCTGGTGTACGACATTGTTCAGTTCCGCTATCGCTACATCGGTGAGAGAGAAAGTGTAACATGTTGTGCTGTGTTGTATAATTGCGTTGCATTGTATTGTATATCTTCTTCTTTCTTCTTCTCTCGTTCGCTTTACACCATCAGATGTGTCTGGGAAAAATATTGGCATGTCCTTTCCAGCTCCTTGTGTGGGCCGTACAGCTTGGTCTGACTGTAGTATCACAGCTGTCAATTTCCTCCACTTTCAGCTGCTCTCAGCTTCTATCCATTCCATCCCATCCCAGCCCAGCTGGGGCCAGCCGGTGCTAGTTATAGCAGGAACTGACCACACTTGGACTTGGCAGTTTCACGCCTTTTTTTTAGTGCAGAAAGCCTGGAGGGTGAAAAGGGAGGGAGGGAGGGATGGGGGGTGTAAAAGGAAGGGGCTCGCTAATTTTAGCTCTTGCCCCTAGACCCTTGACTGAGTTATGCTAGATTTTCATGCTGTGATTTTATTTGGGTTGTGTGATGTTGGTTGTATTGCGTTGTGTTGTATTAGGGGTTGTGTATTGTATACTTTTTTTCGTTGTGGCGGATTTTTCTACACTTGGAATTCAGGCTCCTGTCTCTCTCTTGTGTGTTTGTGTTGCGTCATATTAGTATTGCATAGCATTGTACTATGTTGTGATGTGTTTTGTTAACTTGCATTGTGCTGCATTGCTTTATATTGTGTTGTTTTGTATAGCACTGAAAGTCACAGCACAGTATGTGAAATTTGGGCTGCTCTCCACATAGGTTCATTTATATATTCACACACACACACACACACGACACACACACACACAGACACAGACAACACACACACACACACAGACACACAGACACAGACACACACACAACACACACACACACAACACACACACAACACAACACAGACACACAACACACACACACACACACACCACACACCAAACACAACACACACAACACAACACAACACACACAACACACACAACACACACACACAACACACACACACACACTTTCCAGAAACACACAATCCCAGAACCTCCACACACCACCCCCACCACCCCCCACACACACAACACACATACAACCACAAGTTACCACCACATGCTCTACCACCACATGCGTGCCTTTATTTTTTAATCTCAGCTCATGATATCGATACAACATATTTCTAATGTAGGCCTTGGGACATAATTTTTTAATTTAAAAAAACATTGGTTTATTTATTAATTTTTTTCTTTGGCACATAACTTGCATCAATATCCAAACAAAATCTTTTAGCCTGAACCAGTAATATTATGGACTAAATTGTGTGTGTGTGTGTGTGTGTGTGTGTGTGTGTATGTGTGTGTGTGTGTGTGCGTGCGTGCGTGGTAGTGTGTGTGTGTGTGCGTGTGTGTGTGTGTGTGTGTGTGCGTTGCTGTGGTTGTGTGTGTGTGTGTGTGCGTGTGTGCAGGGTGGGGCGGGGCTGAAGGTGATCAGCATGGTGTTCTTCTTCATCGTCTGGGCCATCGTGCGGCGGAAACCCTGGCTGAGGAAGCGCAGACCACCATGCCTGATGTGGCCACGGTCAGTCCTCCTGATGCTGCTTCTTTATTTATTTATTTTATTTATTATTTACTTATTTATTCTTTTATATCTTTTATATCAAGGATAATGGAATAAGGACTCAAGTGCTTTTTTTACGTCCAGTCCTCGTGTGGATGCAGTTTTTGTAAATCTTGTCATCTTCTGTCTTGTCTTGTCTCTCTCCTGTCTGTCTGTCTCTCTATTTTCTCTCTGTCTGTCGCTTTGTCTGTCTTTCTCTATTTCTCCTGTCTGTCGCTTTGTCTGTCTGTCTCTCTATTTTCTTCTGTCTCTCTCCTGCCTTCTGTCTCTCTATTTTCTCTCTGTCTGTCGCTTTGTCTGTCTGTCTGTCTATTTTCTCTTGTCTGCTTTGTCTTCTGTCTCTCTATTTTCTCTCTGTCTGTCGCTTTCTCTGTCTGTCTCTCTATTTTCTCTCTGTCTGTCGCTTTGTCTGTCTGTCTCTCTATTTTCTCTCTGTCTTTTCTCTCAGTCTGTCTCTTTGTCTGTCTCTTTCTCTGTCTGTCGGTCTTTGTATCTGTCTGTCTCTCTGACTGTCTGTCTCTTTGTCTTTGTTTTTCTCTCTCTGTCTGTCTGTTTCTGACTGTCTGTCTCTTTGTCTGTATGTCTCTATTTTCTCTCTGTATGTCTGTTTGCCTGTTGTCTCTGTCTTTTCTCTTTGCCAGTTCTCTCTACCTTCTCTCTCTCTCTCTCTCTTTTGTTTTTTTTTTCTCTCTGTTCTTTTATCTGTCACTTTTTTTTTCTCTTGCCATTTCTCTTTGCCTTTGTGTGTGTGTTCTTTTTGTCTGTCTTTGTTCTTTATTGTGTCACTTGTTTTTAAAAAGGCTGTGTTGGGGAGACTACATACTATAATTTGGGAGACTTTATATATTAGGAAAAATGGATACAGTGTTTCGAGTGTGTGTGTGTGTGTTTGTGCACACATACATGTTTATGTGTATGTACGTGTGTGTGCATTTAGGCATGCATCTGTATGTATGTAGGTATTTGATTGCTTAGTGGTCAGAACATTGGCTTGCAATTTGACGACCTGGGTTCGATTCCCATTCGAGGGGATTTTTCCCTGGAGTTAACATCAGTGCTGATTCCACTCTCCCCAAAAATTCCTTTGGATGAGACTTTAAACCGAGGCCCCATGTGCAAACGCACGCAGAACATCTTGCGCACTCATTAAATCCTGTTCCGCTTTTTGTAAGAGTAGGTCATTATGTGCCAGTGGGAACAGCTAAGATTTACAAAGCTGCATACACACAGGGACTGGATGTAAAAAAGCCATGAGTGCTTATTCCATTATCCTCGATATGAAATAATAAATAATTTTTTTAAATGTATGTATAACTGTATGCTGACACACACACGTTTCGTGCATGTCTCACCAGACAGGGGAGGTGCACAGCTCCCTGGTGTCGCTGGACAGGGTAGGCTACAGTCCCAGCGTCAACCGCCGTCCCTCCACCCTCCGTCTCCACCCCCCCTCTGCAGACACCAACGGCCTGGAGGGGGGCGGAGGGGGGGACAGTGTCATGCTGCAACCCGATTCTGCCACTGCCGTCTTCGACGTCAAGCATTCCACCTTGTGATTGGTCCAAAATCCCCCCTGGCTGGGAACAGGGGGAGAGGGAAAGAGAAAGAGAGAGAGAAGGAGGATGTTGAGGGGGAGGAGTAGAGAGAGAGAGAGAGAAAGAGAGAGAATATAAAATGTGTGAGACGATGGTTTACCATCGGTGTATCATCAGCTGTGATGTTGCTTTACCTCTGAGGGAGTAATCGTTGTGTTGTTGTCTGCTTCTTATAAGGGGAGGATAGTTCTGCTTCTTGTGGAAATATTTCTTTTTGAGGTGGGGTTTGTTTTGTTTTTTTTCGGTAGGGATATTTCTGCTTCTTGTAAGGATATTTCTGCTCTTGTAAGGATATTTTTGCTTCTTGTGGGGATATATCTGTTTCTTGTAGGAAATATTTCTGTTTCTTGTAGGGAATTTCTGTTTCTTGTAGGGACATGTCTGTTCTTGTGGGAGGTATTCTTTGTGAGATATTTCTGCTTCTTCTAGGGATATTTCTGTTTCTTGTAGGGATATGTCTGTCTCTTTGGGAGCTGCTCATTTAGAAGGTCTGTTTCTTGTAGGGATAGTTCTACATGGATATTACCTGTTAGAAATTTAATTTTGGGTGATTATGAATGCCCTCTGTCTTTTTTTTGGTTTTTGTCAAAGCAGGAAGGTGGGGGTGACAGTTGTATATTTGAAGGAAAAGAGAATCTACATAGTCAAGCAAGAGTTTTCTTCTCCTCCTGCCTGTAGTGTTCATCAAAGTGTGGATTGACTTTTTACAGCTGGTGATGACGACCCCTCTCTCTCTGTCTCTCTCTGTCTCTGTCTCTTTGTCTCTCTGTTTCTCTCTCTGTCTCTCTGTCTCTGTCTCTGTCCCTCTCTCTCTCTCTCCTCTCTCTCTCTCACATTTCTCTTCTCTCTCTCTCTCTCTCTCTCTCTCACTCTCTCCTCTCTCTCTCTCTCTCTCTCTCTCTCTCTCTCTCTCCTCTCTCTCTCTCTCTTTTGTACCTTCAGCGTGCACTTAACAAACGAAATGCAACAGCCCGAGTGTGTTTATGCTTCTCCTTCTACAAGTCAGTGAGTGACATTACATGCACAGTGGATTTCTGTCCCTTTTTTTCTTTTTCTTTCTTCTTTCTCGTTTTTTGTTCGGTCAGCACCCATGTACTTCATAATAGGTGAACCAGTGCTAAATTTGAGAGCTTGGACTTCCCAGATTAGAAAATACAGCTCGGTGATTCCTTGTTTACGATTCTTTTGTGAGTTTTTTTTTTTTTTTTCCTTTTTTTGGGGGGGGGGGGGGAAACAGTATTGTGCCCTAGATCTCTTTGAATAGTTCGCCTTCTTTAGAGCGTGTCGACGAACTCCCAAACACACTGTGCTAGTAATGTGGTCACTGCGAGGAAGACAGCCTGTAGTGATATAGATACGCAGCCTGTGTCGATTTTTTGGGTAGATTTTTTTACAAAATTTTTCGGCAAAAACTTTTGCAAACCAGGGACCATAAACTGGTAGTAAGCGTTAATCGCTGGTCACCAGTATGATGTACGCTGCAAATAAAGAGAGACTGGATGCTATGCGCTGTGCTGCACTGCGCTGTGCAGCGACTGTGCTGTGCTGGACTGGACATGAAGCCCACTGCTGGACAGAACCAAGGGGAGGGGGTGACAGCATGCTGGGGGGTCAAGCTTCATACATTCACAAACTCCCGTCTGTACAAAAAAAAAACAACCCAACTACAATGAAAAAGAAAGTATTTCTCGGATATGGAAACCAAAACAGCTCACAATGAAACAGGGACCAGACGCTCTACAAGAGCCTTGTTGCTGGCAACAAAATCACTGATGACTCACACAGAACGTGTGTGAGGTGTAACCACATGGTTACGTAGTACAAAGGTGGGGGAAAAGTGCGTGCAAGATATAATTTTGTGGTTACGAAACCCAAAGGGGAGCAAAAGTGTGTGCGAGGTATAATTTCATGGTTACGAAACACAGGAAAAGTGTGTGTGAGTATAATTTCATGGTTACGAAACACAGGCAAAAGTGTGAGTGTGAGATATAATTCAACGGGGACGGAAGGGAAACCATGGAAACCGCTGGCGGAGCAAACGTTGCACACGACTGTGGATGGAGGGAACAGAGAAATGCACGGACAGTCAGAGAGTATGGTTGAATTTCATTATGAAAAAGCAAAACGTAGTGACAGCAATGTTGTGGGAGTGGACAGGTTAGGGTACAACCATGGTGAATGCTTCACAGTATAGTGAAAGAGACTGTGAACCCTCTCTGCAAAAAAACAAAAATAAATAAATAAATAAAGACAAACAACTACTACTAAGAATGGAACTGGGATCATTGATGATTATGGGGCTTTCATGAAGAGTGTGTGTGTGTTCGGGGTAGGGGATGGGGTGGGGAG
Source organism: Stramonita haemastoma (assembly GCA_030674155.1). NCBI lineage: Eukaryota > Metazoa > Mollusca > Gastropoda > Neogastropoda > Muricidae > Stramonita > Stramonita haemastoma. The sequence goes on from CM060344.1 coordinate 17,215,050, forward strand.
TGATGATGAGACAACGAGCTGTTTGCCTCTGTGTGTGTGTGTTTTTCTTTTTTTTTTCTTTTTTTGTTGGTGGTGTGTTTCTGCTCTGAAAATCGGCTGACGTCGTCACGGGTTTTTTGCAAATGTCGCCTCATCATTTTCAACTTTTTGTTGTTAGTTGTTGTTGTTGTTGTCGTTTACAAGAAATACCCCCAGTATGTGTGGAATATTGTGAAGACGTTAGAATAAGAGTGATAGCAGAAGAGATGGGATTGTGAGGGATTGATGATCTTTAGAAGTGCGGTGTAGTGTGTGTGTGTGTGTGTGTGTGTGTGTGTGTGTGTGTGTGTGTGTGTGTGTGTGTGTGTGAGTATTGTTTTCCCCCCTGAAATGTCATTGTTGAATTGACAGTGGTAATCCTTTGATTTGATTTGAATTTTACATTTGTGCTGTCTTTATTTGTCATCCCTTGTTCAGGACTTTGAATACTTTTTGTGTTCTCTTCTTTTTTTAGTTGTTGTTGGGTTGGTTTGTTTGTTTGTTTAATACCTTACCTCCACTTAGCCCTTCCATACAAAACTCTTGGAAGTTTTCTGGCTTTGATATGTAGTTCTGTTTTACACAGAAAAAAAAAAGGTGGACCCTATCCAAAATGTTTCATATTTTACATATTTCGGGTATCAGTAATATGGGACGTGTCCTAGATTTGAAGAAGATTTGTGCACCAACGGGGTTTTTTTTTTAGGTTGTTTTTTTTATTTAATCTATTTTGTATAGTTTTGGGGTAAGGCAACAGTCATAGTGTGGATATAAGGCAGGTGTGATATTGGATACAAGCCAAGTAAGAAGCCTTTTTTTTTTTTTTTTTTTTACTTCATAATTATTGCAGTCAAGCAAGTAGATTTACACTTACCCTAATTAGGAGGCCAGCCAGAATAGTATGTCAGGAAGGCAAAACAGTGTACAGGGCTTTTTTTTTTTTTTTTAACCATTCTTCGACTAGAGCTCCAGTTCATCACTGGTGAGAATTTTGCCTATGAGGCTGTTCCCCCACCCCCACACCATATAGCCTAGATAGCCGCATTGACTTCTGGGAATTTATTTTGAAAAGTGTGAAGAAAAATGTGCACGATTACATAGCAAAGCAGATGCGTGGCTTTACTGGCGAGTGGAGTCTTGTGAGATAACGAGAAAAAAAAAGTAGTAAAGTAAATAGATAGATAAAGAAGAGAAAATGTGGACCCAGAGATGTAAGTAATGTAATGAGAAGAATGCTGACTTGCTGCTGATAGATGTACATATATCTGCTGTTCAGGTTTTGGTTCTGTTCATGAATTCTTTGAAAGTTTTTTGTTGGTTGTTGTGGGTTTGGGGGTGGGTTGTTTGGTTGGGTGGGGGGGTGCTTTAGATTTTTTTTTTTTTAGTTGGAGGGAGAGGAAAGTGAAAGGCACTGATAACACTGAGGTGAAATGTGGTTGTTTTTTGGGTTTTTTTAAAAACATTTTTAAGACCATGATGACTAGGAAATGAGACGTGGGCACATGTGTAGATCTCTTTCCAGAGAGTCAGGGAGGACAGTGGACAACATTGTAATTTATCATGGGGGATCGGGTAGCCTAGTGGTCAGAACATTGTGCTCGCAATTTGACGACCTGGGTTTGATTCCCGTTCGAGGGGATTTTTACCCTGGAGTTAAAATTAGTGCTGACTCCACAGCTGTCAGTATCCCCCACTTTCAGCTCCTACAGGAGGCTATTTATCCCATCCAGCCTAGATTTGGCGGCTGGTGCTATTTATAGCAGGAGCTGACCACACATGGAACTAGTTAAAAGGAATGACCACGCTAAATTTAGCACTCTTGACTAGACCCTACTGAGTGATGTTGGATTTGTGCACTGTGACTCCACTCTCCCCACACGCCCTGTGGATGAGGCTGTGAACGCATGCAGAACATCTTGGGCACATGTTAAATCTTGTTCTGCTTTTCATAACAGTAGGCCATTGTGTGCCGTGGGAACAGATGACAATATTTACAAAAACTGCATACACATGGGGACTGCATGTAAAAAAGCACATGCATCCTTATTCCATTGTCCTCTATATAAAAGAATAAATAAATAAATAATAAAAATAAAATGGCAGGAGTATTGCTAGCCAGAAAGTTGTCTTTTTACAATGGTGGTTTTTTTTTTTTATCATTCAACAAAGATTAGGGGGATTAGATGGGAGACTTACATTCAGAATAAAAATGGCCTTAAGGGCAAAATTGTCATGAGCTTAGTAGACTACAGGGCCTTTGAACACCTGTCTGAGAAAGGAGTTATATAGATAAAGTACCATGCCAAAGTTGGATGCGCTGGGCCTAACTTATCAGGCGCTTAATGGCAGCGCATTGCATTTTTACTCATGTGACAGACTACATAGTTGCTGTCTGAGCATTCAACGAAAGAAGAAGATAGGTACAATGTGTTTAGTATGGATTTATCATCATTGATGTTTATCTTGGCATGATTTAAATTGATAGAGACAACGTCAGAGCACACTATTTATTGTTGAATTATTTATCTTAGAAGTAATGATTGCACAGAATATTAAGATTGCCTGTCATGTTAATTTTTTTGTTGTTGAGAAGAAGAATAAGTGGTAGATGAGTTAGATATTTACTACAGATTTTAATCAAACACAGAGTTGTTGAACAGAAGACAAGAGTTGAAGTACTGTGTTTCCTGTGAAGAAAACTGGTAGATAAACTAAACAATCTAAATACGATGTATATGTTATCTAGACAAAGCAGTAGATACCGCACAAAGTCTTCATGAATCATTTATTTTCAAAATAAGATGAAATTACAGCTCTGACAGGGTGAATCAAATGATCAAACTTTTCATGAAATTTGTATCATCAAATGAACTTATTCTTCAGAATGTTTTTACCATGATTTAGATTTTTTTTTAAAGAAATATTTATTATCAAACAGTCTTGATTTTTTTTTTATAAAAAGGATGTTCATTTACTATCAAACATTTCAAAACAAGTTTTCATTTTTAATGGCATGTGATACCCACCTAATTTTTACCACCACACGATGAGCGAACCTGAACACAGAACGCCTGTTATGCGGAAGTTCTGTTCTTTGTGGATAAAAGCAGAATCCTTGTTTGTGGGTTTGGTTGTTGAAATCAAGCATGATGTCTTCCAGGTGAAAACAATCAGTGTGTTGGTGAGGTGATGCGGTGTACATGCCTTATGATTCATGCGCTCTTTATCTTGAAGTATATGCCCTGGGATGATGACGATGATGATGATGATGATGATGATGAAATCAGTCAATGAACAAACTGTGTTGGACACCTCTGCTATGTTGAAACATCAATGATGAGCTCCAGGACAGAGGAAGAGGGGGATTGGGGGGGGGGGGGGGACAGAGCTGGAATCCCAATTTTAGAGACATAAGTGAACACACACACGCACGCACACCACACACACACACACACACACACACACACACACACCACACACACACACACACACACACACACACCACAACACACACCACACAACACTTACATGCACTACACCACACACACACACACACACACACATCGCCACCTCTTTCCAAGAAGATAGCACAATCCCCAGGAACTCCCCACCCACCCCACCCACCCCCTACCCCCTACTCCCGACACACACACACACACACACACACACACACACACACACACACACACACACACACACAACACACACACACACACACACCCCAAAGTACAAACACTGATGCGGGTATTGATCCTGAATATCATTCCATTGCTCATTGCCCCTGTGTAGAGAGAGAGAAAAAAGAGTTGAACCGAACGTGATCATCAATGCTTCCTATGACATCGCCCAGTATGGAAGCTGCTGTGTTGTGTTATGAGCAGGATTCAGCCTCGTGCTTTGCACAGTTTCAGTGTTGTAGCTTCTTTCTTTAAAAAAAGTTCTATAGGTGACTGGTAAGGTAGAACATTCAGATATATATACTTGAGTTAGCTGAGAGTGAAAGCGGTCATAGTAAACTGTGCTTGAGAGAATTTTGATCAGCCGTGACGTGAGTAAAAGAATCTTCAATCGTGGTAGACTTGTGTGTGAGAGTACTTATTCATAGTGATTGTTTTATTTATTGCTTGATCTTTTTATTTCCTGGATAATGGAATAAGTATTCATGTGCTTTTTTTTTTTTTTTTTTTTTTTACATCCAGTCCCCATGCTTCATAGAGCATCTTTTTAGTTGTTACGTTTTTTTTTTATCCTGTAAGGTTGAATGCAACTGGTTGCAACTTTGGCAACTGGATTTAGAGGAGTTATGCTTTGTTCAAAATGTATATAAGCGAAAAAAAGAACGGGGGGGGGGGGGGGGGGGCCAAAGGGGTAGGGGCCCAAGAGTGTGTGGTTAAAAAATGTGATGAGACATTTTACTGGTTAACCATTGTGTGTTCAAAATGGTTTTGGAAAATGTTTAGAAATTCATGTTTCTGTGTTCATTGGAAGTTTGTTCACCAGCTGTTATTGTTGGAATTTTTTTGTTATTTGTTAGTTTATTATAAAAATAGTTGACATGTGCATGAAGATTTTAACAGCGTTCAGAATTTACGTACAAAGCTACCTACAAAAAAAAAAAAACCACACAAATAAACAACGTGTGAAGATGAACCCACCAAACATGGAAGATGTCAACGTGGAACCCACTAATCAAATGAACCCACCAACAGAAGAAACCTCCACAGAATTAATGGAACTCATAGGTAAAAACAACCCTGTCTTGATCAAAAAAGCAAATACTCTAAAAAAAAAAAATGTTAAACCCAACTGAAACCAGTACAGCCATTGAAAAACCCGTGAGAAAGAAAACCCACCTATAAAAACAATGCATGGACACAAAGAACATATATATATATATGTATGTGTGTAATTAATATATATATTATATATATATATATATATACACACACACACACACAACACTAATAAATAATGATTGGCATTAGGGAAGAAAGTGTGTGTGTGTGTGTGTGCGTACGTGCGTGCGTCTGTGCGTGCAGGCAAAACTGATTTACAATTTTAACCACAGGGGAAGAATTAGCCAGTTTCAAAGCACTGGTAAAAAACAGGGTTTCAGCTGTATCTTTCTTTTTCTTTTTTCCATCAGTAATTTTTTTTTTTTTTTGGACAAGAGAATTCTTTTTTTGTTTTTTTTTTCAATACAAAAAATGCTCAGCACACAGTAGAACAGTGATGGCTCGAGAGTCTTCTTCCCACCTGTGTGCTGTAGGCTCCCTGCCTTGAACCATGCAACTTTTATGGCCAAAATCGTGGTATCTGTCAGAGACCTGTGTGGTGTGTCGTTTTTTGTACGGTGTGCCAAATGTGTGTTCAGAAGTGTGTGCTCTGTTACAGCATTAGGTGGGTGTTTTTTCAGCAGTCTTGGTGGCTTGTGTAGTTCTATTATTTTACCTCAGTGTGAATGTGTGACGAGTTCTTTGATTATATTGCATCGTGTTATGATTTAAATTGTGTGTGTCTGTGTATATAATATATATTGTGTGTGTGTGTGTAGTGTTTATTTTGAATTGTGTTGTATCTGTGTAGTGTTTATTTTGAATTGTGTTGTGTTAGTGTTATTTGAATTGTTTTGAATATGTCTAGTGTGTATTTTGAATTATGTTGTACATGTTTAGTGTACATCGGTCGGGTATGGCTATTGGAGTATGTAAGTGAAATGTGTGTTAAATAATCATCAAGTTTCATGTGTGAAATGTCATTGTTGTGGATATGGTGTGTTTTGTAGGGAAAAAAATAAAAGTCTTGTTCTGTTGATATTGTCCTTAGACAGTACCACCCCATTCCCCCTCCGAAAGAAAAAGGTTATCAATGTAAAATAATGTCTGTGGTAGTTTTTATTATATATTTTTTGTGGGGAAAAAATCAAAGTCTTGTTTTGGTAATACTGTTCTTGGACATTACCACCTCCTCCTCCATCAAAAAAAAACAACTCAAAAAGGTTATCAATGTAAAATGATTTATATAGTTTTTATCAAATATTTTCTGTGAAAGAAAAATCAAAGTATTGTTTTGGTAATACTGTTCTTGGACATTACCACCTCCTCCTCCATAAAAAAAAAAACCTCAACAAGGTTATCAATGTAACATAATGTATCGATAAACCTGTGGTAGATTTTACCAGATACTCATGAGCAAAATGTTGTCGGTTTATGAAAGACTTTCTCTGCATAGGGCAGGAAGAAAAATGTGCAGAATAGTGCAGGGAAAACAAGGCCAGAGCCAAAGGAGAGAATAAAAAAAGATTTTTTTTATTTGTTTTTAACATCATCTACTTTTTTATTGTTGCTGTTAGTTGTTCAATAGTATTGGAGAAAAACAAGTGCAAGTAACCAGTTACAACTTTGTCACAATAAAAATGTCTTGTCAAGAAATTTCTTCCACATCACACCCCCTCAAAAACAACAACAACAACAACAAACACACACAATGTCAATCTTAGTGTTCATTTGTTGTTGTTTTTGTTTGCTTAAAATTTCATCTCGGGGAGCAGTGTCATAGTGTAACATAATTTTTGTGAGGAAGAAAAGAAACGGTGTTGCTAGACTGATGATGAAGAGAATTTCAGAAATATGGAAAGCAATTTTATGACTGCTGATAAAAAAAAATTTTAAAAATGTGGAAGAATTCAATTATTGTAACACATTATTTCACACTGAAGCACATTGGTCATCATTGTATTGTGTGATGAGAGGGACAGAGAGAGAGAGAGAGAACAAGTGGGAGAGAGAGTGTGTGTGCATTTTGGATGCACATAAACAAGTATGCATGCGACATACACAAAATTTGGGCATTTGCCTGCATGCTCGTGTATGTGCATCTATGTGTATACTTCATGATTGTTTGCTTGCCAGAAGATGTATGATATAAAATACAGAGATTGGTGAAATTGGTGTCCTCTACGAATAAAATTTTCATGCTGATGTGTGTAGTCTTTTTGGTTGAATTTTTGGTTTAGGTGTTGTTTATTATTTTTTTTTTTACTTTTCTTTATCCTTTGTTCTCTCACCTTTGTTTCACAGAGCTCTGAAATCTTGAAGTATTTGTGCAACTCTAGAGGTAAAAACTGCGTGTGTCTCAGAGTTAACATTTTGGGAGGAAGGATGTGGTGCATTTTATGGGTTGGAGTTTTCTTTCCCTTTGGTGTCTTCCTGGTTTTTAAAAAAAATGGTGTATTTTCTTTTCCTCTGCTCTGTGCAGTTAGAAGTACATGTCATTCAAGTGTGTTGTTGTGGGAGACATAGCTGTGTTTGTGGAGGAGGAGGGGGGGGGGACATAGCTGTTGTTATCTAAACGAAATCATAACGAATTTTTGAGATTCCTGTGGTACTAGCCCTATCAAAGCCATCTGTGAAGTATTTGCTGCGAGATACTTGCCTCATAAACATTTTAACATTTTTGGGTGCTTTTTTTTTTTTTTTTTTTTATAAACCGAGTCTTTGACATGAAAAAAAACAGAAGAGTCTAAATCAGATTCCTGTCTTTTGACCAGTTTAAATTTTCGTGTGTGTGTGTGTGTGTGTGTGTGTGTGTGTGTGTTGTGTGTGTGTGTGTGTGTGAGCGGTTTGTGTGTGTGTGTGTGTGTGCTTTTATTTTCGTTTTGTTGGTTTTGTCTCTTTTTCATGTTTTTTTTTTGTCAATCTTATGGGTCAGTTTTCCTGTTTGGAAACAATTTAAGAGTTTTTTTCATATCTAAAAGTTGATTATATAAAGAAATGAAATTGCAGTGTGTCAGGTATTTTTGTCAAGGGGGTGAACTGCTCACTGACAGTGACACAGAGTTTTCTCAAGACTGCAGTATCCTCCTCCTGTTTTCAAGTTTGAAGTGTAAATGATATATAGTACTTAATGCTTGATACACCCACCCCTCACCCCACCCACCTAACACACTTTTTTTGTATCACACCCTAATAACTATGTTTACTTGAGGAAAATTGTGTGGAAGATGACTGTGACTACTGAATATTGTGGCTACATCCTGATGATCGTTGAATGCCGAGAATCTTGGTACTTCACTCAAAACTGTTTACCTTTCAAACCCATTCGCTGCTGGTAATTGGAGTAAGTTTTTGTTAGTGTAGATGTGTAAGTGCTTAGGAGAAATCAAAGTAGTTTACACAAATATATATCGCTTAATTCCATTGTTAAAGGAAATTTAGTGGGGTTTTATTTGTGGGTGAATTTGCCAGTGGAAAATTTAGTTCTTGCTTGTCACATCACTTGTTTGTGCCTGTCACCTTCATTTGGTACACACAACTGTTGGGCAATGTGTAGCTTTGGATTATAAAATTACTAGAACTTTTCCCATCAGAAACACTAGGAGAACTAGGGGGGGGGGGGGTGCATTTTTAATGTTTTTTTTTTAGTTTTGATTGCTCCGAAAATTTGGAATACACTACCAACAAACGTCCGCAACACTTCAGCCTTGTCAAAAGTCCTGAGACATAATATGCTTTTATCAGGCATTTGCCTAGTTTCATTGTAGAGTCTGTGTGCTATGTAAGTGAGTAATGTGTGTGGTTGGGGGGGAGGTATGTGTTGCTGAATATATCTGCAAGTTGGAGATGGTGAAGATTTTGTGCATGGGTGAAATGAAAGATGAGTGCATATGACATTGAGTAATGTTTGCTTGCGCTGTTCTTGTACTTAACGATTGATCATTGTGGTGACGATAAGGAGGATTGTTACTAGTATCCAGATACAGATTATAGGCCAGATCTTTCATGCCCTTGAAAATGTTGGTGATTGTGTCAGACAGTATACCACATGATGACATGGCCCAGCTTCTCTTTTCCATTCTTTTTTTTTATTTTTTTTTTTTTTTAATTATATGAGCATTTTCAAAGTCAGCCAGATTATCACAAGTCCCAATTATCAGAAGAGTTGAAAAATCTGGTTGTGCCTGCTTTGCATGAACCATAAAAATGGAGGTTCAGGCGTGGGTTAGGTCAGTTTGATGATTCAGATCACCCCTGAACTATCAAGATTGCCTTTAAACAGTGTTGAGAAGGAAAGAAGGAAAAGAAAGGGAGGGGAGATTGGGTAAAAAAAAAAGGCTTCTTTTACTGCTTGGCCATTTGCTGGTTTTTGGTTAAGACATACAGAGTGTGGAGTGTGAAAGTGTAATCAACATTCCTAAGAGTGCACAATATAGCTCATTTTACTGCTTGGAGAGTGTGTATCTTGTGCATAGCACAAGTGTGTGTACATACATGTGTGTGTGTGCGTGCTGGCTGGGCATGCAAGCACACACACACACACACACACACACACACACACACACACACACACACACACACACACACACACACACACACGTACACACAACACACATGCATATGTATTGCATTTTTGTGTACATGGCAGTTTTTTTCTCACATTTTTGAGAGAAAGCAGATTGACCCTGCACCATTGAACAGAGGAAAGTTTATTTCCATTTTTTTAATGTCTCCCTTCTGGGTGTCTTCTGTTGTCTCTCTGTAAATATTAAACATAAATATTAAAACAATGCCAAACACACCGAAACTCTTGTTAAAAAGGAATCCTATTGTAGATGTAAAAAAAAAAAAAGATAGAATTTTTTTTAAATGTTAGGATGCATTAACAAGCCTACCTTGCTGATAAAGAAATGATAATGTGAATTTAAAAAAAAAAAATTGACATCTTTTTGAATTTCACGGTGCACTGCTTTCAGTTAAAGATGAGACTTGATAAAAGGTGAAGGATAGTAATAGAGAAATTATACTACCTTCTATGATTACAGTGTGTGTGTGTGTGTGTGTGTGTGTGTGTGTGTGTGTGTGTGTGTGTGTGTGTGTGTGTGTGTGTAATTCATATTGCTACCATACCATTGAGAAAAAGGGGGGGTGTATGTGATTATGCATGGTGTGTGTGTGCGCGCACTCGCATATGATTCATTCATATTGCTACCTAGCCACAGGGAGAAGGGTCACCGCTGTCATTGCCCTAGAAAACATATCACAAGAGTTTTATGAAAGCAGATGATCAAAAAAAATATCTGTCAAAATATATTTTCTGGTTTTATCAAACTACTTAATTATATGAATTTAAATAACAGTGTGTATTTGATGTATTTTAAATCATCTTTCAACAATATATAATAAAAAAAAAAAAACCGATATGGCAAATGGGGCTATGATCAACAAGATTTGAGTTTATTCAATAGTATCATTTTCCTGTGAGATTTGAAGTTGATCCCATTATATGGATAAAACTGCCTACAGTATGGCATGGGTTGTTTTTTCTTTCTGGCATCATAGTGTATTTGTATATAGACCTGGTATACTCTTTTTTGCTATAGCAACATATCAGTGGTAGCCAACATATCTCATGTAGTGTGTAGATTTTTTCTTCCAGAGTTATGCGTATATCTGTTGACCGTTTTAGATTTGGAATGTTTCAGCATTGCATGCTGTGTTTTATTTTTCAAAAAGAAAATACCTGCGCTGTTTGCTCCCCCCCCCCCCCCCCCCTTTTACACAGTTGCTGTCCACTCAAACAGATTGTGCGCAAAATGTATGGTATGGTGTATATGTATGTGCTGTGTATTTTCTGGTTTTAATTTTTTAAATTTGGTTTGTTTGATACTGTGTGCAAAGAGAAAGTGCTACATGTTTTTGGAAGGTCAATCAAACAAAACAATGCTGAATCACACCGGGTCATTAGCACTGGTCCCTCTGTTTTGGCCCACCACACATAGTTTGGTTTTATCAATACTGACTGTATTGTCTGTACTGTACTGTACTGTACTGTACTGTACTCATTTTGCAAGACGATACGAATGATGTGAACAGCTGTGTCCATTACATTTGATGCTTGCTGTTTTGCTGGAAGAATTTTTGCTTCGTTTATATTTGCTGCTCGGAGCAGAACTGCGCTATGATTTGTTGCTTGTGTGTGAGTGTTCAAGAGGAGGAGGAAGGGACTTGTCGTTTGTTCGGTAGTGTATCTTAATTTATTATTATTTTTATTATTATTGTCGTGTACATAACTGATGTAGAGATTTGTAGGCTGTTGAGCAGTATGAGATTATCTGGGTGAAGAGGAGAGAGGTGACCGATACCAGTGAGGAGGAGAGGAGGTGGGGTGTTTCTGTCTGGTCTGTCTGTCTGTCTGTCTTCCTGTGCACACTGAAGACAAGGCAGGCAGGTTCTGATGCTTCCATTGCTCTGTCTTCAGCAGTCTGTTTTTTTTCCCCCCTATCTTCAGCAGTCAATACTCAACAAGTCGACTGCTCTGAAGATACTGTACATGGGGCTTGTACCTTGCGATTGTATCTTCGGAATCTTCTCCTCATAGTCATCATAGTAATCATTACTTTTAGTTGTTATGATTGATGATGATGATGATGATAACAGAAAAACGTGTCATAGGTGATGATGAATATTTTCTTGGTCACAAATTTTGATGTTTGGTTGGTTGGTTTGGGTTTTTTCATGACATATCTTTTTCATCAATGTCTACATGTATGCATAGAAAGAAATGCCAGTTGATAGAAACTTACCTGTGTCCATGCGGTTTTTTTTTTTTGTAAATGTGCTTGCCATTTTTTTTCTTCAATTTTTATGAATGTATGTAACCCACACAAAGCTAGTTCACATATTTACAACCAGAGTCCGTAGATCAAAATTATAATAAATCCACATGTGTAATGTGAGACCTTTTTTTTTTTTTTTTTTTTAGTTTGTTTAGACATGAGCAAAATGAGAACCAACACATGTAGTGTAATAGTCCTTATTCAAAGTTTGTACAGATATCAAAATGAGAAACGACATGTGTAATCTAGTAGACATGTATGCATATTCTTGTAGACATGAGAGGCGTGTACAGGCATGTCACCGAGCAAAAAGTTAAAAAAGCGAATGGACAAGGAAACATGCACCAAACAAAAGAAGTAGGAATCGAACCATGGAGGAGGCCTGTGTGAATGAACATGACCAGAAGAGAGCTCTCTGGCTCTGCTGGTCATGGCTTTGTACATACAGGGAAGGAAGGTAGTGCCGTGCTGTCTGTGCTGTGTCAGTGCTGGCAGATGGTGGGTACTGTTTGGAGTGGAGGAGAGAGAGAGAGAGAGGCAGATTTTTGTGACATGTTGCAGACAAAGGGGTCTGTCTGACTGTCTGGTCTGTCTGTCGTCTGTCTGTCTTGTTCCCCTGTCACTGTCTGTGTCTGGTTTGTCTGCAGTCCATAAAAACAGAAGACTGTGTTGTAGGACAACTTCAGTTTAAAAAATATTAAAAAATCAGATGATCCAACCAGTTTCAGTTTGCTAAGATTTTTTTTTTTCTGAAAGTTTTGCTTCAGTAAAGATTAAAGTGGAATTGTTATGTAAAAGAAAAGAATTGGTATATTTCGTTGTTGTGTTTTTGTTGTTGTGTTGTGGACTAGATTGTTTATATTGAAACTGTGTCGTGCATGTATTGTGATGTTTTCTGTTCTATAGTTGCTGTGATAATGTGCATGCAATCATTTTTTTTTATCTCTATATTTCTAGATTTTATTGTTGTTGTCTCTGTAAAAGAAATGTATGTATGATTTTCTCTGTGTCGGATAAGTTGATGTATACGTAATGTTTAAGATTTTGTATAGTGTGGATTATTGGTTTGGTGGAGAAGGGACAGGGTACTAGTATTCATTTTTTCAAGACCAGGCAGACACTTCAATTATTTTTCTCATGTGATTGGAGAACAATTTTATCATGTATTTTCTGTGCATAGCAGCTGTTATCATCAAGATGTGAACTAATCTGACAAGTCTCGATAACGTGTTGACCTTCATTCATTTTCTCAGAGTTTTTCTGTTCTGTTCTTTTTCCTTTTTTTGTTTTTTTAAACTCATCATAACCAGCACAGAAAACAACAGGCTAATACTGAATTCATACTACAAACCATCTCGTTAGATTAGATACTATCGTGACTGAAAAATCAGGCTTGATCATATTCACAGCAAACCTCGCGTGAAAAAAAGGATTGATCACATTCTGCCTGTTATCCTATATATATACATATATATGTGTTTTTTTTAGTTCCTCGGCTAAAGCTACTCTCAGAGGTTTACCAATGATGCGATAGGTAGCTGCATTCCAAATTTGGAGAGAGAGTGATTTTGTGTATGTGTGAACAGAAGAGGAGAGAGCTGCACCACAGAGTATTTCAAGCATTCTGCTACTTATTGTAAGCTGTTGCTGCCTGAATAAAATAATGAAATAATTTTTTTTGGGGGTGTAGTTGTTAACAATTTGTTGTTGGAATTTCAACTGTCACACTACTATACTGTAGTCCTGAGTGTCTCAGTATATTTTAAAAAAATCAAATTTGTAGAGTTTGCATAGCTTTTTTTTGTTTTTAAAAAAACATTTTGTACATCAATCAGAAAAAAAAGACACAACATACCTCGACATGAAAAAGTGGCTCAATTTTCTCGGAATAAAATTCATATGCGTTCAGTTAAAGCGTGAAAACGTGGTTTCGTTTTCACAGTCTATGACATACCAGATTCTCTGCATTGTTTTGATTTTCTTAGGAACTCGTTTTGTTACATGAAGTATTTTTCACTGTACAATGGAGAACCTGTGACTTTGAAAAAATTTTCAATAATTTATTTACTGGAGACAAAAGTTGTCAAAGTGTTATGTTTATACCTGAAAAGTTGTCCAAAAAAAGTTCTTAGGTGTTTCTAAAGGTATCTCTCTGAGCAAAGATTGTCAACAAAGGCGGTTTAAAGTACTTACATAAAGTAAAGTTGTCAAAAAAGCTGTCAGGTGTTACTAAAGGTATCTCTCTGCCTGAGATCACCTGTCTTCTTCAGTTCTTTGCGTGTAAATTGTATTTCAGGGTGGTATTGGATGTGTGTGTGTGTGTGTGTGTGTGTGTGTGTGTGTGTGTGTGTGTGTGTGTGTGTGTGTGTGTGTGTTCTTTAGCTAGACCTACAAGGTTCACCAATGGAGACTTTGCGTATGCCACCAGTTTTACCTTCTAGACTTTGGGTGGGTTAAAAAGGGTTCTATGTATTGCAGCATTTTTTACACCAAACAGTATCACAGCAGCAGGATGATTTATAAAACCTATCTTTTTCTTTTTTTTTGTGGGGTTAGTGTGTAGGTTCAATCAAATTAAGAAAAATCAAAAGTATAGGCACAGAAACTGTACACAAAAATGCAGCACATAAGGATGCATGAAGTAGCCATTGCCTTTTATTTTTGTTTTGAGTTTGTTAACACTTTATCAATAGAATATATTCTCTGTGCTCTTCATGAAATTAAAGTACATCTGCTGTTTTTGAACATGAATGTGTCATGTCATTTATGTCAACAACTGACCAAGCTAATGTTGAACAGATTGAATCATTCAGGCTTTGTATTATTGTATTTCATTATCTCATTCGGTTTTGTCATAGACTTTTTATTTTCCCTTTAATTACATGAATGATATGCTATACTACTGTACATGGTTTTCAGTCAGATTTTGCTGTTCAAAGCGCACACTTCTTTGCAATTTCTGTGTCTTTGTTATCAGCTTTTTTTTTTTTTTTTTTTTTTTTGGACAAGAGATAAGATGACCAACTTGCAGGGTTCAAGTCAAAAGGAAAAAAAAGGTATTATTTATGAAATTTAGAAAGATGTGCATGCAGTGTTTATCGTCAACCGTTTTTGAAGTTCTTGTTGATTCCAAGATGTTGATCATTTTTTTTGTTTTATTGGTGCGCATGTCGGTGTTAGCAGGGCAGGCCGTGGTGATGATGTGTGTGGCAGGGTGGAGTGGACTGTACAGGACTGGACACGTTTGCAGGTTCAGGATGCAGTTTGAATCCGGTTTTGTTTTCAGTTGGCACACCCTCGACACTCACCTAGATCTGTTGTATGATTTGTCGGCAACATGTCAAATAAAAATCTCAAGAGCGTTCCTGTCGAGTGTTCGTTTGATCTGCAGTGGGGGGGTAAGATTTCGATTGTTGATGGTGGTGTTTGAATTTTTGTAACCATAAGTTGGTGGTGATTCTGGTACAAACTTTATTATTTTTTTAAATGTATTTATGAAATTACAACAAACCAATGAACCCCCCCCCCCCCCCCCCCACACACACACACACCAAGAAAAAAAACCCACCCCACAAACTGGGCCAAGACCCATAATCTGACCCATTCATTTTTCACAGATGACCAGGTCAGGATGGACGGTGCTCTGCTATGGAAGACACAAACATACCCAGCATGCATTGTGTGACCTGGTTAGGAGTTGGCTCAGCCAGATTCAATTTGCCTCAACACACATGGCCTGGAAGTTGCAGTGGGGAAAGTCCCAATGACTTCTTCAGGAGTTCAGGAGGGATTTTTTTGTTCCTCAGCTAGAGCTTCAGGGATCACCAATGATGAGATTTTGTGTATGCAACTGTTAACCCCTCCAAGGCTGATGCATTCTGACTTTGGGATGATGTCTTAAACACGACACCATCAATGTTCATGCGTTTTATAAATTTTGTCACAAGATTTAATCGGCATGAAATAACCTACACTTCCAAAGGCAGCACAGCTTTACTATGTGCGATAGAAGTTCTGTACATGTTGGCACACTGGATTTGATTTCAGTTTATATTGTCATCTGAAGGACTTCCAGAGAAATGGAATCAGTGCTGATGTTAACTGTGGAGGGAAAATCCCCTTCAACAGGTGCATTGGTGGTGACTTGAATCTGGGCTATTACATTATGAGCACAACGCTGTAACCACCAACCCCCCCCCCCACTCCCCCCAATAAAACTTTTTTTTTTTAAAATTTAAAATAATACATTTGTTGTTGGTGGCCACAAATCCCCACCACCAAGTCAGCCATTGCTTGGCACTGAGTGCAGCACCTGTTGTGACTGTACAACTCTGCACGAGAATCCAGCACACATGAATAAAAAAAGGTAGCTAAAGGTGTCCCATAACCTATATGGTCGTAGGGGAGCGAGGCATCAAAGACCTCAGCTTCTCCAGGGGCCAGCATATTGAGGGCGCACCCATCTCCTCTCCCTCACTGCTTTACCTTCCCTGACCCTAAAGAGGGCAGGTACCCATTTACAGCTGGGTGAACTGGGGGACTGTACTGAAGCCAAGGTCCACAAGCGGCCACCCATCCACTTGGTAACCACTCTCAATGCTGCTTAACCTCAGCTTGGGGAAAGTGAGTGCTCTGACCACTGAGCTATCCTGTCCCCCCACACATGAATACACACACACACACACCACACACACAAATGCAATTTACTCCATAACAGATATTTACAGAGCTTTTAATGAAATCAAAGGCATCACACTTTTACAAACCATGTGTTGTTATTTCCCTTAAAAACAAAACAACTGAACTATCAAAATTTTCAAAAATAAACTATAATCAAGTAATTATTTTCTTTCTGCCAAAAACAAATATTAAAAAGCTTTCACAACAAACTGAGTAACATTTTAAGGCTTACAATGCTCTCCACAGCAAAAATTTTCAAAAACGAGATAATAATTGTCTACACTGCACTAAAAATCAAACCACTCAATACAACTTGAGTTTTTCAGTTCAAGTTATCCAATCCGGTGAGATACAGATATTGACTGCTGTGCTCTACCAGGCAAAAGCAAGCACCTACGGTATCTACATGATCTCCCTCACAGACTTCTTTCCCTGACTTCTTCAGGAGTCGAGGAGGAACTGCACTTCATTTTTCAGGTAGCAGCGGTGTCTTGGGGCAAGTCCACTGGACTTTTTTTGCTGAAGGCCCCCCTACTTCAAATTGGTTGCATTATCGTAAGCTTTGATGGATATGTTAAGGTGCAGAGAAATACAAGTGAGTGTGAATGAAATGCGATATGTAACAGTCTCTCTTCGCATATGATTACTTCAGAATAAACAAAGCATTGAATAGAGAGCTTCATCTATCTTGAGAATGTGTGAATGGTCTGCGATATGTCACAATCTCTTTCTCGCATACGATTACTTCACGAAAAACAAAGGCATTCAAGAGAGAACTACTGCTGCCTCCCCCCATTTTTATCCCCCTAAAAAGACTGGAATATGGTTTTGAAAAAGGAAAATGTTAAAATGGTAGATACTGAAACAAGTTTCACACCAAAATATTTATTCCTCCCCCCCCCCCCCCCCCCCCTCCTCTTTTTACACAACTGTATTATATGCCTGTCACCACAGAGCTGAACACATTTCACTCACACCAAAAAGCACCACCACTATCACTCTTTGAAAATATTAACACTCAAATACAATAGAATTGGGTCTAGTTAAAAACTACCTCTGTTTAATTCAAATAAAAATTAAACACACACATACATACACTGGAGTAATCAGTATAAAATTATTTTTTCAATGAAAGTTGATTGGGTATATCTCCTGCCCCCCCCCCCCCCCCCCCCCCCCCCCCCCCAATTTTTTTCTTTAACTCATAAGAAAAATCAAGTAATCAACCACAATGAACCCCTTGAAAATACAAATTTTAAATATTCAACCAAATTTTTGCACCAAGAGTACAGCATGCTGCTCCTCACTATAGACAAATGCTGTTAAAAGATCAGCTTTTTATTTCACATGGAGAAAAAAAAAAAAAAAAAGACCCTGAACAAAACACAACCAAAAAAAAACAAACAAACCAACCAACAGAAAACAGCTCACAAACCAACCAAGAACAAAGACCCAATTAAGATGCAGCAATGTAACTCTTGAAGACAGAACAAGTTTTAAAGAATATGCATAAAAGTTATTTCTGCCTGCCCAATCAAATGGCGATGTACAAATGTGTGCGAGTATACACACACACTTTGAGTGAACAGACGTAAAACCAAAGCAACAACACCAACCACACACACACGACTAAAACCCATTCTCACTCCCTATAACCTCAATCTTGAATCTGACAATCACAAACAAATATAACCATACAGTCCTTCCCTTATTTTTTTGATTTATCAATATTTTAATGATCTGAATACTTAAAAACAACACACTTCAGTTATTTAACAAATCAAACTGCATAGGTTCTGAAGCAACAAAAAATTCAATCTTCATGTGCATGCAACTCGAGCCAAACCAAACCCATTTGCAAAAAAAAAAACACACCAAAAAACCCCAAAACAAAAAAGAACAAAGAGTGCAATATAGCTTTCATAAAAGCTAATGGACAGAATCTTTTTTTTTTTTTTTTTGGCAAAATAACTGCCAAATTAGAGAACTGCGATGACAGGATGATCAAGTTACTGAAAGAAAATTGATAGCGGCAATAACAATGCAGAAAGGAGGATCAGACAGAGATGATCAACACTAAGAACTGAGGAATCGGGAAGCAGTGAAATGACATAGCAATATTGTAGTTCCTGGATTACAAGCTGCAGCTTTATCAAAAGCATCAGCCCCCTCACATCACCTGCAATGACTTCAGACAAGTCACAACAAATGTGGTCTATAAAAAGATTTTTCTTCAATTTCCACACAATCTATTAATGGCCCACTCGAGAAAAAAAAAAACCCAAAAACCCTGACAATTTCAAAACATCATTTCACATTGATGTATCGAGAATCCCAAACTCATGTCCTTGCATTTACAGATTGAAAACGGCAATAACAAAAAACTCCAAACAAAAACAGTCAATCACCCTTACAGACTGAAAATGGCAACAACAAAAAACTACAACAAAGCAGCCACAGCCCAGGTAACCACCCATCATGAACGACCACTTTCTGCACGCTAGTTTTCAAGTTCCCTTAAAAATCTGTCCTCAATGCGCTACTGAAATTGTGCTTGTAAAATGATGAGACAGAGACAGACGGGCACAGACAGAGAGATTTCCGCTCAGCGTAAAATGATGGAGACAGAGACGACAGCCAGACAGAGAGACAGAGGCAAGCAGAGAGATTTGTCCGCTCAGCGTAAAATGATGGAGACAGAGACGGACAGCCAGACAGAGAGACAGAGGCAGAGGCAGAGAGATTTGTCCGCTCAGCGTAAAATGATGGAGACAGAGACGGACAGCCAGACAGAGAGACAGAGGCAGAGGCAGAGAGATTTGTCCGCTCAGCGTAAAATGATGAGACAGAGACAGACGGTCAGAGACAGAGAATTTGTCCGTAAGCTGATTCTCTAAAATAATTTTTTTTTTTTATTAAATATTTGTTTTTAGTCACAGCTTTGCTGATCTGTCTGGGGTCAGCTGGTGCTAATTATAGCAGGAGCTGAGCACCCATGGGCAAGGTAAAAGAAAGGGGCATGCTAAATTTAGCACTCTGGATTGAGTGGTGTTGGGTTTGTGTGCTGTGGGCATCAACTCTGAGAAACCAGGAATCAAAAAAAGACCTCTCCGGCAGCTGAGGCAGTGTTGGGGGTCATGACCCCAGCCGGTACAGCTCTTTCTGTCACCTTATTTCCTCACTGCAGTCACGTCCAGTCATCACATTATCCACCCACAATATGCTGCAGCAGCACACAAAACTTAGTGTGAATGGTGTCTACACGTCTGTCAGAAGACACAACATCAGCACAAGGCACATGGCTTTAAAAAAAATCCTAGAAAGAAAGAATAGACAAAAATAACAGAAAAGAAAAAAAAAGAGATAGAAAGAGGGTGGATAGAAAAAAAGAAGAAATAACGTATAAAAAAAGGATGGGTTCTTTTTTTCTAAACATAGGAATAATTGATCATACAGCACTCAACCAGGGAAGAAATGCTCCTTCATAAATGGAAGAATTTGGAGAATTACTCTTCAGTGTTGCACCCCAGTGCTCCCTACAACAGTGGAGTGAGAAACACACAAAGAAGAAGATGAAGAAAAAGAAGAATTTAACAGTATAGCTTGGCATTTTCCTGATAATAAATTTTGTATCATCCACATTATTTTGGTGTGTGTGTTAAAAACATTCACACCTTTTGTTAATTAAAATCTGATATTATTTTTGTTGCTAGCATTAAAAGAAAATATACCACCCTCCACAGTGTCATCAAACTTAGCACTAAAGGGGTTACACAAGAACAGCGTAAATAAGAGTGCAAGCTTGCTCCTTGGTTTTTGTTGCTTTTTTTTCTTTGAGTTTTATTTTTCTTCTCCACAGTTTTGTCACCTTCTCACATAATCTTTTCAGCCACCCATCCTCTCTCCCAGTCTTTCAGAAATCATTTACAAAAACAATTTTTTTGTTTTTCCTTAAAAAAATCATGTAACCATATTAATCCCACTAAAACCTTTGTACAGATTATGCACAATATACAGCAGAGTCTGAGTACCAATACAAACCAATATTATGAAGCAATGTAACTTAGCTTGGCACTGTTCTCGAATGCTTGATTCTCCTCTCTAACTCTGCTGTCAAGTCCATGATCACAGCCATATAGAGGATAGATATCACGAGGATTTGTAAAGGTGTATTGGGTGCAGAAGCTATGTGTTGCTCTGATATCTTCTCGAGTCTGACTAAGCAGATGTTGCTGTTGCAATGCGAGCTTCACTTCATTGTTTGATGTGCCATCTTTTGTTATGGATGGAGCCTAAGTATTTGAATTGCTCACCTCTTCTAGTTTCTCCATTCATCTTATTTCCGTGATGTCATTACCGCGCTGTTACCATGATCTTGATTTCTCTGTACTGACCTCAATGCCGTATGCGCTCGCTCGATCTGTTAAATTGTTGTGAGATTGCAGTTCTTGTTGCTGCTGCCATGAGTCAATGTCATCTGCAAATCTGAGTTGCAAAGGTCTTCCACCATGGAAGTTATGTTCACAGAGATGTGGTTAAAAATAAAACTCAAAAAGCAAGAAAATGAATCATCATGTCTCAACATCACACCAAAGGACAAAAACAAAACAACACAAAAACAACAACAAAAACCCCAACATACAGTAACAAGCAAACAGAAGAAAAACCCGAGTCTAAAAACTCAAAACTCAACAATCAAACATTACCGAACGAATGTAATAAAACACAAATTGTTAACAGTTCAAAGTGTAATGCAAATACAGCCTGTTTCAAACACAAACCTGTTAATCAAACTAAACATTTGAGTATCAAATCAATAACAAATAAATAAGCAAAATAATATATCCAGTTAAGCACATTAATTATGAACAAGTTGCACACACACCAAACCAAACCAAACCAAACAGTTTCCTAACAGCACTCGGTGTAGCAAACGTAATCACAACACAATATTCTCGATGCAAAAAAAAAAAAACCAAACCAAAACCTTTTTTTTTCCTTCTTCAAAACAGCACTTTAAAAGAGTATCAAACCTGTTCACAGTTCAAAATTTCTCAATACATGAAAATCAATTAACCAAATACTGCATGGAAAATACACAAAACAAAAACAGCATTGCAAGCAACGCGAACGGTGGCGGTAGTAGGAACCTGACAAACTGTGATGATGGTAAAAAAGATGGACAAAACATGTCAAAACGACGGTAGCTGAGTACAAGGCAGAACCAACAAGAACAGGTAAATTTACCTAAGTGAACTAACTGCCTGATGTCATCCTTGGGTACAACACCTTGAAACCAGTTAGACGTCTCTTCCTTTCTCCTCTCCAGGCCATGCTCTTGACAGCCAAATCCTTACCCTAGTTCTGATTGTGTGTGTGTGTGTGTTGTGTGTGTGTGTGTGTGTGTGTGTGTGTGTGTGTGTGTGTGTGTGTGTGTAGTGTGTGTGTAGTGTGTGTGTGTGTGTGTGTGTGTGTGTGTGTGTGTGTGTGTGTGTGTGTGTGTGTGTACATCAGTGCTGCTGCCTCAGTTTTCAAACTGCTTACAAGGAATAAGGACAATATGGCTGACAGGCCTCACAGCAACATCATCAGTTCAGTGTCAGAAGAGACAGGCTCTGCTTCTGTTTCCACACTATGCTACTATATCTGCCTCTAAAAATAAAACAAAAGCAAAATAAAACCCCCTACAAACCCATTTTTCACTTCTTCTTTTTTTTTAAGGCTAACTTCAGCCGTTTTCTTTTCTAAAAAAATCTTTTTTCTTCTTCATGTGGATTTCTATTTCTCTACCAAAAAAATTATTACAGCAATATAAACCCCGCTTACCCATTTTCAAAACGTTGACACATATTTGGAAGACAGATAAAGAAACCTATTGCTGTAATTTTCACTTTTCAAGCTGTAATTCTGTTCACTCTAATTTTGACTAGATTACCTTTTTTTCCTGAAATTTTGGGACATGGCAAACACGCTTGGGCATGGATTCATGCTGTCGTCATCAACACAATGGACTGAAATGGGTGTGAGTTGAACACGCTAACAGAACTCAAATTAGCGATCCATCTGGATCAGACAACTGACCACTGTCAGTACTTTTATACACAAGGCTGAATATGAAGTCTCTCACACTTACACACAGCACAAGCTGACTGGGATGATGTTTTTTTGTAATTTTTTATCTAAAAATTCAGAACTTTTTTCTTTCTTTTTTTTCTTTTACAGAAGACTCATTTACTTGGGAGCGGGGGGAGGGGGGGGGGGTGGAGACCAAAAACCCCCTTGACTGACTGACTGACATAACTAAAACAAGCCATGCTCTTACAATCAGCACTGTCAGATCTGTTCTCCATGCCAATCATGACATCAAGATGGCAATCATTTGTAAAACGACGTCCTAAAAAAGGGGGGGTTAACACAAAGGTTAAACATGCTGAATAAAACAACTTCTGCTTTAAATCCCTGCTAAGACCATTGATAGCTGAACCCATAACAATAAGATAGCAGAACTTACTGACAAAACAGGACTACAAACTAGTTTGCAAATGTCAAGTTAATTGTATCCCACTTGATCTTATCTATGTACAGTTTTTTTTTTAAAGTTTGCTTTTGTAACAATTAATGAGCAATATGCCCTGAATTCTAAAAACCAACTATTCTTTACAT
Organism: Stramonita haemastoma; assembly: GCA_030674155.1. Lineage (NCBI taxonomy): Eukaryota > Metazoa > Mollusca > Gastropoda > Neogastropoda > Muricidae > Stramonita > Stramonita haemastoma. The sequence goes on from CM060344.1 coordinate 17,238,025, forward strand.
ACGAGCAGTGTGCCCCAAATTCAAAATACCTTCCACCTTAAAAACTAAATTTTCTTTACATGCCCATTACTCGCTTTCTGCCGCTTATATCAAGTTGTACCACACTTGTTATCCCTCCCTTTATTTTTTATTACACACAAATGTTACCCCGGATTTTGATAACAGCCCTTTTTGCATGGTATGATACATATTTCTGTCACATACAACCTTACTGTGGCTTTTGATAGTAGCACAATGAATAATAATTCTACTTTACCACACAGTTTAGGCTGCTTTTGACCAACATCACATGCCTCAGCAGAGCTGTAAACGCCAAGAAAATCATCTCCATCCTATACACTGCTCTATACAACCTTCCACCCCTCACAGGACCAGGCAAGCAGCCCACCCCTTTCCCGGGTGGGGGTACAGGGCGGCTTCAGTCCAGCGGTCCTCTGGGCAAGCAGTCCACCCCTTTCCCGGGTGGGGGTACAGGGCGGCTTTAGTCCAGCGGTCCACTGGGCAAGCAGTCCACCCCTTTCCCGGGTGGGGGTACAGGGCGGCTTTAGTCCAGCGGTCCACTGGGCAAGCAGCCCACCCCTTTCCCGGGTGGGGGTACAGGGCGGCTTCAGTCCAGCGGTCCACTGGGCAAGCAGTCCACCCCTTTCCCGGGTGGGGGTACAGGGCGGCTTCAGTCCAGCGGTCCTCTGGGCAAGCAGTCCACCCCTTTCCCGGGTGGGGGTACAGGGCGGCTTTAGTCCAGCGGTCCACTGGGCAAGCAGTCCACCCCTTTCCCGGGTGGGGGTACAGGGCGGCTTCAGTCCAGCGGTCCACTGGGCAAGCAGCCCACCCCTTTCCCGGGTGGGGGTACAGGGCGGCTTTAGTCCAGCGGTCCACTGGCGGCAGCAGTGTAGCTCCTCACCCGGGAAAAGATGAGGGGAGGGTAGGTGGCATCCTTCAGGTCAAAGTCTGTCACTGTCTCTTGCCCGCTGGCCCTGCACAGACAGACACCCAGCAAAGAGGTGAAGGATAAAAAGCGCAACCACCTCTTCCCATGATGTTCTTTCAGAAAAATTGCTGTCTGCAGAAATGGAAAAAAAAAAAGAAAAGATGATCTGCTTCTGCAAATTGAGAAAAGTGAAGTGTGAAAGGTCAATCTCCTGCAGAGTTCAGTACAACAGTGTAGCAGCCATCATGACTCAGTTCTTTATGTACATTATATACTTACTGCAGTTATTTCCATTTTTGATATAAAAAATAAAATGTTTTAAGGGGAGGGGGAGAAGGATAGGGGTATGAATGCTATTTTTCTGATGTGTGTGGGGGGGGGGGGGGGGGGGGGGGGGGGGGGTGCGCACGTGCGTGCATGCGTGTGAAAGACAGAGAAAGAGAGTTAGAAAAAGAGAGAAACCACAAAATAAGACTTCCTGATTTGCAAAACATAACTGAACACTGCATAAAGCATTCACATAATATTTCTAGTTCAACTGATCAGTTCATTCCAGGCCCAAGCTAACACAAGAGTTCATTTAGGAACACAGCTTGCGTACATACTGTACAATCTAAGCTGCTATACATTACACATTCCCCCACTAAACAACACACAAATCCACCACAGCAAAACTTATTTTTACACACAGTGGTCTAGAGGTAACGCACCTGCCTAGAAAACGAAAAGTCCAGGTTGGAAGTGTGCAGTGGTTCGATCTCCATTTGGGCCCAAAACTTTTCCCCCATCCATTAGACCATAAGTCGTGGTCTGGGTGCTTGCCTTTCGGATGAGACGATAAAACTCAGGTCCCATGTGAACACATAATTATTTAGCACACATAAAAGAACGCACTTCAACAAGAGAGTTGTCTCTGGCTTTTGATAGGGAAATATAGTTGCAGTACACAAATCCACACAGGAAAAACCTTCTTGTACACTGTACTGTCTGAGCTATTGTACACCATATATTACATCTGACATTCCCCTGCTAAACAACACACAAATCCACACAGGAAAACTTACTTGTACACTGTACTGTCTGAGCTATTGTACACCATATATGTGACGCTCCACCACATAATGAGACGGAGTGCACCTGAGGTCAATTTTAAGTTATTGACATGTTATTAATGTGCAATAAAGTGGCTATCAAATACAAAAAACAGATTGAAAATCGGATAATTCTGTGCAACATTATTACAAATTGAAATGACAGACTGCACGATGGGACAAAATGAGAAACGGGCAAGTTTATTTTAGTAACAGGTTGTCAGAATGAGTGCTTTGGTATTTTCAAAACTCATTTAAAAGCAAAAGGAATAAAAATTATGCCTTGATATTTCATTTTAAGGTAAATAAACAGATCTAGTTTAATAATCGATCAAAATCTCAAAATTGACAACTTGACCCCCACCTGCCTTTAAAGGCTCCTAGTGCAAAATTAGGTAATGTGCTAAGCGACTCATTTCGTGGTGGAGCGTCACATATTACACCTCACATTCCCCTGGTAAACAACACACAAATCCACACAGGAAAACTTACTTGTACACTGTACTGACTGAATAGGAAGCCCAATTCAACCGGCGGTGAATTCGGCGGCCGTTATCAATCATTTCAAACTCCTGGAAAAAAAAAAAGAAAATCAGTGATGACACATCCTACATCAATTCTTGATTAAAGAATGAGAATCAAAAGAAAAGAAACCTTTATAAAACTGACTGGTCTTGTAGTTATAAAATTTATATATATGGAAAAAAATATAGATAGCAGAGCACACAGCCTAGGTTACAAATTCAACAGCATGACCCCCCGAAATATATCCTGATTTATAAATTAAAGTAAATGGGGGGCATTCATTCTGTCACTCACATAATTACTGCCACCTACAAACAAAAAGGAGTATCATACTGTTCTACATCTTTTTTATTGTTGTTGGTACACAGCCTCATTTTCAGCGACATTTCTGTCCTGCTGTTCCCATGCCACTCGCTCCATTCTCTCCATCCTACCCCTGCCTACACTCATCATGTCCCATTCTCAGGGTCACAAGTCCATGCAGAGTTTATCAATGTCAGGAGGCTGTTAGGCCACCAGCCAGAGGGGCCCTGCACTGCTGCTACATCATTCTGGTGGTGGTCAGTGGGGACGTGTTCTGAGGCAACGTACACAAAACACCGCCTACAGAGCCCCCTACTAACGACAATAAAGGCTTAG
>CM060344.1:17246207-17256207 GCA_030674155.1 Stramonita haemastoma
ATTAATTAATTAATTAATATAAACTCAGGACTTGGTGCATTTAATCAACAAGCAATCTATGCATTTTCTTTCTTTATCAAAACTTAACAATTGTGTTAAGCCATGATAAACCGACAACTTACTTCATGCAGGCTGCTTTCCACAAGCTTTCATCCCGTGCACACAGGTAAAAACCACGGCACACCTGCAAAACAAGAAGGACACAAGTTTTAAAAAATTATATCATACCTGTGAAGCAACATCGACATGGACTGACATGAATGGTCTAGTGGATGGGGGAAAAGCTTCAGGCACAAACGGATCAAACCTGGACTTTTTCCTTTCAAGGCAGGTGCGTTACCTCTAGACCACTGATCTACAATAGGCATCTAACAACCTGGGAAACGAGCTGACAGCACCTTGATATGCTGACAAATTCTGAATGTAGTGACACAGCTGCTGGTCTCTGAGAAGCCATTACAGCAGTGGGAGGGGGCTTAGGAACAGGTGTAAGTATGCCGATGAATAATCACCACAGATAAGTAGATTTACAAATCACCACACTCACTCAGGATAAAAACTAGCTTCTTGGGTAAGTGGACTGTCAAATCACCACAATGAGACAGTAACAAAGTAGTATAATCTTGTAAGTAGTCTTACAAATTACTACAATGATCCTGCCACAATCTTAATCTTTGTAAGTAGACTTACAAATCACCACAACAGACTCGACAAATAATCAAAATCTAGTCTTCACTTACGACATCACCAGACACTCACTTACAGTGACAAACAGTCTTCTCACTGTGGACATCTTACAGTGACAACAGTCTTCTCACTGTGGACATCTTCAGTGACAACAGTCTTCTCACTGTGGACATCTTACAGTGACAACAGTCTTCTCACTGTGGACATCTTACAGTACAACAGTCTCTCAACTGTGGGCATCTTCAGTGACAACAGTCTTCTCACTGTGACATCTTACAGTGACAACAGTCTTCTCACTGTGGACATCTTACAGTGACAACAGTCTTCTCACGTGACATCTCAGTGACAACAGTCTTCTCACTGTGGACATCTTACAGTGACAACAGTCTTCTCACTGTGGACATCTTACAGTGACAACAGTCTTCTCACTGTGGACATCTTACAGTGACAACAGTCTCTCACTGTGGCATTTCAGTGACAAACAGTCTTCTCACTGTGGACATCTTCAGTGACAACAGTCTTCTCACTGTGGACATCTTCAGTGACAACAGTCTTCTCACTGTGGACATCTTACAGTGACAATCAGTCTTCTCACTGTGGACATCTTCAGTGACAATCAGTCTTCTCACTGTGGCATCTTGCAGTGACAATACAGTCTTCTCACTGTGGACATCTTACAGTGACAATACAGTCTTCTCACTGTGGACATCTTGACAGTGACAATCAGTCTTCTCACTGTGGACATCTTCAGTGACAATACAGTCTTCTCACTGTGGACATCTTCAGTGACAATCAGTCTTCTCACTGTGGAAAATCTTTACAGTGAAACAGTCTCTCACTTGGCATTTCAGTGACAATACAGTCTTCTCACTGTGCACTAGGACAACAGTTGCTCAGTGACAAACATTTGGACATACAATACGTCTTCTCACTTGCACGACAAACAGTCTTACGTGGGCAGTGAAAAATCCACTGGCACTGAGTACATCGTCTTCTCACTGTGGACAACAACTGATCCAGTGACAACAGCAGGACATATGACAGTCTTCTCACTGTGGACAGTCTTTCACTGACAAACATCTTGTCACAAATACACACAAGTGCTGTTCCATAACGGTGCACATGTAGAAGATAAACAACAGATAAACAAGCATCACACCTCACAATGAGTCTCACCTGGCAACACTAAGGGCCAGATCGCTAGCGGCGTTCTACCTCTCAGGCTAATGTATGCAAACCTCAGCGTTGGCTTACCAGTATGGAATGTAGTGACCTTCGCGTTAGCCTGGGGGCTACCATTGGGGCTTCCCTTGAGTACAGTTCCCCCAGTTCACCCAGCTGTAAACGGGTACCTGCCCTCTTTAGGGTCATGTAAGATAAAGCAGCGAGGGAGAGGAGATGGGCGCCACCCTCAATATGCTGGCTCCTAGAGAAGCTGAGATCTTTGATGCCTCGTTCCCCTATGACCACCTAGGTTATGGGACACCTTTTTTTTTTTTAACCTTACACGTAAAGATATAGATGGTAATGGTTTTTAAAAATTGTGCAAGATGTTACACTCCTGTTTACACACAAGACCAAAGTTTTGTATTGTTTTGCAGAAAACACACACCAAATCCAGAGTACCCGTAAAGATACAAAGAAAGATGGTACGGTTTTAAACAATGGTGCACAATGTAACACCCATGTTCATACACAAGACCTAAGTTTATAGGCTCATCCTAAGGACTAAGGTTTATGGAATCAGTACCAATATCAACTCCAGGAGAAAACTCTCCTCCAACAGACAGCTCAGCTACAATTCTCAAACCCATGCCCTCAGATTTTCATCAGATCACACATTTGATGCTCTGACCACAGGACTATTGCACCCCCTACACTACCCCCATACAGGTGAGTTTGTCACTTTATAGGGTGTTCAGCATGTCAACTTTCATTTGGAAAGTGGCAATTTTCCCCTCCTTGTTATGACATGGCATATCTGGATGGTAATTTTTTTTTCCACAGAAAGTTACTTGCCAAGCTGTAGCAACAAACCAAGACAGAGGAGTAAGACATCATACAGCAGTATAAGAGCACGAGTGGAAACAAATCAAACTATTCCAAAAGACTGTTGTTCCTACAACAATACATGAATGTAAAAAAAAATTAAAAATTAATAAATAAACAAAACGTAACAAAAAAGGCATTATACATACTGAAAAAACCAACGCAAATTTCAAAGAAATCGGCCTAAACACGGCACATGATACAACAAAACATTACACACCAAAACTCAATACTGTACTGTTCAAAACATCACATCATCACACAATGCAATGATGCAATACAACTATAACAACACACAACACACACACACATCAACACAAATCACAACACACAACACACACACACACACACACACACACACACACACACACAACACACACACACACACACACACACACACCACACACACACACACACACACACACACACACACACAAAACACACACACACACCACACACACAACACACACCACACACACACACACACACACACACACACACACACACACACACACCACACACACACACACACACACACACACACACACACACATCACACACACACACACACACTACACACACACCACACACACACACACACACACACACACACACACACACACACACACACACACACACACATCACACACACACACACACACACACACACACACACACCACACACACACACACACACACCCACACACACAACACACACACACACACACACACACACACAACACACACACACACACTCACACACACACACACCCCACACACAACACACACACACACACACACACACACACACACACACTCACACACACACACACACACACACCACACACACACACACACACACACACACACACACACACACACACACACACACACACACACACACACACCACACACACACACACACACACACACACAACACACACACACACACACACACACACACACACACACACTCACACACACACACACACACACACACACACACACACACTCACACACAACAACACACACACACACATCACACACACACACACAGTCACACACACACACTTACACACACACACACACACTCACACTCACACACACACACACACACACACGCACACACACAACTACAGTACACCAGGCAGTAGGTGACTCACTCACCCTTTGTTTATACTCTGGCTGACACAAGCCGCTGTCCTTAACACGCACACGCTCAAAGTGCTCAATGAGGTCCTCTTCCAGTTCAGAACTGAAAACATTACATATACATACGAATAATAAATAGAGGATCATAAACAATACAAAAAACAGTAAGTTCAATGCTTTACTGCAAGCTTGAACAGGACTTTAGATTTGGGGGGGGGGGACCTTTTTTTTTTTTTTTATAAATCTTTTCCATTCCTCAGCTAGAGCTCTAATGTTCGCAGATGGTGAGATTTTTGTGTGTGCGACTATTTTTGCCACCATCAAGGTAGTTACATTTTGACTTCAGTAAAGATGTCTAAACACAACAACACCAGTGTTGATGAGTTCTATACAATTTGTCAGCCAAACCTTTCTCTTTTTTTTCCTACAGGTATAACTCCCCTGTTACCGAAGCATGCCTCAACCCACTTTGCTGCTTTATGCCCAGCATGGCTTATCAGTCTTTAGGAAAAGGTTTTCAGATACCATTGTCTTCATATAGAAGGCTTTCTATCATGCCACCCTTCATGTCAGGCTCACAGGAAAATTTTCTTCCATATACCTGGGAATTCCACTTTCTCAAAAGATGCAAATTTCCTGCCTTGACTTGAGCGGTCACCAATGAAATAATTTTCTTCCCCCTCCTTCCTAAATTCAGGCACCATCTCAAGGTGACACCCCAACAAGGCCTCCGTGGTTGGCAGGGTTATAAACAACAAGACTGGATTGGATAGGCAGGCAGGCAGCATCTTTTGTTGAGGTTAAGGCACATGGAAAAAAGGCCATGAGGAGAGCCAGACCACTGGGCCTGTGGGTCAAGCCTTTCTTAGCATCATCTGGTCTTTCACTGACATCACTCAGACTATTCCCGACAGTCAATGGTCAAGCCATGTGTCAGAGAACAGAAACTCCGGGGACAGCAGGACAGCACAGCAGAAGGATTTCAAAGAAGAAGTTCCTTTCTAGCAAGTGTTTCAGCTTCTAGCAGCTCACACTCAGGGAGGTCTCCAGACCACATCCACATCGTGAATTCTAGGTGCCCATCTGCTGCTGCCCCCCCCCCCCCCCCCCCCCCCTTATCTTTTCAACTTAGCCAGCCTCTGCTGAATCTTAATTCAGTGTTCTAAATCTTCACTCAACCTTCCCTGTTTTCCTTCTTTTTTTTTCATGTTTCATTAAAAGTCCTGTGATATATATACTGTCTTACCTGCCATCGATGGAACTCTCACTGTCCTGTCGTTCTGCAACAAACACACAAAACAGAACATCAACAATTAATTTGGAATTTCAGCTTCAAATTTAAAAAAAAAAAAAAAATTTGATGTAAAAGGAACAGTTTAAGCGACAACCAAAACAAAAAGGACAGATAATGAAACGTAAGCGGTAGAAAAAGTTTTGTTGTTTTTTTTTCAACATTAATTTACTAAATTATGTCAGGTAAATTTACTGACAATAACATGCTTACTAAAAAAGAAACCAACCAACCAAACAAACAAACAAACACACAGACAAAAAAATTATGCTTACTGATTAACCCTTAGCCTGCCAAGGATCTAGGCTAATAGGAAAACCTTGTGAAATCTTGTGAATTAAATTCTGAACTAATGTAGGTAAAAGTATACATTTTCTCAAAGAAAAATGAATGAACAATGTAGACAAAAATATTAAGTCATGATTTAAGAAATTTGTGGTCTATACAAAGAAAGTATTTTGCAAAGTCAGACCAACGTTCCAGAACAGCGCTCTTGCAGTGTGAGGGGCGTGGTTTATTTGCCGTTACAGAATGGCAAATGTGGCAGGCTAAAGGTACATTTTTTTTCAATGCACCAAAAGTGATCTCATCCCCACTTTCACCCTTCACTTCAGCCCAGCACTGCCTCTAACTCACCTCGGGGGCTCTTGTTCTGGAAGAAGTCTATCTTGAACTCAATGTCTGGCACCAGCTGCATTGCCCGCCTGTAATACTGTATGGCTGCAACATCAACACTCACACTTTCAGAACCAACTGCCCTTTTTATCAGCACACATCATCCATCATTCCTTTTTCACAACAACCAAAAAACTCCACCTATGCTCATTCAGAACAAACGCACAAGATTTGGCCATTGCAAGTTATCTTTTTCTTCATTCATATTTTCTAATTGTAACTGAACAAATATTCACATGCCCATAGAGGGCAGAATACCAGTTTTGACAGGCCGTTCACTGAAAACTCACACAAGGTCTACAACAGGTGGATCCCTCATTGGGAAAAGCTGAGGAAGTTCATCACCTTGTTTACCTTGTCTTCAATGAACAGGTTTAATGATAAAACAAAAACAGAGGCATGAGAAAGGGAAAAGTTTTGACAGAGAAAGCTAGTGCATCAGAATACAAAAAAAAGGGAAACATACAATGTGTCTGTATACATTTACGCACAAATCATTCATGCATTAGTATGACACAGATTCAAGTCATCATTGATAAGCCCATTTCCAAAATTCTTCCTTTAGTTAACAGTGGTTCTGACTCCATTTCTTTGTACAGCCATCCAATGAGATTTATGAAGGCTCCTACAATGAACATGTGCACAAGTAAAAGCTAGAACACATGGCTGGCTTAGCAAAGAAAAACAGTTCACATGACATAACCTGCAATCTGTGAAGAGAATTCTGAGATAAGCCAACAACAAAAAAAGATTTTTTTCCCCTAGTTAAGAAATTTCTGAGTACATAGACACCTATACTGATGTATGATACATTACACGTTCATATCTTTTATTCAAAGCCTGCCTACCTTCATACAAAGCTCCATCCTGCTCCGCTTGCATCCCTTGCATAAACAACGCCTTGGCCTGTATACAACAACATATCACAATCCATTTATCTCATATGACATGCATCTGAATTTAAATTTAAATTATATCACATATATATCAAACACTTCTGCTCTTGAGTGTATTTTGTTTTCAGACACCATACAGAATCTTGTTACAGCAACAGTAATATTTTTTTTTAAGTTTTTACATTTTCTTACACAATATTGATTTTCCAGAATATTTCCATGATCATGTTTTCAGTCCAAATGTTTTGACCTCCTCCTCCTTTAGAAGAACACATTTTTATCACATACAAAAAAACAGTGTTGATAATAAATACTAAAGTAAAATAGTAAATTAATATTTTCTAATTAAATAATATTCAGTTTTACATTCTTTAACATATGTCTCAAACTAAAAAAATTTTTTTTTTTTAATGTTAAAACATCTAAACAACCAAGCCACCAATAAATCAAACAAACAAGAACAAACTAAAACAAAAGAAAAACCCCAAACCAAAACAAACACACACCCACCCACCCCCAAACACACACACCACACACACAGACACAGACACACAGACACACACACACACACAGTGAACACAGTGATACACACACACACACACTCTCTCTCTCTCTCTAACACACACACACACACACACACACACACACACACACACACACACACACACACACACACACACACACACACTCTCTCTCTCTCTCTCTCTCTCTCTCTCTCTCTCTCTCTCTCTCTCTCTCTCTCCTCTCCTCTCTCTTTCTCTCCTCACTCACTCTCTAACCACACACACACACTTTCACTACCTGCAGATCATGCACTCCACAAAGGCCAGTCAACACACACACACACACCACACACACACACACACACACACACACACACACACACACACACACACTCTCTCTCTCTCTCTCTCTCCTCTCTCTCTCTCTCTCTCTCTCTCTCTCTCTCTCTCTCTCTCTCTCTCCACACACACACACACACACACACACACACCACACACACACACACACACACACACACACACACACACACCTTTTCACTACCTGCAGATCATGCACTCCACAAAGGCCAAGTTCCAAAACACACACACACACACACACACACACACACACACACACACACACACACACACACACACAGTCACACCCCTACCTGTTCACTACCTGCAGATCATGCACTTCACCAAGGCCAAGTTCCAACTCACCTGCTCCTCCAGCCTGCTGGCGCTGTCCTTGGCCCCCTGACTGCCCTGGGCCTTGGTGCTCTGGCCCTCCTCCTGCAGCTCCTGCTGCCAGCGCTCCCGGAACTCCTGCAGTTGCTCCTGCAGATTAGAGGAGTTACTCTCAGAGTCCTCCTCCTCCTCCTCCTCTTCTGACCCGTCTGCTCCCTCACGTCCCCGGGAGATTCCGCACTGGTCTCTCCCAGTAAACTAGGTGGCGCCTCCTGAAGACAGTTGAGTAAATGAGTAACTGATGGGTTTTTTTTCCACATATAGATTGTTTAGAAAAAAAAACAACACCAAATAAACCCAAAACAAAATCAAAATAAACCATAGGACAGGATTACAAAATGTTCTTTAAAACTTTGCTTCTAAAATAAAAGATTTTCTGGCAACGTATTATAATTATTTGAACTAACCATAAGATAGTACCAAGCAAGTGCCAAAGTGCCCCTCTGACTCAAATACCAATCATGAATTGCAATCCTTTTTATTCTGATTTGGTTTTGGTTTTGGTTTTTACTTGACCCCAACCTTGATTTTGTTTTTCTCCCTGCAGGCATTTTTTTTCTCACAATATATCTGATTTTTACTTCTCACAGAAATATACAGATATGTTAAAACTGACTACTGACACTGTCATTACTAAGGCCTTTTTCTGTCCATATCTTCTTCCCCTCACCCTCACCTGAAAACACATGATGATGGTTTCCCCTCTTCCCTCTGTCACCATTTCCCTCCATCAACACACACACACTAACTAGGTAATTCTTTTAACTTGAGCAACATATATGAGCAAGCTTTGTCTCAAGTTTCAACACTGTAATAAAAACAGAATCATGTGTTGGTAAAATTGAATGCTTGAAACTAATGAAAGTGAAACTTTAAGTTACTTTCAATCAAATCTAAAGTTAAAGGACCTGCCTTATCTGATTATCAAAAAGTGCACCAAAAGACATTGCAATACTTAGGAATAGGCCTGCCATTTCCCCCCATTTTTTCCATTAAAATTTGATGACAAAAATTATAATGATAGTTTCGGGCTATACGGCTATAGTAATACAGTACAAAGTCAGTAGCTTGGTAAGATTCTGAAACTCAGATATGATTAGGTTTGTGTTCATTATAGGCTTCACAGCCTTTTGGCTGATATCTAAAAAGCAAATTTCCACACTTTATTTGCAACTCGGATACGCAGCAGTTACGGACTTAACGACCATGTCCTGGCTAGCTCCTCAAGGTGACAGAATGTGTTTTAAATTCATAGTTTGCCACAGTTTATCCAATGCATTTTACACTAAAAGCAATGTAGTGACTCTACCGTGGAAGTGTTTGTAAGCAACCCATTCCAAAGATGTATGATTCTTGATATTAAAAAAGTACAAAGTTAAGAGTTTCACTACGCAAATGGTGCAGACTTGGAGCCAAGGCCTATCGATTTCTGAAAACTATCGCTGCTTTACGGAAATTACATTTTTCCTCGCCACGCCCTGTTCGGTGAAGCAAACCTTTTATTCTATTGAGACAGGGGAAAGGGCTTTTTGTTGTTATACTAAAAGGTCTATGATTCTAGTTTTGCAAACTTCTGGGCTAAAAACTTTTAGAGTGTACTTTCTTGTTTACTTGCCCCGTTCCCTTGCGGATTACACGCACCATTTAACAACCATCATTTATAGTGTTCAAACAGAAACGAAAAGACGCATATCCCATCGAACATTGCAAAACTTGCGTACCATTTTGTGCTGAAGTGCTTGCAGAATTAATCACACGACTAGCTCTCTGAAGGAAAAGCAAAGGACAGAACAACAGTAAATCCTTGCTCTCCTCTCCGCCGCCATGTCTGATTATGTTCGCAATACAGTGCAACTACGGCAAGCGAGTTACCTGCCCTAATATAAATAACACGTCACAGACCAAAAACCCAGTCTAACACATCTACCTCTCATGCTTCACCGGACATGCATGCACATGCAATTTGCGCGCGCGCGCGCGCGCGCACGCACACACACTTACACACGCACACACTCACC
>CM060344.1:17266207-17269656 GCA_030674155.1 Stramonita haemastoma
CACACACACACAGAGAAGACCCAAGTGTCCACATCCATTCGTGCATGCTTCTGGTGTATTGCGTATACAACGAACACGCACAGCATGCACCGTAAGTTATACTAGCGCACTAGATTATGCATTTAGGTAGTATTCTCGAAGTTGGAATGCTGCTACCTTAATGGTGGGCCAAAACGGCCGCTTATGCAAAATCTCACGATTTGTGAACCTCGGAGCTCTAGAGGGGTGGGGTAGGGGGTGGGGGTAAGCTCTGAGACTCAACATTTTGAGGGCAGCGTGCATCTCCTACCTCTCGCTGCTTTACCTTCCCTGTCCCTAAAGAGGGCAGGTACCCATTTACATGTGGGTGAACTGGGGAACTGTACTGAAGCCAAGGCGCACGAACGTTCACACAGCCACTAGCTACTGGGCAACCACCCGCTCAACGCTGTTTAACCTTATTAGCTTGGGGAGAGCGAGTGTGATGCTCCGATTACTGACCTGTCACGTCCACGCCCCCCCCCCCCCCCCCCCCCCCCCCCCCCCCCCCCCCCGAGAATAATTATGACAGCGAAGGAGCGTTTAGGGGTGACTTTTTCATGACCCCCGCGATTGATGGGTCATTAGTATCTAACCTCTTTAGTTGACCTTGACCCCATTTTGTCTTGTACTCTTTTTTTTTTTTTTTTTAAATCTCGAGGATAATGGAATAAGAACTGATGTGGTGTTTTTGCTTAACACCCAGTCCCCGTGTGTATGCAGTTTTGTAAATTTTGTCGTCTGTTCTCACCGGCACACAGTGGCCTACTCTTTCGAAAAGCGAAACGGGTTTTAACGTGTGCGCGAGATGTTCTGTGTGCGTTCGCACACGGGACCTCGGTTTTTATATAGTCTCATCCGAAGGACTTATACCGTCTCGGTCTGTCTGTCTGTCTCTGTCCGTCTCTGTCCTTCTCTCTCTCTCTGCCACTGTCTGTCTGTCTGTCTTGTCTCTGTCTGTCTGTTCTGTCTGTCTGCTGTCTGTCTGTCTGTCTGTCTGTCCCGTCTGTCTCGTCTCTCTTCTCTCTCTCCTCTCTCTCTCTCTTCTCCTCTCTCTCTCCTCTCTCTACCCTCTCTCTCCTCTCTCTCTCTCTCTCTCTCTCTCTCTCATCTCTCTCTCTCTCTCTCGCACGCACGCACGCACGCACGCATACAAGCGTGTGTGTACGTGTGAGCGTGCGTACGTGTGTGTGTGTGTGTGTGTGTGGTGTGTGTGTGTGTGTGTGTGTGTGTGTGCGTGCGCGCATATTTGTGTGTGAGCGTGCGTACGCGTGCGTGTGTGCGTGTGCGCACACTGTCGTGCACATATGCGCACATTCGTGTGTATATATGTATGCATATCAGCGGTGCATATGCTTGCATGCACGCTTACATGCTAATCAATGCAATACGTTTACTCTACTTCTGTACAAAACCCCCTTGAACTGCATGTACATTTGGAGGGGGCGGGGAGGTTTGAAACCATTCGGACAGGCCAGGGGGGGGAAAAGAGAGGCTTCGGAGAAGGGGAGCAGCCGGGAAAGACAGGGGAAAAGAGAGAGAGAGGAGAAGAGGAAAAAGGAAAAAAGAGAGAGAGAGAGAAAGAGAGAGAGAGAAAAAAGAGGGGAGAGAGAAGAAAGGAGAGAGAAAGAAAGAGAAAAGAAGAAAAGAAAAAGAAGAATAAAAAGAGAGAAAAAAGAGAGGGGAAAAAAAAGAGAGGGAAAAAAGAAGAAAAAAGAGAAAAAAGAGAAGGGGGAAAAAAGAGAGAGGAAAAGGGAGAGAAAAAGAGGGGAAAGAAGAGAAAAAAAGGAAAAGAGAAGAAGAGAAAAAAAGAAAGAGGGGAGAGAAAGAAAAAAAGAGAAAGAAAGGGAAAAAAGGGGAAAAAGGGGGGGAAAGGGGGGAAAAAAAAGGGGGGGGAAAAAAAAAGGGAGGGGGGAAAAAACCCCCCCCCCTAAAAAAACCCCCCCCCCCCCCCCCACACCCCCCCCCCCCCCACCCCACCCCCCCCCCCCTACCCCAAACCCCCCCGCCCCCAAAACCCCCCCAAAACCCCCTTTTCCCCCCAAACCAAAACCCCCCCCGCACCCCCACAACCACCCCCCCCCTTTTTAACCCCAAACCCCCCCCCCCCCCCCCCCACCCTCCCCCCCCCCCCCCGCTCCCCCCCGGGTTTTTCGGTTGTATTTTGGGGGGGGGGGGGCCTCCGCCGGGGGGGCCCCAAAAATGGAAAAATTTCCCTGGGTCAGCTTGAAAAATACAAAATTTTTTTACCTCAAAAAAAGTTTTTTCAAAAAACAGCTCTCTCCCCCTCTCCCTCCACCTCTCTCCTCCTCAAACCCCTCTCTCTCTCTCTCTCTCTCCTCTCACTTCTCCAATCCCTCCCTCCCCTTCTCTCTCTTTCCCCCCAAACTCTTCCCCCTTCTCTCTCCATCCCCTCTCTTCCAATCCTCTCTCCCCCCCTCCCAAATCTCCTTTGGGCCCCCAAATTTTTCCCCTCACCCTTTCCTTTTTTCCCCCCCCCCCCTTTCCCCCTCCCCTCCTCTCCTCTCCCTCCCTTTCCCACCCTTTTCCCCTCCCCCCCTCCCCCCTCCCCCCAAATCCTCCCCACCCCCCCCCCCCTCTCTCCCCTTTTCCCCCCTCACCGCCTCCCCTCCCCAACCCCCCTTTTCATTCCCCCCCCCTCTTCTCCCCTCCCCCCCCTTTTCCCCCCCCTCTCCCCCCCCTTCTCCTCCCCCCCCCTCCTTCTCCCTCTCTCCCCCCCCTCTCTTCCCCCCTCTCCCTCCTCCCTTTCCCCCTTTTCCCCCTCTTTTCCCCTCCCCCTCCCCCCCTCCCCCCCCTCCCCCTCTCCCTCCCCGTCCTCTCCAAAACTCCTCCCCCCCTCCCCCCCCCCCTCCCCTCCCCCTTCTCATCCCCTTCTCTCCCTCCTCTCCCCCACTACCCTCTCCTCTCCCCCTCCCCCCTCAAACTCCCCCCCACCTTCCCCCCCCCTCCTTCCCCCCTTTTCTCTCCCCTCCCTCCCCCCTCCCTCCCCTTCCTCCTCCATCCCCTTTTACTTCTCTCTCTTTTTCCCTCCCCTCCTCCCCTCCCCCTTCTCCCCTCTTCCCCTCCTCCTCTCCCCCCCTCCCCTTTCCCCTCCCTCTTTTCCCCTCTCCCCTCCCCTCTCTTTCCTCTCCACCTCTTCTCTCCTCTTTTCTCTTCCTCCCCCCCGCCCCCTCTCCTCTTCTCCTTCTCCTCCCCTCCTCCCCCTCTTTCATCTCTCCCTCCCTCTTCTCGCCCCCCTTTTCCCCCCCCCCCTCTCTTTTCTCTCCTCTAAAATTTTTTCCCCCCTTCCTTCTCTTCTCTCTCTCCCCCCTTTTCCCCTCCCTCCCCTCTCAATTCCTCCCTCCCCTCCCCCCTCCCCCCCCCTCCCTCCCCCCCCTTCCCCTCTCCTCTCTCCCTCTCCCTCTCATTTC
>CM060344.1:17269756-17272256 GCA_030674155.1 Stramonita haemastoma
ATACCTACCACTCTGTGTGTGTGTGTATGTATGTTGTTGTTGTTCTCTCTTCTTCTTCTTCTTCTTCTTTCTATTCCTTCTTCTTCTTCTTCTTCAATTTTTAATGTCTATTCACAATAAGTGATTTTAGACACAAAAAGGCAAACAATTGAGAAAAAAAGTGAAGGAAACTGTCTAACAACTATAACTATAGTTATTATTTTACCATAGTGTGTGTGTGTGTGTGTTGTTGGTTGGGGGGGGGGGGGGGGGGGGTTAACTTAGGTGTGTGTGTTGTGGCGTGCGGTGGCGGCGCGCGCGTGTGTGTATGCGTGCGTGCGCGCGCGCGTGTGTGTTGTGTATGTGTGTGTGTGTTTCACCCTATAAAGAGCTTGCCTTGGGAGGGAGGAGGGGTGAAAGGAGGTGATGTTGGGAAAATATTACCCATCACTCTGTTTCCTCTGGAGAGATTTTCCTGTGAAATAAAGAAATGACAAAATTGTACATTGAATACTCAATAAAAGAAAAATTTTGTCCGCATATTTTTTTTTTGCCAGGGATAACTCTTCTTATTTTGATTTGTTTTTGCAAGATATAGCGCTATATAAATTCCATTTATTATTATTATTATTATTGCCGTGGGTTCTTTTACGTGCGCTGAATGCGTGTTGTGCATCTCTGGCTTAAGGTCTTATTCTTAAGACCACCACTTAAAGTCAAGCGAATGGGGGGTAAAGGGTGGAGGGGATGTGGGGGGGGGGGGGGGGGGGTTCGAGCTCAAACGAGAATCGAAACCCGCATTGCTACTCGCTTTTTAGGCATGTGCGTTACCTCTAGACCACCGGCCCACTATTTTGTTGTGGTGGTGGGTGGTATTTGTGATGATGATGACGATGATGATGACAACGATGACGACGACGACGATGACGATTATGGTTATGACCAAGATGTCAACAATGAAAATGATAATGATGATGATGATGATGATGACGATAATGTTGTTGATGACGATAAAGGTCATGATCATAATATCTGTGACGTTACCCAATCAGGGGCCACCACGAAGGGGTGTACCGCATCGCCCTGGAATTTTGCGAGGACTCGGCTAAGCAAGGTGTCTGCTACGCGGAGCTACGCTACTCGCCCCACTTCCTGAGTAACTCGTTGCAAGTGCGTACCTACGCCAAAGACAGGGAGGTAACTACACGCCCCGTGACGTCATACGCTCCGTCAACGAAGCTTTGAAAGAAGGGCGGCGACGATATGGGGTGATAGTCAACACCATTCTGTGCTGTATTCGCCACATTCCTGGTCAGTGGGGAGAGAGAGAGAGAGATGGAGAGAGAGAGAGAGAGAGAGAGAGAGAGAGAGGGGGGGGGGGGGGGGGAGAGAGGGGGGGGAGAGGAGAGAGAGAGAGGTGGTTGATGGTGAGAGAGGGGGGGGGGGGAGAAAGAGGCCGAGGAGAGACAGAGGGGGAGACACAGAGAGAGAGAGAGGAGGAGAGAGAGAGAGAGAGGAGAGAGATGGAGAGAGATGGAGAGAGAGAGAGAGAGATGACAATGACGTGACAAAGGTTTATTATGTTGAGTTTATCAAGCCCACTCACAAGAGAACAGCGGGAAGGGGACTGGGCACAAACACGTATTCAATCAAGAAAAACAAGGTGTCCCATAACCTATGTGGTCGTAGGGGAGCTAGGCATCAGAGACCACAGCTTCTCCAGGGGCCAGCATATTGAGGGCGGCACCCATCTCCTCCTCCTGGCTGCTTTACCTTCCCTGACCCCTTAGGGGTGAACTTGGGGACTATAATGAAGCAAAGGTGCGCAAATGTTACTCATCCAATTGGTAACTACGCTGGATGCTGCTTAACATTGGCTGGGAGGGGGTGGGGGGGGGGGGGGGGGGGGGGGGGGTAGGAGGAGCCAGTGCTCTGACCACTGAGCTATTCCGTCCCAACAAACAAACCAAAAAATTTACTACAGCAATCATCATGGCATGGATTCATTGAAAAGTATAATCACTGTAGATTTTTTGGTAGAGTGAGAACAATGAACACGATCTATTGTTGTTAGGCTAAAGCTTTACAAAGCCATTCAGCAGTACATCACGTCATGCATTGATACATGCTTTGTCTAAAAAAAAAAAAAAAAAAATTAAAAAAACGTTATGTCTAAAAAGAAAACAAAAGCTGTGACGAAAAAAAAGAAATGACGTGTGAGACACGTCAGCACAATGAGTACGGTCACTTGGCAAGACAGTGGAGAGGTACAGGCATTCTCCTGTGTGTGTTGTTCAACAATAGACGACCGCCTTAGGCCGCGGCCCATAGTGAACCCGTCGTTTTGACGGCGTCAAAACGACGGGCCGGGTGAAAAATGCTGCCCGGCTGAATTACTCTGTGGCGTCACTGAAAACGGTTGTGGGTGGCCATGTTTGACCCGGCCCGGCCCGTTCTTTTTAAACCCGTCGTTTTGACGTTCGAGCAACACGTCCGTTTGCCGGGTCGACGGAAAGGAAAA
>CM060344.1:17282256-17284756 GCA_030674155.1 Stramonita haemastoma
CACAACACACACACACACACACACAAGCAAATCGATGCTTATTCAATGTACCAACTGGAAATAAAAAATTGATTTGATTTGATTTGATTTGACACACACACGCCACACACACACAACACACACACACGAAGAAGAAGAGGAAGTGACATAAATAAAGAGATGAATAAATCATCAAACATGCCCTTTTTTCTTGTGGTCCTCAGGAAGCCAGAAGACGCGGCATTCACTGCATCGGGCATGCTGGGGAAGTGGGGCCACCGGAAATTGTGCGTATGGTAAGTGCATGCGCATGACGCAGTTTGGTTGGATCTGGCTTTTATTTCTTTTCTTTATTTTTGGGCGACATGTCAGGTTTTTCTAAGTATGCGCTTTGATTTGTTTTTGCAAGATAAAGTGCTATATAAATTCCATGTATTATCATTACTACTACTACTACTACTACTACTACTACTGCTACTGCTGCTACTGCTACTACTACTACTGCTACTACTACTGCTACTACTACTACTGCTACTACTACTACTACTACTACTACTACTACTACTACTACTACTACTACTACTACTTGATTGGAAAATAGCCTTTAAAGGGTCTAAATACAACCTCCAAAAACTAAAATTGAGAATATTGAATGTTTAAGTGTGCATCTGATATGTCCAGGAAGGGGAGGAGAGGGGGGGGGGGGGGTCTCGTTTTTGTTGTTGTTTAGTTGGGGGGGGGGGGGGGGGGGGTGGAGGGGGGGGGCCTTTTTCTTTTTTATGTAAAGCCCCCTGTGGCTAAAGGAGGACACAGTTGGCTGGATTCTGCAGTCAGTTGATAATCTGAAAGAATCTGAATCTGTCCATTTGCAGTAGGCTTAGACCCAAAGAACACTTTAGTTACACGCACGCATGCATTCACGTGCGCGCGCGCGCACACGCACGCATGCATGCACACACACACGTACACACACACGCACACACGCATGCAGGCACGTGTATATAATAAATAACAGATTCACTTCATTATAAACAGTAAGGAAACAGGACGGTTTAGACGTTCACCTACCTAACATCATCATCATCACCACCACCATCATCATCATCATCATCATCATCATCATCATCATCATCATCACTACCACCATCATCATCATCACTACCACCACCACCATCCCCATCATCACTGTCATCATCACCACCATCATCGGCGTCACCACCATCATCACCACCAGCACCACCATCATCGTCGTCGTCGTCGTCGTCGTCGTCATCATCGTCATCATCATCATCAAACTGTGGCAATGGCTGGATGGATATGGATGGGTGGTATGGCTGGATGGTATATGGATGGAGGATGGTGATATGGATGGGGTGGATATGGATGGGGTGGATATGGATGGGGTGGATATGGATGGGTGGATATGGATGGGGTGGATATGGATGGGGTGGATATGGATGGGATGGATATGGATGGGGTGGATATGGATGGGGTGGATATGGATGGGGTGGATATGGATGGGGTGGATATGGATGGGGTGGATATGGTGTGATGGATGGGGTGTGATGGATGTGGTGTGATGGATATGGTGTGATGGATGTGGTGTGATGGATGGGTGTGATGGATGGGGTGTGATGGATGGGGTGTGACGGATGGATGGGATGGATGGATGTGACGGAGTGATGGATATTGATGGATGTATGTGATGTGACGATATGATGGATGGATGGGATGGATATGGATGTGATGTGATGGATGTTATCTGACGGATGTAATATGACGGGTGTGATGTGATGGATGGGATGGGATGGGATGGAATATGATGGATATGATGATATTGATGTAATATGACGGATGCTATGTGACGGGTGGCACCGCACAGACTGTGGAGGATTACGGGGTGGAGCGGGTGGGGCACGGGTACCGCGCCCTGGAGGACGAGGCCCTGTACCGGCGCCTGCTGGACAGTGGGATGCACCTGGAGACCTGCCCGCAATCCTCCCTCGCCACCCGGGGCTGGCAACACCACGGCCACGACATCCCCCACCCCATCGTCAGGTCAGGGCCTGGAAGAGGAGAGAAGAAGGAGGGGGGAGAAGGAGAAGAAGAAGAAAAGAAGAAGAAGAAGAAGAAGAAGAAGGAGGGGGAGGAGGAGGAGGAGAGAAGAAGAAGAAGAAGAAGAAGAAGAAGAAGAAGAAGAAGAAGAAGAGGAGAAGAAGAAGATAGACAGACAGGTGGTGGAGAGAGAGAGAAGGAAGAGGGGGGGGGAGGGACAAGGAAGGAAGGAGAGGGGGAGGGAGGGAGAGGAGAAGGGGGAGGGAGGGAGAAAGGGTGGGAGAGAGGGGGGAGGGAGGGGGAGAGAGAGTGGGGAGGAAGGAGACGGACAGACAAACAGAGAGAGGGACAATAACGAATTTTTATTTTCTGACGGTAATAGAATAAGTACAGGAGAGAGAGGGGGGGGTGGGGAGAGAGAGAGGGAGAGAGAGAGAGAGAGAACGGGGGAGAGAGGGAGCAGGGA
>CM060344.1:17292256-17294756 GCA_030674155.1 Stramonita haemastoma
ATTCTTCTTTGCATTCTTCTTCTTCTTCGCATTCTACTTATTCGCATTCATCTTCGCATTTTTCTTCTTTTTCTTCTTCTTCATCAACTTCACATTCTTCTTCGCATTCCTCTTTGCATTCCTCTTCGCATTCTTCTTCACATTCTTCTTCTTACAGTTGTGGTAGTGTTGCCAGCATTCTCATAACCATCGTCATCATCATCATGACCACTGCCAACTATCACCACCACCACCACACTATCATCATCACCACCCCGCCACCATCACCTTCAACATCACAATCACTACCACCACCAGCAGCACCACCAGCACCATCGTTGTCGTGGTCATCATCAACCACTACCGTCATTATCACGGGGGACGGGATAGCCTAGTGGTCAGAACATTGCGCTCGCAATTTGACAACCCGAGTTCGACTCTCGTTCGAAGGGATTTTTTCCCCTGGAGTTAACATCAGTGCTGACTCCACTCTCCCCAAAAGTCTTTCGGATGAGACTGTAAACCGAGGCCCCGTGTGCGAACGCACGCAGAACAACTTGCGCACACGTTAAATCCTGTTCCGCTTTTCGTAAGAGTAGGCCAACGTGTGCCTTTGGGAACAGATGACAAGATTTACAATACTGCATACACACGGGGACTGGATGAAAAAAAAACCGCACAAAAGTGCTTATTCCATATCCTCGATATAAAAGAATAAATAAGATAAATAAATAAATCACCATTTTCATCACCATGATCATTATTGTTAATTGTTGTTAGGATTGATGTTACAATTTTTTTTCTTTATTAGTATGCTTTTACCCCGTCTTTATTCATCACCCATACCATCATGTGGTCTCTTCTCTCCCCCCCCCCCCCCCTTTCACCCCCACCCCCCACCCTCACCCTCACCCCCAACTCTTTCACGTGCCTGTATCGATTCACTCCCTTTGCCCATCAGCGCATTTCCTCCACTCCTCCTCCCCTTCCACACACAACATGCAAAAAGCCTTGAGGTTCGTTTTTTTTTTCCAGCCTTCCAGACACTGGTATGTTATCTCCTACTTCACTATCCTACCCCCCCCCCCCCCCCTCCCCTCATCCCCCCTCCCACCCAAACAACAAAAACAACGAACAAATGAGAGAGAGAGAGAGAGAGAGAGAGAGAGAGAGAGAGAGAGAGAGAGAGAGAGAGAGAGAGAGAGAGAGAGAGAGAGAGAGAGAGAGAGAGAAGGCAAGGCAAGGCAAGGCAAGGCAAATTCTTTTATTCGAGGATAATAGATAAGCACACATGTGCTTTTTTACATCCAGTCCCCGCCCTTTTCAGGGATAACATCAAAATAAAAGATATTAAACAATAAAACTATACGCAGTACCAAACAACATACAAGAAATAAGTACACTACATATAATAAGGTAAGAGAAATGCGACAGTACACTACATATAATAAGGTAAGAAAGGTGCACTCATTCAGAAGACGAAAATCAGAAGTCACAATAAAATAATTTGGATTATTAAAGAAGAAGAAAAGAAACGAAAAAAAAAAAAACCAGAACAAAACAAACAAACAAAAAAAAACAAGCATACAACCAAACAAAACAAAACAACAACAACAACAACCCCCCCCCCCCAAAAAACAACAACAACAACAACAACAACAACAAAAACCGCCAATAGATAAACAGCCAGCAGGAGCCAGCAGGAGAACATTATAATAAACAACTGAAACATCAGTCTACGGCCATATGTCTAAAGTTATACAAGTCATTTAAATCATCTATTTGGATAAAAGGGGGGGGGGAAATAACTGATATCCTTACTTGAAGGGGGCGGGGGAGAAATACTATCAAATAAAAAAAACAAAAACAAAAACACATACACACAAAAGAAGAGAGAGAGAGAGAGAGAGAGAGAGAGAGAGAGAGAGAGAGAGAGAGAGAGAGAGAGAGAGAGAGAGAGAGAGAGAGAGAGAGTTTAATCAAGACATAATTATATTAGTTATTGTAGTAGTAGCAGCAGCAGCAGCAGTTCTAGTGTTTAATTTACATTGTGTGTGTGTGTGTGTGTTGTGTGTGTGTGTGTGTGTGTGTGTGTGTGTTGTGTGTGTGTGTGTGTGTGTGTGTTGTGTCTGTGTGTGTGCGTGTGTCTGTGTGTCTGTGTGTGTGTGTGTGTGTGTTGTGTGTGTGTGTGTGTTGTGTGTGTGTTGTGTTGTGTGTGTGTGTGTGTGTGTGTGTGTGTGTGTGTGTGTGTGTGTTGTGTGTGTGTGTGTGGTTAGGTTCCTCAGCTACAGTTCTGAGGTTCATCACGGTGAGATTTGTGTATGCGACCCGTTTTTACCCACCATTAATTATTTCAGGTAGCCGGATTCCAACTTTGGGGATGTATTAAACAGATTGATAGTTAGAGATACCGATAGAGAGATAGAAGCAGACACGTTATTCACACACAAGCAAGCAAGCAAGCAAGTGCACAACACACACACACACACACACACACACACACACACACACACACACACAC
>CM060344.1:17299756-17307256 GCA_030674155.1 Stramonita haemastoma
CTGACGGTGACCTGGTGAAGGTCGAAGAAGAAGTGCGGGGAGGGGATGTGTCTGTTGACCGCCATGTCGTCCTTGGCGTAGCTCTCCTCCACCTGCCGTTGGACATCGCTGTCCGGCTCTTCTTCCAGGCACCCTGTGGACACTGGGTAACACACACATGCACGCACGCGCGCGCGCACGCACACACACACACACACACACACACACACACACACACACACACACACACACGCACACACACACATACGCAACACACACACACACACACACACACACACACACAACACACACACACACACACAACACACACACACACACACACACACACACACACACACATCACACACACACACACACACACACACACACAACACACACACACACACACACACACACACACACACACACACACACACACACACACCACACACACACACTGTCTGTCGTTGCTAAATAGCCCAACTTTCCTTTTCTTCTGGTCTTTTTTTTAATATTCGCACATCCATGAACCAAGCACTGTTAATTTAATAAAGTAAGTTTATTTCCTGTCTATGTCAGGGTATGGATCTACTTTCAACATCACACACACACACACACACACACACACACACACACACACACACACACACACACACACACACACACACACACTAACATGATCACCCACGTCTTGGAAAAGTTGATACGCAAAAAATGTTGGTAACTACACCAGTTAAAGGGATTTAAAAACAAAAGAAAAAAAGGTACCTTGTTGATCTATCTATCTTCGAAAACTTCTGTTGTTTTTTTTTAAAATTTTTTTTTATTGATCGTGTTGTATTATAATGCCAGCCACCATAATGAACAGCCAGCCACCCATCTCTATTTCTGAGGGGTCACGCAGAAATCAGATATTTTTTCTCTCTGTCTGTCTCTCTCTGTGCCTCTCTCTCTGTCTCTCTCTGTCCGTCTCTGTCTCTCTCCCTCCTGTCTGTCTGTCTGTCTGTCTGTCTCTCTCTCTCTCTCTCCCTCTCTCTCTCTCTCTCTCCCTCTCTCTCTCTCTCTCCCTCTCTCTCTCTCTCTCTCTTTCTCTCTCGACTCGCTCACTCACTCACTTGGAGTTGGTCACCAGACGCGAAGCGGACAGGGCGTACATTTTCTGTGAGCTACAGTAAAACTCGTAATTCATACAAAAATGCCAGTTACTGGACTTCCAGCGGCTGTGGAGAGGACCTTAGGCGCCCTGCTGACTGACAATGCAGTCTCCAGCTGGAAAGTGGCAGGAGAAGGGGACAGCGTGGTTTTTGTCTTGCGACTTAAACCAGTGGACACAGCAGTGTCAACCAACATGGCGGATCCAACAGTGAATCGCAGCACACAAGTACAATACTATAGGAAAAAATCCTACTCCCAAACCCGCAGGGATTTGGAACGCTCTGGAAAGCATAAAGAGAAGCAGGCAAGTGTTGTGTGTGAAAGTGACTGTGTCTTCAGTGCCTCGAGTCCACCTGACAAAAGTGTAGAACAGCAGAATGCAGCATGGGCAGATACACATAAAGTAGACCTACCAACAGCACACACACAGGACATCAACACAAAAACATCAGTTAAGTTGCTATCATCGGTTGATTTAGAACCTCCCTGTATGTCTGATTGTAGTGACTGTGCTGATATGTGTGTTTTGCAGCCTGAGGTGAACGATGATAATATTGTTGGTGCATTCGACAAAGGAAATGTCAAACAGTATGTGGCTACTCTAACTGATAGATCGGTACAGAAAAGGCTGAGAGACAGACAAAGAAATACATACTTTAGAAAATCTGTCTTACATCATTCAGATGGTGAAGATATTGTGACCTGTGAGTCAGATGACATTGTGATCCAGCTGGCATGCCAACCAGACACTGAGCCAGTATGTGTGTACTGGTTTGTCAAACAGCAAGAGAAAAACATGTTAAAAGAGGAACGTGTCAAACTCGCCAGTTTGCCGAATGGGAAGCGAATCCAGAACACACTACACACGGAGACCCTTTCGCGTGCTTCAAGGGACTTGGCGACACTTAGAGAACTATTACATCGCTGTCTTGGCTAGGTGTGTGACAATGACTGGACGAAAGAAAGGCTCGGAATGCCGTAACATA
Organism: Stramonita haemastoma; assembly: GCA_030674155.1. Lineage (NCBI taxonomy): Eukaryota > Metazoa > Mollusca > Gastropoda > Neogastropoda > Muricidae > Stramonita > Stramonita haemastoma. The sequence continues at coordinate 17,301,877 of CM060344.1, forward strand.
TCCGGACTGTAAAGAGTGTCGTGTCTCGATGTACATTACAAATCAATGCTGTGGTTTCCATGGCATGGAATGGTGTTGTGTGTCAGCTTAAAGCAATTATCGTTATCGTTATTCGGCAACCCCCTTCATGTATGGGCCAGTGGCCTTTTTTCATGAATAAACCTTTCGAGTTCGAGTTCTCTTTCTCTTTCTCTCTCTCTCAGAGGTTATTGTTCCATTTTGTCCCCATGTATTGTGGTCCGAGGCCGAAGTACAAGTAAAATGTTCAGAGCTCAGAGTTCTTACCCTCTCTCTCAATATTTTTGCACACAGCATTCTGTTTACATTGCATTAAGCTAAGACAGACATAATTATACTTAGAAGGCACAGTTGTGGAATATGGTAACTGTTCTGAAAATACAATAGAATACGAAGGATTTCAGCTATTAGATGTACACTGCACTTGGTGTTGAATGTTTGTGTTGACATTGTCAGGTATAACTCTATTACCAAGTTTGGTCCCAGTAGGATTTTGAGTTGTGTTTTATTCTGTAACTTTGAGCTAAGATTTGTTTGAATTGTTGGTCTAAATTAGCACTTTTTGTATCATTTTGGAATACGTATTTTCAGGAGCACAGTTTTGGGTACATGCCAAGATATAATTAAGGCAAATTCTTTATCAACGGTTAGTTGTAGTTATATTTCATTTTCTTCACTTTTTTCTTCCCTTTGAATTGTATTGTGGCCAAAGGCCGAAGTACAATCAATGATTTCAGTGCTCTCTCTCTCTCTCTCTCTCTCTCTCTCTCTCTCTCTCTCTCTCTCTCTCCTCTCTCTCTCTCTCTCTCTCTCTCTCTCTCTCTCAGTAAACTTCAGATTGTATAGTTCTGACTGCAGGGTTTTATATGAGAACAGGGATGATGTGTTAGGTTGGATTTCGTGGTGAGAGACAAGAAACCAAGAGAGGAGGGAATCCGCGAACACTTGGATACTTGCAGCAAGTGCCGACCAAAAGACTTGTCCGGTGTCATGTACTGTGTATTATTGCATATGTTCATGTGACAGATAAGAATAGTTGCTGTCTGTGTGTTCGACGATGACGAAGAAGAAGAAGAAGGAAGAAGAAGGAAGGAAGGAAGGAAGGAAGAAGAAGGAAGGAAGAAGAAGAAGAAGAATGCCAAGAAGAAGAATGCCAAGAAGAAGAAGAATGCAAAGAAGAAGAAGAATGCAAAGAAGAAGAAGAATGCAAAGAAGAAGAAGAATGCAAGAAGAAGAAGAATGCAAAGAAGAAGAAGAATGCAAAGAAGAAGAAGAAGAAGAATAGGAGAGAGGAGAGGAGAGAGGAGGAGAGAGAGAAGAAGAAGAAGAAGAAGAAGAGAAGAAGAAGAAGAAGAAGAAAGAAGAAGAATGCAAAGAAGAAGAATGCAAAGAAGAAGAAGAAGAAGAAGAAGAGGAAGAAAAAGAAGAAGAAGAAGAAGAGGCAAGAAGAAGAAGAAGAAGAAGAAGAAGAAGAAGAAGAAGAAGACGAAGAAAGAAGAACAAGAACAAGAACAAGAAGAAGAACAAGAAGACCATTTTCACAATTATGATTTGTTTTTGTTCCTCGGTTAGAGCTCCAACGTTCACCAATGGTGAGATTTATGCGTATACGTACTACCATTTAGGTAGCCGTATTCCGACTTCGGAAATGGTGTCTAAACACAACACCTGTGTTCTATTCATGCTGAGTTTTTTTGTCCCTGTCGTCCGTTCCAACCACACACAATGGCCTACTCTTCCTGAAACGCGAAATGGGTTTTTAACGTGTGCGCAAGATGTTCTGCGAGTGTGTTCGCGCACGAGTGCTCAGTTTACAGTCTCATCCAAAAGACGTTGACATTCTAATTTGCTCATCAAACAAACTGGGAAGAAAGGGCGAGGCTGGGAATCGAACCCAGAACCTTAAGGTGAGGTTTACTACTTGTGAAGGCAGGTGAAGAAAGTCTTAACCGTTCTGCCACCTTCCTTTTTTTTTTTTTTAATTTTAAGAATGATGACAAAATAATCCAGCAGACATAATCCTGCAAACCATTGGTCCCTACGAAAATCTTCTATCAATCGTAAAGAAGAGTAAACTTAAATGGTACGGGCATGTTACAAGATCAAAGGGACTAGCAAAAACAATACTGCAAGGCACTGTCCAAGGAGGAAGAAAAAGAGGCAGACCAAGAAAGAGATAAGAGGACAACATCAGCGAATGGACAGGCCTAGAACTCACAAAATCCTGAGAAAGGCAGAACAGAGAGAGGAATGGAGGGAACTAGTTGTCAAGTCTTCATGGATGCCCCCACGGTCGCCAGACTAAAGGATAGATAGATAGATAGATAGATAGATAGATAGATAGATAATAGATAGATAGATAGATAGATAGAAGATAGATAGATACGAGATAGAGAGATAGATAGAGAGATAGAGAGACACACAGACAGACAGACAGATAGATAGTATAGAAGATAGATAGACAGACAGACAGACAGCAGACAGACAGACAGAAGATAGATAGATAGATAGATAGATAGATAGATAGATAGACAAAAGACAGACATGATAGATAGATAGATAGATAGATAGAAGATAGATAGTAGATAGATAGATAGATAGATAGACAGATAGACAGACAGATAGATAGATAGATAGATAATAGATAGATAGATAGATAGATAGATAGATAGATATAGAAGATAATAGATAGATAGACAAAATAAACTGGACAGTGAGGACTCACCTCTGCGGGGCTGGGTGTCATCATAGGCCCAGTCTCCCAGAAAAGCAGGCCAGGCGTAGCGGTCCGAGAGCGTCAGACCACTGTAGTAGTGGGCCAGGGGGGAGGGGGGACATTGCGCCGTTTCCTCCGCCGCCCGCTCCTCCTCCTCCACTTTCTCCTCGATGGGAGGGAAGATGGGGGAGGGGGCCCGCGAGGAAGGGGAGGGGCAGGGGGAGGGTCCTGAGGAACTCATGCAGATGGCGTGTCTCTCTCCTCCTCCCCTTTTGTCTTCTCACACCTGGAGATGAATCAAACCAGAAAATATAGAAAATGAAATCAGGGGTATGGGAAGGAAAATAGGAAGTGGTTAGCAAGAAGCAGGATAGCTAAGTGGTCAGAGCACTCGCTTTCCCCGAGTCAAGTTAAGCAGCTTCGAGCGTGGTTACCAGTTGGATGGGTGACCGTTTGCGCGCCTTGGCTTCAGTACAGTTCCCCTCAATTCACCCAGCTGTAAATGGGTATCTGCCCTCTTTAGGGTCAGGGAAGGTAAAGCAGCGATGGAGAGGAGATGGGCGCCGCCCTCAACATGCTGGTCCCTAGAGAAGCTGAGGTCTCTGACACCTCGCTCACTACAACCACACAGGTTATGGGACACCTTTACCTTTTTTTTAGCTAGAGGATAGAAAGTAGAAATAGAAAAGTGAAACATTCAAGCATAATTATTATGTTATCGAACACACACATATACCTACACCCCCTCAGGCACAGACGCATGTACGCACACACACACACGTAGGTACGCACACACCACGCATACACACACAGTCATGCGCGTGTGCATGCACGCGCACGCATGCACGCGCGCGCACGCACGAACGCACACACAGGGAGGTTGAGAGAAAGAGATAAACAGACAAAGAGTGAGAGAGACAGGCAGGCAGATGTGACAGACAGACAGACATGCATAGGGGTATGCAGACAGTGCAGGCCGCCATAGATCGATAGATAGACACATAACTAGATACACACACACACACACACACACACACACACACACACACACAACATACACACACATACACACACACTCAGAGAGAGAGAGAGAGAGAGACAGACAGACAGACAGACAGACAGACAGACAGACAGACAGAGAGATGATCAGACACAAAAAAGAAGTAATTTTGGTACACACAAAGGAGACAGTGGGAGTCCTTACTTCTGTTTGTTCACGCAGAAAGTCAGGAAGATTTACAGTGCATCAGATAAGTGTGTGTGTGTGTGTGTGTGTTGTGTGTGTGTGTGTGTGTGTGTTGTGTGTGAGAGAGAGAGAGAGAGAGAGAGAGAGAGAGAGAGAGAGAGAGAGAGAGAGAGAGAGAGAGAGAGAGAGAGAGAGAGAGAGAGAGAACTCGAACTCGAACTCGAACTCGAAATTTTTAATGAGGGTAATTGGGTAAGCCAGAGGCTTCTTTACACCAGGCCCTCATGGGGACAAAATGAAAGAAATATGAATAAATCAATGAATTAATAAACAAATAAATGTAACATATTAAGAAAATCAGTCAGTCATATTACAATTCAATTATTGATAAGGAGAGAGAGAGAGAGAGAGAGAGAGAGAGAGAGAGAGAGAGAGAGAGAGAGAGAGAGAGAGAGAGAGAGAGAGAGAACCCCACACCACAAAACAGAGAATGAGAACCAGAGACAGTAAAACAGAGATACAGTGACAACACACACACACACACACGCACGCACGCACGCACGCACGCACGCACACACACAAACAGAGATACAGAGACAAAGCAAACACAGAAAGAGAGAGAGAGAGAGAGAGAGAGAGAGAGAGAGAGAGAGAGAGAGAGAGAGAGAGAGAGGCAGAGAGAGAGAGGAGAGAGAGAGAGAATGATTGATTGATTGATTGATTGATTCTTTTATATCGAGGCTAATGGAATAAGCACGCTTGTGCTTTTTTACATCCAGTCCCCGTGTGTATGCAGTTTTGTAAATGTCATCTGTTCCCACCGGCACACGATGGCCTACTCATACGAAAAGCGGAACAGGATTAAATGTGTGCGCAAGATGTTCTGCGTGCGTTCGCACACGGGGTCTCGGTTTAAAGTCTCATCCGAAGGACTTTTGGGCCATGGGGAGAATGGAGTCAGCACTGTTAACTCTAGGAGAAAAATCTCCTCGACCGGACTCGAACCCGGGTAGTCAAATTGCCAGCGCAATGTTCTGACCACTTGGCTATCCGTCCCCCAGAGAGAGAGAGAGAGAGAGAGAGAGAGAGAGAGAGAGAGAGAGAGAGAGAGAGAGAGAGAGAGAGAGAGAGAAACGCAATTGTGTTGTGTGTGTGTGAGAGAGAGAGAGAGAGAGGAGAGAGAGAGAGAAGAGAGAGAGAGAGAGAGAGAGAGAGAGAGAGAGAGAGAGAGAGAGAGAGAACGCAATTGTGTGTGTGTGTGAGAGAGAGAGAGAGAGAGAGAGAGAGAGAGAGAGAGAGAGAGAGAGAGAGAGAGAGAGAGAGAGAGAGAGAGAGAGAGAATGCAATTACGTGAGACAGGCCTCAAGCCCTTTCACACCGAGACCGTGGTTTCCAGGACAAAAACGAACCGTCCAGAAATAATTATTTCAAACACACATGCAGCACAATGATCATCATGA
>CM060344.1:17312256-17344756 GCA_030674155.1 Stramonita haemastoma
ATAATTATTTTTTCATTTATTTATACCACTTTAAGTCACAGCAGATTTATCTGCGTGAAATTTGCAAAATAGCTGTGACAGCATGCAATGTTTTGTTTTTTTATATTTCATTGTCCTTGCTGTAAAAATGTAAATAAAAACAAAATACCCCTATCATACTCTATCCAACCCCTCTCCCTTCCCTACACCATACTCCTCCCCCTATACCATCCTCCCCCTTCCCTACACCTACTTAACCCCCCCCCCCCCCACCATACTCCCCACCTAAACCACCTCCCCCTACCTTACACCAATAATCCTCCCCACTAAACCGCATCCCCCTCCCCAACACCTACCCCCACCATATTCCTCTCTCTAAACCTCCTCCCCCTTCCCTACACCTACCCCCACCATATTCCTCCCCATAAACCTCCTCCCCCTTCCCTACACCAACCCCCACCCCTTCCCCAAACCTACCCCCCACCATACTTCCCCCCCTAAACCCCCCCCCCTTCCCTACACCTACCTACCCCCCTCATCATACTTCCCCCTCTAAACCACCTCCCCCTTCCCTACACCTACCTACCCCCCACCATACTCCCCCCCTAAACCACCTCCCCCTTCCCTACACCTACCTACCCCCCTCATCATACTTCCCCCCTAAACCACCTCCCCCTTCCCTACACCTACCTACCCCCCACTCATACTCCCCCCTAAACCACCTCCCCCTTCCCTACACCTCCCCCCCCTCATATACTCCCCCCTAACCACCTCCCCAACCTCTCTCCCCCTAATCGCCTCCCCGTTCCCTACACCCCCCCACCATACTCCTCCCCCCTAAACCGCCTCCCTCTTCCCTACACCTACCCCCTACCATACTCCTCCCCCTCCAACACCTACCCCCACCATATCCTCCCCCTAAACCTCCTCCCCCTTCCCTACACAACCCCCACCATACTCCTCCCCCTTCCTTACACCCCCCCCACCATATTCCTCCCCCCTAAACCTCCTCCCCCCTTCCCAACACCTACCCCTACCATACTCCTCCCCCTAAACCTCCCCCTTCCCTCCACCTACCCCCCCCCCCCCTAAACCTCACCCCCACTATACTCCCCATAAACCTTCCCCTTCCCTCCCCACCAAACCCTCCCCTAAACCTCATCCTCATCCCCTTCCTTCACCTCTCCAACCACCCACCCTGACACTACCCCACAATCCTCCTCCTTTCCTACACAACCTCTCCACCCCCTATACCCCATCCCCCTTCATCTTTCACCCTCCCAGACCTCCCACCATACTCCCCCCCCTAACTTTCCTCCACCCTCCATGTACATTTTTTTTTAAAGGGCATAATTTTGACAACTTATAGTCAAACAGTAAACTCCCACTGAAATTCGAACCCATAACACCAAGGACATGCAGATCACAAGTCCATCGTCTTATCCAACAGGCCACAGCACCTGTCTCTGAACTTACTGGAACTGGGAAATATATATCTAGATTCAGACTTAGAAGCATGTTGGATATAACAATACATATTACGCTGTATTGTGTTCTGTTCTAACCATAATGATCCAAAAATATTGTTTTTCTTATGTTAATTTATTTTTTAATTTCATTTTAATTTTGGTTGTGTTTCCGGCAATATCCATACTTTCGTAGATTTCCGTAACTAAACGGGGAAAATCCAAGATTGTGAACTCTGCATTAAACATTTTTTTATGTGAGTAGTCGTGAGTTGTTCGGTTGATGGGGTAAAATGTAAATATTGTTTAATAATTATTTTTCCTTCATTCCTGCTCCCTGATGTATGTCCCTCCCTTACCAAGGATAAGATCAAGATAAAGAAAAACCCCTAATTAAACAACACCAACAATAATAAACCAAAATAACAAAAACACGAGAGTGAGACAGAGAAAGCCAGAGAATGAATGAATGAACGAATGAACGAATGAATGAATGAATGATATACAAGGCTGCAGATTCCAGGCCAAGCCAAGCCTTACATACCCTCATTGTAAACATACATACATTAAAAAAAAATCAAGGAAAATACTGGGTGATCTCTATCACTTTAACTATTCTTAAACTAATGTCATGTTCTGGTGAAAATTACAGTTTCATTTTTGTCCATGGTAACTTCTTCTTGCCTATGAGGGTTCTGAAAAGAAAGGCAGAGTAATTGAATTTGACTATGCCAGTTTCGATATTCTGTGTGCACCTTTTGTACTCTCTCTCTCTCTCTCTCTCTCTCTCTCTCTCTCTCTCTCTCTCTCTCTCTCTCTCTCTCTCTCATCTTCTCTCACTCACTCACTCACTCACTCTCCTCTCTCCTCCTCTCTCTCTCTCTCTCTCTCCTCTCTCTCTCTCTCTCTCTCTCTCTCTCTCTCTCTCTCCTCTCTCTCTCTCTCCTCTCTCATCATTAGTTAATCGTTTGCTATGTATTAGATATTTTTCTTCTCCTCCTTAAACTGTCCCCTACTCCTCAATCACCCCCCCCCCTCCAATCCTGTCACCCTCAACTATCCCCCTCCTCACTCATAAACCCCTCCCTAACTTATTGTCGTCCTCCCTCCCCCAAACCTCCTCCTTCTCTTACAGCAAAACAGTTACAGAGACAGGCGTTAACTAAATATATGAAAATAAAATAAAATGAACAGTTTTATAACACTGTCTTTGTGGTGGCACGCTCATTTGATTTTATTACATTTCATGTGGTGCATAGCCCCATTGACCATGAAGGCATTTTCTTCTTCATCTAATGCTCAGACGGCAACTATTGTCTATCATATGAGAGAAAATGCGTTGCATTGCCACTAAGCATGTGACGAGTCAAGCCCAGTGCATTAAACTTGTGCAGGAGGGATTGTTTCTTTTAAGTCTTTCTGGGAAAAATGGCAAGAGAATGGCTCAAGAAGGCAAAAATAGACAAGAAGGAGATGACTCAAAGAAAAAGAAACAACACAGAAACAAAGAGAGGGATAGAAAAGAGGAGAGGGAATTCCTAGCACATAATGAAAAAGGAGGGGATAGAAGAGAGGGAAAGAAGGAGGGGGTGAATCTGGGTGGATGGAGGCAGCACAACAGGTGCTGAACATCTATGATAAACCCAAAGTGTCCAAATTGAACAGTTCCAGAAGTGTTACAAAACTTTAGTGTTTACCATGTCTCCCATGAGGCACAGATTCATTGCTTCCCACACTAATACTGTTCCCTATGATAGTAAGTATGTGTACACAAACCAACTTGCTGTCACTCTTCATGTCAGAATTAAATCTTTGGCGGCTGCACTGTCTCTTTCGTGTGTATTTTTTTTTCGTGTGATACAGTTTCCTTGATTTAAGGCTGTTTCCTCAGGTTTGTACGTGTTTGTTTCATCATGCTTTATTCTATTGCTTGTTTGTTGGCTTGTTTGTCTGTTTGTTTGTTTGCTTGTTTATTCGTCTGTTTGTTTGCTAGCCTGTTTGCCTGTTGTCATGACGCTGTTTCCACTATTTTAAATCGATTTTTCCCTATGGGGAAGCCAGGGGGCTTGTCAGTATAAATAGCATCTCCATTTTCTGGAAGCTCTGAACTAGGAATTCCTCTTTTCTATCCCTCTCTGTTTCTTTCTAGTCCCTTTCCTTCCTGTCACTTCCTTCTGGTCTATTTTCTGCCTTTTTTGGTCCATGCTCCTGCTTTTTATTTTTTTACAACCCAGAAAAACTTTCAAAGATAACAATTCTCTCCCACTTCGAAGCCAGAGGCACTGGGCTTGACTTGTGTCAGGCACTTAACAGCAGCGCAGCACATTTACGCTCATATGACAGACAACAATAGTCGCTGTCTGAGCGTTAGAGGACGAAGAAGAGGAAGAAAAAAAAGAGAAAGAAGTGAGATAGCTTTTCTTTTGTTAAAAGCTGATTAGGAGAGACCGTGGGGGGTGAGGAGATAGGTGAATGGCTGAAAGTAACGAGATAGTGGTCTATTACTGGGTTTGGCCATAGCAAAAAGAAAGACTAAGCCAAATGTCGATAGTGACGCAGCCACTGGACCTGGTGTCTGTTGTCTGCTTGTGGTGTGATCTCTCTGTTGTTTGGGATGTGATCCCTATCTATCTATCATCTATCTATCTATCTATCTATCTATCTATCTATCTATCTATCTATCTATCTATCTATCTCATCAACACACACACACCACACACACACACACACACACACCACACACACAAAACCACCAGACCACACACACACCCACACAACACACGACACCCACACACACACACAAACATACGCGCTTGTGTGAACGTGCACTATTTCATAGATCTTCTGTTTTAGTATACTAAAAATCAGTGTCATGCAGTACAGATTTCATGAGGGCATTACTGAAACAATCTTCCATTTCCTTCATCAGCATCAACCTGTTCATGTCCAGTGAGACACCCTAGTTCTTGGTCACACAACACAACTCTAATGAAGGTAGTCATGGTTGCCAATGTGACTGTGGTGATTATTTTGCTGACTAACGTCACGTCACTCTTCAGTTGTGACATCAGATTTCAGCAACCTGTGCTGATTGTTTCGGTCCATTTTGGTGACTAGCATTAGTGTGGTCAGTATCAGTCGTTTCTTCTGCTACTATGTCTTTGGTTTGTGGTGCCATTGCTCCCTTGATGTTTTTTGTTTTTTTCTCCTTTCTTTAGCTGTTACCTTGGTTTTTGTCCAAGGCTATTTCCTTGGATTTGTGATTCAGGCTTCTCATAGCGTCTCTTTAGTCCCCGCTCAAAGTTCATGACCCGCAGCTGGCAGTAGGGCGTGTTTATAAATAAAGGGGCAAAAGGAAAGACGGCAGTTGCAGCTAGTGCTATAGCCGTGTTCAGCTGAAATATTACCATGGTTTCTTTCACGCATCGTTTTGCACAGTGATTCGTCCAAAAAAAGACAAACAAAGCTCTCTTTACAATCAGCTTTAAACAAGCTTTCTTTTGACACCAAACTCCATATACTTTCTTTCACACTGGTTGACGTGAGAGCAGTCAAAACATGGGTGAAGATGACAGGGGAGGGACAGGAAAAACACAGTCACAAAAATCAGTCATTCTTAACTCTCTCTCTAAAAGAACAGACATTTCTAATCTACAAACAACAAATATAGAGAAAAAAATTGAACATGTTTGCATGCAGAGTAACTGTTTTTCTTTGCTGAGAGTTTTTTTTCTGTGGGCACAGCGAAGCTATAGATGAACACACCGTAGTAGTCTACCACCTGCAGCGCGCGAGAAGCAGCGTGATACACAGCGTGGGGTGAGAGTCTGGCAGTCATTAGTGTCGGCTAGGTATCTCACTTCACTCTAAACACTACTGCATAGTTATGGCGATTCAGCACGTACACAGTCCACTGTTTCATCAGATTTTAGTGGTTTCGCTACAGCTGAAGGTTTATTTACTAATTCCAGTACAGCTTATAACCACGAGCACACAGTAGAAAACAAATGTCTTGTCAGTGTCATCAGGCAGAAATAGCTCACAAATGACTGGGTTTTTTAAAAAATATTTCATTGATGTTTCTGATACTATACAAAAAAATCTTCTGATCATGTTGAAAAATGTTGTGATCAAAAGCGTGACTATTTCAGTGTTGTGAAAAAAGAACAAACTACACAGAAATCTACACTTTGACATCAAAGTAAAAACGAGAGAGAGTAACACACCACACACACACACACACACACACACACACACACACACACACACACACACACACACACAACAATACATACACACAAACATACACAGAGGAACAGACTCTCTCTCTCTCCACACACACACACACACACACACACACACACACACACACACACACACACACACACACACACACCTCTCTCTCTCTCTCTCTCTCTCTCTCTCTCTCTCTTTTCTCTCTCTCACTCCCTCTCTCTCTCTCTATTGCTGCAGAAACACACACCATACACACACACACACACACACACACACACACACACACACACACACACACACACACACACACACACACACAACAACACACACACTCTCTCTCTCTCTCTCTCACTCTCTCTCTCTCTCTCTCTCTCTCTCTCTCTCTCTCTCTCTCTCTCTCTCTCTCTCTCTCTCTGTATTGCCGCAGAAATATACACGCGCGTATGCGCGCGACACACACACACACTCCACACACACTCACTCACTCACTCACTCACACACACATGCCAGCGCACAAACATGCGCGCACATGCATGCACACACACACTGATATGCGTATGCACGCAAGGCACGCAAGCACTCACGCATGCATTCACGCATGTGCGCATACACACACACCGACACACACACACACACACACACACACACACACACACACACACACACACACACCACACACACACAGCAACAAGCTGACACTCCGGGCTTTGTTTCTTGAGAGACCCAATGGTTTTAAAATATTTTTTTTAAATAGTTAACACAAACTTACACCAACAAAGGTACAACAAACAGGTAAAGCAAGTATTAAAATTTTGTTCACTGAAGTATGATCATTGTAAAAAATGGTGGGAATCCGGCATCGTATGGTAAAAAAAGCCTTTCATACAGAAATTTGCTCGGTGGCTAATAGACAGCAAAGAAGGAAAGTGTAGCAGCATCGCCAGATGCTGGACTCTGACCCCTGACCGCGCGGTGCCCTAGATAGGCCTAGCCTAGCGGTGGGATGGAATTTCGGGTTACGGAGTGCAGTGCCAGCCGCCAACTAAAGAGTCAGATTTTCCCTGTTTTGAGCAGCCCTGTATTAGACTATTTCCTTGGTTTTTGTGCTATTAGACTATTTCCTTGGTTTTTGTGCTATTAGACTATTTCCTTGGTTTTTGTGCTACTAGACTATTTCCTTGGTTTTTGTCCTACTAGACTATTTCCTTGGTTTTTGTCCTACTAGACTATTTCCTTGGTTTTTGTGCTACTAGACTATTTCCTTGGTTTTTGTGCTACTAGACTATTTCCTTGGTTTTTGTGCTACTAGACTATTTCCTTGGTTTTTGTGCTACTAGACTATTTCCTTGGTTTTTGTGCTACTAGACTATTTCCTTGGTTTTTGTGCTACTAGACTATTTCCTTGGTTTTTGTGCTATTAGACTATTTTCTTGGTTTTTGTGCTACTAGACTATTTCCTTGGTTTTTGTGCTACTAGACTATTTCCTTGGTTTTTGTGCTATTAGACTATTTCCTTGGTTTTTGTGCTACTAGACTGTTTCCTTGGTTTTTGTGCTACTAGACTGTTTCCTTGGTTTTTGTGCTACTAGACTGTTTCCTTGGTTTTTGTGCTACTAGACTATTTCCTTGGTTTTTGTGCTACTAGACTATTTCCTTGGTTTTTGTGCTACTAGACTATTTCCTTGGTTTTTGTGCTACTAGACTGTTTCCTTGGTTTTTGTGCTATTAGACTGTTTCCTTGGTTTTTGTGCTATTAGACTATTTCCTTGGTTTTTGTGCTACTAGACTATTTCCTTGGTTTTTGTGCTACTAGACTATTTCCTTGGTTTTTGTGCTACTAGACTATTTCCTTGGTTTTTGTGCTACTAGACTATTTCCTTGGTTTTTGTGCTACTAGACTATTTCCTTGGTTTTTGTGCTACTAGACTATTTCCTTGGTTTTTGTGCTATTAGACTATTTCTTTGGTTTTTGTGCTATTAGACTATTTCCTTGGTTTTTGTGCTACTAGACTATTTCCTTGGTTTTTTGTGTTTTCTCGTTTGTGTTCTTGTTTCCTTGATTTTCGTGATACATTTTTTTTTTTGGGGGGGGGGGGGGGGGGGGGGGGGGGGGGGGGGGGGGGGGGGGGGGGGGGGGGCTGGGGGGGGGGGGGGGGGGTGGCTCTCGGCTAGAGCTCTGAGGTTCACCTATGGTGAGATTTTGCATATGAGAGCGATTTTGCCCGCCATAAGGGGAGCCACATTCCGGCTTCGGGGAGAATGTATGCTGGTTATGTTCCTGTTTCTGTAACCCACCCAATGCTGAAATGAATCACAGGATCTTTGACATGCATATTTGATTTTCTGCATGTGTATACGCGAAGGTAATGAAAGCACTGGCAGGTCTGCACTTGAAGTTGACCTGAGGGATGGTAAAAATCCCAGCTCGTAATTTACCAGACACTACCGAGATTCGAACCCACGACTTCATGGACCCATGGTGTTGAGGTCAAACGGTTTGTAGCATCTGTCTCGTGTTAATTTGCCTTTGTTTTCATGTTGTCATTTCCTTCATTTTTATCCTACATTTCCCCTGGTTTTCATGTTTTTGTCGATTTTTTTTCAGTTCGTAGTATTGGTCTTTGATTTTTTTTTTTATACAAGTGTTTCACTTATTTTTTGAGTTGCTGTTTCCTTGGTTTTGAAGTGACTGCTTAGTTATGCTATTGTTTCTCACATTTTGGTTGTGACTCTTACCATATTTTGTACTGTTGGTTCTGTTGCTGTTATGTTACTATTTCTATGATTCTTATGCTTCAGTTTCCTTGGTTTTGATCAGATTAAAAAAAAAAAGAAATGTTGATGTTACTGTTTGCTTGTTTTTCTGTAGCTAATGGTTTTTATGTTACTGATTTGTTTATTTTTTATGCGAACATTTTCCTGGGTTTTTTCCTCCCCTTATTTTGTTTTGCTTATTTTTATGTGAAAATTGTCCTGTTTTTCCCCTTATTTTGTTTTGCTTATTTTTATGTGAAAATTGTCCTTGCTTTTTTTCCCCTTAAGAATACCCAGATTCAACCTATCTACCGTTGGCCGCCGCTCTTTCTCTGTTTCTGGTCCATCGATCTGGAACGACCTTCCTCTCTCCCTCCGGCAAAAGCCTACTTATGACACTTTTAAATCCAACCTCAAGACACACTTATTCCAAACCTAGGTTTTCTCCTTTCTGCTTCCATCTCTTACCTGTCCCTGCCTTCAACATCCACCTGCCAAAGTGCATAACGTTTGTAGGTGTGTGTGCCCGCGCGCGTGTTGCGTGCGTGCGTGCGTGAGTGTGTGTGTGTGTGTACATTCGAATTTGTTAAAACTGTAAATTGTTGTTAATTGTGTGTTGCGTTGGTCGAATGCAAGCGCTTTGATTTGTTTTTACAAGATATAGCGCTATACAAATTCCATGTATTTATTATTATTATTATTATTATTATTATTATTATTATTATTATTATTATTTTGTTTTGCTTATTTTTATGTGAAAATTGTCCTGGTTTTCCCCTTATTTTGTTTTGCTTATTTTTGATGTGAAAATTGTCCTGGTTTTCCCCTTATTTTCTTTTGCTTATTTTTATGTGAAAATTGTCCTGGTTTTTAACTGTGCTATCTTGGTTTCCACGCGATGATGTAAGTGCTTGTAAAATGTTTATGTAGTTGTTTTCTTTGGGGTCTATTATCAGTATAATACTCTTGTTACTTTGGCTTCTATGTTATTTCTTCACTGGTCTTAAGTCACTCTCCCCTTAATTTGATTTGTTTTTTTTCGCTAGCCATTATGCTGTGGCTTCTTCGATTCTTATCTGATCAGTTTTCTTTTGGTTTCAGGTTGCTATGTAACAATTTTACTGCTTTTTTTTTTTAAATGTCATACGTAACCGTTCCCTTGGTTTTTTCCTTAATATTTTCTCAGTTTCTGTCGTGCATTTTTCTCCATTATCATGCCACTGTTTTCCGGTGGGTTTCAAATGATTGTCTTGTTGGTTTTCGTGTTGGTATTTTCCCCTTCTTTTCATCGAGTAGTTGGGTTGGGTTTGTTTTTTTTCTCAAAATTACCATTTCTATTACTTCTCTGTAGCTGTTTCCTTAGTTTTTATACATCCAGAAATAGATGCACAATAGCAACAAAGAGTTGAGTTTTGTTGTTGTTCTTGTTTAAAATACAAAGAAATTTCCACTTCTTTGAAAAACAGTACATCGTTTCTGCTTGCGTCACCAGTTCTAATCCGATCAAATAAAATAGACTTTGTTCACCCATACATTCACATTTCTTCCTGGAAACTGCGAAATGACTTTTTGTTGTGTGATAGGTTAAAGCCCACGATAGACGCATGTGTGAGATGGTGAGATGGCAAATGGCTGAAAATAAGGAGGCTGCGGTACATCCATGGTTGGGTCTGGCCAGCCACAAAAAGGAAGAGCTAAGCCAAACGTCGATAGTGACGCAGCAGTTGAACCAGGTATAAGTAGGGTCTATTTCTGGTCTGATCACTCTGTCTTGTTTTGTGTTGTGGTCTTTAAAAATTGTTTTTATCTGATCCCTCTTTTTGTTTTGTGGTCTATTTCTGGTCTGATCACTCTGTCTTTTGTTTTTGCGGTTTATTTCTGATCTGATCGCTCTGTCCTTTTTGTTTTGTGGTCTATTTCTGGTCTGATCACTCTGTCTTTTGTTTTGCGGTTTAATTTCTGATCTGATCACTCTGGCTTTTTGTGTTGTGGTCTATTTCTGATCTGATCACTCTGTCTTTTTGTGTTTTGGTCTATTTTTGATCTGACATCACTCTGTCTTTTTGTTTTGTGGTCTATTTCCGATCTCAACGACTTGTCTATTTTTTTTTGTCTATTTCTAATAATTGATCGATTAAAAAAAATGATCATATGACCAGTCTGTGTTGATTTTAGGATATAGTCAGTCTTCATTTGCTTGCTTATTTGTTTTTATTTCATATATATATATATAATATAATATATATATATATATAATATATATATATATATATATATATATATAATATATATATTTCTTTGGCTGGAGCTCTGAGGTTCAACCATGGTGAGATTTTGCGTGTGCATTGAACCGTTTTTTTGCCCACCATTAAAGTAAAAAAAAAAAGAAAAGTTTTTTTTAAGTGTATGTGTCTCCATGCTCGTGTGGGCAATTTTTTTTCATCTACACACACCTCTGCTTTAAAGAACTTTAAAACAGTATCATCCTCCTCTTCTTCACACACACACACATACACACGCACACACAAACACACACACACACACACACCAAATACACACAAATACACACAAAACACACACAACACACACACACACACACACACACACACACACACACACACACACACACACACACACACACACACACACACAGGTATTCACTTTCTTTCTAAAACAGACAACTATTTCCCAACCTCATTCCGAATAAGTCTTTAAAAAAAAAAAAAACTCAACAAACCCCAAAACAAACCCAAAAGAAAAGAAAAAAAAAAACTTACAAAAAGGGACATGACTCTCTCACGCAAACTCTTTCCGACTGGAATAATCTGCCCACTGATGGATGAAAATCGCCTTTTCTCTCTCCTACTTTCATGTCCTCTTCTGCAACCCATCTCTTCCCTGCTTCTTTGTCGCCGACCAGACTTCTCTTGATCGAATCAGAGCCAATGCAGGGAGAGGCTGGAATCGCGTGGATCGATGTATATATAAGGGGCGGTGGGAAAGAACAGATAAATAGTGGAGAGAGTCGGTGTGATGTGGTGCTGTGTGTGGGTGTAGGGGAGAGAAAGTGGTAGTGGTGGTGGTGGTGGTGTTCGGGAGGTGGGGGGGGTTTCGAGAGGAGACGAAGTGGGTGGGTGGATGGAGAGACAGGACAGACAGGTGGACGGACATGGCAGAGACAGAAGAGAAAGACAAGAGAGAAAGAAGGACATAGAAGATGAGAAAACAGATAGATGTTGTATACTGAGAAATAGGAGGACAGAGAGGTAGAATCACACCGACCAAACAAATGACACCGAGATGCAGAAAAAGACAGAAATACAAAGAGAGAAAAGACAAGCAGCCAGACAGACAGACAAAGAGGCAAACAGACAGGCAGGTGGGCAGGCAGACAAACAAACAGAGAAACAGACTGATGAGAAAGAAAGAGAGATATAGACAGAGACAGAGAGAGATGAATGAATGAATGAATGAATGAATGAATGAATGAATGAATGAATGATGAATGAATGAATGAATGAATGATCTTTATTTTTCAAGGGTTACAGAGTAAGCATTACATACTTTTTTCATATACACATACATACACACGCACACACACGTGTGTGTGTGTGTGTTGTGTGTGTGTGTGTGTGTGTGTGTGTGTGTGTGTGTGTGTGTGTGTGTGTGTGTGTGTGTGTGTGTAAGGAGAGAGAGAGAGAGAGAGAGAGAGAGAGAGAGAGAGAGAGAGGAGAGAGAGAGAGGAGATCCTGAAAAATCAGTTGCAAGGGCGGGGGGGGGGGGGGGGGGAGGATTTTCAAAAATCAGATTAGGCACTTTTCCAGATGCATAATTATGTTCTCTCTCTGTCTCTGTCTCTCTCTTCTCTCCTCTCTCTCTCTCTCCTCTGCCCCCTCTTTCTCTGTCCGTCTGCCTGTGTCTATCCGTCCGTCTGTCCGTCCGTCCGTCCGTCTGTCTGTCTGTCTGTGTCTGTCATTCTGTCTGTGTCTGTCTGTCTGTCTCTGTCTCTCTCCCTCCCCGAATCGTAAGAGTAGGCCATCGTGTGCCGGTGGGAATAGATGACGATATTTACAAAACTGCATACACACGGGGACCGGATGAAAAAAAAGCACATGATTGCTTATTCTGTTATCCTCGATATAAAATAATAAATAAATAAATAAATAAAATCAAAAGTAACTCTCAGATTGCACATGGTGCTTATTCATTATCCTCGAAATTACAGAATTTGACTTGATTTCATTTGATTCTCTCTCTCTCTCTCTCTCTCTCTCTCTCTCTCTCTCTCTCTCTCTCTCTCTCTCTCTCTCTCTCTCTCTCTCTCTCTCTGGGTCAGACTACAAAGAAATCTTTGAAATGATGTGCTTTGTTATTATGTAAATAAATTGATATCTGCAGCCACAACACAATGAAGATAGAATTCGCATAGATAGAATAAATTTAAGAGAGCGGGCGATATAAATGTCTACGCTTTCGAGCGTGATCTTTATTGTACAGGAATCAATGCCAAAGAGTTCAGTGTTATAAAAAATGTGTGTGTGTGTGTGTGTGTGTGTGTGTGTGTGTGTGTGTGTGTGTGTGTGTGTGTGTGTGTGTGCTTATTTATTTATTCATTTATTTATTTATTTTTATTATTTATTATTCTTTTATACCGAGGATAATGGACTAAGCACTCTTGTGCTTTTTACATCCAGTCCTCGTGTGCATGCAGTTTTGTAAATCTTGTCATCTGTTCCCACCGGCACACAGTGGCCTACTCTTACGAAAAGCGGAACAGGATTTAATGTGTCCGCAAGATGTTCTGTGTGCGTTCGCACACGGGGCCTCGGTTTATAGTCTCATCCGAAGGACTTTTGGGCAGAGTGGAGTCAGCACTGACATAAACTCCAGGGGAAAAATCCCCTCGAACGGGACTCGAACCCAGGTCGTCACAGTGCGAGCACTAGGCTATCCCATCCTGTGTGTGTGTGGCGCGTGCGCGTGTGCGAACGTGCATGCGAACGTACGTGCGTGTGTGTATGTGTCTATGTCTTGGGGGAGGGAAAGGGAGTTAACAGGTGCCATTTGGTTTCACATGACGATTCTGATTTAAAAAGATACCACAAACTTCTGTTTATAAGATAAGAAGGAAAATATACTATTAAAAAAAACAACAACCGAAGAAGAGTGGAGAAAGTGCACCAAAACAATAGCCCATGATATAACAGGAAAAGTTTGATTTCTCTTGAACTAAAAGTCACAAAACAAAAAAGGAAAAAACTATAAAACACACACACACACACACCACACACACACACACACACACACACACACACACACACACACACACACACACACACACACACACACACACACACACACACACACACACACACACACACAAAACTACTCGGTAGGCCTACCACTACGACTACCACCAAGAAAAAAAATACAACGAAAGCTAACTATACAAATTAGCAAACACACAAAAAAATCACCACCACCACCACCACCACCAACCCAAAACAAACCAAATATAAACCTACATGAACCGAAACGAAAGAAAACATTCTTTGAAGAAAAACCATGTATATATATATATATGTGTGTGTGACTATATAATATATATATATATATATATATATATATATATATATATATATATATATATATATATATATATATAAACAAAAGCAGCAATCAAAATGTGGCGCGCTAGTTTCGAATAAACATGGCTGGCATATATTCAAACGCGGTAAACAATCATCTTTAAGCGTCCCAGCTTTGTGTGACAGAACCGGCGGGTTACCTTTTCTTTAAAGCAATCTTCCCACCTGCAAGATCTTGTTCTACCTTTAAACATAATCAATGTCACTTGCTAAAGTGTGCAAAAAAACGATTTTTTTGGTACTGGACCTATACATTGATAAAGCAAAGAGAATGTGAATGGTTTATAGATTCAAAAGACCTTAGCCACATTTGAAGAAGAAAAACACAAAGCACACAGTATAATGCAAGCAGTTCTCATTTCAAGAATTAATTCACAAAATATATTTGAAAATAAAACAATTATATATCATATATATCAAGAAGGAAGGGGGGGGGGGGGGGGGGGGGGGGGGGGGGGGGGGGGGGGGGGTTGCCTAGTGGTTAGGGCGTTGCACTCGTAATCTGAAGGCCCTGGTTCAAGCCACTACCGAGGCACACGTTTAAGTTTTTCCCAGGAGTACCGACTAAACTCCCCCTATAGACCTTCGGATGAGACTATTTAAACTAAGTCCCATGTGCGAACGCACGCAGAACATCTTGCACACACTTAAAAAACTCTTTCCGCCTTTCAGAAGAGTATGCCACTCGGATGACAAAACTTTCAAAAACGCATAGGCCTACACACTAGTGTCGTGTTTAGATATCATCCCTTAAGTCGGAATGCAGTTACTTTGATGGTCTTAAACGGTCACCTACGCAAAATCTTTTAACTGGGCAACGAAACTTATACTTGGTTAATTTCACGAACGAAAAAAAAAACTCCCAAGAATCAGTGTCCTAAAAAATAACAACTGAATGGTTTAAAACAGAAAGCTGTTTGACAGTAACGTTATTTCCCGATATGGAGAGAGAGAGAGAGAGAGAGAGAGGAGAGAGAGAGAGAGAGAGAGAGAGAGAGAGAGAGAGAGAGAGAGAGAGAGAGAGAGAGAGAGAAGAGAGAGAGAGAGAAGAATCAATTTTTTTTATATTTTAGATTCTTTTATATCGAGGATAATGGAATCAGCACTCCGGTTGTTTGTTGTTGTTGTTGTTGTTGTTTTTTTTTCCAGTC
Organism: Stramonita haemastoma; assembly: GCA_030674155.1. NCBI lineage: Eukaryota > Metazoa > Mollusca > Gastropoda > Neogastropoda > Muricidae > Stramonita > Stramonita haemastoma. Next base: position 17,327,491 of record CM060344.1, read on the forward strand.
CCCTTGTGTATGCGGTTTTGTAAACTTTGTCATCTGTTCCCACCGGTACACAATGGCCTACTCTTTCGAAAAGCGGAACAAGTTTTAACGTGTGTGAAAGAAGTTCTGCGTGCGTTCGCACACAGGGTCTCGGTTAATAGTCTCATCCGAAGGACTTTTGGGGGAGGGGAGTCAGCACTGATGGTGGCTCCAGGGGAAAAAGCCCCTTCAACGGGAATCGAACCCGGGTCGTCAGATTGCGAGCGCAATGTTCTAACCACTAGGCTATCCCGTCCCCCCAATGTATCAGAGGGAGGATGAGAGGTAAGCCTGCACGACTCAGATGTGCTAAGGAACGCCCCGTCACCACAGAGGCCCCATCAGGAATTTCACCTTGCAAAGAATTTAAGCTCAGATCAAAGTAGAGCAGCGCTACATGTAGCAGCTCTATATTTTGTATGTATACAAAATAAAAACCCAAGGTTAAAACCAGTAATGTGGTCAGTTCTCCTATCACCGCCATTGCCAGCTGTAAGGATTATTCAGATTTAAGGAAAACGGAACAACGAAACTATCAAAACTGACCACAAAAAAAACAAACGAAAAAACCCCCAGAAAAACACACCAAAAAATACATAAAAAACAAAACAAAAAACAACCCCCAACAACCAACAAACAACAACAAAAAAGACTGACCAAAAACATATAAAGAAAAAAAATCCAATTTCTGCCCCCCCCCCCCCTCCTAAAAAATCACAAAAGGTGTTCTTCCTTGCTCTGAATAATTTTGAAATGATAGGTCATTTTGGAGGGGGTTGGGGGTTGGAGTTGTTGACGTGACTGAGCGACGTATCCTTTTGTTAGGTTGACGAGCATCTTTTCGTCATTTTCTATTACGAAGCAATTTGACGTCACTTCAGTGCAGTCTTCAGAACACCCCTTCTCCCTTTCAAAAATAAAGAAAGAAAGAAAGAAAACATTGAAAAAAAACCCCACATAGCCCTAAAAAAAGGGATCTCTGAAAATACTTCCCAGTGAAAGGGGGGGGGGGGGGGGGGGGGGGGGGGGGGGAGGGAGAAAAAAAAATCGCACGCATATACATACACGCGCGCGCGCGAGCGTACGCTTCTTTTACACGTAGAGCAATTTGATGTCACTTAGCATATACCATCCCCACCCTACCCCCTTTAAGAAGAAATAATTATTATATAAAAAAAACAACAACAAGCAAGCGAGTGCGCGAACACACACACACACACACACACACACACACACACACACACTGACTACCCATACCTTGAAAACGAGAACCTCCACTAATACCGACAACATAACATTTACCTTCTCTGCTGTAGTGAGATCCATGCCGATAGAGAATCAGTTAGCCAAGCGCAAAGAACAAGCAGCAGCAGCAGCAGCAGCAGCAGCAGTAACAGTGGCAGCAGCAACGGTACCAGAGCCTCATAGTGCGCCAACACTGAGACACACACACACACACACACACCGCGCACACACACAGCACGACAAAACGCTCAGTCGTCGTCTTGTTATTTTTGGTCTTAGCTGGGAGTGATGTCTTTAACGACTTCAACATATGTTGTTGTTTTTCGCTGTTGGATTGGTTGAGACGCATATGAGTTTTAATTTATGTATTATACTTACATGCTTATTATTGTGTTTTTAATACTATTTTACCTCAACTGTGTGCTAGTGTCCAGCAGAATTGTCGGTTTTTGTCAAGTCAAATACACACACACACGCACGCACGCACGCACGCACGCACACACACACACCACACACACACACACACACACACACACCACACACACACACACACACACAATATATATATATATATATATATATATATATATATAATATATATATATATATCTTTTTTTTTTTTCGTTCTGACAATCCACAAGGTCCCCATGCCCCATGCCCCATGCGTGGTACACAACTAGAAGACGAAATCTACTTTTTGTTTGTATTGTAAATCATACGGTGATATTTTTCAGAAATGTTATACTTTTAATGCAGAAATATTGGAAACCAAAGATATTTTAACGATTTATGTCTGAAGAAGAAATATTTCTTAGATCATTTTGCAAAGTTTGTTGCCCTTGATTGGGATTGTGTAAGACAGAAAACAGTTTTCCAGTGACATGGTGTTTCAAGAGGATTAGTTTCAGATTCTGTCATTTAACTAAGGTTTTCACATTTAAGTAGTTCTTCAGTTTAACGTCCTTCCACTAAATACTGATATCAGACAGGGAAGTGTATAATGTATGTGTGGATGTGTGTGTGTGTGTGTATGTATGTGTGTGTGTGTGTGTGTGTGTGTGTGTGTGTGTGTGTGTGTGTGTGTGTGTGTGGTGTGTGTGTAGGGGAGTGCATATAGCTAATCATCGGCAATAAACAAACATAAATCAGATTAAGCATAAACAAGAAACTTTGAAAAGGAAGAAATTACAACTCAAACACTAATTTTGCAATTCCTACAACTAATTCAGCTTGAAATTAATGGTTGACAGTTGCTAGTTATAATGTCAGGTGGTCGACTAACAATTTTGCATTTATATGTGTTTTCATATAAATAACTGACCATTGTAATAGAATATGCCTGCTTGTAGCTTTACCAAAGTGTGCTTTCATGGGTGTATGGAATGGTCGTCTGGAAGGCTTACACAATTGACTCTTTATTTCAGAGTTGTGTTTTTGACATTAATTTTGTTTTTGAGCTATTGGGTTTTCCAGAATTTGTTGTCACCATTTCTTTGTGTTTGTTTCCGTTTTCTTTCTTCATTAATGATCATGATTATTTGTTTTGTTGTTTGTTGGTTTCTTTTTCCCAGTGCCATGTAATGTCTCGAATAGAGGAGTTTCTTTTGTGCTCCTTGCCATTAGGACTGTAATGTCAATGGCAGTAAACTACTCTCTCTCTCTCTCTCTCTCTCTCTCTCTCTCTCTCTCATGGGCTCAGTGTGACGTTTAGTGTTAAGGTCAATTAGAGGTACTATAACAAAGTTTCACAATGATGCATCGCTGATATTGACGTCATTTAACTACGTCATTATGATACCACCCCCCCCCCCCCCCCCTCCAGCCAAAATATTGGGTGCATAATTTTGATCTGAACTGGAACAATGATTAAAGGGAGAACCCTGAAATGGCCTCAGTGGTCGGCAAGTGGCACAAACTATGAGAGTCACTAATTTTCATGCATCTATGATTTTATAACTATCATTACATGCGAGCGCCACATTAGATAAACACATAGCATCTAAAAAGTTTGATTTTGCTCTGATTTTATCAATAGTCAGCAACTAGCGTTTGTCGCCCAGGTCGCGCCCATACTGGAGAGCTTGGAATATCTTGTTGGCTAAGTTGAGGATGTTTATAAAGCCTGCTTGTTCTTGAACACAGAGAGAAATAGAATTCAGCTTCATTCGTTCATTCTACGCTTATCAATTAAAACACATCGGACATGTCATCCTGGCGAAGCAGCACTGCAATCTTAGACGTCTGTTGTACGGGCCCATTGTCTGTGGTAAGACACATCGAGACGAACAAATAAAGCAATAGACAGACACATCAAGACCAACAAATAAAGTAACAAACAGACACATCAAGACCAGCAAATAAAGCAACAAACAGACACATCAAGACCAACAAATAAAGCAATAGACAGACACATCAAGACCAACAAATATAGCAACAAACAGACACATCAAGACCAGCAAATAAAGCAACAAACAGACACATCAAGACCAACAAATAAAGCAACAAACTGACACATCAAGACCAACAAATAAAGCAATAGACAGACACATCAAGACCAACAAATATAGCAACAAACAGACACATCAAGACCAACAAATAAAGCAATAGACAGACACATCAAGACCAACAAATAAAGCAACAAACAGACACATCAAGACCAGCAAATAAAGCAACAAACAGACACATCAAGACCAGCAAATAAAGCAACAAACAGACACATCAAGACCAACAAATAAAGCAATAGACAGACACATCTAGACCAACAAATAAAGCAATAGACAGACACATCTAGACCAACAAATAACACAACAGACACATCAAGACCAACAAATAAAGCAAATAGACAGACACATCAAGACCAACATAGAAAGCAAAACAGTGTGGCTCTTTCAAAGCCAACCTCCACCGGTGAAGTACACAACCCAAGGAGTAGGAGAAAAACGCTGTACATTGATGGTTCTGCCCAAACGCCTTCCAATAGGCCTCTTCCAACTTTGAAGATGCCCGGCTCCAAAGACTCATCCCTGCAGTGGAACAACGCTACACACCAACTCTGACAATGGTCACACAACTCTGTCACAACTCTTACAGTGGTCACATCTCTCGACAGTGGTCACACACAACTCTGACAGTCGTCACACAACTCTGACAACTCTGACAGTCGTCACACAACTCTGAAAGTCGTTACACAACTCTGACAGTTGTCACACAACTCTGACAGTGGTCACACACAACTCTGACAATTGTCACACAACTCGGACAGTGGTCACACACATCTCTGACAGTGGTCACACACAACTCTGACAGTGGTCACACACAACTCTGACAGTGGTCACAACTCTGACAGTGTCACACACAACTCTGACAGTGGTCACACACATCTCTGACAGTGGTCACACAACTCTGACAGTGGTCACAACTCTGACAGTGGTCACACACATCTCTGACAGTGGTCACAACTCTGTCACAACTCTGTCAGTGGTCACAACTCTGACAGTGGTCACACACATCTCTGACAGTGGTCACACAACTCTGACAGTGGTCACAACTCTGACAATGGTCACACACATCTCTGACAGTGGTCACACACATCTCTGACAGTGGTCACACACATCTCTGACAGTGGTCACACACATCTCTGACAGTGGTCACACACATCTCTGACAGTGGTCACACACATCTCTGACAGTGGTCACACACAACTCTGACAGTAGTCACACACAACTCTGACAGTGGTCACACAACTCTGACAGTGGTCACACACAACTCTGACAGTGGTCACACACAACTCTGACAGTGGTCACACACAACTCTGACAGTGGTCACACACAACTCTGACAGTGGTCACACACAACTCTGACAGTGGTCACACACAACTCTGACAGTGGTCACACACAACTCTGACAGTGGTCACACACAACTCTGACAGTGGTCACACAACTCTGACAGTGGTCACACACAACTCTGACAGTGGTCACACAATTCTGACAGTGGTCACACAACTCTGACAGTGGTCACACACAACTCTGACAGTGGTCACACAACTCTGACAGTGGTCACAACTCTGACAGTGGTCACACACAACTCTGACAGTGGCCACACAAGTCGGACAGTCGTCACACAACTCGGACAGTCGTCACACAACTCGGACAGTCGTCACACAACTCGGACAATCGTCACAACTCGGACAGTGGTCACATCACACAACTCTGACAGTGGTCACAACTCTGACAGTGGTCACATCACACAACTCTGACAGTGGTCACAACTCTGTCACAACTCTGTCACAACTCTGACAGTGGTCACATCACACAACTCTGACAGTGGTCACATCACACAACTCTGACAGTGGTCACATCACACAACTCTGACAGTGGTCACATCACACAACTCTGACAGTGGTCACAACTCTGACAGTGGTCACAACTCTGACAGTGGTCACATCACAAAACTCTGACAGTGGTCACAACTCTGACAGTGGTCACAACTCTGACAGTGGTCACATCACACAACTCTGACAGTGGTCACAACTCTGATAGTGGTCACATCACACAACTCTGACAGTGGTCACAACTCTGACAGTGGTCATATCACACAACTCTGACAGTGGTCACAACTCTGATAGTGGTCACAACTCTGTCACAACTCTGACAGTGGTCACATCTCACAACTCTGACAGTGGTCACAACTCTGACAGTGGTCACAACTCTGTTACAACTCTGACAGTGGTCACACAACTCTGACAGTGGTCACAACTCTGTCAGTGGTCACAACTCTGTCAGTGGTCACAACTCTGACAGTGGTCACAACTCTTTTACAACTCTGACAGTGGTCCACAACTCTGACAGTGGTCACAACTCTGTCACAACTCTGACAGTGGTCACAACTCTGACAGTGGTCACAACTCTGACAGTGGTCACAACTCTGACAGTGGTCACAACTCTGACAGTGGTCACAACTCTGACAGTGGTCACAACTCTGTCACAACTCTGACAGTGGTCACAACTCTGACAGTGGTCACAACTCTGACAGTGGTCACAACTCTGACAGTGGTCACAACTCTGTCACAACTCTGACAGAGGTCACAACTCTGTCACAACTCTGACAGAGGTCACAACTCTGACAGTGGTCACAACTCTGTCACAACTCTGACAGTGGTCACAACTCTGTCACAACTCTGACAGTGGTCACAACTCTGTCCACAACTCTGACAGTGGTCACAACTCTGACAGTGGTCACAACTCTGACAGAGGTCACAACTCTGACAGTGGTCACAACTCTGTCACAACTCTGACAGTGGTCACAACTCTGTCACAACTCTGACAGTGGTCACAACTCTGTCACAACTCTGACAGTGGTCACAACTCTGTCACAACTCTGACAGTGGTCACAACTCTGTCACAACTCTGACAGTGGTCACAACTCTGTCACAACTCTGACAGTGGTCACAACTCTGACAGTGGTCACAACTCTGACAGAGGTCACAACTCTGACAGTGGTCACAACTCTGTCACAACTCTGACAGTGGTCACAACTCTGACAGTGGTCACAACTCTGACAGTGGTCACAACTCTGTCACAACTCTGACAGTGGTCACAACTCTGACAGTGGTCACACACATCTCTGACAGTGGTCACAACTCTGTCAGTGGTCACAACTCTGTCACAACTCTGTCAGTGGTCCAAAGTCCTCCAGATGAGACTATAAACCGAGGTCCGTATGTGAACACAAGCAGAACATCTTGCGCACTCGCTAAAAGCCGTTCCGCTTTTCGTAAGAGTAGGCCATTGTGTGCCAGTGGGCACAGATGACAAAATTTACAGAAACTACATACACTCGGGGACTGGATGTAAAAAAAAAGCACATGAGTGCTTGTTCCATTGTCCTCGAAATAAAAGTTGTTTTTTTAAACTCTGATAGTGGTCATAGCAGACTTCCACTACCCCCCTCCCCCCCCCCCCCCCCCCCCCCCCCCACACACACCACACTCTATCCCTACTGTGTGCCCTCAATTGGGGTTACAGAGCCACCTCTTCTATGAATATTGCACATATATAAGGCCTTACCTCGAACTCCAAGGGCAACCACTAATATTTATAAACAACCCTTTACCAACTACATTCAAAAACAAAAGGGTGGGGTGGCGCAGTAGTTAGAGCATTATGATCGCGATTTGACGATCCGAGATCGAGCACGGGTTCGAACCACTACCGAGACGCCCGTTTTCGGGGATTTTTCCCCTGGAATTAACAGAAGTACTGACTCCACTCCCTCGAAAGTGTGTCGAATGATATGAAACTGTTATTTAAAGTCCCATAATTGTGCGAATATACAGAGAAGATCCTGCCCACAGGTTAAAAACTGTTTTTGCCTTTTGGAAGAGTTGGCCATTTGTGGTGGTAAGAACGAATTACAAAAGATATATATTTAAAACAACACATGTACACTGCCGTTTTTCAGACATCATCCTCGAAGTCGGAATACGGCTACCAAAATGGAGGGTGAAAACGGTCGCATACGCAAAGATCTCACCATTGGTGAACCCCAGAGCTCTTGCCGAGGAACGAACAACTTTTTTTTTTTTTAAGCCAAACAGAAAAACAAACGAAGTAAATAAACAAGCAGACTCGTTTATGGACATTAATTTTTTAGCTCACAGGCTCTGGGCCAGTCACAATGGGTTCTTTTCTCGTTTGGATCAGAAGTCACTATATGGTCGTGACAAACAGTGTTACTGGTCTCTGACATGATGTAGGCGACAGAATAACGCTGAGATGTCTGTCTGTCCCTCCGTCAGTCTGTCTGTATGTCTGTCTGCCTGCCTTTTAGTGATGTCTTTGACTGGACGATGTCCGCTTTTGATTATTTGCCCAAGGACACACTGTACGGTATAACTTGGAGATGATGGGGGAAGGTCGTTATTGCAGCGATACACACACACACACACACACACACACACACACACACACACACACACACACACACATATATATATATATATATATATATATATATAAAATATATATATCTATAGACATATATATATCTATATATCTATATATCTATATATCTATATATCTATATATCTATATATCTATAATATATATATATATATATATATATATATACGAGCGAGAGAGAGACATTGATAATGACAATAGTTTATTGTGGTAAGCTTTAAGGCCCTTTCCCTTACATGGGGACAGTACGGAGGGACTTGGGCACAAAAAACATTTGTGTTTGAGTGTGTACACATGCCTATGTGTGTACATTCTAATTTGCTAAAACTATCAATTGTCATTGATTGCTTGTGTGTTGTATAGGTCGAATGCAATCGCTTAGATTTGTTTTTGCAAGATATAGCCCTACCTAAATTCCATGTATTATTATTATTGTTATTATTATTATTATTATCATCATCATCATCATCATCATCATCATCATCATATATTATTATTATTATTATTATTATTATTATTATATTATTATTAACTGAGAATAAAAAGAAATTCACAACAGCCCAAATAATCATCACGGCATGGGTTGCACATCATGGTATGACAGCTGCAACAAACTATACAGATATTGTAATCTATGACAGCTGTAATTTTCTTTCTAGCATAGACAGAATCGTGAACAATGAGCAAAATTAATAACTCATTCAGCAGTGCCTCACGCAAGTCACCGATAGATGTGTTTGTTTTATTTCTTATTCTAATTTACGTCATCTACGAACTCGATTGTGACGTGAAAATGTAGACATGAAAATCACGTCATTACAACTTACATTTAATGCCGTAGGCTTTAAGGTCTTCCACATAGGGACAGAGGGTCAGCGACAAAACAAAACAATCTGGAAGCAGTACAATCTAGAACCTTTCAAATAGCATAATATGCAACACAATGATCACCATGGTATGGTGACCACAATCATGGAATGATGCCCAACATCACATTCACATTCATATCAGCACAGGGATTTTTTTTACATCACCGATTTTTTTGATTACGTTGTTTACATTCATCAAAGAATTAGATCTAGTCATGATACAATTATGTTAGAATTTCCTACTGCTGTAGTAGGTTTTGTCATGTGGAGTTTTTGGCAACGAAATGTTCATGAGTGGTTTGCTACTGCCCTCTGATATCAACACTCTCCTGTTAGCATTACCCAGGTGCCACCACGTTGAGGTAAGCGTAGGGCTGGGAGTCTACAGTGTCAGGCCCCCGAGAGAAGAGAGAGAGAGAGAGAGAGAGAGAGAGAGAGAGAGAGAGAGAGAGAGAGAGAGAGAGATCTTTATTTTTTCAAGGGTTACAGAGAGAGAGAGAGAGAGAGAGAGAGAGAGAGAGAGAGAGAGAGAGAGAGAGATTTACACAACACGCACACACACACACACACCACACACACACAACACACACCAGATTAGAGAAAGAAAAAAAAAAGACCACCAACCACTACACTGACTGTACAAGGAGAAAAGTGCTTGTCATATCATCCATGTAGCTAGCCAGCAGAGGAAATGGACAGTAATGCCTTCTTTTGTCGTCTTCAGATCAATGTCCAAAACAACACGCCTTCCACTCCGCCCGCTCTTCTCTTATCCTGATAAGACTTCTCCCCTATCAACTCCTTGTAGCACTGCTGTGAATTTTTCAGTGTCATATTGTGTTGTACTGTACTGTATTGTACTGTATTGTAATGTGTTGTGTGGTATTGTATTGTGCTGTATTGTTTTTTGTATTGTGTTTGCATGTATCGTATTTGTATTGTATTTGCATTGTATTGTATTGTGTTACATTGTATTGTATTGCATTGCATTGTGTTGTATTGTTTTGTATACCACTTTAAGCCACGGCAATTTTCTCTGCATGAAATTCGAGCTGCTCTCATCGAGGAGAGCGCATCGCCACAAGAGCAGCGCCACTCATGCTTTTTTTGGTTTTGTTTTGTTTTCCTGTCTGCATGTGCATCTGTTTCCTTATTAGAGTGGCTTTTTTTCTACAGAATTTTGCCAGGTCGACTGTCTTGCTGCGGCAGTTGTTTGGTTTTTTGTTGTTTTTGGGTTTTTTTTTTTTTTTTAACCTTTACTAAGTCTGTGTCGCACACGGACATGGTTTATCGTCTCATTCTAAAAACAAGCACCTAGACCACCACTCAAGGTCAAGTGTATGGCGGAAAGCTTTAGGGCACAAATGTGGATCAAACCACCACACACTCTGAACCTGGACGTTTCGCCTTCTAGGCAGGTGAGTTACTTCTAGACCATCGATCCACCCTGGGCAAGTTGGACCTGATGGAGTCTGCCTCTCTCCTAGGAGCAGAAGCATGATCTCGTTCGTTCATCCGTCTCACTGTCTACAGCTGGAGTAGGCCTACTCGTCTAAGAAAAGGGGGACGGGATAGCCTAGTGGTCAGAACATTGCGCTTGCAATTTGAGTTCGAGTCCCGTTCGAAGGGATTTTTTCCTCTGGGATTAACATCAGTGCTGACTCCACTCTCCACAAAAGTCCTTCGGATGAGAATATAAACCGAGGTCCCGAGTGCGAACGCACGCAGAACATCTTGCGCGCACGTTAAATCCTGTTCCGCTTTTCGTAAGAGTAGGCCATTGTGTGCCGGTGAGAACAGATGACAAGATTTACACAACTGCATACACACGGGGCTAGATGTAAAAAAACAATGAGTGTTTATTCCATTATCCTCGTTATAAAAGAATAGATAATATAAAAGAATAATATAATTTAAAAAAAAGAAATAAGTCCAAAAAAAAAGTCAATGGGCATTTCAGAAGTTCCACATGTATTCCCACACGGGACTTCATCTCACCAGAAAAACTTGCAAGGAAGCGGAGTGAGAACCAATGCAGGAGTGCAGGGTGGCCTAGTGGTTAAGGGATTGCGTTCATGATTTGACGGCCCAGGTTCCAGCCACCACTGAGACACCCGTTCAAGGGGTTTTTTTCCGCCTGGATTTAACATCAATACTGACTTCACTCTCTCGAATGTTCTTCGGAAAAGACTGTAAACTAATGGCCCGTGTACGAACACTACGCAGAACATCTTGCGCACACGTTAAAACCCATTCTGCCTTTCGGAAAAGTAGGCCATTTGTAACGGTAAGAACATATGACTTTTTTTTAATGCATGTACAACATGTTCCCAAAGTCAGGATGCTGCTACGGTAAAGGTGGGTAAAAACGGTCGGATACGCAAAAATGTCATTATGGGTATACTTTTTAAAAAAAATTGAAAAAATTAAAAAGTAAAAAAAAATAAAAAAGTATATAAAAAAAATATTTTTTAAAAATATATTTAAAAAATTATGGGTAAACTTCAGAGCTCTAGCCGAGGAACAAGAAAGAAAAGAAAACAAAACAAAACAAAACCGAAAGTGAACTCCAAAGGGAAAAGTCACTTGGAACAGATTTCTTGATGGAGTCTGGACAGAACAACACGGGTGACTGTCATACTTCGAGGAGTTCAACGCTCTAAACGCTAGCCTAATAGGCATGTCCACTCCACCGATGCAAAACTAATTGGTCATTCTGAACAACAGGACATCGCTGGTCACTATCTGCCTGCCTACCTGCCTATCTCTGGACAGTCTGAGCACTTCATGTCTCCTTCTTCTAGAAGGCCGGGTGGTGGCGATAGCAGCGGTGGTGGTGGTGGTTTTTTTTTTTTTTTTGTTTTACGGCAGGTAAGAAAGTGGGAGGCGTAGGGGCACAAAGAAGAGAGAGAGAGAGAGAGAGAGAGAGAGAGAGAGAGAGAGAGAGAGAGAGAGAGAGAGAGAGAGAGAGAGAGAGAGAGAGAGAGAGAGTCTACAAAGTCAATGGCTGCCCTTTGTTGTTTTCTTTAAGAATGAACAAACAAACTTTCGAGGCTGTTCCAACCACCTCTTCCCCCCTTCCCATTACATACATACATACATACATACATACATACATACATACATACATACATACATACATACATACATACATACATACATACATACATGTCTATCTATCTATCTATCTATCTATCTATCTATCTATCTATCTATCTATCTATCTATCTATCTATCTGTGTGTGTGTGTGTGTGTGTGTGTGTGTGTGTGTGTGTGTGTGTGTGTGTGTGTCTGTGTCTGTGTCTGTGTCTGTGTGTTTGTGTGTCTGTGTGTTTGTGTGTGTTTTTCTGTCTCCATATCTAGTTGTTGTCACTGTTGCTTTTTGTATGATAAGATAACACGTCTTTTAGTTTTGTTTGTTCGTTTGTGTGTAGAACCAGTGTGTGTGTGTGTGTGTGTGTGTGTGGTGTGTGTGTGTGTGTGTGTGTGTGTGTGTGCGTGCACGCGCGCATGTGTGCGTGCTTGCGTGCGTGCGTGCGTGCATGCTCGCGCGCGCGCGCGCGTGTGTGTAAACTACACCTCTAACGAAAAAAAACACACAAAAAACCCATCTCTAACGAGCTATACGAAACAAACCCATTATCAAAAGCTAACAAGTACTATGGGAAGCGAATACCCCCCCCCCCCCCCCCCCCCCCCCCCGAAAAAAACAACATTAATAACAACCATAGTACCAACAACCCAAAAAAAAAAACCACACAAAAAACAACAGCAACAACAACAACAATGGAAAACAAGTCCATTGTCAGAAACTAACAACTAGCCTACTGCGGGAAGGGAAAAAACAAAAACATCGAAAGAACACCATAACAGTTCGTAGGCTACTATCTCCCTTTTCAAAAGACTTTGCTTGACTTTAAAGCTCAATTGTAGATGGTTAATGTCCTCCTCTATTCAAAAAGAAAATATGCCAGAAACTTAACAACAACGGGAAGGTGGGGGGTGGGGGGTGGGGGGGCGTGGTTGGATCAAAAGAACCACACCTTGAAACGTCATAGCATCTCTTTTATCAAAGACTGCTTAACTATGAAGCTCTTTGGCAAAGAATCAATGTCATTCTATTCCGTATGAAAATAGTAACATTATGGTGCGCCCCCCCCCCCCCCCCCCCCCCCCCCCCCCCCCAGCAGAGTTCTTTTTTTTTTTTCTTTTATTCTTTTATATCGAGGATAACAGAATAAGCAATCATGTGCTTTTTTTTCATCCGGTCCCCGTGTGTATGCAGTTTTTGTAAATATTGTCATCTGTTCCCACCGGCACACAATGGCCTACTCTTACGAAAAGCGAACAGGATTTAACGTGTGCGCAAGATGTTCTGCGTGCGTTCGCACACGGGGCCTCGGTTTAAAGTCTCATCCGAAGGACTAAGTTCACCGCAAGAGCAATCAATCTGAAATTTATAGAAATGTAGCACAGTCCAACTCTCTTTAATCTATTCCTGGAGAACATAATGAGGGAAACACTTTACGACTTCCACTCTACCATCTCAATAGGAGGGCGACTCATCAACAACCTGCGCTTCGCTGACGATATTGATCTCATGGGAGGCAGCAACAAGGAACTCCAAGACCTTACCAACAGACTGTAGACAGAGCAGCGCATATGGGATGGAAGTCAGCACAGAAAAGAATAAAGTATTGGTCAACAGTGCAAACGACACCACAGCACAGATCTACATGAATGGCCAGCAGCTGGAAGAAGTAGACGCTTTCAAATATCTTGGCGCTACCCTCACGAAAGATGGTCGCTCCACCACAGAGATCAAGACCAGGCTAGCCATGGCAACATCAGCTATGGCAAAACTGAACAAGATATGGAGAAGCGACAACATCAGCTTCAAAACAAAAGTCAAATTGTTCAGATCCCTAGTCATCTCCATCTTGCTCTACGGCTGCGAAAGTTGGACAATGACCGCTGAAACCACCAAGCGGATCCAGACGTTCGAGACAAAATGCTTCAGGCGACTGCTTGGAATTTCCTGGAAGGATAGGAAAACAAACACCTTTGTGCGAAGTCAAGTCGCACTGATGGCTGGCCCTCAGGAACCCCTACTAGCCACTGTCAAGAAAAGGAAGCTGGCATGGTTCGGCCATGTCACACGCCACAACACCCTCCCCAAGACAGTCCTACAAGGAACGCTAGAAGGTGGCAGACGCCGAGGCAGACAAACCAAAAGCTAGATGGATAACATCAAGGAGTGGACCCACCTGGACAGTCCAACACTCATTCGGAAGGCGGAGGACAGTACAGGGCTGGATGGCGACGGCTGGCTGCAGAATCGTCTCTCATGTCTCCTCCACGACCATCCCGGTCATAAGAAAAGAAGAAGAAGAAGCAAAGTACGGTCTCCAAGTATTTGATTAAAATTTTATTTTTTTTATTCTTTTATATCGAGGATAATGGAATAAGCACCCATGTGCTTTTTTTTTTTTAATATCCAGTCCCCGTGTGTATGCAGTCTTGTAAATCTTGTCATCTGTTCCCATCGGCACACAATGGCCTACTCTTACGAACAGTGGAACAGGATTTAGCGTGTGCGCAAGATGTTCTGCGTGCGTTCGCACACGGGGCCTCGGTTTATAGTCTCATCCGAGGACTTTTGTGGAAAGTGGAGTCAGCACTGATGTTAACTCCAGGGGAAAATCCCCTCGAACGGGAACCGAACCCGGGTCGTCAAATTGCGAGCGTAATATTCTGACCACAAGGCTATCCCGTTCCCGGTATTAAAAAGAGTAGTAACTTATTTAGAAAACCGACGTGTATTTAACTGAAGAAGGTCAGCTTACAAAACTAGCTGACGATTATAGGAATCAGAGATCTAAACGAATTATGAAGAATGACTAAGACATTTCAACTCAGCTACTCAATCTTGACTATTGCCGTAGACTTAGAGATGATGTGATGGCGACATTTAGAGTTCTTCATGACTACTGTGATGTCGGTGGGATACACATGGTGATTTTTTTACATTAAATAACAACTCCTGTATCACGGTCATTTCTTCAAAATCAGTTATCTAATTGTTTGCCTCCCCCCCCCCCCCCCCCCCAATAACTCTACTGCACACTTAAAAAATAATAATAAGAAGAAACCTATCAGTTATCAATCTGTGAATTTTTTTTTTAACAGCCATTCGAATCCCCTTAGAGGCATAGGGATTTTTTTTTTGGACTCCACACGCTCATATCCAGATTGAGTTTGCTATGGTCTAATTGGGAAGATTGAGACCAACAGTAGATTTTCATCAACTGTGTGGATGCGATTTTCAGAGCGTTGCTCAAATTACCTGACCAACACTGCAGGTGTCTGTAACTCTCGGGTCTGGTTGACACTGGGATATATTATGATAGAAAGCGTAGTATACAGCCGAGACACATAGTCTCAGAGCAGATGCACTTCAACAGCAGTATTAATATTATTCTAGGCCTATACCCTATCATCAGCATTATCATTGATCATTATGCAATAAAAGAAAATTGTTTCTGATTAGGTGGCCCAGGTTGCTCTGGTGTCATGATGACTCCAGTTTTCCCAAATACTTCTGTGCCTGTGGTGAGTTTGTGTCAAAGTCTTCGGGGTTGGAGGTTCACAGGAGAATATCATTGGAGGGACATAGTGGTGGTCGCCACCCTAAGTGAGCGTCTCACTCAATCTGGGTCAGCGACTGAGCTATTACTGTTGGAAGTAGGAGGTTTATTAGGCTTTCCTAAACACCACTAAAGTGACCCAGCAGCAGTGCAGGGCTCCTCTGTCTGGCGGTCCCACTGCGGCCTAGTATAGCTAGGCTCTGTAGACTTCCGACCCTGAAAATGTCCCATAACGAATCTGGGTATGGCTGGGGCTGAGATTGAAATAAGCGGCGTGGGAACAGCGGGACAGGCACGTCACAGAAGATGAGGGAGCAAAAAACAAAACAAAGACATGGATGGCTTTTTCTGTTTTTAAAGTGTGCACAACCATCCTTAATCCTTAGCTTGCTTGTGGTTGCACACAAGACCTCGGTTTCTGATCGCATCTGAAGGAATTGTAAGGGGATTGAGATGGAACCAATTAATTTTCGACTCCAGGGGGAAAATCCCCTCACCATCAGTTCCCCCCCCCCCCCAACTGCACCATTCCTGCAAAGGTAGACGCGCAGACGAGCATTTCCTTCTAACCCAACAGGTCACGTGACAACTGAAAACAGTATGGCGGCTACTAGCTTCTAAAAATGACCCTCGGTATTTGATGTGAAAATAGTGATTTTGAGTCAGTTTTGTTCCACCGATCGAGAAACCGGTTATCGGTTTTCATTGCAAAGTTGACATCAGTTGGAATGATTACGGTAAGCCAAAAAAGAGTGTCCAAACGTAAAAAAGCAGATATAACTGCGCAAGTGCGGTTTAGAGAGCATGGTAAACCACGGTCCGACATCATAATCATCAACGATGATGTTTATATTCTTTTTTCTAAAGTTGAGCCATGGTGAAGCGATACCTCTTGCAGGACTTTAAATATAGTGGTATTGGAATTTTTGCTTCGTTAAGATTTGTGAGCTGAAGGTTGAAAACGTGAAAAGTCATTGGAAGTAGAAATTATCAGTTGGGTCAACGATAGTTATTTCCCCTGATGTATTTTTTTCCTGTTGTAAACAAAAGGAGTAGGCTGAAGCATGCACGTTTTGTTTGCTTTGATGTGTGTGTGTGTGTGTGTGTGTGTGTGTGTGTGTGTGTGTGTGTGTGTGTGTGTGTGAGCACACATTTGTTTTGAAGACTTGATTATTAGGGAAACCCGAGTCTGTCAACAAAGATTAATCCCTCATTGCCCTGGGAAACAGAATTTTTTCTATCCAAGAGTTTTATTTCACTCCAAGGTCTTGCCTCTACAGGACAGTGATGGATGATATGACCAGGCTGTTAGTGTTGAACTGCATAAGTGTCATAAAGTAAATTCACTGCAAGTTATATGTGCCAGTCACTTAAACTATTGTGGGCATGTGTGTTACTGTTATGTAGGTAAATTTGAGCAGTCTTGAATAAAGGGGGAGGGGCAACAGTGGCTTAGTTGAAGATGTCAGATTTGATACATGTATTGTTAGTCCCTGCATATAATCTTCATCAGTTAATTTAACTACT
>CM060344.1:17349756-17429756 GCA_030674155.1 Stramonita haemastoma
ACTACATGAGTGCTACATAGTCATTGTTTAATAATATACTTGTATATATGTAGATAGATACTAGATAGATTATATAACTAGTTATAAGCAAAGAAGAGGACTCACCTGTAGTAAAATAGATTCTGAACAATTCCTCTGGCTGGTGGCCCCATGGCGGCCTGATATTGATGTGCTCTCTGTGGACTGCCGATCCAGAGGATGAGACACAACGAATCTGGGTATGGCTGTGGCGGGGAGATTGAAATGAGCAGTGTGGGAACAGCAGTACAAGGACGTCACAGAAGATGAGGCAGCAAAAAAAAAAAAAAAAAAAAAAAAAAAAAAAAGATTCTGAACAATTGCTGGAGAACCTCCCATACTTTAGACAGAGTCCCAAAGTCTGAAAATTAACTCCCATGGAGAAAAAGTTCATATTCATGGTGAGACTTAAAATTTTAATTTATTCAAGTGATTAACCCATTTGAATGGAATCTTAAAATAGTGTGCAAGTTTCTCTTTCCAGAAGAAAGAAACTCATTGGATTGATCTGGGCTACAGAAGGTCTTCAGAGAAAAAGTCTTTTTCTTGCAGGAGTTTTGGTCCTTAACTTTTTTACAGTCCAGGGAGGCTGGACCACATTCACATCAGGAACTCACTCTGGATGCCTGTCTACTGCTTGCTGCCACTTACACTACAGCCAGGAAAATTCATTATTGATGAAGAACAAAATATGAAAAGAAGAAATGGATGAAAAGAAGAAATGTGTGGGAAATACTGAAAATCTTTATCTTGTGTGTGTGTGTGTGCGTGTGCGTGTGCGTGTGCGTGTGCGTGTGTGTGTGTGTGTGTGTGTGTGTGTGTGTGAGTGTGTCTGTGTGCACGTGTGTGTGTGTATGTGTGTGAGTGTGTGTGTCTGTGTGTGCGTGTGTGTCTGTGTATATGTGTGTGTGTCTGTGTGTGTGTGTGTGTGTGTGTGTGTCTGTCAGGTGGACACACCAAGGAGATGTGTGATTCAGCCGGCAACTCTAACATCTTGACCCCTGGAGACCCAGCCATCTCTTCCGCCCCTCCCTTGATCTTGCTGCAGTCTGAAGAGGAGGCAGGCGACGCGGGGAGCAAACCTGCCACAGCCAGCCAGCCAGCAGGGGTGGGCACACAGGGCCCAGGGGCTGTCCCGTCAGGCCAGGAAGGGGGTGTTGCTGCTGCCACTGCCGCCAGTGACACCCAACCCAGTGCCGCTCCAAGCGCTGTGCCCTCCACCAGCTCCTGGGCTGGGGACTCTGCCTCTGACACTGCAGCACGGGCCTTGCCTGACCCCTGGAGTCTGGATCAAGACGTGAGTGGCCTTGCAGTGATATGGTAGAAAATGGCCAGGCTACATGATTTTTTGTATCTGGATCAAGACGTGAGTGGCCTTGCTGTGAGATGGTAGAAAATGGCCAGGCTACATGATTTTTTGTATCTGGATCAAAACGCGAGTGGCCTTGCCTTGAAATGAGAGAAAGTGGCTGGGCTGCATGATGTTGTTGTAAAATACGTCTGTAAATTTTTACTGTCATTTTTTGGTCTTGATTTTCCACTTCTTGATGGCTTGTTGGTAATGTCTTGCGATGTAAGTTTTTTTTTCTGTTTGTAATTTCATGGAATCATCAAGGTGAAACTGTTTTTTTTGCACGCTGCCCATAGAAAATGAATAAAAGAAAATAAGAGAAACAGAATATTCACACAGGGATATGCAAGGTATGTACAAGAAATGCTCCTTTCTGAAAAATAATGTGAAAATACTTAATAGTTAACAACAGATGACGGTTTGAAAATAACACAAATGGTTATCAGAACCTGTCGATAGGAATGTTGATTGTTTTGTTTGCTTGCTTTTTGTTTTTGCTGTTTTAAAAAAAAATTGGGGGCCTTTTTTTGTTTTTTGTTTTTTGTTTTGTTAGCCAGCTTTCAATTCCATCTTAGAACCTTGTCACATGAATAAAATCATTCAGCTGAATGATAATCTTAACAGGTTTTTAAGCATCACTTTGTGTGTATGTGTTTGTCTCTGTGTGTCTGGGTGTGTATTGAGGGTCTAAAATTTAAGCTGGTAGAGTCAAAAAGCTCTTGTAAGTTTTCCCATTGTAGAAAGGTTTTGGCTCTTTTTAAATGACAGTCAGATATTTTCCTTTTTATCAAAAGGCTGTAAGTTTTCTCAGTGTAAGAAAGGATTCTTTCTTGATGCCAGTCCAAGATAATCGTATTTATTGAAAAGCTATTGTAAGTTTTCTCACTGTAAGAAAGGTGTTGACACTGTCAATGCTAATCCAAAAATGTTGTGTTTTTTTTTCAAATAGCTGTTATTAGTTTTTTCACTGTAACTTGTGTAAGAAAGTTTTGGACTTTTTAAAGAAAAATTTATGATAGTTCAATATGTTCTTTTTTGTTGTTGTTATGTTGCCATCTGCAGGACAAGAACCTGTTCAGCGGGTTTTCAGAGGAGCACCTGAACAAGCTGGCGGACGTCCTGGCCAGCGAGGAAGTGGAGAGCTTTCTGCAGCAGACCAACCTGAACGACCTGAATGCTGGCCTGGAGGGGCAGCCGTCCACAGGCGTGACTCCCAGCTCCAGCAACACCAGCAACCTGGCGGGGGCCGCGCTGTCAGAGGACTCCCTGAAGCTGGACCTGTTTGACAGCCTGCCCAGTGGCTCAGGCCTGCCCATGTCCCAGGGTCTGGACCACAACCTGCAGGTCAGTGAGAAGCTGGGGGGGAAGGGGTTCTTGTCTGACTTGACTTGCCTGTCAGTAGTCGTGAAGGGATAGGTTAGGATGATCAGTTAAAGTCTGTCCCGAGCCTAAGGCTCATCAGGCCGGTGCTTATCCCGGTTTCTGTGGCGTTAAGCGACTGAGAGTCATAGACTCCCTCCTGGATAGGACGCCAGTCTATCGCAGGGTTAACCCCCAACACAAGGTTGGTACCCTTTTTCACCTGGGTGGGGTGAGAAAATAGCCGTAAAGTGCCTTTTCCAAGGGCACAACGCCATAGCCGAAAGCTGGGATCGAACCCGCAACCTTTAGATTACGAATCCAACGCCCTAACCACTAGGCTACGGCGGCGGCTAGGATGATCAGTAGCAGATATTTTTCAGTTAGAATACCCACTCTGACAGCGGTTAGGAAAGTCAGCTCAAAATTGGTTCAAGGGGACATCCCTAGTGTGGCCTTCGTGGCTGGTGGGGCTATAAACAACACGAAATGACCTCAGTTACAACAGTGAGTAATGAGCACTTGGACCTTTGATCAAAGATCCCCATCCTGGATGTGTTAGGCTGTTATTCACTGATAGTGCAAAGTTAAGAAAAACATGTGGTGTGGTTGTATTATCTGCTTATTGTGTTGTTGCATCTCTGTTGTCAGTTGGACAGCATGTCTCAGGACAGCCTGCGAGAGTACGAGTCTGCCATCGCCCTGGCTGCGGTCAGTGACCATGCCTATGCCATGCCCTCCACAGCCATGGCCACAGCAGTCACCTTCACACCTCCCTCCACCACAACCACCTTCACACCCCCTCCAACACCGACACCACCTTCTCTCCTCGCAAGTCAGCGCGAATCAAGCAGCGCATGGACGATGGGAAGAGTGCCTTTGACTCTGACAGCGACTTTGAATATTACTTGACCCCCCGCAGACAGGTGAGGAAAGAGCAGAGTGACGTGTCTGATTTGGAGAAAGCCTCGTCCTCTCCAGCCTCCGGCTCTCCAGCCCCCAGTACCTCAGGAGCTAAGCCGAAACAACCCAAGCGGTGAGTGCTGTACCAGTAGATTTTGGCATGTACATTTTCTGTCTTTTTTTATTTTGAAGGATGTACATGTTTAAACGAAGAGAAAAGTACCACTCCCTTTGGTAAAGACAGCTCCCCCTGCTTGCAGTCTAAGAAAAGGAGAAGAAGGATGCTTTTGTTTTGTCTCCATTACTAAAAGGTTTGAGATACGCAGTAAAGATTTAAACTTAAAATTGTTCTGTGCATCCCCCAAGTCAGAATGTGGCTACCATCGTGGTGGGCAAAGACGGTTGCATACACAAAATCTCCCCATTGAACTCTAGCTGAGGAACAAAAATAAAAAAATGTCTTTGAAGTTTGTTTAATATACAAGATAATGTTAAAATCAGTGTAAGTTTGTGTGATTTACAATGTAATAACAGTTCTTACTGGGTTTTAAAATTGAGCCAGATGACACTTTGCATGAATACCTTTCTTTCCCTTAGACTTACCTTTTTTCCCTCTAAAAAATCTGTCTGCTACTCTTTTCCAGACGTTCCACCCGCATTGTGGACCAGGAGAATCGGGAGAAAGCGGAGAAAATTCTTCAGGAGAACCGTCAGAAGGAGCAAGAGGCCATGGCTGCGGTGAAGAAACAGAAGGAGGAAGAAGAAGAGGGCAAGACAGAAGATAGCACCACTACCTCAGGAAAGGAGGCTGAGTCCTCCCCTGCAGTAAAGCGGGGCAAAAAACAGGGAAAGGTATCCACTGTCTGGCTGGAGTGTACTCTGAGTGTATGTGTGTGTGTGTGTGTGTGTGTGTGTGTGTGTGTGTGTGTGTGTGTGTGTGTGACACGCGTGATGTGCCATGTGTATACTTTGTACACTTGTGGATGTTTGATTGTTCATAAATATTAAGAAGTTTGGCAAGAAAAAAAAAGCAAGAAATGTACACTATCATTATCGTGAAAGTATTGTGATACCCTCTACTTTTACTTGTGTTTTCTTTTGTGTCCTGAATAGTTTTTGAAGGAGAAACGTTTTAAAGTAAATGTGGACATGTCTGAGGATAAATGTATTTTTTTAATACTGGAGCTTTAAAATGAAAAGAAAAAGTGAACAGAGTTTTTAAAATGTATAATTTTTCAGGAGGTCCTTCAGAAAAATAATGAGAGTAGAAACCAAAGTTTGTTCTGTGAATGAACAAGAATAACTTACGCACATGCTGAAAATTCAACCATCTTTGTGAGAAGTGTAGGACAGCCAAGGCTGGTGGTAAGGATGAGTTTCTCTGAGTGCAGACATAAGAAAGTATTAACATTGGTATTTGGAAGGATGACAGGAACATACCCAACATGCAACCTTTAACTTGGGAATCCTTTGGAAGTTGTTTTTTAAAATTATTTTATTTATTTTTTATTGTTGTTGTTATCATCATCATCATCATCATCATCATCAACATCATTACTATCACTTTGATATTCTTATTTTAGCATTTTCCCTGCATTCTGTTGTCCTGTGTTCCAGAAGGGGCCCTTATTCAAAGGCAGGAAAAGAAAACTGAAGCAGGAAGAAAGCACTCAAGAAGAAGACAATGACGAAAACGGTACTCCTAAAGCACAGAAAAATAAACCAGTCGGCAAAGCAAATACTCCAGCTACCAAAGGCAAAGTTGTGAAAAAGAAGAAAAAAGAGGAGGCAGATGAAAAAGAAGATGACAAAGAAGAAGAAGAAGAAGAAAGCAGCCCTAAAAAGAAGAAGATGGAAACGGAAGCAGAGAGCGGGAAACTGCCAAAGAAAAAGATGATGATGATGAAAAAAGCTGCCATTGAAAAGAAGAAGAAACTTCAACTGGCCAAAGGATTGTTGAAGAAGAAGAAACTGGGGTTAAAAAAGGGACAGATGGGAGCGAAGGCAGCCAAGAAGAAGACCGAGGACAGCAGCGATGAAGACGACGACATTCCCTGCAAGCTATTGCCAAGCTTACCAAGGCAAGTCCATGGTGCTACTTTTTTTGACACGCATGCATCTAAGCTTACAACATACATATGCTTTGAGGCAAACACACACAATAAGACACTGTTTGTTGATAACGGTTTCTTGCACGCTCACTCACTCTGTGGCTCTTGTGTGTGTATGTTTGTCTGTCTGTCTTTCTGTCTGTCTGTCTGTCTGTCTCTGTCTCTCTGAATCTCTTATTTTTTTCACACACATGCATGGATTTATGTACGCAATGCACACAGACTAACTTGTACATACAGATTATTCTTAATGTCACACACATGCACACTTGCAAGCATATTTATTTTCACAGCATACATACGCACATGTGTATACATGCATGCACGTAACAAACATTTGTAACTTGCAAGAGGGTTACATGCTTGCTTGTTACTTTTTTGTTTATGAAACTTTGTGTGTGTGTGCATGTATGCATATGCATGAGTTTGTGTAAAACTGAAAGAGCTCTAAAGTGCTCAAGAGGGAGAGTGAGTGAGTGTCATTGCTTAATTTTATTGGGAAAGACAGCATTTTTAAGGTATGATTTTGCAGGTACTTAGTCATTTTAGAGTTAATAAAGAATGTCTTGAAAGAACTTGAACTGGGTCCACAATCAATTAAAAAAATTTTTTTTTTAGTGAAATTCACTGTATGTACACATTCATGAACGTTTCTTTGCTTTAATGAATTTGTGTTCACAGAATCAGGCAAAAAATATAAATTCCATGTTAAATTTTAACTGCAAATTCTTTCTTTCTGCTATGTTTGATAACATGTTTACTTTTCTTTTCAGAACGATGGTGACAGAGCACAAGAGGAGAGTACAGAAAAAGGCAAAAAGGACCAGAAACAGAAAACTAAGGTCACCCAACTCAAACAGACCACTCCGACTGGGGAGGGAGGAGGCAAAGTAAAGAAAATGAAAACGCAACTAAAACAAGAGCACAGAAGTGACGGAGGAGACAACAAAGGGAAAACTGCTGTGAAAAAGCATCCAAAGAAAAGAAGTATGTCAGAGAGCAGTGAAGCAAAAAGTGGCCCCAAGCCCAAAGACAAAAAGACAGACGTTCACAAGGCAGGAGGTCAGGAACCTGCCTCCAAAGGCAGCAGTGAACCTCACAGCAAAGCCGCAGAGAAGTCAACAGACAAGGGAACCAAGACTGAGGAAGCCACAGCCCCAGCAAAGCCTGTCAAACACAAACACAGAAAGTCAGAGGAGGTCATCATCGACCCCACCGTCACCGACCTCTTCAAGCCAGATGGCGTTATTCCTTCTGATGCTGCAGAAACTGTTGGCAAAGAAGCGAAAGATGGCGCGAAAAAGGGCACGCAAAGCTCATCAGTGCACAAGATTGCTGATACACCAGGTCAGAGGTCGTCAGTGGACAGCAAACATGTTAGTGGAACTCCCCACGGGCGGAGCTCATCTGTGGAAGGCAAGATGCCTGCGGGAAGTGGACCTCATGGACAGAGTGTGTCTGTGGAGAATGGAAGAGCACCAGTGGGGCGAAGCTCCTCAGTGGATGGTAGTAAGCCAGGGACCAGCGTTGTTCATGAGAAGGACATTTCTGCTGATAACAAAGGGAAAAGCTCACATGGGGAAGCTGAGAGAAAAGGGATATTGAAACATGCTACCGCAGCACACACACCATCTCACGGGGAACAGAAGGGCACATCAGCAGCAAGTGAAAGCAAAGATGCCTCCCATGATACTTCAGTGAAAGTCAAGACGGAGAAAGACAAAGAGGTCCACTCACATCATAAAGACCACCGCAGACATTCTCATGAAAAAGGGCCGCCTTCTTCCCATCATCACCATCATCACCATCATCACCATCATCATAGGGAAGAGAGAAAATCGTCAGATCATCAGAAACAGGAGCACCATGCCACAAAAAAGGAAGATTCACAGCCTAAAGAAGAGCGGAAATCTTTGTTTGAGGTCTTGAGCAGACCGGAAGACGCAGCCAAGGAACAGGGAAAAGACGCATCTTTGGAGTCGCATGCCAAGAAAGAAAGGAAAGACAGTAAGGAGAAACACCCCAAGGCTCACAAAGCAAAGAAACATTCAAAAGAAGGTGAGTTGTTTAGTAATATCACTATTTTTTGGGGGGTAGGGGCTGCTTTTTGCTTTGTTTATCAATATTTTGATAATCAGTGTATTAATATTTGAATGCTCTGTACAACATGATAAAATTGATTAAAAATGGTTTTGAAAAAAACAAAAAAACATTTAAATGCTTGGTATGCTGTAAATTATAACAACACTGCACATAGTGTTTTGCCCATTGTCATCAAATAGAAGTAACATGTTAGGTATAACTTAAGACTAGGTATTCTTCAGTATAATAATGTATGGGAATATATGTAATGTTGAAAGGAGAAGATGTGCTACATATTTTATATGCCAGGTGGGCTTTTATGATTGTTCTACATAGATTGCAAAGAAACATGATAAGATCTGGGTTGATAATCCCATTTGTGAGTATAGCAGGGGTTATCCCATGTGAAGCATGTATATATCTACATTTTTGTACATCCTTCAAAGAAGAAGACCAAACTTAAAAAAAAAAAAATCTCCTTCCAGTACTTGACTTTTGCAACAAGCCAGTGGCACACTTTGAGAGGAGATAGCTTCTGGACATTCTCAGTGTTCTGTCTATGATAACCTGAGTTTTAAAAACCATCAGTGATGGTTCAGTACCTTTCTGACATCCCACTGTAGCTCTTTGCATTTAGGGTTTTCTTTTGTGTCTTCATGACTTGAGGGTGGGGGGTCAGGGATGTTGACAAAGATCATGTATTGGTAAGCAGGGTTCGTGATAACCGGTAATTGTCGGTATTTTACCGATTGTAAACAGGGAATACCGGAAATTTTCGAAGCAGCTGGTACCGTGTACCAATTCTGTTTGCCTGTGACCGATTAGATTTCCGTCTAAAAACAAAAGTCTGAAGTGACATTCTCTGACAGTCTGTTATGCGCCTGTACTGTGCTTACGGAGTTACACACGTACCCCTTCCCACCCCTTCCGATGAACATCTTTGGCGCCAGCCTCATTAGCCCATTCACAATGAGTAAATGGGGCCTAGATTTATTTATTCTTTATTCTTTTAATCTTTTATATCGAGGATAATGGAATAATTACTCCTGTGCTTTTTTTTGCATCCAGTCCCCGTGTGTATGCAGTTTTGTAAATGTCATCTGTTCCCACCGGCACACAATGGCCTGCTCTTACGAAAAGCGAAAAGCTGAGGGTCTATGACTATGAATTTGCGCGTTGCTTTGAGAGAGAAGAGTCGAAAACTAAATCTAAATTGAACGAAAGATCTAGATGAGCGCTAAGCATAGAAACAAGAAAGAAGAATATAAGTCACACGAATGGTGTCATGCAAAACAACAGACTGACACAGACAGTGACACAGGCGCTAGAAAAAATCCTATTTCCTGCATGGCTTCGTGCCCAAGAAGCGAGTGGCAGCAGCACGGCAGTCAAAGTCTGAGAAATTTGCGTTCAATTTAGATTTAGTTTTGCTGCCAAACAATCCCCCCCTCCCCCACCCCCTCACTGAATAGTTAAGTTTTGTTCACAGTACGTACCGGATTTTACTTTCTGGGGACCGATTTTGGGGAAGTTGGTCAAGATATCTCTGAAATGGCAACTTGCAGTACCGGTTTTAAAAAATCCTAGCGCGAACCCTGGGTAAGTGGTCACGATCTTACAGTGGGGGTTGTCACATTGCAGACGGGCATGAAAGTGGCGGGGATCTGAGTTACGAAGATGATGAGAACGATTCTGATTGGGAGCCTGCCAATGACACCAGCTCTGTCTACTGCATCTGCAGAAAACCTCATGGCAACAAGTAAGCCAGTCTTAGTTGGTAAAGTGTATGTGTGTGTGTGGACCGCTGAAAGTGATTCTGTACAGTACTTTACAAAATTACATTCTTGTGCATGTAATTAAGCTTGCGTATACTTGCTCAGCCTTTGTGACACCAGCTTTTCCAGTCACTCACTGTTATCGAATGTCTTTTTTTTCTTGGGGGAGTGGTTAGCACAGTAGACTGGCTGAATGGAAGTTGTGGGTTTAACCACATTTAGTGGTATTTGTAGAGGAATTGGGGAGTGCACACTCTCTACTCAGAGGGGAGTGTGTGCAAGCTTGTAGCACAGTACAATTGAGCTTAAAATTTTGAATTTTTTCTGGATTAACATAAAATTGTATTTTTGTTACAAACAACGTGAGTGCGTGATGGGATGTAATAAAAGCGAATGGAAGTGTCATTAATTTCCCCGCAGTTAGGAAAATCTGACAGCAGAGGTGTAAGCTGTAAACTCAGTGAGTAAATTACTGAGGCTGGTTTGATCTACCAGGCTGAATGCTCAAAAAATTGTTCTTGAAATTTACATTTTACAAGTCAAAACTGACCAACCTGTGAATCATAAAAATAAACAAGTTCGTGAACAGGAAGGGAAAAAATTAGTATTGAAAGCAGAAGCAGTTCAATGAAGGTCTTCAATGAAGGTCTTCAAAAGGCATACAAGCAATACACAGTGCTGATCATTCCTAAATGGATATTACATTAAAAAAAACAACAACAAAATATCACAGCATTTCATGCACTCAGGCCTGCTGTATTCTCTTCTCTTTGGCAAGACTGATCATGAAGCCCTTTTTTTTTTTTACTGTTAAGAGTTGTGTTGCTGTTTTCCTGAATTGGTATGACCATTGGTGACTTGCAGGTTCATGATCTGCTGTGACAAGTGTGGGGAGTGGTACCATGGCCAGTGTGTGGGCATCACCAAACAGCAAGGCCAGCAGATGGAAGCAGAGAACAAGGAGTATGTCTGTCCAACCTGCTCGGGTAAGGCGGCTCAGTGAAGAGATACATGGTCTGGGGTGTAACAGAATCAAAAGCTGTAGTGTGGCATTGGTCTTGCAGAAGTTTACTTCTCAAGAAAGCAAAAGGCAGCTGGTTCAACTGCCATCTGAAGTGAGACTTTACTCCCATCCACTAGACGATGTATTGTGGTCTAGGTGCTAGTCATTGTGACGAGACACATAGCAAAGTGTCATGTTCAAACACAAAAAGTTCAAGTTATGTAAACTATTTGTGTTGCCTTTAAAAGTTCAAGTTATATAAAATACTTGTGTTGCCCTTAAAAGTTCAAGTTATGTAAAATACTAGTGCTGGTTATAAAAGTTGAAAGTTTATCATTTAAGTTGTTGTGTTTCTGATATAAGTTGGTTTTACATTTCAAGCACTGGCTCGTGTTACAGGGAGGTCATTGGAAGAGAGCATTGCTATCAAGCATGAGAGTGACAAAGCATCTACAACCCCAGGCATCAAGGTGAGTAACTATGTTGTAGAACTGATCATTCTGAATGTAATGTTGATTTGATGTCGTGTATTACCTTGTTGAACCGATAGAAGACTTTGGTGTGAGTGTTGGACCAGTGGTTTCTTCCAGTGGCAGATAGCTCTCTTTGTGACAGAGTTCAGCACAACATTGCCAGTTGATGTGTGTGGGCTTCCAGGCTTCAGGGTCTAGGAAGAGAACTCCATCTTCTTGGGTTGATTGTAGCAGATGAAGCATACATGCATTCCTCCCATTAGTGATTTCTTTGGTGGGATTCAGATTATCAGGCCAGGACAGGATATGTGTGGATGCTAAAGGCTTGGAAAAGATTGGAGAAACTTTCTGTATTCAAAGGGTTCAGTCAACAATGTATCGCAGGAAGAAACAGTTGATAACTATGTTTTGATGTGCAGTGACTTTGTGAGCGGTGTTGGAGCTGGCTGTTGGTGAGTGGACAGAAGACAAGTGGACCTTGCCAGTGCAAGGAATATTGACAGGCCTTATATGGGTTTTGTCCCTGTCAGTTCAAAACCAGATCCTAGATCCCAGGAGGCCATCCATTTGGGAAGCATGCATCCTTGAGGGCTGTGCCAGTGAGGAGATCACTGAAGAGATTGTGGTGTTTGTTTGAGATCATTTTAGTGAATTTGAAGGAAAAGAGCTCCTTATCTGTTGTCCAGTCTTGACAGAGAGATTCTAGCATGGTTGGTTCCTAATATTCAGGTGTATAGAGAACTTTGATTGAAAGTATAGAAATGTGGTGTGGGTTTGTTTGTTTTTTAATAACTAAAAAGGTTCTATTTTGCTTTGTTTTTTCCTGTTAGCTAGATTTGATGTGTTGATCAAGAAATATTTGCAACAAAGTAATTTTTATTTTTGATGTGTTACTGAGCATTTTTGGCCAGAACAATAGATTTGCAACATTGCTAGTTTTCTTACATAACTAATGTACTTTGACATAGTTCCATAAAATTATATATATATATATATATATATATATATATATATATATATATATGGCTTGATAAAGTGGCTGGCTTAATAGTGTGCCTGGCTTAATAATACTACTAACAAAGATTTTCTAAATGGGTATTTATTTTATGTGTAATCACATTCTTTTCCTTTTTCTATGATGATTCCAGCATGAAAAGAAAGACGCCAAGAAGAGTCGAAGCAGTTCTGATGACCGTAAGGTGCTGAAAAAACCAGGGGTAAGTACTAGTGGTGAGGCTTGTAATTAAATACCATTATTAGCACGGTGTTTTGGACCAGTAAACATACACAGTGTATATTTTCCTCTTTATCTGCTGTTGTCCCCAGCCCTTTGGTTTTGCAGCCTTGTTTTGTACAGTTTGATAGCTGTAAGTCTTGGGATGGTATGCAGGTTTCAAAGATTCTTTGACTTGAACGAGTAAGCAGTGCTTGCTGTTGTGTTGCTTTCTCCAGCTATTAACAATATACATTTTATTTTTGGCTCATGGACGTAAAATATTTAAAATTCAGTTCTGATGTAGGCTGACTTGGATCATACAGAAATGAATGCACTCTCTTTGGTACATACACACAGTATCATCCAATAATTTTTTTTTCCCAACTGTTTCTTTTTCTTGGAGATACACCTCAACATAAACAATCAGGGCTTGAACTTTTCAATGTGACAAAATTCTGATAGAGAAACTCTTCCAAACTCGCAGGATGTGTACCTTTTTTTTTTTCCATTTCAGAGTGGTAAGGACAAGTGGAAGACCCAGAAATGCATAGTGGCGGAGTGTAAGCGGACGGCTCGTCTGGGCTCTGTGTACTGCAGCAATGGATGCATCATTCACCACGCCCGTCTCTCCCTTCGCCAGATTCGCCAGGACAGGGAGAAGGCCAGCGGTCAGAAGGTGAGAGGGAGGGAGGGGGTTGGTCACAGTTCCCACATCCAGCATAACTCGGTCAAGGGTCCGGGGCCCAGTGCTAAAATTAGCCCACCCCTTCCTTTTACCAAGTCCCAAGTCTGGTCAGGTTTTGCTATGATTAGCACCAGCTGGGATGGAATGGATCACAGCTGGGAGTAGTCGAAAGTGGGAGAAACTGACTGCTGTGTGGTCTTCACACGCTGACCAAAATGAATCGGCGCATGTTTCTTTGAAGTGGTCAGACAGTTTTTTGTGTGTTTGATTCTCAGCTACAGCTCTTGAGGTTCATCAGTGGAGAGATTTTGTGTGTGTGCTACCAGTTTTAACCCACCATTAAAGTGCCACATTTTGACCAGAGATGGTGTCTAAATAAGACATGATGTGTGTTGTTGTTTTTTTTAAAAAATTGTTGTTTCATCCTGGCACCAAATGACCTACTCTTCCAAAAGGCAAAACCTGTCGGGTTCTTTTTACATGTGCAAAAGGTGTTCTATGTGCATTCAGACACAGGACCTTAGTATTCAATCTTATCCAAAACTTGGGGGGGGGGGGGGGGGGGGGGGGGGGGGGAGGAGAGTCAGAGCTGATGTTAACTTCAGGGGGAAAAAGTCATCTCATACGGGTGCCTTGGTGTGGCTCCATCCCGGGCCGTCAGATCACAAGTGCAGTGCTCTAACCACTAGGCTATCCTGTCCCCAGACAGCCATAATTTATAAAGTGCATAAAGAGGCTGAAAATCCATCCAGATCAAGAGCATTAACCTCCACTATTGCCGGGTTTAGTTGTTTATTTTCTGACCAAGACCCAGATTTAAACTCCAATCCAGTGATCTTTGGCATCTGAAGGCCAGATCTTCTTTTGCTGGGATTGGTCAGTTGGATTCAGTGAACATGCTTTCCATTTGATTGCTCATTATGATTCAGTGGTATGCTTTTTCATTTGATTGGTCAGCTTGATTCAGTGTTATACATTCCATTTGATTGGTTAGCTTGATTCAGGTATATACTTTTCAATTGATTGGTCAGTTTGATTCAGTGGTATGCTTTTTTCAGATTGGTAAGTTTGATTCAGTTTTGTGCCTGTTTAGATTTGTTCAACTTGGTTCAATTTTAACTTTCATTTGATTGGTCTGTTTCAGCCAGTAATACTGTATGTTTCAGGTGTCTGATGCCCGTCCCAGTGAGAAGAGCCACGTGATGGTGACGGAGCGTCGCAGTGGGCGTGTGCTGAGCGGGCCCTCCGCCCCCACAGAGGCCCAGCTGGAGCTCTGGCTGCAGACACACCCCTCCTACCAGGTCGTCCAGGCCTCCGTCTCCAACCCCGCCACTTTCTACAGCAGTAAGGATCGGTTGCCTCCATTCATCAGGGGAGGGGTGTAGCTTAGTGGTTAGAGCATCATGCAACTTTTTGGGATTGTGACACTATTGAGAATGTGGGTTTGAGTCGCTGTTGAGCTGGAGTTAATGTTGACTTTGATACCATTACCCTGAAAGTGAGTCAGATGAGACAAATGGAGAAACAGATCTATCCATCTTTCATTTATTTATTTATTCATTTATTCTTTTATATTGAGGGTAATGGAATAAGCACTCATGTGCTTTTTTTACATCCAATCCCGTGTGTATGCAGTTTTGTAAATCTTGTCATCTGTCCCACCAGCACGCAATGGCCTACTCTTACGAAAAGCAGAACAGGATTTAACTGTGCGCAAGATGTTCTGTGTGCGTCTGCACACAGGGCCTCGTTTTATAGTCTCATCATCAGGGGAGGGATGTAGCTAAGTGGTTAAAGCATCATGCAACTTTTGGGATTGTGACGTAATTGAGAATGTGGGTTTGAGTCACTGCGAGGTGTTGATTTTAAGGTGTTTATGCCTGGGAGTGAATGTTGACACTGACACCATTCCCTGAAAGTGCTTCAGATGAGACTAATGGAGATCTGGTGTGTGAATGCACAGTGAGCATGTTGTACACATGCACACTACAGATCTATCCATCTTTCATATACACTCTTTCAGAAAAGAAAGATCGCCGCAGCAGCAGCCAGAGCTCAGCAAAGAAAGGGGAAGACAAGTCAGAGACTTCCACCCCCGGGAAGAAGAGTGGAGGGGAGAAACCGGAGGGAAGCACGGCAGTCAAGAAAGAGGAGAAGAAAGAGGAGGATGGTTCCAGTACCAAGCCCCCCGGAGCTGAGGAGGGACCTGACCCTGTGCGGCTGAACGTCAGAAGTCTCTCCGGGATGCTCTGTCCCTCAGGTAGGAGGGAACTGCTGAGTTTGGTGCTGCTGAGATTGTTGTGTTTTGTATACTTTTACAATCACTGATTGTATTGCATTGTATACTGCTACAATCACTAATTGTATTGCATTGTATACTGGTACATTCACTGATTGTATTGCATTGTACACTGCTACAATCACTGATTGTATTGCATTGTACACTGCTACAATCAATGATTGTATTGTATACTGCTAAAATCACTGATTGCATTGCATTGTACACTGCTACAATCAATGATTGTGTTGTATACTGCTACAGTCAATGATTGTATTGCATTGTATACTGCTACAGTCACAGACTGTATTGTATACTGCTATAATCACTGATTGTATTGCATTGTACACTGCTACAATCAATGATTGTATTGTATACTGCTACAGTCAATGATTGTATTGCATTGTATACTGCTACAGTCACAGATTGTATTGCATTGTATACTACTACAATCACAGATTGTAGTGCATTGTATCCTGCTACAATCACAGCAGATTGTAGTGCATTGTATCCTGTTACAATCACAGATTGTTGTGCATTATATACTTCTGCAATCACAGATTGTATTGTATACTGCTACAATCAATGATTGTTTTGCATTGTATACTGCTACAGTCGCAGATTGTATTGCATTGTATACTACTACTATCAATCATTGTATTGCACTGTATACTGCTACAATCAGTGATTGTAGTGCATTGTATACTGCTACAATCACAGATTGTAGTGCATTGTATCCTGAGTATTGTATACTACTACAATCACAGCAGATTGTATTGCATTGTATACTGCTACAATCACAGATTGTAGTGCATTGTATACTGCTACAATCACAGATTGTAGTGGATTGTATCCTGAGCATTGTATACTGCTACAGTCACAGATTGTTGTGCATTGTATCCTGTTACAATCACAGATTGTATTGCATTGTATACTGCTACAATCACAGATTGTAGTGCATTGTATCCTGAGCATTGTATACTGCTACAGTCACAGATTGTTGTGCATTGTATCCTGTTACAATCACAGATTGTAGTGCATTGTATCCTGAGCATTGTATACTGCTACAGTCACAGATTGTTGTGCATTGTATCCTGTTAAAATCACAGATTGTATTGCATTGTATACTGCTACAATCACAGATTGTAGTGCATTGTATCCTGAGCATTGTATACTGCTACAATCACAGATTGTTGTGCATTGTTTCCTGTTACAATCACAGATTGTAGTGCATTGTATCCTGAGCATTGTATACTGCTACAGTCACAGATTGTTGTGCATTGTATCCTGTTACAATCACAGATTGTATTGCATTGTATACTGCTACAATCACAGATTGTAGTGCATTGTATCCTGAGCATTGTATACTGCTACAATCACAGATTGTTGTGCATTGTATCCTGTTACAATCACAGATTGTAGTGCATTGTATACTGCTACGATCACAGATTGTAGTGTATTGTATCCTGAGCATTGTATCCTGCTACAATCACAGATTGTTGTGCATTGTATCCTGTTACAATCACAGATTGTAGTGCATTGTATCCTGAGCATTGTATACTGCTACAGTCACAGATTGTTGTGCATTGTATCCTGTTACAATCACAGATTGTATTGCATTGTATACTGCTACAATCACAGATTGTAGTGCATTGTATCCTGAGCATTGTATCCTGTTACAATCACAGATTGTAGTGCATTGTATCCTGAGCATTGTATCCTGCTACAATCACAGATTGTTGTGCATTGTATCCTGAGCATTGTATCCTGCTACAATCACAGATTGTTGTGCATTGTATCCTGTTACAATCACAGATTGTAGTGCATTGTATCCTGAGCATTGTATCCTGCTACAATCACAGATTGTTGTGCATGGTATCCTGAGCATTGTATCCTGCTACAATCACAGATTGTTGTGCATTGTATCCTGTTACAATCACAGCAGATTGTTGTGCATTGTATCCTGTTACAATCACAGCAGATTGTTGTGCATTGTATCCTGTTACAATCACAGCAGATTGTTGTGCATTGTATCCTGATGTATCCTGTTACAATCACAGCAGATTGTTGTGCATTGTATCCTGAGCATTGTATCCTGCTACAATCACAGATTGTACTGCATTCTGTTAATCAGTTGTTGAGGTTGAAATCGTCCACACTCCAACAAGAATGTCCAGTTTTAAATTGAAAAGATGAATTAAACGTGGGTTGTGTGCCTTCTCTCAGGGCTGCCGGTGCAGATGACATCGTGCTGTCGAGCAATGAGATCAAACGGCTGGCTCTGCGCATCGAGGAGGAGCTGTTCAAAGAGTTTGGTGGCACAGGCAACAAGTACCGCGCCAAGTTCAGGTCTCTGCTCTTCAACATCAAGGACCAGAAGAACAAGGTGAGTTGTTGGTGTTGCCCATGCCTGAGAAACATTCACAATGTGGTGAATGTGTGTGTGTGTGTGTGTGTGTGTGTGTGTGTGTGTGTGTGTGTGTGTGTGTGTGTGCATGTGTGGTGTGTTTGTGTGTGTGTGTGTAGTTGTGTGTGTGTGTGTGTGGTTTGTGTGTGTTTTGTTTGTGTGTGTGTGTATGTGTGTGTGTGTTTGGTTTGTGTGTGTAGTGTGTGTGTGTGGGAGGGGTGTTTGTGTGTGTGTGTGTGTGTGTGGACACAGCTGTCAGTTTCCCCCACTTTCATCTCCTCTCAGCAGCTAATTATTTCATCCCATCCCAGCTCAGATGGGGCCAGCTAGTGCTATTTATAGCAGGAACTGACCACACTTGAACTAAGTAAAAGGAAGGGGCACGCTAAATGTAGCACTCTGGACTGAGTGATGTTGGATTTGTGTGCTGTGGACATTGTGTGAGAAAGACCATGTGTTTGTGCATGCATACACATATGGTGTGAAGTATAGAATGGAAGTACTTGTAGCATTTTCTAACAAATGCGCTATGGCAGTGGATGTCGATAGTTTATTTCACTAATTGTTGCTGCAGTGTGACTAATGTGTATCAACAATATCATTATTTTTCAGTTTGTACCAGATTTATAACTTCTACTACCCTGTGCTTCATGGATGTTGTTGTTTGTATCCAGGGCCTCTTCCGCAAGATTCTGACGCGAAAGATTCGAGCGTCTCATCTGGTGAAGATGTCAACAGAAGAGCTGGCGTCAAAAGAACTCTCCAAATGGCGCAAGATGGAAAATAAACATGTGAGTACATTGCCGTCTGTCTGTAGCTTCCTCATACAGATGAAACTCAAAGACGTTTATTTGCCAGTCTTTTTCTCCTGTCCTTCAGCAATAATCTTTGGTTCTTTTATTTAAAGGACTGATGTATTTGGTTAAGGTTGTTTCTGGACTTAGAACTGGTAAACTGTAGCTGTGATTAAAGTATATTCCTTTCTATTTTGTTGTTTTTATTCTTTCTTTTGATTTATCTGTTACTGTAAAAAAATATCTATATGGAAATGTGTGCATGTATGTGTAATTCTGTATGTATGTGTGCAGGCTTAAGCACCTGCGTATGTGCCTGTGTTTTCTGTGCCTACATGCCGTTATATATATTTATATGTTTGTGTGTGTGAATGTTCTTACACACTTGCGTATGTTGCTTTGTTGCAGACGTTGGACATGATAGAGCAGATAGAGAAGGAGGCCCTGAAAGAAGGGCAGCAGCACATCAGGAAGAAAACCCACAAAGGAGAGGTGGAGGTGGAGGAGGAGGACATGAGCACACTGGTGGTGAGTTAGCAGGGCTGCCTCTGTACCATTCCTCTCTGTGTGTGTTTTTATATGCAGCATGCCTGCTGTCCTAGAGGGAGCCGTGTTTGTTCCCCAGAAGCGTAATTTTTTACTTGAGTGTCCTGATGTTGACATCACTGTTATATCTGATGTTGACATAACTGTCATCTCTGATGTTGACATAACTGTCATCTCTGATATTGACATCACTGTCATCTCTGATGTTGACAGCACTGTTATCTCTGATGTTGACATATGGTTATCTCTGATGTTGATATCACATGTTTTCATGAGACTGGCCATGTTAGGTGCATTCAACTTGCTTCAGTTTGTGCAAGAAGGGTTCATTTACTGTCAGTAAGTCATTTTAAAACTAGTTCTGTACTGCAGATTCAAACCAGCAGAGGGATTGGCCTGTGACTGCTCCAGTCACTATGAAGTGAAAATGGTATGTTGAGATTGCCTTCAACTGTGACAAGCTCTTTGCGCAATAATTTCCTGCACCCTCCTTTAAAGGAACTCTTCCCCCTCTAAAGAAGAAAAAATCCTCTGAAGTCAGAGTATGTCTGCCCATGTGACAAGGTTCTTGAAAAGAGTCATACACACACCAACTTCTCATCCAGTGTGTACTGAGCAACATCCCAGAGATTGCCAGGTGGGATAAGTGAGTCAGAGAGTATATTGTTGGAGACCCCCCTGTCTCAAGAGGGTGTTAAGCTGGGGAATGATGTGCAACTACAAGGAAAGCTTGGTCACGGAGGTAGCGTGCCTTGCCTAGAAAGCAAAAAGTCTAGGTCGGAGTGTGCGGTTGGTTTGAATCCCATTCGGGCCCAAATTTTCCCCCCATCCATTAGACCCTGAATGGTGTTCAGGGTGCTAGTCTTTTGGATGAGACGATAAACCGAGGTCCTGTGTGTTAAACATCATTATTTAGCACATGTTAAAAGAACCCACGGCAATAAGTGGGTTGTCCCTGGCAAAATTCTGTAGAAAAAAGCCACTCCGATAGGGAAACAAATACAGTTTCAGGCAGGAAAAAAAAAAAAGGGTGGCGCTGCACTTGTGGCGACGTGCTCTCCATGGGGAGAGCAGCCCGAATTTCAAGCAGAGAAATCTACTGTGACATAAAGTGGTATGAAATAAAAATTTTAAAATAAAATAAAATAAAATAATCCTCATGCTTATGTGTGTGCTGGTGCAGACTCACATGGAGGAGCCCAAGAGCACGGTAGAGAGCAAGACGGAGGAGGAGGAGTCCTCGGTGATCGCTGACACCACAGACCAGCACCGCACCCACCTGTTTGACCTCAACTGTAAGATCTGCACCGGCAAAGTCCTGCCCCGGCCAGTGAGGACCCTGTACCCACAAAGTTGAAGGTGGGCTGGAGTATGTGTGTGTGGTGTTGGGGGAGGGGTGTGTGTGTGTGTGTGTGTGTGTGGAGTGTGGGTGTGAGTGAGTGAGTGAGTGTGTGTGTGTGTGTGTGTGTGTGTGTGTGTTGTGTGTGTTTGTGTGTGTATTTTGGGGGAGGGGTGTGTGGGTGTGAGTGTGTGTGTGTGGTGTGTGTGTGTGTGTGTGTGTGTGTGTGTGTAGGGGGAGGGATGTGTGGGTGTGAGAGTGTTCATTTTCAGTTCACTGTCCTTGATTGAACTTCATCAGTTAGCTTCTGTCCCTTCATTTTGTATATTTTTTTTATCTTGCCCTTTTCTGTCACCGTCTCCTGTAGATTCAGAGGATCTTGTGTCATGGCCTATTTTGTTTGCATCTATGTATGTGTACATGCTTTGTTGGCCTAGAAGTGATGGGCCAGCCTAGACAGGAAGAAGCACAGGTTTGAACCCTATTTGAACTCAGACTTTCTCCCATCCATTAGACTGTGAGTGGTGGTCTGGATGCTAGTCTTTCAGATCAGATGATAAACCAAGTGATCCATGTGTGCTACAGTCTTGGTGCCTATTTAAGACCCCAAGGCAACAAGGGAGGTGTTCCAGGAAAAATTCTATTAACAAAAAACACTATCATTGCGAAACAAGTACACTTGCTAACAGGAAAAAAAACATTTTTTAAGAAAAGGGTGACTCTGCTCTAGTGATGGTACGTTCTCTCTAGGGAGAACAGGGCTAATTTCCCTCAGAGAAATTATCGGCTTAAATGAATCCTCCCTCCCCCAAATCCGACCGGATTTGCTGGGTTTACACACAGTTTCCATCACGCAGCGACCTTTACCAAATCGCCACGCATGCTGAAGCAGTATCAGCCAGATGCGCAATACAATACAATACAATAGACAGACAACACAAACAATACAACACAATACAGTACAATACAATGCAGTACAATACAACACAACACAATACAATACAATACAATACTGATGTGTTCAGGTGGCACACCACGTGATGGAAGAGCCCAGAAGCAAGAAGTCCAGGGTGGGGAAGAAGAAAGAAGTGAAGATCAGCGACAACAATGAAGTGAAGTTTGTGGAGAGGAAGATGGAGGACACAGCAGTGGAGGACATCGCTATTCCCAGTGACCAGGAGCAGCAAGCAACAGCAACAACAACAGCAACAACAGCAGCAGCAGCAGCAGACAACGGCCATGAGCCCTGACACGGTGTCCACCCCGGGGTCATCTGCCACCTCTCCAGGCCCCTCCCTCCCTCCCCCCAGCCCTGCCTCCACCACCTCCCAGGGCCCCACCCTCACCACCACCAAAGGCCCCACCCTCACCTCCAAGGTCACAGTCAGGTAAGAGTCCTGTTTCTGTGTGTACAGCTGTCAGTGATGTGCGTAAATGATTGAGACAAGGTACAGGTGCTCCATAACCTGTGTGGTCATTTGGTAGCAGCATGTCAGAGACTTTGGTTTTTTCTAGGGGGAGGGTGGCATCTGTCTCCATTCTCTTGCTGCTTTACCGTCCTTGTTCTTAAACAGGGCAGGTACCCATTTACAGCTGGGTGAACTAGGGGGGGGACTGCACTGAAGCCAAGGCTTGATTAGACCGTTTTTTTGGCTTGATTGGACTAGTTTCCTGTTGATTCAAAGTAGGTGGCTAAAAACAGTTTTGTTTCTTGATAATGTGAGCATGTGATTATGATTTCTCTTTCTGTTCTTCAGCATGTTTAAACTCTGTGGTTAGTTGTCATGGTGGCAGTTTTTCTCTCGGATATTATGTAAAAATTCTCATGCAACACATGAATGCATAACAGGATGTGTATATGTACACTCAACATATGTGCACACACGCACGCATGCACGTACAAAAAAGAATATGACGAAGAAATAGGAAAAAAAAAAGAAGTACATTTCACAAAAATTCCTATCCCTTACATCCCAAGACTCAGAGCTACTGAAAAAGAAATATGTTTGGTCATACTAAGTGTCCACATTTGGTATTACAGTTTATCATGTGTACCTGTGTGTTTCCAGGTCTCCAGACTCGGTGCTGCAGTCAGGCCTGGACCCCAAACACAAGTACACCCCCTCAGGCCCCATGGTGTGGAAAGGCTTCCTGTCCATGCAGGACTTTGCCAAGTTCTTCACCTCCGCCTACAGGGTCTCTGGCCCTGCTGACAAACTGGTGAGTTGGCTGTTGGGGGTCACAGGTAAGGGGGAGGCAGGAGGTGGCCTGGTGGTTAGAGTGTTCATCTCATGATCCGATGGAAGGTAACTGGGGGGTGAAGGTTGATGTATGTCTCTGCTGAAGTGTCCATTTGAGGGATTTTTGTGCCCTGGAGTTCATATTGGTATCACTTCCATGTCCCAGAAAGTCTGGATGAGAGTGTAAATTGTGGTCTCATATGTAGACTCGCACATGGCATCTTGCACACACATTAAAACCCAGTGGGGGAAGTGATAGCCTTGAATGGGCATCTTTGTGGTAGCTTAAACCTGGGATTGATCCCGGGCCATCAGATCATAAGCACAGCATTCTAACCACCGGGTTATCCTGTCCCCTTTGCATCACTAAATCCCATTCCTCCTTTAGGAAGAGTAGGCAGTTTCATGTTGGTAGGAATAAATGACAAAAAAATGCATGCACACACCATCCCTGAAGTTAGAATGCAGCTACTTTAATGATGGGCAAACAGTCGTATGTGGAAAATCTCAGCATTGGTGAACCTCGGAGCACTAGCCTCGAAACATTTTTTTCATAGAAGAGTAGGCCAGCTGTGGCTTGGGGTATGGATGACCTGATTGCATCCAGCATGTCTCCTGCTGCCTGGAGAGAGATGGGCTTCACTAGATTCCAGTTGTCCAAGACATACTGTCCATGCTTTCAGTGTAGCATTCCAGCAACTCCTCACAGAGTTCAGGGACAAGTTTTGTCTAGTCTGCGTGGTAATTACTATCTTGTGAGACATTTTTGAGTCAGTTTATTGTAAAACAACCACAAAATGTATTTTAAAAAACACAAAAAAACAAACCCCAAACCTGTTTTGTGCAGGGTTTACCAGACACCCTGCAGATCTGTGGCCGCATAGGACCGGAGCAGATGTGGGACTATCTGGGCAAGATTCGGCAGGCGGGCTCCCGGGTAAGTGGTCTGTCTGTCTGTGTCTTTGTTTAGGTAGAGTGCCCAGTGACTGTTTAACCACTGGAGCTTTTGTCTTTCCATTTCAGTCTCTGCTTTTTGCGTTTGGAGAGTATGAAGATATAAAGTGTACATAAATGTGTGTATATGTGCATGCATGCACAAAAATGGAATGATGTTATGAGGGGGTGGTGGTTACTACATTGTTAGTTTTACAGCTATTCTGTCGCATATTGCTCTGCTGACACATTAATTACATGAAAAATTTAGATACCTGTGAGAATATATGTGTATGTAGAGCAGCCGTTTATGTGCAGTTTGCGAATAAAGACTCAGGGATTGATGCAGTTGAGCGCAGTTGTCGATCACATTATTCAAAATTTATGTTGAGTTGATCCTGTCATGTCAGGAAACTAATCATACAGCACCGTATATCCTGAGTCCTGTGTGGCAAGTTCAGGAATTCAGCTCTTAAAATTGGAAGTAAAACTTAAGGTCAGTTTATTTTAAAGTGAGGATGTGATCTGAAGGAGCAGAGGATTTAGTGGAGACTGAATCAGTTCAAAAAACAATGTTGAGGAAAGATGAAGAAGAAGGTATAAGCCAAATCATATATTGCAAAAATATTCAGCACCAATTCTTGTTTGACGAAATCTTCTTTCAAAAAAAGGACAGTGAAGTCATAATTAATCAGTTAATACCAGAATGCCCAACCATCCAAAGTTGTTTACCTGACAGTGTTGTCTTTTTCCAACAGGACATTTGCATCTTACGCTTCATTCCGGGCAGTGAGGATGAAAAGTCAGCCTATGTGCACCTTTACTCCTACCTGAGTGGTCGCAGTCGCTGTGGCGTGGTGGGCAACCCCCCCAAGTATGTGAAGGACCTGTACATCGTCCCCCTGGCTTCTCACAGCAACATCCCCCAGGTCCTGCTGCCGTTTGAAGGGCCAGGTAATGCCGGTGTCAGAATTATGGACACTAGCTTGGTGTTGGACCTTCCTCAGCTTAACCCTAGTAGTGCTGAATACGCTACAGAGGGTTGAGTGCTGCTGGCTGAATTAGTGGAGTTTTGGAAGCAGGGTGGCGTCAAACAACCCTTGATAATTATTTACCCTAGTGGCATGAGTTTGGCTGAATTAACATCAGCCAGTGTAGTTTTGAAGCAGGGTGGGGTCAAACAACCCTTGATAATTAATAACCCTGGTGGCACGAGTTTACAGCAGAGGGCTCCTTCCTGATGGCTGAATTAACATTGACTAGTGTTGTTTGGAAGCAGGGTGGGGTCAAACAACCCTAAATGATTATTGATGTGTACAGCTTAACTAAGTATGTAAAGTTATTCACCACTGGAAAGCGTAGATAACAAGCTTTCTTGCAAGTGTAATTATATATCAGTGTAATTTTCTAGCAATATATTCTGCTTATGATTATGAACCACCCCTATATTACTGTTATGCCGTCAGGGCCCTGGGCTGCTTTCAACATATTAAACTCAATTGTTTAGGTACAAATAGGTCATGAGTAGGTAATAGATCTGAATCTGCTTTTTAATTTTGGCAGTTGCCTGTGAAGACCTAAAAGAATGGTGGGTTTTGGTTGGGTTTTTTTAGTCCAAAGTTCAGTCAAGACCTGTTGGAATAGTTAATCTTGAACCGATGACTGTGAAGTAAGACTGTGTGCTGTCACCAGGTCTGGAAGGCAATCGCCCCCACATGCTGATCGGCATCGTGGTACGCCAAAAGCTGAAGCGACCCAGAGAGCCCTCTGAAAGCTCCACTCCAGGGAAGTCGCCTCACAGCATCGACAAAGCCACCGCCTCCTCTTCCTCCTCCTCCTCCGCTGTCAAGAAGGCGAAACCCACCAAGAAAGAACTGACAGAAGCTTACTCCCCTACGGCAGATGACGATGATGCGACGGGGTCAGCAGCACCCTACATCCCCACTCCCACTGTCAGCAAGGTCCGCGGTGCGTCATCCACGCCATCGTCA
The DNA here is from genome assembly GCA_030674155.1 of Stramonita haemastoma. Classification (NCBI taxonomy): domain Eukaryota; kingdom Metazoa; phylum Mollusca; class Gastropoda; order Neogastropoda; family Muricidae; genus Stramonita; species Stramonita haemastoma. The sequence goes on from CM060344.1 coordinate 17,375,261, forward strand.
ACATCGTCAACGCCATCCTCAGTGGCCTCACATGGCCAGTCCAAGGACAAATCCTCAGAGTCCTCTTCAATCTCTGCAGCCAAAGGGGTGTCTCCGGTTGAAGGTGAGACTGAAGATTCACTTTTCTGTATGGTGTTTTTTGTGGTACACTTTCACTCATGTCATTTTCCATTGTAGGCTGTCTACAGAAATAGCATGGTACACTTTCACACGTGACATTTTCCATCCCATTTTAGTTTATCTTCAGAAATAGCATGGAACACTTTCCATCCCATTTTAGTTTGTCTACAGAAATAGTATGGAACACTTTCACACATGTCATTTTCCATCTCATTTTAGTTTGTCTTCAGAAATAGCAAGGAACATTTTCCATCCCATTTTAGTTGTCTACAGAAATAGCATGGAACACTTTCACACATGTTATTTTCCATCCCATTTTAGTTTGTCTACAGAAATAGCATGGAACACTTTCACTTATGATATTTTCCATCCCATTTTAGTTTGTCTACAGAAATAGCATGGAACACTTTCACACATGTTATTTTCCATCCCATTTTAGTTTGTCTACAGAAATAGCATGGAACACTTTCACTTATGATATTTTCCATCCATTTTAGTTTGTCTACAGAAATAGCATGGTACACTTTAAACTATGATATTTTCCATCCCATTTTAGTTTGTCTACAGAAATAGCATGGTACACTTTCACTTATGATATTTTCCATCCCATTTTAGTTTGTCTACAGAAATAGCATGGTACACTTTCACTTATAAATTTTCCTTCCCATTTTAGTTTGTCTACAGAAATAGCATGTACACTTTCACTTATGATATTTTCCATCCCATTTTAGGTTGTCTACAGAAATAGCATGGAAAAATAGGCAGAAAATGTGGATGCATACAAATTGTGCAGAAGTAGGTCTCATGTGAATAAAAAACAAACAAACTTCTGTATCTCAGAGTTTGATTTTGTGATAGGCAAACAGCTTTCTCTAGGATCTGGTGCAGCTGTAGTAGGTCACTGGATAACCTGTATATACAAGGATAAAGCATGTGAAAATCAATGGATAAGTTGTATTCTGAGGGTAAAGCATGTGAAAGATAGTAAATAACTTATAATACAGGGTAGCATGGAAAGGCACATGAAACATCAAAGAATAACCTGTAAAATGAGAAGGCGTGAGTGTGAATATGGTCAGCTTAAAAAAAATCATCCCTCTTTTCTGTATGTGTTGCAGAACTTTAAACAGTGTTGATTTTGGTTTTGCAGATGTTGAGCCCTACTCCCCCAGCAAACCCGTGGTGGAGGATGAGGAAGACGCTCCTTACGACCCGGAAGATCTGCCAGACATGGTTGCAAAGTCCGGCAGTGACACCACCAAGAAAGCAGATGTGGCATCTTCATCATCATCATCATTAGGGGCAGCAGCAGTGGTGGTCAGTACCAAGGCCAGTGCAGAAGAAGTCAAAGCACCTGTCCCCATCACCCTCCCCATCTCCATCCCCATCTCCATCCCCACCACCAACACTGCGGCGGAAGTGAGCAGCGTGACAACATCGTCTGTGCCACAGGTCAGCAGTACGCCTGGGGTGAACATTGACAGCGTGATGCAGGAGATATCTGCCAGCACGGATCCCAAGAAGATCTCGTCACTGATGATGGCTGTGCTGGCCAAAGCCAAAGACCCCACAGAGCAGCAGCAGCTGATGGCCACCCTCACCAGCAAGGTGGGCCAGCAGAAGAAGCAGCAGCAGACGGAGAAACCCCCTGCTCTGGCAGACGCTGACCAGCCCAAGGCAGACTCTTCACTCCCTTCAACGTCTGTGTGGACACCACTTGTGACCTCTGCTGTTACTGCTGCTGTTGCTCCTGACGTCAGAGTCTCGGTGTCTTCCACCACAAAGGACTCGGTGAGTGCGTCTACCCCCGCCACAACGCTCTCGGTGTCGGCCGCTGTGAACATCATCTCCTCCATAATTCCAGGCATACAGACCACCGCCTCCACTGCAGCGTCCAAGACCACGCCCAGCGTCAGCTCCACCTCGTTTCCATCCTCCTCCTCAGCTCCGGCCCCGTCTTCCAAGGCCAGCGTGGTTGCGGAGGTGAGCAGCGGGACTGAGAGTAAGACCGCAGAGAGCGCCTCCAGGATCTCCTCCCTCACCCCCAACATGGACAACATGCCCCCGGCCCTGAAGGCGCTGATGGAGGACCTGAGAGGCAACACCCAGATGGTCAAAGCCGTCGACAAACGCACCGAGCGTGACCGCAGGGAACGGGAGAAGAAAGAGGCGGCGGAAGCAGAGAAGAAAGAGAGCGTGAAAGAAGTCGCGGGGAAAGAGAGCGAGTCCGTCATCCCTGGTCTGGGAGTAGGAGGAGGCAAAGGGGGATCGGAAACCGCCAGCATTCCTGGGTTGGGCGGGGCCAGGGACGAAATCGGCGAGCGGAGCACAGGGGCGGAGGTGTGTGTGGCAGGGGGTGTGGAGGACAAGGTGGTGGAGGAGGAGGTGAGCTCCTCCACGGACCCCCACCACAGAGACAGGCTCAGCCCTGCAGCCCCCGCAGTGGACATGCTGCAAGGGGACGTTGACCTTCGTATCCAGGGAGACGTGGACGCCCGCCTAGCGCTCGGCGCCGCCCCCCCCCATGTTCTCGATCAGGACGACCGCTTCCCCCACCTGCCTCCCCCGCCAGATCCCCTGCCACCCCCCCCTCCTCACAGCTTGGGCTACCCCCCTCCTCCCCCTTCCAGCTCCTATCTGCTGCCTTCACACCCCTCTGTCTTACCCCCCCACCCCTCACTGGAGGTGCCGGATATCGACCACCGCCGCCACGTTCCGCCGCCCGCCATGTTCCCCCCGAGGGTGGGTGTGACCCCCCCTGCCCCCTTCCGGCCCCCTGCGCAGCCCCCTCCCCCTGGCACTGAGGTGGTAGGAGAGGAGGACGTGGATATGCGCCACCCTCCCAAGAGGCCGGGCCCCCCGCACCTTGGGGAGCCTCCCTTTGAGAAGAGGGCTCGAGCAGAACCCCCGGGGCCTGCTCGTCTACCTCCTCCTCCTCTCCCCCCTCTCCCTCCCCAGCCTCCTCCCCCTCTTCCTCCTCTCCCCTCCACAGCCAGTGTGGATGGTGGGCCAGCAGGTTTGGAACCCCGGGACAGGGGAGACCACCCTCACCGACCCCCTCCCCATGACCCCTGGCCGCGAGGTCATGAGGAAAGTCACGACTACGACCATCGCCGTCACCATCATCATCATCATGACCATCACTCTGGCTATCCACACAGAGGCCCCCATCACAGTCATCACCACTCCCATTCTCCCTCCCCACCCAGCCGTTATCGCAGTGACAGGCACGACAGAGACGAGCGACATAGAAGGGATCGTCATTTCCACAGGGACAGGCGGTGAATGTTTAGCCATTCGTGTTCATGGTTTTGAGTCATGTGTCCTTTTCCACGCCTAACGCTAAGCAGGCAGTTGGTCCTTTTGCACAGTTCCTTTGACTGGCAGCATCCAGGACTTGTGCAGACTGATACTTGACTGAAAAGACTGAATCCAATGAAGTCAGTTTTTTTTGTTTTTTGGTGCAGTCTCCATGATGATTGGATAGGTGTTTTGAATTTGACCTAAAGCCTCAGATTCCTGAAGCTGAATTCACTGTCTATTGCTTTCTGTTTATCCTTTAACTTAAGACTTTTTTTTTTAAATTATTATTACCTGTCATGTTAGGCTATCTTTTTGCAAGTTTCGTTTTTAGATTTCTGTTTAGTTCAGTGTTGTGGGTTTTCTTTTTTTTTTCTTATTAGTTTTTGTGGAGGGTGGGGAGGTGTGTGGGAGGGGAAGGTGATGTTGAAGTTTCGGAGTGAAGTTTCAGAGTAATGTGCATGGTAACTGTTAACTGTGCATGAAACACTGACAGGATTTTTCACTGTGAAATGAAATGGTTGATGCTTTTTTGGGGGGTCGTTACTTTGTTAACACAAGTGGGATGCAAATCAGTACTCTGCTGCATGAAAGAAGTCCCATGTTTTGGGGATTTTGAAGAGATGGGACAGGTTTTACTACGGCCAAGAAAGACTTCTTAACAAATAAACACCTTGTAAGTTTCACTCTTTGTGTCAGTAAGTGTGTGTTTTGTGTGTGTGTGTGTGTGTGTGTGTGTGTGTGTGTGTGTGTGTGTTGTGTGTGTGTGTGTGTGTGTGTGTGTGTGTGTGTGTGTGTGAAAGGCAAGAGGGTGAGAGCATAGTATGCAGTGTCTACAGAATTGATGTTGAGTATATATATATCTATATGTGTTTTAGTGTGTATGCTGTTGCGTTTTGTCTGTGCATATATGGCTGACACAACAGCAAACTGGTAATTTGATAGGGAACTTGCGTATTAAATGACTATTCATCAGCAATGTATTATGAGCAAAAACAAATCCAGATATGCTTTTTTTTTGTATGGTGCCAAGAGAAAGTGCCATGCTCTTAACCAGAAACTCATGTATATGTGTTTAGTGTGTGTGTGTGTGTGTGTGTGCGTGCGTGTGCAGTGTGTGTGTGTGTTTTCAGTGTGTGTGTGTGTCTGTGTTTTCACCAGTCCCTGTGTGTATGTAGGTTTGTAAATTTTGTCATCTGTTCCTAGCGGCACACATGGCCTACTCTTTCGAAAAGCAGAACAGGATTTAATGTGTGTGCAAGAAGTTCTGCATGCGTCAGCATATGTGGCCTCGATTTATAGTCTTATCCAAGGGACTTTGGGGAGAGTGGAGTCTGCATTGATGTTAATTCCAAGTGAAAAATCCCCTTGAACGGGATTCAAACCGGGGTCATCAGATTTCGAGTGCAGTGTTCTAACCACTAGGCTATCCTGTTTCAGTGTGTATGTGTTTGTTTCAGTTTGTGTGTGTGTGTGTGTGCACGCATACTAATTATGAATCATAACTAGTCAGTATTGCTTTTAAAAAAAGTGAACAGTACCATGTTATTTGATTTCTATATAATTATGAAATTATTTGTTCATTATATGATCAACACTATCTGCATCTACATTTTTTTTTTTAAGTTCATTTTTATGCTAGAGATGATTCATAAAATGAAGGGTTGATATCAAATTTTATATTAGTAATTGGGTGAATTTTCTCAGACTGCCATTTTTGTCCCCTTTTCCTCAGGTGTTTATTATATTGGGGTTGGAGAAAAAAGCATGTGCGCGCACACACACACACACACACACACACACACACACACACACACACACACACACACACACACACACCGCAGATACACACAAGGCCAGGCACACACTCACACACACACACCACACCACAGATACCTGTGCGTGCACACACACACACACACACACACACACACACACACACACACACACACACACACACACACACACACACACACACACTCACTCAGTCACTCACTCACTCACACACACCACACACACACCACACACACACACCACCACACACACACACACACACACACACACACACACACACACACACACACACACTTTAGAGCCAAAACTTGATGCTTGTTACTTTGTATTTTAACGTTTTAATTTTAAACAGTATTTTACCATTCTAAACAAAAGTATAAAACTCCAAATCACTGATACTCTAGACACCTATTATCATTGTTGATATTTTGTATTTTAATTTGAGATTGAACAAGAAAAAAAATCTGAAAGAACTAGAAGTTGTATTAGAGTTGGCACTATGGATGGCTTATTTATGTAAAGATGTATCACAACAAATTGTAGGACCATGAAAACCTCATGGTTCTGAGATGATACTTCAGCTTATCATACTTACTACACTGAGGACCCTGGAGTGGTCAACAGATCTAGAGATACAAAATCAGGCAGCCCATAATTTAACCCTCAACACTGTTTGTTTGTTTTTTAATTGCTATGTCCTCACTATCAGTTGGTTGTATGGGAAAAACTCAACAAGCAAAATCTAACAGTAATAGATGTTCAGAGATAATAAACAGTTAAAAACAGCAATAGTGTGTTTTGTTTGACTTGAACTGTAAACATATATCTGCCAAGCAAAATTGTGTTGTTTGCTGTTTCAGCAACAAGTAGGAGAAGGTGCGTCTTCCTAAATCTATTGATGATTTTTGTGACTGGTTTCTTGCTCTGTGGTTTTTGTATTCCTGGATTACCTAATATTCCTTAGGTATCCAAATTCATTTCCAAAGGATCAAATTACCTATTATTCATGGGGTGATTTAGATTTTAGCCTTCCTTATGTTAATTTATTCTTAAAAGAAAAGAAACAGATTTTATTGTACTTAAGCTTGTATTCCTGTTGTAGTTTAAAATGAAATGGGTGAGCAGTTAGTTCATTGAGCAGGTCTTTGGAATGTTCTGGAAATCTCTAGAATGGACACACAAGAGTAGAGAGAATTTTAATCAGACAAATCAAACTATTCAGCCTGAAGAGAAAAAGAAATCTCAATTATTGATTTGAAAGGACAGTATCTGTATCTACTCCTGTTCATATGAAAACATTTATGATGAATCGCAGTACATGTGATGTGAAGAGATCTTACCTGTTCTTGAAGGACAAAGCAGTAAACCTAGCTTTCTACACCACAGTCACTTAGATGTTGAGCTCTGCAAAAATCGTAACTGGTGGTCAAAGTTAAGACTAAAAGCAGCTGGACTACTTAATTTTGTAAAATTCAGATTTTAAGTTTTTTGTTGCCTTAACAATTTACATTCTCAAAGTAAATTCTTGATATACACCTCCCCATTCCTTGTACTTTTCACTTTTTTCTGTGCAACCATCTCCCTAATTTTTTTCATTTCAGTTATATTGTTTGAAGGCCCAGAGAGGGTGCATTATATACTTCATACTTCTGAACTTTAATACAAGAGGTAAAAATTATGCTCTTCTTACTTTTAAATGCTCAAAAGTGTTAGGATGAAAATGACCCTTGTAATCTGAAAGAGTGAAAATATATCTACAAATAACTCATGTGAATGAAGCCTTTATAAAAATGTTTTAATACTTTTTTGATAGTATATCTTCTATGTATGACAGAAAAAAAATGGGATGAAAATGGTGGTTTCCTGCAGTCAAGTGATCACATAGTCTCACCAGCTGTCAACTCCTTCATAGTCTTTTAAGCCAGCAAGAACAAGGGAATGAAAGTAAGTTTGTTTTTAAAACGTCTGTTGTAAAATAAATTTTACAGTTACTCAGTCTAGATTGATCAAAAGACGGGAACAGAGTTGACAGCTGATGTGAAGGAGCACAACACTGTCAGGATATTTTTGGTTCCAATATCAACAATGGCAGGAAGGTGGCAGGATGGTTAAGACGTTCGCCTACCAATAAGTAAACCGTGAGGTTCTGGGTTCATACCCAGCCTCGCCCTTTCTTCCCAGTCTGACGAAAAATCAAACTGAATGTCAAAGTCATTCTGATGAGACTATAAACCAAGGCCCCGTGTGTGAATGCACGCAGAACATCTTGCGCACACGTTAAAACCCTGTTCTGCCTTTCGGAAGAGCAGGCCATCGTGTGCTGGTAGGAGCGGATGACAAAATTATTTTTTAAAAACCAGCATGCACACAGGTGTTGTGTTTAGACACCATCCCTGTGGAAAAAAAAAAATGGGTAGGCACTGCACTTGTGGCAACACACTCTCCCTGGGGAGAGCAGCCCGAATTTCATGCAGAGAAATCTGCTGTTACATAAAGTGGTATAAAAAAAAAATTTTTTTTAATATAAACAATGGCAGAGACAGTTCAGTCTTGTCAAGAAAGGAGAAGCTGATGGTCACAGATGGGTTAACTGTAGCATAGTAACATTCATGGTGTAACAATGATGGCGAGAGAGAATGAAAGTAACAGTTTTATTAAACCTCTCAGCATTAGGGAAAATTGGTATTTGTAATGTTTGTTAAAGTTTGATATTTCATACCTGTACCATTATTCAAGCTGATTAAAGTTGTGTTCAGAAAATTTTAAGATTGCTCTATAAAGTCTAGGACTGTGTGTGTGTATGTGCATGTGTTTCCATGTGCTTGAATGTGGCTATGCTGGAATGCAAGCATGAGTGTGTCTGTATGTGTGTTTGTCTCTGTGAATGTTTGTAATTTCGTTTGTGTAGGCATGCAAGCATGTGTGTACCAGCGTGGTTGTTGAAAAAACCCAAAAAAAACCAAAACCCAGGACACAAATAGTGGAGACATACATACATCTTGCCTAACAAAACAAACCCTCTCTTGCAGTGCCCACAGGTAAAAGAATTGAAGAGAGATCATGCCTCAATTACATGACCAACTATACTGATCTCCCTTTGTGTTTAACAAGTTATGACTATTTTCACTCTCTGTCCTTCACTGTGACATGGCAGTATACCGAAAGGTAACATATTCCACTTTGGAACAACAAATGCAAATGGCACACAAGCAGATTAGGTGGGGGGTCCTGTGATTATTGGTGGCCTGTGTCTCTGGTAAGACAAGAAACATTGAAACCAGTGCAAAGAGGGTGAAAATAGTCATAACTTGTTAAACACAAGGAAGATCAGAATAGTTGGTCATGTAGCCATAAATGAAGAAATCACACACACACACACACACACACACACACACACACACACACACACACATATATATATGTATATACATATATATATATATATATATAACGCATTTCAAATGCATGCATATTGTACTTGGTAATAACTCTTCATAGAGTGATTAAAATTGACTTGACTTTGGTGTGACTTTAATACAGAAGTCAACACTGCTTCCTCCCTTGCAAACTGTACTCGGCTTACTGCAATTCACAAGTGTGTCAATAAATCATGCCTGCTGCACTGTTTAGGTCATCCATCATACCACCTGTGGATCCTTTCTAACTGACAGTGCATCTCTAACGGTGGGAAGCTAACTGACTGTATCTCATAGAGACCCAGTGTTGGTAGTTCCTTTCTAATCACTGGACAACAGGTCATTGGCAGCATTCAAGCACTCTTATACTACCTGTATGCAGAGATTCCTGCTCACACGTTTTAGGTGAAAACACAAGGGTAGTTTTTTCTCTCTCATTTCTGTAAAGAGAAAATTGTCATCAGAGTGGCATGGCAGGCAATGTGGTCTTACTCATTGGCTTTAAAAGCAAATGGATGCATATAGAAGGATTCACAGTGCCTCTTACCAATTCCATCTGATACCAATACTTTATCAACTCAGTAAACAAATTCATGTTAGTTATAAACCATTTATAAGAAAAAGAGAAATATTTAACATAGCAAAAAAAGTTCTTTCACTCTCTGAAGAGTTGGAACATGTCACTGAAATTTTCAGGCTGTCTAGTCTCTGAAGCAATTTAAACTGGGCAGAGTTCATTCCCTCTCAAGTGCATGCTGAGTGTCTTACATCGCTGTATAATCCAACTGTATGCATGAATGAAGTACAGGATCTGTAATGTGCATATTTGGTCTTCTGCATGCCATGAAGGAGTTTGAGGCACTGGCATGCCTGCACTTCAAGTTGACCTGAGATATATAAATCTCCAGCCTTAATCCACCAGATGCCACTGCTGAGATTTAAACCTGCAACACCATGGACCCCAGGGATAGGTATCAAATCCTCTATCCATTACCAAAAACATCTGTCCTCATTGAAAGTGTTAAAACTTGTGATGTGACGATCTGTGGACACAGATTAAAGTCCGTATCCCATCAGATATAAAAGAAAAAGTAAAGGTGTCCCATAAGCTAGTTGGTCATAGGGAAGTGAGGCATCAGAGACCTCTGCTTCTCTAGGGGCCAGCATGTTGAGGGTGGCATCCATCTCCCCTCCCTTGCTGCTTTACCTTTCCTGACCCTAAAGAGGGCAGGTACTCATTTACAGCTGGGGGGACTGTGCTAAAGCCAAGACGCACAATCGGTCACCCATCCGACTGGTAACCAGGCTCGACTCTGCTTAACTTGACTGGGGGAAAGCGAGTGCTCTGACCACTTTGCTATCCCACTCCTTAAGAGAATAAGTAAAAGTAAAAATAAAGATGTCCAAGGGAATTAAGATTTTCTCAGGAGCCCCTAGCTAAGTTAACAGTGTAACCGACCCCATTCTCCCGGAAGTCTTTTTAGTAGGATTATGGGTTGAGCCAGGTCATATGTGCAAACATCCCCGAAGTTGGAATGCAGCTACCTTAATGGTGGGTAAAAATGGTTGCATACACAAAATCACACCTCTGGTGAACCTTTGAGCTCTAGCTGAGAGGGAAAAAGTGCAAATGCATGCAGAACTGAACAACACACATACAAACACACACTTACACACACACACACACACACACACACCACACACACACACACACACACAGCAATGGTCCCACTTGAGAGGGATGAGTTTTACTGGGTTTGAATTTCCTGTGACACACCACATGATACAAACGAAAAGAGAAAGCAAACTCGGTGTAGATTGAATGATTATACCTCTGGCAGACACCTTTAAAGCATTTGTAGTAGAAACATCCTTACCATTGCCATGTAGACTGTAAAATCTGTCACCTAGGCAGGAAAATGAAAACAATCTTTCTTTCATCCAGTAGACCTTTAAAAAAGCAAATACTCAATATATGTATATAAAATATGCAAATATAATTTTTTAAAAATATGCAAATATAAAGGCAAAGTAAATCACAACTGCCCCCCCCCCCCCAAACCCCCCCCCCAAAAAAAAAAAACACAATAAAAACAAACAACAACAAACAAACAAAACAACAACAACAACAAAAAACCACCACAATATAGTGTTGGCAAAACATCACAAAATATTTTTTGGGAAAAAAGAAAGACTTGTGTGTGTGTGTGTGTGTGTGTGTGTGTGTGTGTGTGTGTGAGAGAGAGAGAGAGAGAGAGAGAGAGAGAGAGAGAGAGAGAGAAGAGAGAGAGCTCTTGTGTTACTGTATTTGGCTCCATATGCAGCAAAACGACGTTGCCTATGAGGACAGATAACTCTGAGCAACAAACTTGCGTGGCATAAACAAGAGAGCAAAACGATGGACTTTTGGATTAACTATATCTTATAGAAGAGGTAAATATTTTGTCCCTGTCCATGCAAAGAATGCAGTCATGTTTGCTTTCCTTCGCATTAGGCAGTTATCTTGCTCTACGTTCAGCGTTATACGACTGATCAGCGATCAGATAAAAATTAAGCAGACGACACTTACAACACTAACGGTGATAATTCCTGACACTGACAGATTCCCACCCCGTACACACTCCACATAGGCACATAATTAATCAAATTGTGATATGCCTGATTTACTAAAGTGTAGGTAGGCCTACTAATGTAAGCCTAGGATAGGCTTAAGGCAGTCCCTTCCCTCTTCTTGCTGTCTGTCAATCTGTCTTTTCAAGCTTCATCCTCCAACTTCTCCAACATTTTCATAGGTCCTAGGCCTATTGATGAATTCATCAATGATTCAGCGATGTATAGTTAACTAAATCTCTTAATTAAAAAAAAATACATAGAGATTGATAGGCTGTCTTTTAATGACAGCATTTTCAGCATCCTTGAGTATTTGAGCCAAATGTAGCCTAACTTGACTCCCTTTCTGGCTCCAGGATGAGCTTTTGTCAGAGGTTCAGCAGTGACTGTAGGTTGACCCCCCCCCCCCCCCCCCCGCTGGTACTTTACAGTGAGACACTTTTCACAATTTAGAAGTGTCAATGGCATTTAGTGATTCACAAGAATATATGATATTCCTCTGGCCTTTTTAAACTGCCATCAAAAGATGATGATAAAAAGAGAAAGAAAATGTGCTTAAAATATATGTTGCACAAAAAACCCAAATGTAAAAACTTGTAGTACTAAATAGGTGAAAATAAACACCTAATGAATATTTTTGTCTTATGTTTGGGAACCTATTAAAATGCAAGGGAGGTCATAAGGTTTGTACCCAGCCAAGTGGTCAGTGTTAGCACTTAGCTAGATGATAACCCAAACACTCACCACACACACACACACACCACACACACCACACACACACACACTGATATATATATATATATATATATATATATATATATATATATATATATATAATAATATATATATATATATATATATATATATAAGTGATAGCACAGGCAAGAGAAGTTAGGAAAAAATCATAAATGGCCTACACTTGGATGATCTACAAGAGATGTAATACCCCACTTGACCACATGAAGTATTTGTGAGGAAATAGTAGTGAGGGAAACAAGTGCAGGTAACCACTTACAACTTCTCCATCATTTTGAAAATGATTTTTCAAAAATTCAACCCCCCTCCCCTCCTAAAACCCCCAAACCTATAGAAAGTAATATCTTTCAATAACAGCATTTTAGGCATTTTTTGTTGTTGTTGTTGTGCATTCCCCAGCTTAACACTCTGCTCTGGGGGGTCACCCAGAATATGCTTTCTGACTCACCCATCCCACAAAATCACTGTGAGATTGAAATTGCACACTGAATGAGAAGTTTATGTGTATGACTGTTGTCAAGTACCTTGCCATGTAGGCAGCCATACTCTGGCTTCATAGCATTTTTTCTCCTTTAAAGGAGAGCGCAAATTGTTATGATAAGAACTTGTCATGGCTGAAAAAAAAAACACACCCCAAAACTCACAAAAAACCAAACAACTTGTCATAGCTGAAGGCAGTCACAACATTTTACATCATAACATTTTAGTGAAGGCCTTGGGAATTAGCTGACATCAATAACTGACAAAGCTTTTGACCTGGGCCGGGCATTTTTGACTAAGAACCATGCCTTTGACTCCAGTTTTGGCTCCTGGATGAACCTTTGTCAGAGGTCCCGGCGGTGATTGAAGCATCACCATCGGTGGTACCTTACAGTGAGACACTTAGCAAAATATCAGAATTTAGAAAAGTCTGTGGCATTCACAAGAATATTTGAATTCCCAGGGCCTTTTTAAACCGCCTTTGAAAAACAATGATAAAAAGAGAAAGAAAATGTGCTTAAAATATATGATGTCATTTAGTGATTTAATTTTGTCATTTTTTTATAGCAAGAACAAACTGTATTTGGCTTATAATTACTGATTATTTGACTTAAGTTACTAATGATTGATTTTTCTTTTGTGCAAGATTATAGTGTGTGTGTGTGTGTGTGCGTGTGTGCATGCGTGCATGTGTGTGCATGCGTGTGTGCGTGTGTGTGTGTGCATGTGTGTGTTTTAGCCATGTTTAAGCTAGAGTCCTACGTGACCCCCTGGCTGCTGGGGTACCTGGACAAGTATGTCAAGCTGCGTCCAGAGGACCTGCAGCTCAGCCTGTGGGGTGGAGATGCTGTGCTGTACAACCTTGACCTCCGCCTGGACGTCCTGCAGAAGGTGATGCATCTGCCCATTGTCTTCAAGAGCGGCCACATCCACGAACTTCGCCTCCATGTCCCCTGGACCAAACTAGGATCCGAACCCATGGTGATCACCATCAACACCGTGGAATGTATCGTCAAGGTCAGGGACTTTTCTGATGCATCCAGTTCTGCATCCACTGCTTCCATGGGCAGAACACCATCAGCGAGCAGTCGTCGACGGAAACTGAAACGACAGGCGACAGAAGACCTGCCTCCGGGCTACTTGCAGAGCATTCTGAACAGAGTAATGAACAATGTGACGTTCATCGTCAACAACATGATTCTCAAATTTGTGGAGGATGACATCGTCCTGTCAGTGAATGTGAAGTCGGCAGAATGCTACAGCTGCGATGGCAGTTGGAACAGGGCTTTTGTGGACATCACCCCAGAAGACCTGGCCTTGCGAAGGATGGTCCATTTCTCTGACCTGACCGTGTGCCTCGACAAAACCAATGCAGATGGTCATATTGAAAATTACCAGGAGCCCATGCTGTACCGCTGCTTTCTGACGTGCCGACTGCACATGTTGTATGAAAGCATTCACGCAAAAATGCCCTTTCAGACCAAGCTGAACGTACTGTGCGAGAAACTGGATGGCCTGATCTCCGATACCCAGCTGCCCATGTTTCTACGACTGATAGAACTGTGTTTAGCCCTGTACTATGGATACCTGGACGTGGCACCCCCACCTGCTCAGGAAGGGGACAGCACAACGACCAGTCCTCTTGAAGAATCCAGTCTTTCTCTGACAGGTAATTTTCCTCTCTTTGAAGTAAGTTAAAGTTAAAGTCTGTCCCGAGCCATAAGGCTCATCAGGCCGGTGCTTATCCCGGTTTCTGTGGCGTTAAGTGACTGAGAGTCATAGACTCCCCCCTGGATAGGACGCCAGTCTATCGCAGGGTTAACCCCCAACACAAGGTTGGTACCCCTTTTACACCTGGGTGGGGTGAGAAAATAGCCGTAAAGTGCCTTTTCCAAGGGCACAACGGAATAGCTGGGATCGAACCTCTCTTTGAAGTACTTAAACTCAATTAGGACTGCAAGGTTGTTGTTTTTTTCTCCAGTTTTAAGGATTTTTAAAAATCTTTTTAGGGCTAAAATCATTTTACAGAGCGAGCGAGTTGTGCTTGGTCATTTTTTTGTATTGTTGTCCATTTTGTAAAATTCTGTATCTCAAGATTCAAGACAATTTATCGTTTCAAGTAAAGAAATTCTGACTTGTGCTGTGCACTGCAAACAAGTCAGTAACGCATTAAAACAAACATTGAAACAACAATCACAAAACTAAGAGTAAGACACTAATGTCAATTTGTCTGTTGCATGTAGCAGCGTACATGTAGAGATAACACTGCAGAATTGAGCTTTGATCATTGTTTTACACTTAAAAAAGCTTCAACTTTGCATTCAACTTGTTATCATTCATTCATGTGCTTATTTGATATCAGATGAAGGAGAGAGGGAGGAGGATGAGGAGGATGGAGAGGACAAGGGGTGGATGGAGTGGATGTGGTCCATGGTTCCTCAGATTCTGCCAGAGGAGGAGGAAGAGGAGGGGGGTTACCATAGGAACAAGCTGGAGAACAAGGCGCCCATCCTTTCCATTGGCTTCTACATCCAACAGGCCTCCCTCACGTTCAAGGTGATGTCCAACATTTCTGACAGTTAAAAGGGAGGGAGGGAGGAAACATTTATTGACACCAAAATGGTCTATCCAAAATTTGTGTTATCACAGGTAATGGAACTGGAATAAAAACAACAAAAACAAGGGAAGAACAGGCAAAAAGCTGTTCAATTACAACAATTTTGTTATCACAGGTAGCAAAACTGCCGAAAGACAATAATTATAAAAGGGAGGGGTTGGAAATCCAGTCAGTTCTAGCAATTTGTCACATAAGAACTGCAAAAATATAAGAATAAGAGAGGAGGGAAGGGGCAGAAGTTTAATTCATTCTAACAATTTTGTCAGGTGACAGAACTGCAGAAAGACTAAGAGAAGAGGGAAGGGGCAGAAGTTAATTCATTCTAACACTTTCATCATCGCAGGTGACAGAACTGCAGAAAGACAAGAGAGGAGGGAGGGGGCAGAAGTTCACCTATCACCCCTTCTTGGTGCTGGAGGCCACGGGTATAGGGCTGGAAATTCTGGTGCAAGGCCTCACATTCCTCAACATCCAGTGTGGCATCGGACACATCACCCTGGCCTCTGTCGGCCCCTGTATCTGTGGCCATTTCTGCTGACAGTGCTGCGCAGGTGAAGTGTGTGTGTGTGTGTGTGTGTGTGTGTGTGTGTGTGTGTGTGTGTGTGTGTGTGTGTGTGTGTGTGTGTGTGTGTGTTGTGTTTGTGGTGTGTATCTTCCAATCCACCTAAACTTATGTTATGTCTGGAGCCATCATAGACAAATAGATAGCTGCTGAGATTTGAATCCAAGACTTGCCAGACCCACAGAACTGAAGTCAAATGGTCTTAACCCTCAGCTTAAGCATCTGTCTGTTTACTTTTAAAAAAAAAAAATCTGGACTTTGTTGATTATTAAATCCATGTCTTTACCTATACCCAACAGTATATATCAATATTGCATTTATAGTTTGCTCTTTTTGACTGATGAGCTTGTAGTGTATGTCAAGTAAACCTTGTTCATCTGTTCATTCTTTCTTTCATTCATTCATTGACTGATGATGGGCTTGTAGCTTATGTCAAGTAAACCTTGTTATCTGTTCATTCTTTCTTTCATTATTCATTTCATTCATCTCATTGACTGATGGGCTTGTAGCTATGTCAAGTTAACCTTGTTCATCTGTTCATTCTTTTTTCTTTCATTCATTCATTGACTGATGGGCTTGTAGCTTATGTCAAGTAAACCTTGTTCATTCATTCATTCATTCATTCATTCATTCATTCATCATCATCATCCTATATGTATCCATCCACATATACCTTTCATTCATTCATTCATTCATTCATTCATTCTTTAATTCGTTCATTCTGTGCTTTTGTAGGAAGGGAAGATTTTACGCTGCGGAGCAGAAAACCGGGATGGGGACCTGTCTATGACTGGGGTTCGCTGTCGATCCAGCTGCCCCAGAACCGAGGCCAGGTGGCTCATTATGTGGTGGACAGGGAAGAACACCTGCGAGTGTACACAGAGCAGAACAGTCAGCAGAGGTTTTCTGCTTTTTGGCTGGACTACCTCAGCACCTGGTCTTACCTCAGTCCTCTTACTGTGAGTAGTGGTGGTGATGTTGTGTGTGTGTGTGTGTGTTGGAGAGTGGATGGTTGTTGTGTGTGTGTGTTGTGTGTTGTGTTGTATGTGTGTGTTTGTGTTTGGTGTGTGTGATGTGTGTGTGGTGTGTGTGTGTGTGTGTGTTGTGTGTGTGTGTGTGTTGTGTTGTTGTTGGGGAGAAAGGGGATGTGTGTGTGTGTGTGTGTGTGTTTGTGTGTGTGTGTTGTGTGTGTGTGTGTGAGGGTGTGTTGTGTGTGTGTGTGTGTGTGTGTGTGTGTGTGTGTGTGTGTGTGTGTGTGTGTGTGTGTTGTTGTTGTTGTTGTTGTTGTTGTCTTCAATTTTACATCTGTTCACTTGTAGCAATGTGTGTGTGTGTGTGTGTGTGTGTGTGTGTGTGTGTGTGTGTGTGTGTGTGTGTGTGTGTGTGTGCATGCGTGCGTTTGTGCGTGCGTGTGTGCGTGCGTGTGTGAAAAAGAGAGAAAGAGTGATTGAAGATTGTGTGTGTATTCATGTATGTCTTCATGTGCATTTGTGAGAGTATGCATATATGCACTCATGCTTATGCACACATCCCTTTATGTGGGAAATTGAGTGTTTATGCAGTCAGTGTATAGTCTCATCAGGAGGACATTAAGGAGAATTGAGTCAGTTACAGTCTCTTTTTTGTTTTGTTTTTTGGTGGGTTTTAAAAAAAATTTTTTTAGTCAGTTCCATTCTCAAATCAAAGGGCAGAATCCTATTGGAGGGACGGGACGGGACACCTCAGAGCAGATACTCAAGCCATCACCCCTCAATTGCCATCAGATCATGAGTGAGTTGTTGTTGTTGGGCATTCCCTAGTCCATTATCCCGGAGGTCACCCAGAATGTGCACTCTGTCTCAGTCATCCCACCTGAGAATCACCGTGAGACCTTTAGTACACACTTAGATGAGAAGTTCGCGAGTATGATTGCTTTCAAGTATCTCTCTCACCATATAGGCAGCCATACTCTGGTTTCGTAGGATAGATCATGAATTTTGATATTCTAACCGTCAGTGGTACTGTGTATTTAATTGCAGCTGGGAGCCAGTCGTCAGACAGCGATTTTGGAGACAGCTCATTGTTCCAGCAAGAAGCGTCGACATGTCGCTTTGTCTTCGGTCCGAGTCTGGTTCAGCTGATGTCGTCCTCTGTGCACAGAATTCACAAGATGCTATGCTGCATGTGGAGCCACCACTACGAGCCCTACAAAAAACAGCAGGAAAGTAAGTTCTGATTGGGAAAAATGTGAACAGTTGACAACTGTTTGATTTGTAACGACAGTACGGAGCCATTGGAATGTTTAATCAAACTACTGCATCTCTTTCTCACACGTGTAGACATACATGCACGCACACACGCATGCATGCACACACGCACGCAATGCATGCACATACACACACACACCACACACACACACACACCACACACACACACACACACACACAACACACAGCACATGCATACACACACACACACACATTCACACACAACACGCACACACACCCAAACACACACACACACACACCCCCCCATGCACACACACACACACACACACACATTCACACAGACACACAGACACACAGACACACACACACACACACACACACACACACACACACACACACTCACACACACACACACACACACACACACACACACACACACACACACACACACATTCACACACACTCACACAGGTTGTTATGCTGTAAACAAAATCTCAACACATTAGATTGTAAAACATAACAAAAGCTCAATAAAGGTATTGTCTCTCAGCTTAAACCAATAACTGACCAAGCATTTGGCCTGGGCCCACTCAAAATATATCACTGTCTATCCCTGAAGTTGAAATAGTGGGGAGAAAAAAATTTCATTTGCGAACATCTCACTACTGGTGAAATTTGGAGCTCTAGCCGAGGGATTAACCCCCCCCCCCCCCCTAAAAAAAACAGCATCATATATTCTCTCTCTCTCTCTCTCTCTCTCTCTCTCTCTCTCTCTCTCTCTCTCTCTCTCTCTCTCTGTATATACATACATGTATATTTATCTCTGTATATGGTAACGTTCTGGTGGCTCCTGCGATGGTACTGGAACCATTCGTATCTGTCATTGCCTTTCCAATGGATCATTCCAGTGGCGTTGAGAGGGGGGGTCTGCTGCATGGGTAACAGCTTGCCCTCCATACTTACTTACCCAGGCTTTGCGCTCTAAAGACTAGAGCGCAACTCCATAGTCTTCCAAGACTGATGGGTGCCAACTACTACTACTACTACTATATTTATCAGATCTGACCAGTGTGTCCAACTTTCAGAGAAAGACCCTGGGGAACGAGTGCAGCTGACCGAAGCCCAGCTGGCGGGGCTAGAGGAGTGTATCCCAACATGCTCCTACCATGTGACCTTGCTGCGACCAACCGTCGTGCTGACGGCAGCCTCCCATCCCGTGTGCAACGTGGCCACCAAAGTCTACTCCACTCACTCCTCCAGACGCAGCAAGAGCAAGGTTGTTTCTTACTTTATTTTATTTTTATTGTATACCACTTTATGTCACAGCAGATTTCTCTGCATGAAATTCGGGCTGTTCTCCCTAGGGAGAGTGCGTGGCCACAAGTGCAGTGCTTACCCTTTTTTTTTTTTTTTTTTTTTTTATATATACAGCCCTGAGCTGCCCTGGGGACTCCAACTCCCCTGGCTGCAGGTCTGCTGTCTCTCTCTTTGTTGATCTGTGCTTGATGATTTTAACCCTCTGAAATTCTGTATTAGTTTGATCATGTGTAATGTAGATGTGAGATTTACCTATATTTGTAGGATTATAATTTTTGATGATATTTCTGCTTGGATGAAATTCGTCATAGTGTTAATCAATAGTTTTGTCTAATTTTAGGAATTCTGAAATATGTCAAATGAATCTTTCTTTTAATTGCCTGTAACATTGAATAATAAAATATTTTAAACAATTTAAAAACTGGATGAAAACAGGATTTTGTGACACTTCAAAACTAAGCAAAATATAAGCTCGTAGCTCAAGCAAAAAAAAATTTATTTTACAAACGAATAACAAATCTGTCGAAACTAATTTGTGAACCAACGTTTGCAGTCCCCGCCAGCGACAGAGGGTGCGCAGGAGGAAATGGTGGAGCTGTGGGTATCGGCAGAGCGGTTTGACCTGCAGATGGTGTCACCCATGTACCCGGGTCGTCTGGTGAAGCTGGTCAGCAACATTGCGGGTCCCTCCAGCAACCTCATGTACCACTGCCACTCCCACACACAGCTCAAGGTGCTCTGCTCTGTGTGTTCTTGTTGTGGTGTTCTTGTTCCGCTTTTCGTAAGAGTAGGCCATCGTGTGCCGGTGGGAACAGGTGACATTTACAAAACTGCATACACACGGGGAGTGGATGTAAAAAAAAGCACAAGAGTGCTTATTCCATTTTCCTCGCTATAAAAGAAGAAATAAATAATAATAAATAATAATATTGGTGTTGTTTTTTTGCTGTTGTTTTTGTGGTGATATTGTTGTTTTGGCTCCTGTTCTTGTGGTGATATTGTTGTTGTTGTTTTTGCTACTGTTCTTGTTGTTGTGATGTTGTTGTTGTTTTTTGCTGCTGTTCTTGTTGTGGTGATATTGTTGTTGTTGTTTTTTGCTGCTGTTCTTGTTGTGGTGATATTGTTGTTGTTGTTTTTTGCTGCTGTTCTTGTTGTTGTGATGTTGTTGTCATTTTTTTGCTGCTGTTCTTGTTGTGGTGATATTGTTGTTGTTTTTTGCTGCTGTTCTTGTTGTGGTGATATTGTTGTTGTTTTTTGCTGCTGTTCTTGTTTTGGTGATATTGTTGTTGTTGTTTTTGCTGCTGTTCTTGTTGTGGGGATGTCGTTGTTGTTTTTTGCTGCTGTTCTTGTTGTGGTGATATTGTTGTTTTTTGCTGCTGTTCTTGTTGTGGTGATATTGTTGTTGTTTTTTGCTGCTGTTCTTGTTGTGGTGATATTGTTGTTGTTTTTGCTGCTGTTCTTGTTGTGGTGATATTGTTGTTGTTTTTTGCTGCTGTTCTTGTTGTGGTGATATTGTTTTTGTTTTTTTGCTGCTGTTCTTGTTGTGGTGATATTGTTGTTGTTTTTTGCTGCTGTTCTTGTTGTGGTGATTTTGTTGTTGTTTTTTGCTGCTGTTCTTGTTGTGGTGATATTGTTGTTGTTTTTTGCTGCTGTTCTTGTTGTGGTGATATTGTTGTTGTTGGTTTTTGCTGCTGTTCTTGTTGTGGTGATGTTGTTGTTGTTGTTTTTGCTGCTGTTCTTGTTGTGGTGATATTGTTGTTTGTACTGCTGTTCTTGTTGTGGTGATATTGTTGTTGGTTTTTGCTGCTGTTCTTGTTGTGGTGATATTGTTGTTGTTGTTTTTTGCTGCTGTTCTTGTTGTGGTGATATTGTTGTTTGTACTGCTGTTCTTGTTGTGGTGATATTGTTGTTTGTACTGCTGTTCTTGTTGTGGTGATATTGTTGTTGGTTTTTGCTGCTGTTCTTGTTGTGGTGATATTGTTGTTGTTGGTTTGTACTGCTGTTCTTGTTGTTCATGATGATAGAAATGGTATCCCCAAAGGCGGAATGGGACTACTTTCAGTTTGGACAAAAATAGTCGTGTATGCAAAATCTCATAATTGGTGAACCTTGGAGCTCTAGCCGAGTGGTGAAAAAAAGGTGCTTGATGTTGCTGTTGTTGTTATTATTGTTGTTACTGATGTTGTTTGCGGAGATAGTGTTCTTCCTGGTGGTGGTGGTGGTGGTAATGTTGTTGCTTCTAGAATCTAGCCACCACGGAGCCACCTGTTTTAGGGGGTTTTACCATGGCGTTAACATCATGACTCCACTCCCCCAATAGTCCTCTAGACGAGACTGTAAACTGAGGCCTTGTGTGCAAACGCATGCAGAGCATCTTACGCACAAATTAAAAACCTGTTCTGCCTTTTGAAAGAGAAGGCCATTTCATGCCAGTAGGAATGGATGACAAAATTGTAAAAAGAAAGTGCATGCAGACAAGTGTTATGTTTAGACACCATCCCCAAAGTCGGAATGCAGTTACCTAAATGATGGAGAAAAAGAAAGGTCCCATATGTATAAATCTCATCGTTTGGTGAACCTGGAAGCTCTAGTCGAGGAATGAAGAAAACCTAAAACAACAACAAAAACTTACATATTGGTTAGTTGTCAGCAGTTACAGACTCGTGGATGGAGGGAAAAGTCCAGGTGCAGATGGAAATGGAACCTGCAACCTTTTGTTTTGTAGACATGTGTGTTACCTGCTAGACCACTGATCCATCCAGGGGGAACTGGATAGCCTAGTGGTCAGAACATTGCACTCGCAATGTGATGACCCCAGTTCGATTCCTGTTTGAGGGGATTTTTCCCCTGGAGTTACCATCAGTGCTGACGCCACTCTCCCCAGATGTCCTCCGGATGAGACTATAAACCAAGGTCCAGTGTGCAAACGCACGTGGAACATCTTGTCATGTCATGTCATGTCTGCCTGTGGTCCCTTCTGGGGCATAGGCCGCCAACTAGCTGTCTCCAGGCATCTCGGCTCTGGGCTAGGCGTTCCAGTTGTCCCCACGTCTTGCCCATCTTTTTTGCATCTGCATCCAGGTCTCGGCGCCAGGTATTTCTAGGCCGCCCTCTCTTTCTTTTCCCTTGTGGATTCCAGGTGAGAGCTTGTCTTGTGATGCTGGATACAGGTTTCCGTAGGGTGTGTCCTATCCATCGCCAACGTCTCTGTAGGATTTCTTTCTCAACAGGCTGTTGTCTGGTTCTTTGCCATAATTCTTCATCACTGATCTTGTCTGGCCAGCGTATCTTGAGGATCTTCCTGAGGCAGGTGTTGATGAAGACCTGGATTTTCTTCATGGTGGTGACGGTGTTTCTCCAGGTCTCTGCTCCATACATTAGTATTGGCTTGATGATGGTGTTGAAGAGCCTGGTCTTGGTGGCGATGCTGATGTCGCTTGATCCCCAGACGTTTCTGAGCTGCTTGAAGGCTGCCCTTGCTTTACCGATGCGGGTTCTGACGTCTGTGTCTGTTCCTCCCTGTGTGTCCACGATGCT
Source organism: Stramonita haemastoma (assembly GCA_030674155.1). Taxonomy (NCBI): domain Eukaryota; kingdom Metazoa; phylum Mollusca; class Gastropoda; order Neogastropoda; family Muricidae; genus Stramonita; species Stramonita haemastoma. The sequence continues at coordinate 17,397,977 of CM060344.1, forward strand.
GCCGAGGTATGTGAAGCTTTCCACCTCTTCCAGCGCTTCTCCTTTGACTGTGATGGGTGTCGCATTGGCTGCATTTGTCTTCAGTACCTTGCTCTTTCCTCTGTTGATGTTGAGGCCCAGTTTAGCTGAGTTCTCCACAACGATGTTGGTCTTTTCCTGCATCTGTTGCTGGGTGTGGGAGAGAAGGGCCAGGTCATCTGCAAAGTCAAGGTCGTCTAGCTGTTTCCAAGGTGTCCATTGGATGCCATTACGTTTCTGGTCCGTTGAGGTTTTCATGACCCAGTCGATGGCCAGCAGGAACAGGAAAGGAGATAGTAAGCATCCTTGCCTTACTCCGGTATCTACTTCAAAGGCGTCGGTGAGCTGTCTGCCATGAACTATTCTGCAGGTCATTCCTTCATATGATTTTCTGATGATGTTGGTGATTTTCTCTGGCACTCCGTAGTGTCTCAGTAGTCTCCAGAGGGTCTGTCTGTCGACGCTGTCAAAAGCCTTCTCATAGTCTATGAAGTTGATGTATAGTGGCGAATTCCATTCCAGGGACTGTTCCAGGATGATGCGCAGTGTTGCAATCTGATCCGTGCATGATCTTTCCTTTCGGAAGCCAGCTTGTTGGTCACGGAGATGCGGGTCTACTGCGTCCTTCATCCGGTTCAGCAGGATGCGGTTAAACACCTTTCCTGGGATGGACAGCAGCGTTATCCCTCTGTAGTTGGAGCAGGAACTGAGGTCGCCTTTCTTGGGGAGTTTGATGAGGTAACCCTCTTTCCATTCTGTTGGTATTTCTTCTTCCTCCCAGATCTTGCCGAAGAGCGGGTAGAGGAGCTCCACACTGGTCTCGACGTCGGCCTTCAGGGCTTCTGCTGGGATGCTGTCAGGTCCTGCAGACTTACCGTTCCTCAATTGCTTGATGGCGCTGTGGATCTCTTCCTTTGTGGGAGCACTACATTTGATCGGCAGGTCGCTTGCGGCTGTTGGTATCTCTGGTGGGTTTGTAGGTGCTGGTCTGTTGAGTAACTCCTGGAAGTGCTCAATCCACCTGTTTTTCTGTCCTTCGTCATCTGCTATTACTGCTCCGTTCTTGTCTTTTACTGGTCTCTCTGGCTTGGCAAACTTCCCTGATAACTTCTTGATGATGAAGTACAGGTCCTTGGTGCTGTTCTGGTGAGCTGCATCTTCTGCTTCTTTTGCCAATGTCTCCAAGTAGTTTTGCTTATCTGCTTTAATGCTTCGCTTTACAACCCTATTTGCTTCTGTGTATTCCTCTTGGGCTTTTGTTTTTGCTGATCGTGTCCTGCTGCTGTTGACGGCTAATTTCTTTTCTCTTCTTTCTTCTATTTTCTCTAGTGTAACTGCTGAAATCCATTCCTTGTGTGTGAATGATTTGGGGCCCAGTACTTCCTGACATGTTGAGGTCACTGTCTCTTTCACTCTCTGCCACCTCTCTTCTATCGTCTCCTCTTCAAGCAGCTCTCCTAGGACTTGGAACTTGTTGGATAGAGTGACCTTGAACTCTTCTTGCTTCCTGTTGTCCTTCAGCGCCGTGGTGTTGTAACGCTGGCGTTGACTGGATCCCCCCGTCCAATTTCTCTTCAGCTTCTGCTTCAATCGGGCAACAAGTAGATGGTGATCCGAAGCAACGTCTGCTCCTCGCTTGACGCGTACATCCTGTAGGGAGCGGCGAAACTTCTTCACGATGCAGATGTGGTCGATCTGGTTCTCCGTTGACAGGTCTGGCGACACCCAAGTTGCCTTGTGTATCCTTCTGTGCGGGAAAAACACTTCCTCCGATGACCAGGTTGCTTGTGGCACACAGGTCTGCGAAACCTCTCCCGTTGTCGTTCATCTCGCCTAGCCCATGCCACCCCATGATCTCCTCGTATCCCTGGTTGTCACTACCTATCTTGGCATTGAAGTCGCCCATTACGATGATGATGTTTCTCTTCGGTCTGTCTTGTATGATGGTCTGCAATCTGTTATAAAAGTCGTCCTTCTCCTCCTCCTCGCTGTCGTTCGTTGGGGCGTAGCACTGGATAATGTCCATGTTGATCCTCTTCTTCTTTGTACGGAAAGAGGCTGTCATGATCCTTGGTCCGTGTGCCTCCCACCCGATGAGCGCTCCCTGTGCTGGCTTGGAAAGCATCAGGGCGACTCCCTGGGTGTGTGCAGCATCTTCCTGCTCGTGCCCCGAGAACAGCAGCAGCTCCCCGGAAGTCAGTCGCTTCTGCCCGGAACCAGTCCATCTTGCTTCGCTGATTCCTAGGATGGTGAGGTTGAATTTCCTCATCTCTGCGGCTACTTGCGCTGTCTTCCCCGTCTCGTACATGGTCCTGACGTTCCATGTACCGATGGATGTGGTGGTCCTGGTGGAGATGATGGTCTTCGGTCTGACGGCTTCCAGATGACTCTGGCTTTCACCGCCCGACTTCATACACCTTCCAGCTGGAGGTCCATCCCTCCCCAAGTCCGCGATGTCTGTTAAATTGCTATTTGGCGTTTCTGTAGCTAGAGTTTTTTTCACAGGGTGGGGTAGCTAACCCTACGCCAAACCCTCCTCCTTTTTCAGCCGGGCTTGGGACCGTCCTAGGCAGAGTTGGAACATCTTGCGCACGCATTAAATCCTGTTCCAATTTTCATAAGAGTAGGCCATTGTGTGCTGGTGGGAACAGATAACAAGATTAAAAAAACTGCATACACATGGATACTGGATGTAAAAAAAAACACATGAGTGCTTATTCCATTATTCTCGATATAAAAAAAAAAGAAAAAAAAAAGAATAAATAAATAGATAAATAATTAAATCCACTGTTGTTATTATTGTTGTTGTTGTTGTGTTGTGTACAGGTGTTCAGTCTTCAGGCATGCCTGCAGCGACCGTCCAGGAAAGGAGCGACCGGGCGCCCCGTTGTTCTGCTGCCCCCCTGTAGCTTCGCCTTCTACTTCAGACACCTGCTTCTACCTCACCTGTGGTCAGTTTCACACCTGTGATCTCTCTCTCTCTCTCTCTCTCTCTCTCTCTCTCTCTCTCTCTCTCTCTCTCTCTCTCTCTCTCTCTCTCTCTCTCTCTCTCTTTTCTCGCCTGGGGTTGTAATCTTCTTGTGGTAATAGTTTGTTGTTGTGCATTCTGCTGCTGAACTCCTTGTCACATTTTCCCAGTTTTTCATCTTTGGAGTCACCCCCAGACTGTGCAGTCTTGTTTCGTTTGTTACAATCGTTTGTTAGTCTGCTGAGTACACCCTGGGTGAAAAGTTTGCATGTTTGACTGTTTTAAGTCCATTGATTTGTTCTCACAAGATATAAAAGTAAGGTAAAGGTGTCCAATAATCTATGTGGTCGTAGGGGAGCGAGGCATCAGATACCTCAGCTTCTGTAGGGGCCAGCATATTGAGGGCACAACACACGATAGTGTACTACACCATCCCACACCCCACCCCACCCCACACTACACCTCACACCACCCCACACCTTACACCACATCACATCACATCAACACACTCCGCACTTTTTCAGGAACAACTCTCACCTGTCCCTGTGGGAGCACAGCTACGAGTTGCCTCAGCTGACCGTGACCCTGTCCAAGGCTAGCACTCTGGCCACCGTGCAACTGCTGTCGTCATGGACACACCCACAGTCCGCCAGAACCACTCACCGCTCATCTCTCATGGCTGATCTGTTTCCCCAGCATAGTGAGTTTCTGGGATGTTTTTGTTTTGTGTGTTGTTGTTGTAGTTGTGATGTTTGGTGTTGTGTTTTTTGTGTGTGTTGTTGTAGTTGTGTTGTTTGGTGTTGTGTTTTGTGTGTGTTGCTGTTGTTTAGTGTTGTGTTTTTTTATGTGTGTGTAGTTGTGTTGTTTGGTGGTGTGGTGTTTTTGTTTTGTGTTGTTTTAGTTGTGTTGTTTGGTGTTGTGTTTTTTTGTGTTGTTGTGGTTGTTGTTTGGTTTTGTGTGTGTGTGTGTGTGTGGGGGGGGGTTACATAGGGGGTTGTGTGTGTGTGTAGGTAGGTAGGTAAGTGGGTGAGTGTGGGTAGGTGGTGTGGGGGGGGGGAGGGGGAGCTGTTGGGTTGGGCTGGGTAACTTAAAAAAAAAAATCACCATGAAATTGTTCCAGAATTTAAAAAAAGAAGTAGTAATCAAATCGCATTCGTGTATGTGGCAGTCATTTGTCTTTACCATAATACCATCTTTACCATACAGTTTGCTTGCCAGTGTTGTACTCTGCGGTTTCCCTGTGTGGTATGATCAAAATGTTTTTGACTTTTTTTTTCCCTTCTTTTTTTAAAAATTTGTTTGTTTGTTTTTTGTTTGTTTTTTAAAATAAACCATATACAGAGTACATTTCAAATGATACAATGTAATGAACCAAACATATACTACATTATCTATTTTTGTATTGCTTGTGTGTTGTATAGGTCGAATGCAAGCGCTTTGATTTGTTTTTGCGAGATATAGCGCTATATAAATTCCATGTATTAATATTATTATTATTATTATCATTATTGCATTCCAAGCGATTAAAACTTTCCAAACGAATGCTTTTGACTTGACTTCTGGCATATTTCAGGTGAGGAGGGAGTGAGTCTGAGTGTGTTGGAGGTGAGAGTGTGTGGTGTGATTGAAATGTTTTTGACCTGGCTTGTTTCAGGTGAGGAGGGAGGGGGTCTGAGTGTGTTGGAGGTGAGTGTGTGTGGTGTGGAGGTGAGGGGGTGCCACACAGCGCTGGTGCAAGCCTACACCGGCAGTCTGTCCTCCATTCAGCTGTTGCTGTACACACCAGGTGGGTCCTGTGTGTGTGTGGTGTGTGTGTGTGTGTGTGTGTGTGTGTGTGTGTGTGCGTGTGTGTGTGTGTGTGTGTGTGTGTGTGTGTGTGTGTGTGTGTGTGTGTGTGTGTGTGTGTTAGAGTGTGTGAGTGTGTGTGCGTGCGTGTGTTCAACATTCACTGATTGTTTTAATTTATCTCTGTCTGTATGTTCTTCTGTCTGTATATCTATTCATTTGCTTTGTATGCCTGAGTGTGTGTGTGTGTGTGTGTGTGTGTGTGTGTGTGTGTGTGTGTGTGTGTGTGTGTGTGTATGTGTGTGTGTGTGTGTGTGTGTGTGTGTGAGTGAGGTGAAGTTCGAATGATAGTTATTTAGGGCTGTTGTTGTTTTTGTGTTTTAAATCTCTGTCTGTATATATATTCTTCTGCTTTGTGTGCCTGCCTGTGTGTGTCAGGTTAAGTCAAAATGACTGTTATTTAGGGGGTTGTTCTTTTTGTATTTGCTGTTGTTGTTTGTTGAGCATTCCTCAGCTTAACTTAATGGAGTCAGAGTCTATTTCATATCTCGACAATTATGTGACACGGAGTTTTGGCCACATTTTTAAAAAAATCATAAATCACTTTCAGATTGATAAAACCGAACATGTTGTGATGTGTGGTTGCATACACGTGTACATGCATGCGCATGCGTACATGTACACACACACAGAGGCACGTATGTGTATATCTAAGCTTAACCCTTTTGCTGCTATCATATTTTACTCAGGCACATGCTGGACGAAACAGAGAGAGCGTTGAATCATGACAAACAGCGATTGTCAACTGAGCATTGCTGGCGACGGTTTCTGTGACAAACACTGTTCATCAACAGCGCTGTAAAGAGGTTAACTACTGTGTATGTATGTGTGTGTGTGTGTCATGGGCATGTATGTGTATTTATCTAAGCTTAACCACTGTGTATGTATGTGTGTGTCAGGCATGGATCAAGGGGAGGCAGGGACAGTGCCCATTCTGTACGGGCCTGTGGACAGCAGTCCTGTGGTGGACACCGCCTCCTTCCAACAGAAACCGGTGTCTTGTCTCATGGAGGGGGCAGAGTGTGTGGCCTTCACTGCACAGATACCACACCACACCAGCACCACTGAAGGTACTGGATTGTGTGTATTTATCATATGTGTGTGGTGGTGTGGTGTGGTGTGTGTGTGTGGTGTGGTGTGATGATGGCATGGTGTGGTTGTGGTGTGGTGTGTTGTGGTGGTATGGTGTGGTGTGGTGGTATGGTGTGGTGTGGTGTGGTATGATGTGGAATGTAGTGGTGTAGTGTAGTGTATGTGTGTCAATTTGAATTTGTTAAAACTATTTCTTTTTGGTTGCATGTCTAAGAATAGGTTGAATGCGAGCGCTTTGATTTGGGTTTTTTTTTTTTTTTTTTTTTTTTTTTACAAGATATAGTGCTATATAGATTCCACATATTATCCTTATCATTATTTACCTTATTATTTACTGTAGTGCAGTGTGTGGTATGGTATGATGTGGTATGGTGGGGTTTGATTGGTCTGGTGTGGTGTGGTGTGGTGTGGTGTAATGTGTGGTGGGATGCAATGCAATGCAGTGCAGTGCAGGATAGGTAATATTACAATTACAAATACTGCACTAGAACTGTAAAGAGACTTGTCTGTTAGATTATATTTTTTATAATTGTGAAAATTTGGGAAGAAACAAGAGTTGTTTGTATGTATTGTCCTCTTTTGTTTTTGTATTCATAAAAATATATTCATTTTATTGATTCATAGATATTCGTAAGATATAACATGTACCTATACTTGTCCTGGTTATATTTTTTTCAATTTGATTTAAAATGGGTACATGCTCCACAGCCCACACATGTCTGTTCTATGGCCCAAATGATTTCTCTCTAACTACTTCCCATACATGTCCACACATGTTCCATGGCCTAAATGATTTTCTTCTGACCGCATCCCATACATATTCCATGGCCCAAATGATTTCTCTCTAACCACTTCCCATACATGTTCCATGGCCCAAATGATTCCTTTCTAACCACTTCCCATACATGTTCCATGGCCCAAATGATTTTCTCTCTAACCACTTCCCATACATGTTCCATGGCCCAAAGGATTTATCTCTAACCATGTTCCATGGCTCAAAGGATTTCTCTCTAACTACTTCCCATACATGTTCCATGGCCCAAATGATTTCTTTCTAACCACTTTTAATACATGTTCCATTGCCCAAATGATTTCTTTCTAACCACTTTTAATACATGTTCCATGGCCCAAATGATTTCTCTCTAACTACTTCCCATACATGTTCCATGGCGGAAATGATATCTCTCTAACCACTTCCCATACATGTTTCATGGCCCAAATGATTTCTGTCTAACGACTTCTCATACATGTTCCATCGCTCAGTTGATTTCTTTCTAACCACATGCCATACATGTTCCATGGCCCAGCCCCCGCCATTCTGTTGGTGAGCATGGAGGGTGTGGCGGGTGTGTGTGGACCCTGCCCTGCTGCACTGGTTCAGTTACCTGCCCAAGAAACAGCCGTTGAGGACAACGTCCACCTCAGATCCTGCTGCTGTTGCCGCTGCTGTAGATGTGCCCCTGGCCAAAGCCACCTCTCCTCTGCAGCCTGGCAGTTCCCAGAGTGAGTTTTTGCTGTTGGTATTGTTTTTGTTGTTGTTGTTTTTGTTTTTTGTTTTCATTCCTCGGCTAGAGCTCCAGGGTTCACTAATGGTGAAATTTCGTGAATGTGGCCATTTTTGTCTACCCATAAAGGTCGTCGCATTCCTACTTTGGGGATGGTTTTTGGTTTATTAGTACAAGTCTTTTAGGTGAGACTATCCCCTTAGGTGGGATACAGCTACCTTAGTGGTGGGGAAAATGGTTGCATATGCAAAATAACACCATTGGTGAGCCTCAGAGCTCTAGCCAAGGAACAAAAGAGAAAAGAAAAAAAGATGGGGCTGCACTCTGAGAGTCTGTCTGTGTGCTCTGCAAAGATCTCCCTCTCTTGGGTCAGGAATGAACTCAAGTCTCACTTCCACACCACATTAGTGGGAATGTTTTCTTGATTGGGGACATGGGGCATGAGAGTGAGAAGTTGTTAGTTAGTCCCATTGAAAAACAGGACCAGACTTGCACCAATCGAGTCTGAGATCAAGAAAAGGAAATGGGGATGGATCAGCCATACGCCCTGCAAGCCTGCTTCAAATGTCACCAGGCAGGCCCTCGACTGGAATCCACAAGGAAAGCAGAAAGTAGGTTGACCAAAACAGACCTGGCGCAGAAGCTTCAAAGCAGAGATGAAGGCAGCCGGAATGACGTGGGCCGAGCTGAAGGATCTCCCAGAACAGAATCCATTGGAGGGGTGTTGTTGCATCCTTTTGTTCCCCAGGGAATTCATAGGTATGTCAGTCTGTTGAAAAACCATTTTTATTTGTGCTCTGTTGTAGTAGGCATAAGTCAGTCTATTGAAAAACCGTTTTTATTTGTGCTTTGTTGTTATTGCTTTGTCTTTGTTTTTTATGTTAATCTTGAAGACGTGTGTGGTTTGTTGTTTCAGTGTCAGTGAGGTCGGGCAGCTCTCACACACAGCCGACCACGTCCCGGCTGTTCTCTCATTCCCACACCCCCTCACACACCCTGTCCCTCATGGACAGCGGGGGCAGACAGCAGGGGGAGGCATCCTCACACAAACATCCAACCAGCTCGCTGGACAGTCTGACCAAACTGCTGACCGGTGTGTTTCCGCTTCTTCGCATGATGCACGTCCAGGTATGCACTGTTCAGTGTTGTTTTGAGTTTCGGGAATGTTGGAATGCTTTTGTGATGCTTCTTATATGTTTCATTCAATCGATATATATATATATATATATATATATATATATATATATATATATATATATATATTTTTTTTTTAAATTTTTTTTACAGTACAATATCTTTACTTCATACCCACCATGATATCTTTTATTGAAGTCAAATGATAGGAAAATGGGCATTATGAAGTTTGGATTGGAATGCATTTTTCCGGTTTTGTTTTTGTGCATTGTTTTGTGTACATCCGATATCATTCAAGCTTTTCTTTTTTGTATTTCATTTTTATATTAAAAGGTGGCAAAATCAGTTGCTTTCCTCTGAAAGTTAGTAAAAGGCATGCACTTTAGGGAGAGGAGATGGGTTCCGCCCTCAACATGCTGGCCCCTAGAGAAGCTGAGGTCTCTGATGCCTCGCTCCCCTTATGACCACATAGATAATGGGACACCTTTACCTTTATTTTTTTTATGCACTTTACAAAAATCACTATCATTACATGGAACTACTACCAAGAACTGCAGTAACGGAGACAGATGACAGATGATTATCATCATTATCATTCAGCGCTTCTTGGCCTACGGTTGTGATTTTATCACTCCCTAGATGCACAATGGAAAAACGGAAAATCTGATCTAAAAAAACAACAACCCCAAGACATCATGATCACTATTATTCCTGTTATCATTATTCCTGTTATCATTATCATCATTATTATTATCATTATACAGGTGGACGTGAAGTCCAGCTGCCTGTTTGTGCCCAAGAGGTCGGTGTGTGTGGCGGAGGCCAGTGGGGATATCGCGGCCAACGTGCAGAGGGCGTGGCAGCGGGGGGTGGTGGAGGAGGTGTTGGTGGTGTGTCTGCCGGCGGTCAGTGTCCACAGCGTGGCCAGCAGCAGCAGCAGCGGCATGGACATTCTGCAGGACATCCCCATCACCACCCTGCATGGGGGACTGCTCAGTCAGTGGATCCGTCCATTTTTCATTTTTTCCTTTCTTGTGTGTGTATCTGGTGATTTTTTAAAACTTTTTTTGTCACCTTTTTTCTTTCTTTTTTCTTGTGTGTGTGCTTGGGAATTTCAAACTTTCTTGTGTCTTTGGGGATTTCAAACTTTTTTGTCCCCCACCTTTTTTTTCTTTCTTTTTTTTCTTGTGTGTGTGTCTTTGGTGATTTCAAACTTTTTTTGTCCCCCCCCTTTTTTTCTTTTCTTGCATGTTTGGTGATTTCAAAACTTCCCCTCCTCCCCCACTTTTTTTTCTTTTCTTGTGTGTGTGTCTTTGGGTGACTTTCAAAACATTTTTTGTCCTTTCTGTTTTTTCCTTTCTTGTGTGTGTATCTTTGGTGAATTCAATCTTTTTTTGTCCCCCTTTTTCTTTCTTTTCTTGTGTGTGTGTCTTAAATGATTTAAAAACTTTTTTTTTCACTTTTTTTTTTCTTTTTCATTCTTCTTTTTTTTTGACTCCGCTGTCAGAGTTGTTGGACGTTCTCCAGCTTAACACCCTGGGGGTCACCTAGAACATGCACTCTGCTGTCTCCCTCATCCTACCTGAGAATCACTGTGAGACTGAGCACACATTGGAAATTAGGGTGGCAGTATGGGTAAGGCGTTCATTTGCCAACAAGTAAACTGTGAGGTTCTGGGTTCTATTCCCAGCCTTCCCCTTTCTTCCCAGTTTGATGGAAAAATTTTGAGAAAGGCAGAACATAAAGAGGGATGGAGAAAACTGGTTGTCAAGTCTTTAGGGGTGCCCCCACTGTCGCCAGACTAAGGGATAGATAGATAGATAGATAGATAGATAGATAGATAGATAGAGAGAGAGAGAGAGAGAGAGAGAGAGAGAGAAGGAGAGAGAGAGAGAGAGAGAGAGAGAGAGACCAACAAAAAAACAAAAAAAAGAGAGAGAGAGAGAGAGAGAGAGAACCAACAAAAAAAAACAATAGATAGATAGATAGATAGATAGAGAGGGGGGGGGAGGGAGGGAGGTAGGTAGGTAGGTAGGTAGGTAGAAAGAAACTCCATGTATTATTATTATTAACCATGACAAATTCACTCCACCAAACGACACGTGTTTACCTGTCAGGTGAGAAGCTGCCGTGGACGGTGGAGCTGAGTGACTGGAAGGCCTACACCCTGCACACAGGGGGCGCCCCGCAGTCTGTGGTGGGGGGACTGGGGGTCAGCTCCACTGTGGGGGCCACCGTGCACTATAACCCCCCGACCTCCGACCTCATCCAGTCCTTGGCCCTGTGTCTGCACCTGGATTTTCAGCCTCTGTCTGTCAGCCTGTCCCACAACCAGGTGTGTGTGTCTGTATGTATGTATGGCTGTGGTGACGGTGGTGGTGGTGGTGGGGGAATTTGGGTGGATGTGGGGGGGGGGGGCATCTTGTGGATAGAGCATTATTTATTGTGTATTCTTTTATATCAAGGATAATGGAATTAGCACTCATGTGCTTTTTTACATCCAGTCCCCGTGTATATGCAGTTTTGTAAATCTTGTCATCTGTTCCCACTGGCACACAATGGCCTACTCTTACAAAAAGCAGAACAGGATTTAAGGTGTGCACAAGATTTCTGCATAAGTTCGCACACAGGATCTTGGTTTATAGTCTCATCTGAAAGACTTTTGGGGAAAGTGGAGTCAGCACTGATGTTAACTCCAGGGGAAAAATCCCCTCAAACAGGAATCAAACCCAGGTTGTTACATTGCGAATGCAATGTTCTGACCACTAGGTTATCCCATCTCCCATTAAAGTTGTGGTTTGGCAAATTTGAAGGCATAAGTTTGAATCTCTGTTATCTTTCTTTCATTTTTTTTTCTTTTGCTCCTTGGCTACATCACCAAAGGTTACCAATGGTGAAATTTGTGTTTGCGCCTTTTTAAAAAAATTTTTCCACCTTTAAGGTAGCTGGAGTCCAGCTTCGGGGATGGTGTCTAAAAATGAAACTTGTGTGCATGTGTTTTTAAAATTTTGTCATTCATTGCTACCAGCTCAGAAAGGTCAAGTCTTCCCAATGGTGGAGTGGGTTTAATGTGTGTGTAAGATGTTCTCTGTGTGTTTGCACACAGGACCATAGTTTACGTCTCATTTGAAGGACTTTTGGGGGAGTGGAGTCTGCACTGGGGTTAACTCCAGGGAAAATTTCCCCTCAGATAGGTGCCTCAGTGGTGGCTGGATGCCCTGGGTCTGACTTGTCGGGCGCTTAATAACAGTGCAATGCATTTTCACTCATATGACAGTTAACATCAGTGCTGACTCCACTCTCCACCTTTGGATTAGACTATAAACCGAGGCCCATGTGTGAATGCACACAGAACATCTTGCACACACGTGAAATCCTGTTCCGCTTTTCATAAGAGTAGGCCATCGTGTGCCGGTGGAAACAGATGACAAGATTTACAAAACTGCATACACACGGGGACTGGATGTTAAAAAGCACAAGGGTGCTTATCCCATTATCCTCGATATAAAAGAATATTAAAATATAAAAAAAAAAAAAAAAAAAAATAAAACAAAGAGTTGCTGTCTGAGTGTTTGAGGAAGAAGAAGAAGAATGCTATAATTCCTGTGCAGACTAGAATGCAAGGAGAGAAGATATTGAAGGTTAAAGGTAAAGGTGTCCCATAACCTATGTGGTCGAAGGGGAGAGAGGCATGAGAGACCTCAGCTTCTCTAGGAGCCAGCATATTGAGGGCGGTGCCCATCTCCTCTCCCTTGCTGCTTTACCTTCCCTGACCCTAAAGAGAGCAGGTACCCATTTATAGCTGGGTGGACTAAGGGACTGTACTGAAGCCAAGGCGCACAAACAGTCACCCATCCAACTGGTAACCACGCTTGACGCTGCTTAACTTTTGACTGGGGGGAAGCGAGTGCTCTGACCAATGAGCTATCCCATCCCCATATTGAAGTTAGCATGCTGTAAATGCTGTATAGACTAGAACACAAGGAGAGAGGATATTGCGGTTAGCATGCTGTAATTGCTGTATAGACTAGAACACAAGGAGAGAGGATATCGAGGTTAGCATGCTGTAATTGCTGTATAGACTAGAACACAAGGAGAGAGGATATCGAGGTTAGCATGCTGTAATTGCTGTATAGACTAGAACACAAGGAGAGAGGATATCGAGGTTAGCATGCTGTAATTGCTGTATAGACTAGAACACAAGGAGAGAGGATATCGAGGTTAGCATACTGTAAACATGGTGCTGTAAACATGACCCAGACTAGAACCCAAGGAGTATCAACACCTACACCCCCATCATAACAAACACACACCCCACCTTCTGCACACAGGTGGGAACGTTGAGCCGTCTGGTGGACGTGGTGACAGAGGTCAGCGGGTCAGCCTGGCAGCTAACCCAGCACTGCATACACCAACTGGTTCCCAGACGATACCCCACGCACCAGTCTGGGGCAGGGGGCGACACCGCCACTGCCGAACGTGAGGGCTCCGCCAGCACGCCAGGGGAGGCAACCAACAGCCACGCCCAACCGGAGGCATCGAATGACGGGCGGCACCCCTGACGTGGCAGAGGCCATGACGACCGACGTGTCGGACGAAGTGTCGCACGCCAGTCCGTTGCATGCCATGGTGACGTCGGAGATGGGGGACGACTCTGCTGTGAAGTTGTCGGTGTGGTTGCAGTGTGTCTCCCGCGGTTCACGTTGGGGCTCTTCACTCTCGACCACACTGGTGAGGGGAAAGTTGGATTTGAAAAACAGACTGAGGGGGGGGGGGGGGGGGGGGGGGGATGATATATGCCACCTTGTAACTTGTGAGGGAAAGGTTAAAAGTGTTAGTGTATCTTTTATTTCAAATCAGGCTCATGTTGAGAAGAAGTTCCTTCCCTGTGGAGATGCCAGGGGGCCTGTCAGTATAAACAGCATCCCCACCTTCTGGAAATTCTGTGCCAGGAATTCCTCTTTTCTATTCCTCTCTTTGTTTCTGCCTTGTTCCTATTCTTCCTGTCACCCCCTTCTTGTCTGTTTTTCTGCCTTCTTGGTCCATTCTCTGGCCTTTTTTTTACAGAAGGATTTAAAAGATAACAAGTCCCCCCCCCCCACTCCCCATGCTGAAGTCAGATTTGCTGGGCCTGACTTGTCAGGTGCTGAACGGCAGTGCAGCGCATTTTTGCTCATATGACAGACAACAGTAGTTGCTGTCTGAGTGTTCTAAGGAAGTTAGTATGTATATATCTATATCTATATCTATCTATCTATCTATCTCTCTATCTATCTATCTATCTATATCTCTCATCTCTCTACTATCTATATATCTCTATCTCTCTATCTCTCTCTCTATCTTCTCTCTATCTATCTCTCTATCTCTACCTATCTATCTATTATCTATCTATCTATCTATCTATCTATCTATCTATCTATCTATCTATCTATCTATCTATATATCTATATATCTATATATCTATCTATATCTACTATTTGTTTCTTTGAACTTGTTTTTTTTTCTTTTACATTTCTGCATGTATAAACTTGTTTGAGTTAAGAAGAGGTTTCTTTGCCTGCACAGTTTATGATTAATAGGGTTTGCATGCCCCTTGAAAAATCCCTTATCAAACTGACAGAAGTGATTTGAAAAATGTGCAAATAGGGGTTTTAAAGATGTTGTCATATTTCTTTCTTTTTGTTGGCTATGTTCCACAAGTGCAGGTTAGAGGCAAATCTTTATATTTTTTTCTGCCTGTCAGTAGAAACCTGATTTTTTAACTTATTGGTGGTTACTAAAAAGAAATGTGTAATTGCTGTGAAGTATAACAACTTTGTTGTTGTTGTTGTCTTCAATTTTACGTCTGTTCACTTTAAGTGATATTAGACGATAACAACTTTGTGTGTGTGGGTGTGGGCGTGGATGCATGTATGCTTGTGCGCATGCATGTGTGTGTGTGCGTGCGTGCGTGTGTGCTTGTACACTTACAGAGGAGATCAGCATGGCAGTAGAAGACATGGCTCTGTCCTGTGACATTCAGCAGGTGTACAGCAAACTGAAGGCCAGCATCGGCACCTTCAACATCCATAGGTACCACCACAGGTAAATACCACTACAACAGTTGCGACAACCACCGCCACCAAAACCACAACTGCAACACCACCATCACCACCATTATCACAATAGCAGCAAGAACAACCAGAAGAGGAATATCTCATCATCATCATGATACTTATGATGAAGATGATAGTGAATAATTTGGAGGAGAATAATAACAATAATAGTAATAATGATAATAATAACAGTAATAATAATGATGATAATAATTTGGTGATATTAATAATAATGGTCATGTCGATGATTCTTTTTGTTTACTAGAGTTTGCAAGCGGAATTTCGGGAGTAAAAAAAAAAAAAAAAAAAGACGTAAAAAAAATTAACCACAAAACATAATAAATCTTTATGAACCATCACTCACAAGAACTCCATCACAGCGACCAACCATTACACTGTTTCAGCGAGGCAGGGGAGAGAACTAAAGACACCGCCTGCCCCTTCCTCTTCTCCACCTCCCGAGAACTTCCCCCGCCCTCTACATCCACAACAACAACAAAGGCTGGTCCGCAGACAGACCATCACCGCCAGAGAGGTTCTCCCCACAAGACGCTTTCTCCTCCTCCTCCTCCTCGGCAGACAGCCTGCATGGCTTCTTCTCACTGACACTGACCCGTGCGCTGTGCAGGAGCGTGCACAGGAAGATGCGCAAGATGAACGTCGACCTGACCAGTCTCTCAGACAGGGAGGACAGCCCGGCTTGTGACGGCCTCTACTTCCATCGCTTCGTCAGCGAGGTGTGTGTGAGGATGAAGCCTGTGGACCTAGTCCTTCACTTCCCCTCCGTCCAACACGTCTTGAACCTCTGTCGCCTGTGGAGCGGAGTGTCTCCGAAACCCACGCATCTCCACCTAGCCAGAGAGGTAGCGCCACCGCCACGACCGAGAGAATTCATCGTCGTTTCTCGCGTCTCATACCTTACCGCTGCTATACATCGACGTTGCTGCCGTGCGTTTGTTCGTACCTGCGAGGGAAGCTTCTTCACTGTGTGACGACGCTGTGAACAGTTGTGCTGTGTCTACCCTGAACCACGATTTTCTGCTGGTGCAGTGGGGTTCCATGCACGTGCAGCCCTATGCAGACAACCCTCTGCCCAGGTACGCTGTGCAGCGCGACCTGTTCATCAGGCGTTGCAGTGCGGCATGACGCAGCAGACTGGGTCCTGTGTGGAGGACCGCCAGTATCAGCTGACCCTGCACAGTCTGGCCCTGTCCTCCGGTCAGTGTCAGTGTGTTGTGGTGTTTGTTGGGTTGTCAGGTTGCCTTTTTGCATGGGGTGGTGTTGGTGTGTCCTTCGTTTGTCGTGCTGTCAGTTTTGTTTACTTCATTGTAGTGTTTATCTTTGAAGTCGGAATGCGGCTACATAACTAATAACTAATGGGGGGGGGGAGAATGGTCGCATACACAAAAATCTCACATTGGTGAACTCAGAGCTCTAGCCAAGGAAAAAAAAAGTGTAGTTTTTTTGGGTTTTTTGGCTGGGAACCATCTTGTGAGTTACTTTGTGAAAAATAGGGATGGGGTTAAGATGCAGTGACAATCAGTATAAAGCTGTGGCCAGTCAGAACTCACAACTCTATCCAGAATTAGAAGTCTGTGCGGCTAGGGCTTGATGTAACCACAAAACATGAGCTATCTACTTTCATTACAAATTTTAGAATTGATTGATTGATTAAATGATTGGCATTTGTTGAATTAAGGTGGAAATGTGTACAATCTCCTAGGTAAACTTCACATGCAAACCTGCCAGTGCTGAATTCTTTTGTGTATATATACAGTGCAGAAGATCAAATAGGAACATTAAAGATCCTGTAATTCAGGTCAGTGTTTGATGGGTTACGGAAACACGAACATACCCAGCATGCAACCTGTACAATGAAATAAGCTGCTTTGAAGTCAGAATGTGTGGGCTGAGGCCAGCAGGCAGACCTCCTGCAAAATGACTAGCCCTGGAGAAGACCAGGATTTTCACACCCCACACAGTAAGGGAATGCAGAGAAGGAGAGAAGAGAAGATGAAATGATTGATCAATTTGTTTGACATATTGATTATTGATGTACATGTTGATTGATGTTGATTGTTGATTTTGGGGGGCAGGATGTTCAGTGATCAGAGTGCTTGCTTTCCCCCCGCCAATGTTAAGCAGTGTCGAGCATGGTTACCAATTGGATGGGTGACATTTGCGTGCCTTGGCTTCAGTACAGTTCTACCAGTTCACCCAGCTGTAAATAGGTACCTTCCCTCTTTAGGGTCAGGGAAGGTAAAGCAGCGAGGGAGAGGAGATGGGCACCGCCCTCAACATGCTGGCCCCTAGAGAAGCTGAGGTCTCTGACGCCTCGCTCCCCTGTGACCACATAGGCTATGGGACACCTTTACCTTTACCACCTTTTTTATGTTGATTGATTCAGGGGCCTGGGCTGACCTAGTGGACACTCTGAAAGAGAAGAGCACTCACAGCACCAAAGGATCCACGGTTCAAATCCCTGCACTGGAGTGGAACAACTACTTGGGACACAGGTCTGTGAGATGTGTATGTGTGTGTGTGTGTGTGTGTGTGTGTGTGTGTGTGTGTGTGTGTGTGTGTGTGTGTGTGTGTGTGTGTGTGTTCCTTGGATTCAAACCTGGCAGATGCGAGTTAGATTCAACTCTTTTTTTTCGTGAATCTGTTATTTTTTGTGAAAGGTTAAGTATACACACACACACACACACACACACACAAATGACGGAAGACATTTTTTCATGATAATGATGTTTGTTACAGACCAGCGGAAAAGGAAGTGGAAGTGATTCCCATAGTAACGGCCTTTGACCTGTGCCTGGTTGTGGCTCCGCCCATCGTGTACACAGGAATCAGCAGAGATCAGGTTGGTCATCGTGTGACACGTCCGTCCTCTGTCTGTCTGGCGTCATGTGTTTGTGTACCACTCTGTCTGAGCACACACACAAAAAAGGAGAGAGAAGAGAGAGAGAGAGAGAGAGAGAGAGAGAGAGAGACAGTCACAGATATTCCATTTAGTTCCACATGAAGGAGAGAGAAAAAGTCTAATAAAGTGCTTTGCCAAATCGGATGCACTGCTTTTCTGTATAAAATGTTTTATTAGCCATACTGCAGAATATTGTTGTTGCTGTTTCTGGTTGTTGTTTTTTTTTCTTGTTGGTTATTTTTGTCATCATTCTTTTTTTTTTTTTTTTTTTTTGTCTTCCTCTTATAATGGTATCATGTTCTAGGGAGTTTATGGATGCTTATCTGCCTTGTCTGTGCTTGTTGTGTGTGTGTGTGTGTGTGGCGTGCGTGCATGTGTGGTGTGTGTGTATGTGTGTGTGTGTGTGCATGTGTATGTGTGCGTGCATGCATGCGCGATGTGTGTTATGTTTCTGAATGGGGTTGTAGCTCACACGGTTATACCCATACCCCTACCCTACTCTGTATAACCCTCTTCAAGCACAACCATTCATAACTGAAGGTGCAGACATTTTTATGTCCTCAACAAATCATACACTTCTTCTACCCCTGAAGTAGGAATGTGGCTGCCCTTGTGGTAGACAAAATAGGTACAAACACAAAATCTCACCTTTGGTGAGCCTCAGAGCTCTCCTGAGGCTCAGAGCTCTCCTGAGGCCGCCAAAAGAAATCATGGGTTGACAACATCAAAGACTGGACCGCCCAACCCCTACAACACCTCCTACTAGCCACACAGGATCGTGAAGCATGGAAAAAGATCTCTGTTGCGTCTTCTCTCATGTCCCCCCTACGTCCTTTGGGACATGGGACTGAGTGAGTGAGTGAGAGCTCTCCTACCAAGAAACAAATAGAAAAAAAAAATCTTCATTCCTTCCTTCTTTTCCAGCACGTGCTGGTGTGTGGCGTGACAGCAGAACTGAACGTGGTGTCCGACCTTGACCTCCACCTCAGCGCGCAGCAGCTGTGCCTGATGACGACGACCTCAGCCGACGCGTCAGTGGCGCTCTCCCGCCCATTCGCCACAAGAAGCAGGGGTCACCGGGACAACCGGTCCCCCCTGTCGGCAGGCCTAGACAGTGGCGTGGCAAGCGACATCTCCACTGCCACGTATCCCGGGGTGACCGAGTCCGGCATCAAGGAAAAGCAGGAGAACGTCTCTCCTCACGTCCCAGCCAACGTCTTACTCACAGCCGGCCGCATCTCCATGACTTTCTACACGCACGTGCGTTTAGAGTCTGACCTCGTCGTCAAACCTGCTCCCCCCCCTCCTTCCTCCTCCTCCTCTTCTTCACAAGCCAGCCCTGATAAGAAAAGAGAGGCCAAGAACGCTTCCGGCTCTGACAACTTCACGTCCCTGACGCGCGGCATGCCGGATGTTTCCGTACGGGAGGGGGTGGGAGGAGGGGACTGTGTGGATTTTGACTTCCTGCAGCCTCGGCTGGATGGGGGTGGGGAGGTGAGGTTGGGTGGGGGGACGGTGTGCGTGCGTCCGTTCGTGTACGTGTACATCGCCCAGCCGCACACTGTGCTGAGCACGTGGCCTCAGGCTGACAGGCTGGAGCTGTCCTGTTATGACGTGCTGTTGAAGGGGGTGCACCAAGACCACATCTTTGCTGGTGAGGGGACGCTTTGGGGGTTTTGTGTGTGTGTGTGTGTGTCTGTGTCTGTGTGCTTTAAGGTTATGGGAATGATTAAGAGTGGGGTTTTTTTGTTGAATGATTGACCCTCTTAGTCCCGACCCGGGATTTGCCAGGTTTATATAATTACCCCACCCCTGAATCCTGATCCAGGATATGCAGGGATTTACACACTGTAGTTTTCCATTACGCAGTGTCCATCATTGATGGCTACCATATGCCGAAGCTCTATCAGGTAAGAGGCACAGAGTGTGTTGTGAGAGTCTGGAAGTAATTATAGCTGCTGGTATGTACTTAGAAGGAGGAAAAGGCGAGCGAGCATGTGTGCCTGACCTGTTTTCGTGATGAAATGCGAAATCAAGGGGCAATTTGTGTTCAGAGAATCCGAATGCAAGAGAGTTAAGGGAATAATTAAGAGTTGTTAAGCGTTTCTCTTTCTCATTTACATCTTTTTTTGTGAAGGGAAGCCATATTCAGTTCACTTAATTTAAGCCTTTACTTTAATTTGTTGTGGTTAAAGTTGGCATTCGTGTCAAATAAAATTGCTTTTGGGAATCCTGCGAAGTTAAAACATTGGTAAATTTTACTGACCAGTGTTGCTGCGTGTGTGTATGTGTGTGTGTGCATGTGTGTGTGTGTGTGTGTGTGTGCATGTGTGTGTGTGTGTGTGTGTGTGTGTGTGTGTGTGTGCGTGCGTGCGTGCGTGCGTGCGTGCATGTGTGTGTGTCTGTGTGTGTCTGTGTGCATGCATGTATGCGCGCGTGTGTGTATGTGTGCGTGCGTGTGTCTGTGTGCACACACGCGTACGTGCATGTGTGTGTGTGCAGTGACAAAGCAGCGAGTAATGCCGGACCTGTCAGACTTCAGCGTCAACTGGATAGAGACGCGTGCCGGACAGCCGGACAGCAAGACCGGCATTCCCCCTGCCTGCTGACCCTGCAGATCTCAGGCCTTCTCTCCATGCCAGGTGAGTTGAGATGGCTACCCCCCCCCCCCCTTGAAGATGGAGTGTGGCTACCTTTATAGGGGGATTAAGACATGTTGTGTTCTTGCAAAAGTTACTCTGAAGTTTTGATAAGTAAAGTTTGATTTGAATTTATAGAGAGAGGGAGGATGGTGGGTGTTGATTTTATTGTCAGTGAAGGTGTGGTCAGGAAGGCTTGGGGTATATGACTCAACTCAACTCAACATTATTCTGTTGCCACTGTTGTCAGTAGGAGCTCCATTCATACCACCAGGGTTTATCTCTCTTTGTCTCGTTTGAGGTATATGATCTCCTGTAGTCTTCCCAGACCACTGATCTCAGTGATGTTGACAATGTAGGATGTGGGAGGTCTGCTCTTTTTCTTCTGCCCTCAACCTTATCTTGGAGATTTTTTTTCTTTTACCTTTTTTTTTTTTTTTTTTTTTTACCTTGGAGAACTGTCGACTTCAGGTTTGTCTGTGTCTTTCTGTTTGTGTGACCAACATAATTATCTCAGCGTGTGCTTCAGAGGAATTATTGACCAGGACTTAATTCAAGTGTATATCAGTGCCTGTGATCTTTAGCATATTGAACTGGGGTATGGGGATGGGATAGCTCAGTGGTCAGAACACTCTCTTTCCCCAAACCAAGGTTAAGCAGCATTGGGCATGGTTACCAAGTGGATGGGTGACCGTTTCCATGCTTTGGCTTTAGTACAGTCCCCCAGTTCACCCAGCTCTAAATGGGCACCTGCCCTGTTTAGAAACAGGGAAAGTAAAACAGCATGGAAGAGGAGATGGGCACCGCCCTCAATATGCTGGCCCCCTAGAGAAGCTAAGGTCTCTGACACCTCGCTCCCCAATGACCACATACGTTATGAGACACCTTTACCATTTTACATTTACTTTTTGGGCATTCCACAGCTTTATACTGTGAGGTCACCCAGAACATACTCTGTCTGTCTCTCTCTCTCTCTCCCTCCCTCCCTCTCTCTCTCTCTCTCTGTGTCTCTGTCTCTCTGTCTCTGTCTCTGTCTCTCTCTCTCCCCCCCCATATCTCTCTCTCTCTCTCTCTCTCTCTCCCTCTCTCTCTCTCATGTCACCTGTGCGGCAAATAGATTGTGCAGTGGTATATGTAAGTGCGGGGTGAGAGGAAAGTTTGAAAAAAAAAAAAAATCTGTTACACAAATTTATCTGAATTTGTTATTCCCCCTTGTCTACAGGGCTGTAATGTTGGGTGGACAAATAAAATATTTTGACTCATTTGACTTGTTGGGCATTCCACAGCTTAATACTGTTAGGGTCACCCAGAACATGCTCTCTCTCTCTCTTTCTCTTTCACTTTCTCTGTTCTCTCTCTCTCTGTCTCTGTCTCTGTCTCTCTCTCTCTCTCCCTCTCTCTCTCTCTCTGGCTGGCTGGCTGTCTGTCTGTCTGGCTGACTGGCTGGCTGGCTGGCTGTCTGTCTGTCTGTCTGTCTGTCTGTCTCTGTCCTCTCTCTCTCTCTCTCTCTCTCTCTCTCTCCCCCCCCTCCCCATCTCTCCCCCCTCTCTCTCTCTCATTCTCACCCCCCCATCACACTGTATGTGTGTGCGTCTTCACTGACAGCAGACTTTGACGTGAAGCTGGAACGGCCCATCAAGGTGAGCGTCACCCAGGACACCGTCTCCCAGGTAACCAGCTTCCTGCACCAGATGGCGCCAACCATGCCCAGTGGTGGCGTAGAGGAGAACTCTGACAGCGGTGGTGGTGGAGGAGACCATGCTACACCTGCTGCTGCTGCTGGTTCTGAAGCCAGGCAAGAGGTGCCAGAGGGTGGGGATCAGTTACACTGGATGGCAGGTGAGAAGTAGGGGGTGTTTTTTTTGTTGTTGTTTTTTCTTCTTTTTTTCCCCCCTCCTGTTCCTCAGCTAGATTCAAGAATTTATTTCAAGAACCCCCCGCCCCCCCAAGGGGTACATGAAAGCTAGCAGATGTGGGCATGTGAAAAATACTCACAACAAAAAGTCATTACACAACGAATAGCACAACAATGAAAAATGAAAGAATATTCACAATACAGGAGAGGAACAAAATGTCAGCGTGATGTTTAGATGAATTGACAAGTAATGCGTGCTATCTCTCTCTCTCCTCTCTCTCTCTCTCTCTCTCTCTCTCTCTCTCTCTCTCTCTCTCTCTCTCGGTTCACCAATGGTGAGGTTTCATATATGCAACTGTTTTTGCCTTGTCATGAAGGGTAGCCACTCCGTCATATGCTGGGTATGTTTGTGTTTTCACAACTCACTGAATGCTGACATGAAATACAAGATCTGTAAAATGGATATTTGATCTCCTGCATGTGTATATATACAGAGGGAATTAAGGCACTGGCAGGTCTGCACTTGAAGTTGATCCAGGAGACAGTAAAAATCTTCACACTTAATTCACCAGATGCTGCTGAGATTCGAACCCATGACCTCATGGACCCATGAGATTGTTGTCAAATGGTCTTGACCACTCTGCTATAGCGTCTGTTAGAAGTGATATGTGTGGGTTTCCCTCTGCCCTCCGCCTTATCTTCGAGAACATGTGCATTGACGTGTTCGTGTGTGGAATTGTGCTTGTGTGTGAATGCATGATTGTATGCAGTAACCATATACATATCCATGTGCAGATATGAGTACTTATACATTCATACTTACTGTGGATGTTATACTTTGCTGCCATAAAGCCCAAAATGTGCCCCCCAAAGATGAAAAAATAATGTACATGCTTACATTAAGTAGCAGCATATATGCATAGATACATAAAAATGTACATACATACACATGCAAACACACACCTGCACTTGTATGTGCATGCCTGCATGCTCACATACACACACTCAAATGCACAGACACACACATTCATGCATACACATTCTCAATTGCATGCGTATGCATGCACACACACATGGACGCATGCACGCACGCACACATGCATGCAGGGGGGACGGATAGCCTAGTGGTCAGAACATTGCGCTGGCAATTTGACGACCCGGGTTCGAGTCCGGTCGAGGAAATTTTCTTCCTGGAGTTAACATCAGTGCTGACTCCACTCTCCCCAAAAGTCCTTCGGATGAGACTTTAAACCGAGGCCCCGTGTGCGTACGCACGCAGAACATCTTGCGCACACGTTAAATCCTGTTCCGCTTTTCGTAAGAGTAGGCCATCGTGTGCCGGTGGGAACAGATGACAATATTTACAAAACTGCATACACACGGGGACCGGATGAAAAAAAGCGCATGATTGCTTATTCTGTTATCCTCGATATAAAAGAATAAATATAAAAGAATAAATAAATTTTAAAAAAATAAATGCACGCACGCACACATGCATGCATGCACACACGCACGCACGCGCGCACACACACACACACACACACACACACACACACACACACACACACACACACACACTCACACTCACTTCCAAAACTCCTCCTCCTACCCCTGCCCCCTCCCCACATACGCACACATACTCACACTTTTTTTTTTTTAATATATTTTTTTTAATGTCTAATATCACATTTTGTGAAAAGACATAAAATGAATCGAACACACACACACACACACACAACGGGGGGACGGGATAGCCTAGAGGTCAGAACATTGCGCTGGCAATTTGATGACCTGAGTTCGATTCCCGTTGCAGGGGATTTTTCCCCTGGAGTTAACATCAGTACTGACTCCACTCTCCCCAAAAGTCTTTCAGATGAGACTGTAAACTGAGGCCCTGTGTGCAAACGCACGCTGAACATTTTGCGCACACTTTAAATCCTGTTCTGCTTTTTGTAAGAGTAGGCCATTGTGTGCCAGTGGGAACAGATGACAATATTTACACAACTGCATACACACGGGGACTGGATGAAAAAAAGCACATGAGTGCTTATCCCATTATCCTTCTATAAAAGAATAAAAAATAAAAGAATAACATGCTGTTTTGTTGTGCAGACCTGCTAGGGAAGGTGAAAGGAGCCAGCCTGCAGACAGACCAGGTGGTGGTCTCTGTGGATTGCCAGGACACCTCCGCCTCTTCCGGCCTGGTCACCTCCATTGCCTCCGTTGCCATGGCGCTGGAACAGGCAGAGAGCAAAGGTCAGTTGCCTACTCCTTAACCCTCTTGCATTCGGATTCTCTGAACACAAATTGCCCCTAGATTTTGCATTCCTTCACGAAATCAGGTCAGGCATACATGCTTGCTGGAAAACTACTGTGTGTAAATCCCGGCAAATCCCAGTTTGGGATTCAGGGAAGGGAATGATTTAATTCAGCAAATCCTGGATCGGGACTAAGAGGGTTAACAGATTCTACCGTTTAAAACTGAACTTGCCAGTATGAAAGAAAAAAAAAAGTCTGCCTTACTAGGATTAGGTTTTGTAATCTTTATGACAGAATAAAAACATGATGATTTTTATGCATTAACCTGCGTTTACAACTGAGTAGATTCATGTATTGTGAGTTTATGTGATTTGTTGCGATTTAGTTTCATTTGTTGTGAGTTTATTTGATTTGTTAAGATTTTATATGCTCTACAAAATAAAAACATTACACTTTTGTGAAAATTGCCGTTCAGGTTTAGCAGACTGGTTTGTTGTGAGTTTATATGCCCTCTTTTTGATTGGAACCATTATCATCTTATCATCAGAATCACCACTACAGTAACTGACAAACACGTTGACAACCAAACAAACTTAACAAAATCGAAAGAAGACAAGCTCTTTCCCCCTGTTATGAACCATTTTCTTATGTCTTCCTTAATAGAAATTTAAAAATATTCTGATTCTCTGAACACAAATTGCCCCTAGATTTTGCATTCCATCACAAAATCAGGTCAGGCATACATACTCGCTTGCCTTTTTCTCCTTCCAAGTACATACCAGCAGCTATAATTACTTCCAGACTCTCACAGCAGGCTTTGTACCTCTGGCCTGATGGAGCTTCGACATGTAGTGGTGATCGGTGAAGGTCACTGGAATACTGATGTTTGTAAATCCTGGCAAATCCCGGGTCAAGAATTTGGGGGGGGGGGATTCATATAATTCTGGCAAATACCAGGTCAGGACTAAGAGGGTTAATAAAAATGACTATCATTTTGCTGTATGTCTTTCCAACACCAGGCGCCACAACCAAGGTGCAGGGCAGTATGAACTGGAAAGAGGTGGTGGTAAAAACCACCTACAACAAAACGGCGCGTCTGCTAGCAGGGCCCATCACTGTTGACACTGACCTCCTGGTGCGATGGTCACGCAAGGGGCAGACCACTCCGCTGCAAGCCGTGTTGGGCATGCAGAGTGGTCTCCTCTTCCTGCAGCTGGGTCAGGAGCATGTGATGTGTTTGCGCCACCTAGTGTCAGCGTTTCAGTCGGTAAGTGTTTACGTGAGATTTGGGTTGGTTTTCTTTTCTTTTCTTTTCTTTTAAAAAAAAAAAAGTAAGTCTGTTCTTTTATTTTTAATTCTTATATTTTGAGGATAATGGAATAAGCACTCATGTGCTTTTTTACATCCAGTCCCCATGTGTTTGCATTTTGGCAAATTTTGTCATCTGTTCCCACCGGCACACAATTGTATTTTTGTTCGTGATTATGTGTGCGTTTTTGAGTAAGTCTGTAAGCCTTTATATGAGGTTTCTTTTTGAGAGAGAGAGGGGGGGGGGGGATGGTGGAAGTCAGTCCGGAAATGTTTATGTAATTTGAGTGCTTTAGTATGTTTTTTTTAAAAATGTGTTTCAATTCAAGTCAGTTCAGATTTTCTCACAGAAAGTGTTAACATCTCAGTAAACTGCTGATTATATTCATACATAAAGGATTAATCATCGACAACATATTATGTAAGATTCACTGAGGAGACAATTTTCAGTATTGTCTTTGTTAGAAAACAGACCACAAATCGTCACCACGCAAAAGAAAACGTTCAACAGAAAAGAAGGCACCGGTGAGGTCACGACCAGACTGACCTGTCAGGACTCTTCTCATGATGACCTACGATCTGGACTCTTCGCCTTCATCCACAATGGTATTTATTTATTTGTTTATTTATTTATTTATTTATTTATCTTATATCTAGGATAATTGAATAAGCACTCATGTGCTTTCTTAATGCAGTCCCTGTGTGTTTGCAGTTTTGTAAATCTTGTCATCTGTTTCTACCGGAACACAATGGCCTACTCTTATGAAAAGCAGGAACAGGATTTTTTACCGTGTGCGCAAGATTTCTGCGTGTGTTCGCACACTGGGCCTTGGTTTATAGTCTCATCTGTATGGTATGGTTATTATGTTGGTAGGCCAGTTTTGTTTGTGACCACTGTCATATGTAGGTTTCTACAGTGGTATAGTCATGTTCAATGGTCATTTTGTGTCTGAACACTGTTGTATGTAGGTCATATGTTTAGCAACACAAAAAAAATATCATAGAAG
Organism: Stramonita haemastoma; assembly: GCA_030674155.1. Classification (NCBI taxonomy): domain Eukaryota; kingdom Metazoa; phylum Mollusca; class Gastropoda; order Neogastropoda; family Muricidae; genus Stramonita; species Stramonita haemastoma. The sequence goes on from CM060344.1 coordinate 17,424,625, forward strand.
CAGTTTTGTACACAAAATTTTCTCTTTTTTTATGAAAACTTTTGGTTTCTTTCTCTTCTTTCTTTCTTTCTTTTGTACAACTTGTATATGAACTTTTGCTGTAGCTTTTTACTATAAATCTTTCTTTCTTTCCTTTTTGTCATTCTTTCTTTTTTTTCTTCATTCCTTTCTTTTTTTTTTCTTCCATCACTTAGTCTCTTTTTTCTTCGTTTTTCATTTTTCAGAGGGTTGGAAGAAGGTTTACTACTATCCTAAACTGACATGTCAGTTGCTAAATGGCAGTGAAATGCATTTTCACTTGTATGACAGACAAAGTTGCTGTCTGAGCATTCAAGGAAGAAGAAGAAGATCCACTTTGTAAATATGTTAACCAACTGTCATGGTGTGTGTGTGTGTTGTGGTTGTGTGTGTGGTGTGTGGTGCGTGCATGTGGTGCGTGCGTGAGTGCGTGTCGTGCGTGTGTGTTTGTGTGTGTATGCGTGCGTGTGTGCATGTATGTTTGTGTGTGTGCATGTGTGCGTGTGTGTGTTTGTGTGTGTGTGCATGCGTGTGTGCATGTATGTTTGTGTGTGTGTGTGCATGCGTGCATGTGTGTGTGTCTCTGTGTCTATGTGTGTATACGTGTAATGTATATGTTTGTGTGTGTGTGAATGTGCCAGAGGGAGCAGAAGGAGAGTGGCCAGCGCCGTATCAAGCGGTGATTGGTGGGGGTGAGGAGGAGGGGGAGGTGGACAGCTCCCTGACCTGGGCCTACCCAGAACCCCGCTGTGTTCACCTCCCTCTCCACCCTGCCTGTCCCCCTGGGTCTGCTGAGTGACACCTCTGCACAGGAGCCCTCCACGGTAAGCTCCACACATTTCTGGCTTAATTAACCCTCTTTATCCCGAACCGGGATTGAATAATTGCCCCCCTTCAATCCCAAACCTGGATTTGCCGGATTTACACACAGTAGATTTCCATCACGCTGTGACCATCACTAATTGCTTCCACATGTCAAAGCTCTATCAGGCTAGAAGGAGAAACCTTGCTGAGAGTCTGGAAGTAATTATAACTGCTGGTATGTGCTTAGAAGGAGGAAAAGGTGAGCAAGCATGTGTGCCTGACCTGATCTCGTGATGGAATGCAAAATCTCGGGGAAGTTTGTGTTCAGAGAATCCGAATGCAAGAGGGTTAAGGCGCTGCTGACACAGGGTCCTTTTCAGACATATGGCTTAGGAGACTGGGATGAAGTGGATCTCAAACTTTTACTGCAGTTAAAAGTGATGCTGCAATTTACAGAGAATAAAATGTGAGCATGTAAGTTGACTGTATCATTTTGTATTGTATACTACTTTAAGTAAGTAACGTCAGAGTTCTCTGTATGAAATTTGGGTTGCTCTCCACAGGGAGATCATGTCACCACAAGAACAGTGCCACTCTTTATTATTTTTTTTTTTTCCTGTCTTTATGTTTTATTTGTTTCCCTTTCAGATGGGCTTTTTCTACATGACTTTGCCAGAAACAACTCCTTGTTGCCATGAGTTATTTTACATGCTCTAAATGCTTGTTGTCTATGAAACCTCAGTTTATGTCTCATCCGAAAGACTAGCATGCAGACCACCATTCCAGGTCTAGTGGATGGGGGGAAAGTTCACCTCTCAGATCTGGTGGATGGGGGGAAAAGTTTCGGGCACAAACGGGGATGGAACCACCACACACTTCGAGCCTGGACTTTTTGAAATCTAGGCAGGTGTGTTACCTCTAGACCACCGATCCACTGTTGAGCAACTTTCCTTGTCATTCTGTTATTAACCTCTTTACTGCACTGTTGACGAACAGCGTTCATCATAGAAACCGTTGCCAGCAATGCTCAGTTGACGATCGCTGTTCATCATGATTCAATGTCCTCTCTGTTTTGTCCAGCATGTGCCTGAGCAAAAGATGATAGCAGGGAAAGGGTTAATGAAGCTGACTGTTTTCTCACCACCAGGTGACCTGTCAGCTGCAGTACTGGAATGAGTGTGTGGAGGAGTTTGTGGTGTACGCCCCTTTGAGCTGTGCGGAGACAGCAGTATCAGTGTGGAGCTGCCGCAGCTACGATCGGCCAACATCGCCAGTTTAGCCGCATCCTGCGTCTGGAGGGTGGTGGTGTGTCGGTCCTTGGGACAGGCAGAAAAGAAGTCTGCACAAAGTCGCAGCTCAAGGTGTGAACGTGGGATGTTATAGTGTAAAGTCATACTATAGTCTGCACAAAGTCGCAGCTCAAGGTGTGAATATAGGATGTTATAGTGTAAAGTCATACTATAGTCTGCACAAAGTCGCAGCTCAAGGTGTGAATATAGGATGTTATAGTGTAAAGTCATACTATAGTCTGCACAAAGTCGCAGCTCAAGGTGTGAATATAGGATGTTATAGTGTAAAGTCATACTATAGTCTGCACAAAGTCGCAGCTCAAGGTGTGAATATAGGATGTTATAGTGTAAAGTCATACTATAGTCTGCCAAAGTCGCAGCTCAAGGTGTGAATATAGGATGTTATAGTGTAAAGTCAGATATATAGTCTGCACAAAGTCGCAGCTCAAGGTGTGAATATAGGATGTTATAGTGTAAAGTCATACTATAGTCTGCACAAAGTCGCAGCTCAAGGTGTGAACGTAGGATGTTATAGTGTAAAGTCATACTATAGTCTGCACAAAGTCGCAGCTCAAGGTGTGAACGTAGGATGTTATAGTGTAAAGTCATACTATAGTCTGCACAAAGTCGCAGCTCAAGGTGTGAATATAGGATGTTATAGTGTAAAGTCATACTATAGTCTGCACAAAGTCGCAGCTCAAGGTGTGAACGTAGGATGTTATAGTGTAAAGTCATACTATAGTCTGCACAAAGTCGCAGCTCAAGGTGTGAATATAGGATGTTATAGTGTAAAGTCATACTATAGTCTGCACAAAGTCGCAGCTCAAGGTGTGAATATAGGATGTTATAGTGTAAAGTCATACTATAGTCTGCACAAAGTCGCAGCTCAGGTGTGAACGTAGGATGTTATAGTGTAAAGTCATACTATAGTCTGCACAAAGTCGCAGCTCAAGGTGTGAACGTAGGATGTTATAGTTTACAGTCATACTAGCATTTGTTATGTATTTAATTTGTATCATTGTTTAGCGCTATTCTGTGTTCTGTATACATTATTAAGAAATAGTCACCCATTTTACTGCACACATCCATCAACATAATTGCCCCCCCCCTTTCCTTCCCATCGTCTAATATCACTTTGAGTGAACAGACGTAAAATCGAAGCAACAACAATGTGTGCTGTTTTATTTTCAGTTCCACTGATTGATTGATTTGATTGATTGATTGATTTTTTTATATCGAGGATAATGGAATAAGCACTCTTGTGCTTTTTTTCATCCAGTCCCCATGTGTATGCAGTTTCCAAAAGTCACTAAGTTCTAACTTAGGTCATGACATGACATGTTGCGATTTTTGTTTTCAGTGCAAACTTTCTGTGTCATTTAAAGCAATGCATCCATATTACCATTTGTCCTTTCCTAAAAGCTAATTTTTCAGTGATTGTGTTTGTAGTACGTGTTTGTGTTGAGTTGTGTGATAAATCAAGTGTTTGTACGGATTTATTCCTTTTTTTTTTCTCTTCTGACATCCCTTATCATTTGATTTTTTAATGGCTTTGTCTGGGGCTTATATTGATTCGTCTTTGTGAGGTAAGACTTTTTGTTTAAAATCCTGAAGTCACAGTTTTGAATCTTGTTTTAGGCAGAAAAAACAAAAACGGCAGCAGCAAAAGGGCATCTAGAGCTGTTGATGTGGATGTGACCTAATGCCCTTAATTTCTCTGACATGCCAGTGTAACGCATTCCACATGGTGTTGACAATGTAATGGATTGCTCACTGCCCACAATATAATTTTCTTCCCCTTTAATTAAATCCACTGGAAGTCATTGCAGGCTGCACACTGCAGAGCTGTGCACTAAATTCCTCCATTCATGTCTGTTGTGCTGCAGTATTTGATGCTCATGGTTTACTGTGTTTTTCAGAGACACCATATTGCTGGCTGCACACTGCAGAGCTGTGTGCTAAATTCCTCCATTCATGTCTGTTGTGCTACAGTGTTTGATGTTCATGGTTTACTGTGTTTTTCAGAGACACCATATTGCTGGCTGCCCAGCTTGCAGGAAGCATGTGTGTGGACTCCGCCCAGGTGTCACAACTGGTGCCCAGCTTGCAGCTGTCTCTGGCTGTGGGCAAAATACAGCTTCACCTGTACAACCACCTGATGTATAACGGCTCAGGTGAGATGTCAAAATGGGCTTCATTTTAAGTTTGACAGTTGTGTTGTTCTGTTGTGTGTGGTGTGTGTGTGTGTGTGTGTGTGTGTGTGTGTGTGTGTGTGTGTGTGTGTGTGTGCGTGCGTGTGTATGCGTACATGCATGCGTGTGTGCGTGTGCATGGGGGCGCGCATTGAGTGGTTAAGATTGTTTGACTTCAATCCCATGAGACCATGAAGTCATCGTTTCAAATCCTGGCGGCATCTGGTGAATTATGGGTGGGGATTTTTACGATCTCCCAGGCCAACTTTTAAGTACAGACCTGCCAGTGCCTTAATTTGCTTTTTGTGTGTATACACATGCAGAAGACCAAATATGCACATTAAAGATGTCATAATACATTTCGGCATTCAATGGGTTTTGGAAACACAAACATACCCAGTATTCATCCCTGAAGGCAAAATATGGCTATCTTTGGGGGGGGGTGGGTGGGCAAAATGGTGGTATACACAAAGTCTCACCATTGGTGAGCCTTGAAGCTGTAGCCGAGGATCTAAGACCAAAAAAAAAGAAATGTCAGACAGGTAATCTTACCTGCAGCTCTACCCCCTTTTTCTATGTTTCCAAAACTGACATGAAAACTTCAGCAAAATGGTGCGACGTGAAATGTGACAGTGCGTTTTGTTGTTGTTGTTGTGGACAGTGGGCGGTGGAGGGTTGAAGGGGTACCGGCTGACCCCTGCAGTACCCCAGGACCAGCAGTGGGGGGTGGTCACCGTGGACAAGGTCAGCGTGGTGACCTCACACTTCACTGGACCCCTGGCACGCTCTGCTGTCCAGGTAAGGTGGTCATGTCTCGGAGTGATTGTGT